>OX381710.1:82964694-83710081 GCA_947462335.1 Harmothoe impar | reverse complement strand
AACAGGTCCTACTGAGAAAACTGGTCTGGTCTACATCCATTGTTGGAAGTATTTCAATCAGTAAAGCCATTTATGTTTCAGGACTAATTAGCTCCAAGTACAATTGAGTGACGCGATCGGTAAATATGTTAATCCAATCAACAAGAGCTGTGATTCATGTATAGTGTCTGCTCCAGTGTACAAGTGATAATACCCCTAAGAGGTCTGTGATCTTCTCAAATGCCAGCTGTGTTATGAGCTCAACTCCCATGTGCATAGGTTAAGAGCATCTCCCCCCCCCCCCCCCCCACCTTACAACCCCCGTCTCAATGGGCTGTTCCATTTAACTCCCTCCACCCCATTATAATCATCACAATGGAAACTTCCATCAGAGAACAATAGAAAATGACAGAGGAAAATATCTGTTATCAATTCAACATGGCCAACATTTTACAGTCAATTAAGTATATTGGTACTCTTCTAATTTCCCTTAATAAATAGATTTTTGAAAGAGTTGTTCAGGATGTGTTGAAATGCATAGAACTTGAAAATCAGAAAATTAGTAAGGATTGACCTTTTTCTTTTTTTTAAAGAATTTACATCCCTAGTATGATTACCCAGATACCTAGTCAGATGACTGAGAAAAAAGCAAACTTAAATTCTTTTGGACTAGTGTTCAAAATAGCTAGAAACAGGACACACATGTGCAGGAAATCCAGTAAGTCTCTGCAGATAATCATCATGTCCCAAATGGGCAGTTTGTGTGAATAAATGTCATGAAAACTTAATGTCCCCAAACACTAGTAACTTTCAAACCCATCTCTCTATATCCCTATGCTTACCTCACTATCTGCCTACCTCTATAGGACTTGTCTTACTATCTACATACCTCTCTATCTGCCTACAGTTGGACAGCCTACCACCTTATCTGGCTACATCTGTCCCCTGTAAGTTTTCTATATGTCTTCCACTGTTTCCACCTACATCCCTATCTGTCTACCTCTCTTTCTGCCTCCCTATTTACTTTCTACCTTTCTATTTGTCTATCTTTCTATTTGCTGATCTATTTATTTATTCTGAGATCATCCCCCTATCTACCTACTTGCCTACCTCTTTATCTACCTCCCTTTCTCTATCTGCCTAGCTCCATATCTGCTTACCTCCCTGTCTGCCTCCCTTCCTGCCTCTCTATCTGCCTACATCCCTTTCTATATGCCTACCTCCCTATCTCCCCCCTTCATAGCTCTCTACTTGCCTACCTGTCTATTTCTCTCTCTGCCTATTTCCCCTAAATGCCTACCTCTCTATCTGCTTACCTCTCTATATTTACCTAGCTCCCTATCTGCCTACCTTCCTACCTCTCAATCTGCATATTTCTCAATCTGCCTACCTTCCTATATGTTCCTCTTCCTACCTCTCTTTGTGTCTACCTGCCTATTTCTCTATATGCCTACCTCACTATATGCCTACCTGCCTATTTCTCTATCTGACTATTTCTCTATATGCTTACCTCTCTAACTGGATAGCTCCCTATCTGCCTACCTCCCTCTCTATATCTGCCTACTCCCTATCTGCCTATCTTCATACCTCTCTATATGGTGTCTGCATAATTCTCAATCTACACACCTCCCTATCTGCCTACCTTCCTACCTCTCTGTCTGCCTAATTCTCTATATGTCTACCTCTCTATCTGCATACCTCTCTATCTGCACATCTCCCTCTCTTTATTTGCCTAGCTCTATCTGCCTACCTTCCTACCTATTTATCTGCCTATTTCTCTATATGCCTATCTTCCTACCTATCTGTCTGCCTATTTCTCTATATGCCTACCTCCCTATCTGCCTGCCTTCCTGCCTCTCTACTACCTACCTCCCTCTCCAGCTGCCTACATTCCTATCTGCCTATTCCCTATTTATCTATATGCATACCTCCCTATCTGCCTACTTTCCTACCTATCTGCCTACCTCCCTACCTGTCTACATCCCTGTCTGCCTATCTTCCTACCTCTCTCTATGCCTATTTCTCTATATGCCTACCTCCCTATCTGCCTGCCTTCCTGTCTCTCTACCTACCTCCCTCTCTCTCTGCCTACATCCCTATCTGCCTATTTCCTATTTATCTATATGCATACCTCCCTATCTGCCTACCTTCCTACCTATCTGCCTACCTCCCTACCTGTCTACATCCCTGTCTGCCTACCTTCCTACCTCTCTCTATGCCTATTTCTCTATCTGCCTACTCCCTATCTGCCCATCTTCCTGTCTCTCTATATGTCTATTTCTCTATATGCCTACCTTCCTACCTCTTTCTCTTCATATTCTCTATCTGCCTACCTCTCTATCAGCATACCTCTCTATCTGCCATCTTCCAAACTCTCTATATGCCCATTTCTCTATCTGCCTACTCCCTATCTGCATATCTCTCTACATGTTCACCTCATTATACATGTGCCTACCCCTCTCTGTCTGCCTATCTTCTCATTTCTCTGCATTAAAACCTTTCTTACAGCACAAAACTGATTTTACAATACTGTTTATAATATATATATGCAGTATGTCTTATGGAGAGATTATTCTGTATCTCCTTTTGCTTGGATGTCTTAAGAGTCGATAGAAAAGGAGTCTGTTATGACAAAACCAAAAGATGTAGGGCTCCATCCCTGTGTTTTTGATACCACACCCTCAGTCAGTGAGCAAGTCGCACATGTGCAGGAAATCAAAATAACCGCTCTGTCCCTGCAGATAAACAAATGTGACCCAGCAGGGTAGTTTACTTTACGTGACCCCTAACATCCATGTAACTGTAACTGTGTCCCCAAACAGTGACAGCTTTCAAACCACATATACTGCTTGAGGTGTATTTTCAACTGGGTGCCTATGATCAAATGAACTATAACCACACAGTTTCTTTAAAATGGCAGTTGGAGTATGGAGGCTGCTTGACAATTAGCATTGTTAGTGGAAAGTGTGAGTGGTGTTCATCCCCAGTTACAATATCTTAACCCTTTAAGGATGGCATAATGCATTAATGCATCATATCCTTGATCATCATGGTGCTTGAATGCAGTCCTGATCGCAGTGCATTAAACTCATTTATAAGCATTTGTCAACACAATGCATTATCCAATCCTAGATCCGCCTGCCTACCTTCCTCTCTCTATCTGCCTACCTTCCTATCTCTTTACATACCTCCCCCTCTATCTGCTACCTCCCTATCTGCCTACCTGCCTATCTTCCTACCTTTCTATTTGCCTATTTATCTATCTGCCTACCTCCCTATCTCCCTACCTTTCTATCTCTTTACATAACCCCCTCTATCTGCTACCTCCCTATCTGCCTACGTGCCTATCTTCCTACCTTTCTATTTTACCTATTTATCTATATGCACACCTCCCTCTCTGCCTACCTTTCTATCTCTACCTACCTCCCTCCCTCTCTATCTGCTACATCCCTATCTGCCTACCTGCCTATCTCCCGACCTTTCTATTTGCCTATTTATCTATATATGCATACCTCCCTATATACCTACCATCCTACCTCTTTATCTGCCCACTCCCCTCTCTCTTCCTACCTCCCTACCTGTCTACATCCCTGTCTGTCTACCTTTCTATCCCTCTATCTGCACATTTCTCTATATGCTTACCTCCCTATCTGCTTACCTCCCTCTCTCTATCTGCCTACCTCCCCATCTGCCTACCTTTCTCCATATCTGCCTACATTCCTATCTCTCTATCTGCCTACTTCTCTATCTGCCTACCTCCCTATCTGTCTACTTTCTTACCTCCCCATTTCTCTATATACCTACCACTTAGCTGCCTACCTTCCTATCTGCCTACCTGTCCAGCTGCCTACCTCTCTATCTCCCTATTTCTCTCTCTCTGCCTACCTGCCTTTCTTCCAACCTCTTTATCTGCTTACCTCTCTATCTAGCTACCTCTCTATCTTCCTACCTCTCTCATATACCTAGTTCTGCCTCTACTTATCAATTGACTTAGCTCTCTATGCATCTAGCTCTTTATGTTTTTCAGTAAAGCAAGGGGTAAGAGAGAAGCAAGAGTGCAAAACATTTGATTCAAAACTGAAATTACAGCAATTATCTACCTACTTTCCCCCTCTCACTAGCTACCTCCCTATCTGCCTTCCTTTCTATCTGCCCATTTCTTTATATATGCCTACATCCCTATTTGTCTCCCTTCCTGCCTCTTTATCAGCCTACTTCCCTTTCTCTATCTGCACACCTCTGTATCTGCATACCTCCCTATCTGCCTACCTTCCTACCTCTTTATCTGCCTACCCCCCTCTCTCTTTGCCTACCTACCTCACTACCTGCCTACATCCCCCTCTACCTACATTTATGCCTCTCTATCTGCCTATTTCTCTACCTGCCTACCTCCCTATCTGCCTACCTTTGTATCTGCCTCCCTTCCTATCTCTTTATCAGCCTCCGTCCTTCTCTCTATCTGCCTACCTCCCTATCTGCCTACCTCCCTCTCTCTATCTACCTACCTCCTTATCTGCTTATCTCCCTCGCTCTATCTGCCTACCTCCCTATCTGCCTACCTTCCTATTTCTCTATATACGTACTGTTTATCTGCCTACCTACATGCCTACCTGTCCACCTGCCTACCTCTCTATATGCCTATTTCTCTCTCTCTCTGCTTACCTTGCAAACTCTTTATCTGCTTACATCTCTATCTGGTTATCTCTCTATCTTTCTACCTCTCCCTTCAGGAGTTCATCTACCTACTTCTGTATCAGCCTGGTTATCAATCAACCTACCTCTCTATCTATCTAGCTCCTTACCTACCTACCTCATCCTCCCACTCTGTTGGTCTAGTATTCTATACCATGAATATAACCTGCAAACAGCATTCAAACCTGCTAGCTACAATTCAAACTACATACATGTCAACTGACTTCCCACCAAAACTCAACTGACAACAGGTCAACTGGGTGCACTGGCTGACTGCCCCATTGTTTTGAACTTACCACCAGACATAACACCCACTACCTACATTCTGTTAGTCTGACCATATGAGCTGCATTCAGTTGAGTCTTGAGCAGTTGCTAAAGGTGGAGCAAATGTCACTCTTGTCTAAGGTACAGAGTCCAAGATGAAGTGGCTAGTGGTAGGTGTTATGTGTGTTATTAAGTTTAAGCAATGGGTCAGAGAATCAATGCACCTAGTTGACTTAGTCTGTTGAGTTTTGGGCGGGAAGTTAACAATACACTTATATACTTATTATGTATTTGTGATATGGTGCTTTATGTATGCATACATATGTTTGTGAGGATTAAAGTTGGTTGGAGTCTAATTCAGGGAGTAATCAAGATTAGGTGTATGCTATTGTTTAAACAATGGAGAATCCAAGATGGCTGTCTCCAAGGCTAGGTGCCAGCACCCCAATAGCTGACTCATATCTGTTTTGGAACAGTTGACTTACATTTTGTTTGAACAGTTTTATAGGGTGATTTGCATTCAGTTGAGTTTTGGGCAGTAAGTTGATAATGAAATATATGTCAGTCTTGTTTAGGGTATACAGTCTGAGATGACAGTAGCTAGTGGTAGGTGGTATGTCTAATTAGGTTGTTCAAATAATGGGGCAGACAATCAATGCACCTAGTTGATTTGTTGTCTGTTGAATTTTGGTGGGAAGTCATGCTATCATAGTTTGGTAAAGGGAAGGAGACGAATAATGTGAATGTGGCTTTGATTGCTATATTTATGTGTTGTGAAACTGCTGAGATCGAAATATGCAAATAAATTTTAAAAAGATTCAAATAAATGAAAATTATCCAAAATCATCCAAATTTTAGCCTCAAACTATAGCATATATATTCTAATTCTTGCATATTCAGCTGCCATAAGTTTTTTCCAACACATACCAATAGAAACCATAGTCTCTCTAGTTCTTTCTAAATTCTTCCTATAACTAAGCTATGACAGTATGTCAACTGACTTGCCGCCAAAACCCAACTGACAATAGGTCACCTAGGTGCATTAGTTGTTGGCCCCATTGTTTGAATAATCCACCAGACATAACAACTACAACTAGTCAATTCCACCCTGGGTTCTGTTCCATATATAAGGGTAACATATACTTTATCCATAGCAACTTCCTAATAGAATTCTATTCATGTACATAATTGTTTTGCAAACATATATGCCATCATTCCAGCCAAAAGTTAACTGACTAAAGGTCACCCGGTCACACCATTCAAACAGAATGTAGGTCAACTGCTCCAAAATATATGTAAGTCCTATATGTAGGTTGGGGTGGTGGCACCCAGCACTGCATGCAGCCATCTTGGATTCTCTACCATAGACATAAGTATCATACTTTAATTTCTAATTACTCCCTTAATTGAACTTGAATTAACTTTGATTCTCAAATACATTTGTATACGCACATGAAGCAACATAACTCAAAATCATAAGTAATTCCATTCGACCTATTCTTTTGTTTCAACATTTCAGCATATACTGACACTAGCGGAATGTCAGCCAAAATCATCCCACTTTCACTCTCAAACTACACTATTTATATTTTTGATTCAACTTATATTACATATTCAGACACCTTAAGGCTTAAAATTGATCAGAAATATATACATAGCAATCAAAAACATATTCACTGTACTTGTCTCTAAATCCCTTCTTTAACCAAACTATGACAGCATGTCAACTGACTTCCCGCCAAAACTTAACTGACAACAGGTCAGCTAGGTGCAGTTGTTGACTGCCCCATTGTTTGAATAATCCACCAGACATAACAACTGCAACTGGGTACTGCCATCTTTGATTCTGTACTATAGATAGGAGCAACATAATATAATAACTTTCTAAATATAATTCTATTCAACTATTATTGTTTTGGACGCCAAATACATCCTTATACAGCATACATTGAAATGCATACATTGAATCTTGAATTACTCCCATAATTGGATTCCAATCAGCCTTAATGTCACATACTTATGCATCTAGATATAAAGCAGAAAACATATCTTAAAGCAATCAGTAATTCCCTTTAACTAACCAATGCTAGCTCTTGTTTTATCATTTCACCATCCACAGAGAACAGCTGAAATCCATCCCACTTCTACACCCCAACTACACCATTTATACTTTAATTCCTTCAACTGTTATTGCATCTTCAGATTTCTTAACCTCTCCCCAACAAGTACATGCAAAGATCAAAAGCATATTCATAGTATCTGTAAACCTTTCCCTTAACCAAACTCTGACACCATGGCAACTGACTTCCCGCTCAAAACTCAACTGACAACAGGTCAGCTAGGTGCAGTGGTTGTCTGCCCCATTATTTGAATAATCCACCAGACATAACAACTCCCCCCGGATACTGTCATCTTGGTTTCTCTACCATAGAAAGGAGTAACATATATTTCTTATCTTCAATAAGTAACTAAATTGAATTTTATTTCATTGTTGTTTTGTAAGCTACAAGTATGCCAACAGACTCTCCACCAAAAGTCACTTAGCCACATCTTTCAAACAGAATATAGGTCAACTGTTTCAAAACAGATGTAGGTCAACTGGTTGGGGTGCCGGCACCTAGCACTGGTGGCAGCCATGTTGCATTCTCCTCCATACACAAAAGTATCAGACACTCAATCTTTAATTACTCCCCTAGTTAAACTCCATTCAACATTGTTTTGCAAGTCACATGTATGCCAACAGATGAGCCACGATAACCCAACTGAATTCAAGTCACCCAGCCACACCATTCAAACGGAATGTAGGTCAACCCCTCCAGACCAGATGTAGGTCAACCGGTTGGGTGCCGGCACCCAGCACTGAGGGCGGCCATCTTGGATTCTCCACACTCTACAATATTGAGTCTTTAATTACTCCCTTAATTGATCTCCAATCCTCCTTAAATCTCACATACACATGTATCTTCACATAAGGCATGTTATCACAAAGAATCAAGTAATTCCTTTCAGCCAATCCAACCATACCTCTTCTTTTAACATTTCACCATCCACTGACACTAGGTAAACATCATGGAAAATCTTCCAATAACCACCTTCTAACTACTCCATTTATATTTCCATTACTTTGACTTTTATTGCATATTCAGACACCTTAGCATATTTCCAATTCATACATGTAAGAATCAAAACCATATTCATTATGGTTCTATCTAAAAATTCTTCATTTAACCAAAGTATGCCATTGTCACTCCCTACTAACTACTCACCTGTCTCCCCCCTCTGTCTACCCCCTCCACCTGTCCCCCCCCTCTGTCTACCCCTCCACCTGTGTCCCCCCTCTTTCTACCCCCTCCAAACATCTCCCCCTTTGTCTGCCATCTCCACCTGTCTCCCCCCTCTGTCTGCCACCTCCACCTGTCCCCCCTCTGTCTACCCCCTCCACCTGTCTCCCCCCTCTGTCTGCCCCCTCCACCTGTCCCCCCTCTGTCTACCCCCTCCACCTGTCCCTCTCCCCTCTTTTTACCCCCTTCACCTGTGCCCCCCCTCTGTCTACCCCCTCCACCTTTGCCCCCCCTTCCTCTGTCTACCACCTCCACCTGTGCCCCCCCCCCTCTGTCTACCCCCTCCATCTGTCTCCCCCCTCTGTCTACCCCCTCCACCTGTCTCACCCCCTTTGTCTACCCCCTCCACCTGTCTCCCCCCCCCCCTCTGTCTACCTCCTTCACCTGTCTCCCGCCTCTGTCTACCCCCTCCACCTGTCCCATCCCTCTGTCTACCCCCTCCACCTGTCCCATCCCTCTGACCAACCCCTCCACCTGTCCCCCCCTTTACTCCTGCCACTCCCCCTGCGTCCTCCCTCTCTGACCGCCTATCAACTCTCCTCCTCCTGTGTGTCTATTTCATCTGACTTTGTGTCCTCCCTCCACTCCTGCTCTGTGATCCCTTCTTTGACAATCCCTCCTAAGTGTTTGCCTTCAGCCTTTTTGTTTAGTAGGAAAAATATATAGTCAATATGCCAAGACTAGGTGTTGAGAGTGGTTACTTGATCTCAGTCTGGACCCCAGCATTGTCTCATAGTCATCTTCAAAGTTCATTTGTCTATAATATATCAATGCTGCATGGGTTGTTTTTTGGGGTTCACTGAACAACATTCCTATAATCATCTGAGTCACCAGTACATTGGCCACTTTCATGTGAAATTGCTTTCTGTGGGGGAATAATTCTAAACAATGACTGCATTTATAATAAATGACCTCTCCCCTCTGTCTGTCCTCCCCCTCTTCAATTTGAGCTAATTAAGACTATAAGCAGGTTAACTCATGAGCATGTCTAGATATCAAAACAGCATTGACAAATTCTAAAAACAATGATGCTACCATATATAGATAATAGTAACTTATTTTGCTCAGGTTTGAGATTCATTGATCAAACGAAAAGTCAAGTGTTGCAAAATAATGCTTTGAGAGTGTGTTATCATATATATGACCCCCATGATATCTCAATAAAAAAGCTGCAATCAGATGCTAAATATTTGCAATTGATTACAAAGAAAGTATTTACGAGGGATTTTAACTTATAGATTAATTGAAAAAATTAAATGAGTCAGAAATCCGAAAAATGCCCCAATTTTGGTCCCTATTCTGGATCAGTAAAAATTTCCAACAACCTTCTTTGATCTTTATACAAGTTTATTTTATTGAAAGACATGTATCTTGGCTCCCAGAATCAACTCGAGGGAGAGCTTATTTCCCAGGGGGTCAGTTTTTATTCACCGGCGAACATAACTCGGAGTTATCGTTACGGACTTTCCGTCATAAACATTCAACCATGTGTAAAACTGTAAATAAACACCACAGTAACTTCTAATTTGGTACACATGTTGCCACAATATGTATAAGTAGGCATGCCAAGTTTAAAAACCATAAACCCAAGACTTTTTTTTTTACGAGGCGACAAACTTTGCGAGATGCGTGGATTTTGGTGAAATTTTAAGATAACAAAGCCAACTTTACTCTAATTTCTTTAAAAATGCTCTGTTAATCATTATATTTGCTATGTGTTATCTTCAACATATATACTATCAAGATCAGGTTTAGTTTTGAATATACTAAGACTCTGCTTGTCATGGTAAGCTCGTACATCTACCCTTATTTCTGGAGTTTTCGTTACGGACTTTCAGGTTTTCAGTAGGCCTTGGCATAATCCCTCTCACACATGTCAAACATCTACCATACCTATCTATCTGGTATCTACATGTACAAAACAGGTTGGGCTATACATTTAAACCTTTAAAATACTCATTATCACATGTTATGGCTATACAGAATCGCTCGGAAGACAAAAAATGTATCATTTTTCCCCCGTACCTGAGATTATACTGACTAAAAATAATTTTAAAATGCCATCAAGTCACATATTAACCCATATTACATAAGGCCAACATGCCTTCTATTAGAATAAATAAGTTTAAACACCATGCTATGCATACCTGAGCCTTAGTGAGGCTGCTACCGAGAGGTACGCGATTCAATAAAACCAGGGGTTTTTGTTACGGACTTTCGGCGAGTGGAAGCCCCTAGCATAATCCCTCTCATACATCTCAAACATCTACCATACCTATCTATCTGGTATCTACATGTACA
Source organism: Harmothoe impar (assembly GCA_947462335.1). NCBI lineage: Eukaryota > Metazoa > Annelida > Polychaeta > Phyllodocida > Polynoidae > Harmothoe > Harmothoe impar. Next base: position 83,699,502 of record OX381710.1, on the reverse strand, counting down.
AAACAGGTTGGGCTATACATTTAAACCTTTAAAATACTCATTATCACATGTTATGGCTATACAGAATCGCTCGGAAGACAAAAAATGTATCATTTTTCCCCCGTACCTGAGATTATACTGACTAAAAATAATTTTAAAATACCATCAAGGCACATATTAACCCATATTACATAAGGCCAACATGTCCACTACTAGAATGAATAAGTTTAAACACCATGCTTTGCATACCTGAGCCTAAGTGAGGCTGCTACCGAGAGGTACGCGATTCAATTAAATCAGGGGTTTTCGTTACGGACTTTCGGCGAGTGGAGGCCCCTAGCATAATCCCTCTCATACATCTCAAACATCTACCATACCTATCTATCTGGTATCTACATGTACAAAACTGGTTGGGCTATACATTTAAAGCTTTAAAACACTCATTATCACATGTTATGGCTATACAGAATCGCTCGGAAGACAAAAAATGTATCATTTTTCCCCCGTACCTGAGATTACACAGACTAAAAATAATTTTAAAATACCATCAAGGCACATATTAACCCATATTACATAAGGCCAACATGTCCACTACTAGAATGAATAAGTTTAAACACCATGCTTTGCATAACTGAGCCTTAGTGAGGCTGCTACCGAGAGGTACGCGATTCAATAAAATCAGGGGTTTTCGTTACGGACTTTCGGCGAGTGGAGGCCCCTAGCATAATCCCTCTCATACATCTCAAACATCTACCATACCTATCTATCTGGTATCTACATGTACAAAACAGGTTGGGCTATACATTTAAACCTTTAAAATACTCATTATCACATGTTATGGCTATACAGAATCGCTCGGAAGACAAAAAATGTATCATTTTTCCCCCGTACCTGAGATTACACAGACTAAAAATAATTTTAAAATACCATCAAGGCACATATTAACCCATATTACATAAGGCCAACATGTCCACTACTAGAATGAATAAGTTTAAACACCATGCTTTGCATACCTGAGCCTTAGTGAGGCTGCTACCGAGAGGTACGCGATTCAATAAAATCAGGGGTTTTCGTTACGGACTTTCGGCGAGTGGAGGCCCCTAGCATAATCCCTCTCATACATCTCAAACATCTACCATACCTATCTATCTGGTATCTACATGTACAAAACAGGTTGGGCTATACATTTAAAGCTTTAAAACACTCATTATCACATGTTATGGCTATACAGAATCGCTCGGAAGACAAAAAATGTATCATTTTTCCCCCGTACCTGAGATTACACAGACTAAAAATAATTTTAAAATACCATCAAGGCACATATTAACCCATATTACATAAGGCCAACATGTCCACTACTAGAATGAATAAGTTTAAACACCATGCTATGCATACCTGAGCCTTAGTGAGGCAGCTACCGAGAGGTACGCGATTCAATTAAATCAGGGGTTTTCGTTACGGACTTTCGGCGAGTGGAGGCCCCTAGCATAATCCCTCTCATACATCTCAAACATCTACCATACCTATCTATCTGGTATCTACATGTATAAAACAGGTTGGGCTATACATTTAAAGCATTAAAACACTCATTATCACATCTTATGGCTATACAGAATAGCCCGGAAGACAAAAATGTATCATATATACCAGACCCGGAGATTCAAGAGGCTCAAAATAATTTTAAAATACCACCAAAGCACATATTATCCCTTATTACATAAGGCCAACATGTCTTCTATTAGAATAAATAAGTTTAACCACCATGCTATGCATACCAGCGCTATAGTGAGGCTGCTAATAAACTGAGAGTTATCGTTACGGACTTTCGGCGCTCGGAGGCGCCTAGCATTATCAGTTTCATACATCTCAAACATCTACCATACCTGTGTATCTTATGTCTACATGTACAACGCATGTTGGACTACTCATTTACACCTTTAAAACACACATTTTCACGTAATATGGCTATGACAAGGCACTAAACTGAGAGTTATCGTTACGGACTTTCGGCGCTCGGAAGCACCTGGCATAATCACACTCGAGCAGGAGTTAATGTTACGGACTTTCCGTATATAAACACATACATGGACCCAATTGATGTTGGGTTCCCATCTGCCACCACACGGGTCCAAACCCGATATCCAGTGGCAGGTCGGTGAGGTCAAATCTGCCGCCACACGGGTCCAAACCCGATATCCAGCGGCAGGTCGGTGCACAGGTCCACCCTGTGTTTAGTTGTCTAGAAGCTAGTTGGCCAGTGTCTCCACCTTTAGCAGCTCGGCGGGTGGCAGGGCATAGATTTCTGCACGCCTACCGCTGCGGGCCAAAGGCTGTGGAGGGCAAGTCTTGCAGACGATGTCCTGTGGAGGCACGTGGACAATGTCCTTCCGCGGGTTCCACTTGAACTGGTTGATGGCCACATTGCCACGCTCCATGAAGGACACTTCAATGTGCCCCTCGGTGTTGGCACCAGTGATGACCTGTCCAAGATACCACTCCTCGTTGTACATGCAGGCCACATAGTCCCCAACCTCGAAGGGCTCCTCTGCTGCTTCCTCCTCCTCCTCCCGGTTGGCTGCTGGGTTTGGGCCTCCTGCGAACAGCTGGTGGTTGGTCCAGCCAGGACAGAGGCGCAGAGACTCGTTGTCCTCCCAGCAGCAGGTGTTGAAGCAGGAGGTGTCACGTACAGAGATGGAGCTGTCAGGGATCACGGGCACTGCTGCATGTACCTGCATGGTACCAGGGACACTGTTGGCACAGGCAAACCCCTCCAGACGCTGGCGTGCCTCCGCCACATCAGCAGCAGAGACATGATGGTAGTGAACAGCGCTGCCTTGTTCGTTGCCTTTCAGCACAAACTGGAGGACGTTGTCGATCCTTTGGCCACACTTGATGAGGAGGTCGGCCATCCGCTTGACTGCTGCACCCACACCGTCACACGGGCCTTTACCATGACCTGCTTCAAAGTAGGTCCAGGTGCAGCGTAGGGCGAACAGTTTGAGGTGCTGGCAGATGATGGAGAAGATGGACTTGTTCCGGTACTGAGACGATGGTGAGTCAGTGCAGTAGTGGATGGTAGTCACGTGGGGAAGGTTGGTCTGTATCCAGAGGCAGAGAACTGTCAGGAATGCAAGGATGGCACCTGCGTCGTGTTTCCGGTCATCGGAGGTCAGAGCGATCGACTTGTGCTTGGTCGTACCGTCTGGGGCCTTGTAGTGGATCACAGCCGGATGGACTGTGACTGGCTCCTTACCCCAGAACGCGCTCTGTGCCTCCTCTGGATAGTTCACTAACCAGTTCTCTGCAAAGTCCATCTGAATGGTCACCTCCTTCTCAGACATACCCTCACGCAGTTCCCGCACTACACGGTGCTGGTTCTGCGCTCGGTGACTGTGCTCACGCATCGTCTTGAACTCCGCTTCCATCATCTCGATGAAGGCCGCCCTCGTCAGGGTGTTGGGGACAAGGCGCAGCTTCTTGATGGTCTTCTGCTTCCCGGTTTCCGCGTCCACGGGGCCGTAGGGGACATCCACCATCTGCCAGGTGTCGCAGGTGACCGTGGGTGCAGTGATTGACTCACTGAGCCTCGCCGTAAACTCCTCCACAGTGGTGTTGCGTACAACCGAGTCGGGGGTACCAGATTGCTTTGCAGCACGGAGACGGAGCGTAAAGTTCTGGTGCTTCTGGCACAGGCAGATCTGGGTGTTGTTGCACCTCACTGGTAGGATCCACCGTGCCATCCTCCGAACTCCGTTAAAGAAGTTCTGGCTGCATGTCCGACCCGGGTACCGCTTGACAGAGAGGATCTCAGTGAGGATCACCTTCTGGTGCTTGACACCACACACGGTCACTGTGTCCTTCTTTCCTGGCAGGGTGTACGAGTTGCAGGGATCACTCAGGAAGCGGATGATGTCATCCTTCTGCTCGAGGTAGGCCAGTTGCTTACCGGACACTCTTCGTGGCTGAGTATCCTTGAGAAGAGACCGGCGGTCCAGACCTATGTCGGCGGCAAACCTACTGGTCAGCCTGGACCCCTTTAACTTGCTGGTGAACTTACGGACCACCCGCAACCGAGTCATACGGGGGACCAGCCGCATGCCTGACGCGAGCGCTCGGTACATCTTTGCTGCCTTTTTGGCGTCGACGAGTGGTCGGGGTCCACACGGCAGAAGCTGGCGGCGGATCTTCCTGCGGTCTCTCCTGTGGGTGTTCCTGCTGGCCTGTTGCTGTTCTCGGAGCCTCACCAACTGAGCCTCCGCTGCCTTGAGGGCCTTCCTCTCTTTCCTGATTGTAGACCTGTGTTTTTGTGTAACATTGTCCCTTCCCTCCCTGATAAGCTGCATGTCCTTAAGTAGCTGAGATATGCGGTATCTGAGCCTGCGCTTCCCTGGTGTCTCTACCTTCCTCCCCCCCCTGCCCCTCCGCGGGGACTTAAGAGGGCTTCTCAGAGGGCTCCGTCTGGAAGAAATGGGTAAGGAGGGTAAGGATTAATACATTGTTATAGTGCATGATGCATGCATGTAAGCGGCGCGATAACTCACCAGTCTTACCTCCATGTATCATGCATCAAAGTTTCAATTCCAAAATTCCAAAATCATTTTCAACAAAACCCAACACAACATAACAGAAGACAACAAACATCTAAACAACTACAACTAAACAACAACAATGAACCAGTAACCAGTAATCTATTCTATTCTAATGTACTATACTATCTACAATTACTTTTGGGGCCTTGGAGCCTAAATGTTTGTAGATCTGTTCTCTGTAAATCATCAGTAACAGATAATGAATCACAATGCTGAGTACTATTATGGAAATTATGGTAGCATTAAATTGACAATTCAATAATCATAATCAGTATATTTATCATTTACTATACATACACAATGAATACATGAATGCATTTCTAAGTTCTATAGATACTTACACAACCTGCCCTGCCACACGGTACTTGACTCGCGTCGCGTAGTCTCCGTGGGGGTGCGGCTTCACAGCCGCCGCGGCCCTCTGTTGGCGAGCCTCCAGGACGGCCCCGCCAGACGCCACCTCCTCGGGGAAGGACGGGAGTGGCCTGGAAGCGCGCGACCGGTCGCTGCAGCCCGGGAGCCCGTAGCCCGGGAGCCCGCGCCGTCCCTACGGGGACCGGCTGCGGGGTGGGGCGCCTGTAAAAATTTAGAGGCTGCATAATGCATCAATTAATACACAACACAGGTACAACTAAGATCATCTAAAGGAATAGCCTTAATATGTCATTAACAGTTTAATTAACAGTTTAATCTTTTTCCATGATAATAATAATAATGCTGCTCATAAACTGTACAAAGCTTATTGGTGATTTATGATCACAAAAATTGAAACTTACCTGCACAGTCGCTGTGTGAGTGACATCAGCTGTGGCCTGCCTCACCGTGGCGGTGGTCTTGGTTGGTGGGTGAGCGGGCTGGACGGTCGCAGTGGTCGTCTGGGCGGGGCGTCTGGCTGCTGGTGGTGTTGCTGCTGGTGGTGTTGCTGCTGGTGTTGCACGTGGTGCAGTCACGGTGGCCGTCGGAGCGGGGCGGGTGGCTGCTGGCGTTGTCACTCGTGCAGTCACGGTGGCCGTGGGGGCGCGGTGGGTGGCTGCTGGTGGTGTCACTGTTGTCCGGGCAGTAGGTGCCCGCCGGCGCACAGTCTGTAATTAGGAAAGAGTTTCATTAGGTACAAAGTTACACTTTACAGCCCAAGGCTACAATTAAACAAATGTACACTTTATAAATTAGAAATACTATACTGCTGCCAGCATTTAAGGCAATATCTGTACTGTACACTGTACCCTCACTACACCCACAACTTTACATAGATCTATACAAGGCTACAATTAAACGAATGTACACTTTATACTTACAGCTGCAAGCTGGGAGGGCGATGGGCGGTCACTGTCCGGAGGAAGTGGCCGAGCAAGGACCTCTTCTGGTGCCCGTCTCCTGGGATTGAAGAGGGAGGGGGACACCAGAAGGGACTTGCTCCTCCGTGTAGGCGGGGTGGCCATCTCCTCCGGGACAGGGAGCGCAGCCGCAGCCGCAGCCCCAGGTTCCTCGTCGATCAGGTCGGGTTCATCCTGGACCGCTATTGGGACACGGTTGGGGATGTTGTCCGCCCGAGGTTTGGGTACGCACCCTCTGTCCCCCCATTCCTTTACCTTAAAGAGCACATTTGAATCACATTGAATTAACAGTGTATATTATAATTATTATACATAGAAAAAGTGGAGTTGGAGGAGGTAGACAATGTTAAAGCTGATATAAATTTAGTCCTAACTAGACTTCAACAGTGTGCTATTTATAACTTTATTTACAGTCTATTCTTGAATGCATTTTGCCTGAAAACAAACAAAAATAAATAATGGGGACATGTAATACTCACTTGTCTGTTTGCCACCTCCTTTCGGTCGTCCTTCTCTTTAGGCGTGAGCTTTGACTCAAACAGGAGTCGATGGGCGGCCCGGTCCTCACGTTGTTTCTGTTTGAATGCCTCCTCATCCGCAGCACGTTTTTTGTCCCTTGACCTCTGGGCCCGCTGAGCCCCGGTCAACGCACCCCCTTCCAGTTTGGGCCTAGGCATCTGTAAAAATTGTAGACCAAAATTAGCATTGTAAACCAAGTATAACCCACAGAAATGCATTTTAAAGTGAAAAAGAGAGATGAGGCCTGTAGGGTGGAAAAAAAAGTATCTAGTATTTGGCAAATGACCATCTGGGATGATGTTAGTACTATAGGGGCATGTTGCCTTAAAATATGGTGACGATTGACTGAGGGGAAGTACATTTTTTTCAAACATATAGTTTTCGTTACGGACTTTCCGAAACACAAGATGCACTCTGACCAATTGAAAGTACAGCATAGTTATATATTTCTGGCGACAGGGAGTTAGAATAGAGTAGACTTCAACATCCAAACCAAGAATGGTGCAATTCTGTTGATTATTAACATGGCTACGAGACTTTTTGTCTCCGCGCCGAAAGTCCGTAACGATAACCGGTAGATTCACTATTTCGGGGTGTAACTCTAAAATACTGATAGCCATAATGCTTTTAACACACTAAAATGAAGGGGGGGGTAGTAGGTACAATTTTGACGACAGAGGGGGGCCAGAATGTCCATAATTTGGGCCTGGTGGAGGGATTTTGATGGAAATTTTGCCATTTTGCGCACCTCGGCCGCCATTGGGCACCCATAGAGTAAACTAAAACATGTCCAAATGGCTCCACAAGTCCTACCCTCATGTAATAGCACCCAGAGTACCGTATAAACATCAAATTTGCCTTGGATGGGCATTAATACGCAATCTCTGGGCCTTTTAGAGCACCCGTGAGTTTTCGTTACGGACTTTCATTATCGTTACGGACTTTCGGCGCGCCGCCTTGGCGGTCCTCGGACAGACCACCGGCACCCCGAGCGAGTGGAAATTTCGCCACCCGCGCGTCGGATACAAGTCAATCTAACCGAAAATGCACAGTTTTGCATCAAATAAAAGCGATTGGGGGGTGCCCTGGACCTTCAACATGCCAAACATTGAGAGATTTTCACAAAATTCTTACCTTGATGGCCAAAAACGGCGAAATTCTTGCTGCTATGTTCCACTTCTTGGTTGTTTTGATTCCGGGTGTTCTCCCTACTGCCGGAAATCATTTGCGGCGCCGCAAACGGCCGCAAACTTTTGCAGCATACCCACGTTCGCGTCGACTGTACTATTTTGGGTTTTCGTTACGGACTTTCACGATACGCGGTTTGGTACCCAATTCGACTGGACAGAAGCAATATTAGGCCCTAAAACTTACCAGAATGATAGAACATGTACTCCCTGAGGATTATAACTGCTTTAAATAGCAAGGTAGGTGATATTTCTGGATATATGCATGGTTATGTCTGAGAAAGTCCGTAACGAAAACGCGTCACCAAATGTACTTAAATCCACCTGGTACTGTCAAAAATGGGAGTAGCCCCCTAATTTTTTTTACACGCATAGTACCCATAGGCCCCTCATTATACATTGTAAAATTGTTATTGGATGGCAATTGCAAGCATGCCTCCTGAGGCACCAAAAGTTATCGTTACGGACTGTCGCCGAGTGGCATTTCACAAATGGAGCCCCACAGTGAAAATTTCACCCAAGATATTGCAATAAAAACTCTTGAATATTTGAGGTAACACATATACGTAATACACTGAGCTGTTTGGAACTGGTTGTAATAGTCTTAGTGGCTTTGGGGGGCTTTTGAAAAATGTAAAAATAGGGTGGAACACTGATTTTGGGGCGTTTTTCCACTTTGAGGGGCCATAACTCAATAAATATTGGTCCGACAACTTTTTTCTTTTTTTTTCTGGAAAGCTTAAAGTGTTTTCTTCCACCTGATATAAGAAGCAATAGTATGGTGCAAGCAGTAATTTTTTTATGGGTGTTGGAAGGTGAAAAACCCCAAAAGACCACCAGTTGGTACGTGTATTGGGGGTCTGACTCAAATAATAGAAAAACAAGAGCTGCAGATGGTCCTCTATTAAAAATGCACTTGTCTTTCACAGAAAGAATTAGGAAATATGCTTGAATCTGAATATGTACTTTTCCCCCCTAAAAAAAAGTGTGTGGAAAAAAAAGCTAGGGCCAGTCACTCTGGATGGAGGGATGTAAGTCAGGACAGAGTAAGATGAGCTAGGATGAAGGAAGGTGAGTTAGGATGGAGGGAGGTGAGCTAGGATGCAGAAAGGTGAATAAGGACGGAGGGAAATGAGTAAGTATCGAGGGAGGTGAGTTAGGTCAGAGAAAGATGAGTTAGGACAGAGAGAGGTGAGTTATGATGTACGGAAATGAGTTGGGATGGAGGGAGGTAAGTTAGGATCGAGGGAGATGAGTTAGGATCAAGGGAGGTGAGTTAGGACAGAGAGAGGTGAGGTAGGATGGAGGGAGGTGAGTTAGGATGGAGGGAGATGAGTTAGGACAGGGAGAGGTGAGGTAGGACAGAGAGAGGTGAGTTAGGATGGAGGCAGGTGATTGAGGATGGAGGGAGATGAGTTAGGATGGAATGAGATGATTTAGGATGGAAGGAGGTCAATGAGTGAGACATTGTGACAGAAGTAGGCACATAGGGGGTAGACTGAGAGACAGTGTTTAGTTAATTAGGGGTCAGTATGTGTATATTATCTATAAGCAGTAATCGTGACGCATAAAGGGTATTGAGCATGAGGATATAGAGGCATAGGCTAAATATGGAACTTATGGACCAACCATATGATAACTATAGCTGTACACATTTTTCTGTAAGTTAGATTTCTGCCCACCCCTACTCTGTCTGCCCTCCAATACTCTGTCTGCCCTTCCCTACTCTGTCTGCCCTCCCCTATTCTGTCGGCCCTCCCCTACTCTATCTGCCTGCCCCTTCCCTATCTACCTGCTACTACTCTGTCTTCTCTCCCTTACTCTGTCTGCCCTCCCCTAATATATCTGCCCTCCCCTACTCTATCTGCCTGCCCCTTCCCTATCTACCTGCTACTACTCTGTCTTCTCTCCCTTACTTTGTCTGCCCTCCCCTAATCTGCCTGCCCCTTCCCTATCTACCTGCTACTACTCTGTCTTCTCTCCCTTACTCTGTCTGCCCCCCCTACTCTGTCTGCCCTCCCCCACTCTGTCTGCCCTCCTCTACTCTTTCTGCCCTCCCCTACTCTGTCTGCCCTCCCCTACTCTGTCTGCCCTCCCCTACTCTGTCTGCCCTCCCCTACTCTGTCTGCCCTCCCCTACTCTGTCTGTCCTCCCCCACTCTGTCTGCCCTCCTCTACTCTGCCTGCCCTTCCCTACTCTGCCTACCCTCTCCTACTCTCCTCTGTCATCATCCCCCTACTATAAATGCCCGCCCCCACTCTGTCTGCCCTCCCACACTCTGTTTGCCCTCTGGTGGGGTAAAGACGAAGACTATGATTGAGAATAGAGTATTAAGGACTATTCTGAGACAATTGTACACATTTGTCTTACATTAGAAATAATGTCTGAAAAGGGTTAAAGAATTCCATCATTCAAGCATTATTATTTAAAGAAGATAGAAGTTAGATCCCGATTGTATTCCCTTTTAATGCTGGCAGACTCTTGAATTACAGGTAACCCAAGGTACAGAAATGAGTGCAATAGGTCTAGAGGAGATTTGCGTTCAGTAGGACCAATTGTTTTACTAGAAATGCTCCTTGGGCAAAAGAAGTAGGCCTGATGACTCAAACAGCTCCTTCCACTGAATTCTGGTATCTTTGATCAAACTCAGTTAATTAAATTCTGTCTGCAGCTGGACTTAATCATTAGTACCTGATTTACCTCCCCCCCTCTCACCTATGTCACTCACCTCCTGCTGTGCTGAACCTCCTCTCCCTGTGTCCTCCCTTCCCCTGTGTCCTCTCCTCCCTGCCCTTTCCTCTCTCCTCACACTGAGTCCCCTCTCCCTGCATGTTCCGCTCCTTTCTGCATCCTACCCATGGGCCTTCCAATCCCCCAAGAGGCATTTCCTCCATCTTCTTCCCTCCTCATGCTAATTAGTTTTAATCCTCCCTTTATATTTGGTGCCTCCTCCCTAAATCATTCCTCCCGATGTGTCTTGCCCACTGTGGCCCCCCCCACATGTGTTCCCCTCTATGTGTTGTGTCTCTCCTCTTACTGTCCTGTCCGTCCCATGGAGGCACTTTCCATGCATCCTTCCTATTTCCTTATATAACAGTATTGTCCTCTTGTCTACCACATGCATCCTTCCTATCCCGCTCCACAATCCCTTACAGGTAAGACTGATGATTATTAGATACTATTTCAAAGTCCCAAATTGACCTAGTGCTAGCGACTCTGCAGCACCCTCCTCCAAACCTCTTTTTATCCTCAAAGTCACTATCATTTTTATCCCATTCATGTAGAAACAATATGCATTGGAGAATAATCAAACAATGACAGCAGCATAATGGTACAGTTCAATGTCATGAGAGGTGATTGATTTACAGTCCGGGCTCCCGTTCAATTGCCCACATTATATTGACCTGTGCATTGTAAATAAAGGTCAGAATGAGTCACACAGAATGCATGCTGGGTGTCACAGGCTGCTGTGTTTGTTGGACTGTAAGCTCATACACTTTAGAATTACCATTGTGATGAGTCTCATTTGATCACAAAGGATGAATTCAGTGAAATTCCACATCATGAAAAATGCACATATAAATGTGCTTATAACTGTATGAATAGCTAGAACGATCAATATATACTTGCTTCTTAGTGGTTGATAAACACCTCTGTACATTTGTTATGTACTATACTTTAGTCTACATTCACAGTACAGAAAAATAGACCCCTTCAATAACATAACAGCATGAGATGTAATCATTGTCAATAGACGTATGATTGATATTGTGTGACATGTCCTGCAGTGTCCTACATTGACTAACTATAGGGATTGATATATCAATAAACAGTAGAACATATAATTAAACCTGATGGTAACTTGAAAACAGTGGGAGGATTGAGTAAATTCATATGAGATGATATCACATTGACACAGGGGGAATCGAGTACACATTATAAGATGCCACCTCACATTGTGGTATTACAAAACCAAAAGGATACAGAAATAGTAATTGTATTTATGGCCTGGACAATTGCTTAGACTCTCTGACAGTCTTAGATCTCCACCTGTGTCCACCCCCTCTCCCATGCCCCCCCCCCGGCGCTGTCCCCATCTTTTGTCCCCCTCTTTTTGTCCCATGCCCCCCCTGTGTCCCCCTCTTTTGTCCACATCCTCCCCTTGTGCCCTCCCCCCCCCTCTGCTTTCACCCACTGCCCCTGGTACCACGGTAATCACACATGGGGGGGGGATGGAAGTGCCCTCCCCTTTTGATTGCCTATCAACCCTCTTGCTCCTGTTTGTCCATTCCCTCTGACTGCATGTACTCCCCCCTTCGACTGTGCCTCACTCCTCCTGCATATTTGCCTTTAGCCCTTTTTGTTTAGTAGGGAATATATATAGTTAAAATGACAAGGGAAGGTGTAAAGAGTGGTTACTTGGTCTCAGTCTGGACCCCAGCATTGACTCATAGTCATCTTCAAAGGTCATTTGTCCATAATTTATTAATGCTGCATGGGTTGTTTTTTTTGGTTCACCAAAACAACAATCCTATAATCATTGGAAAATTGGCCACTTTTTATGTTGAATTGGTTTCTGTGGGGAATAATTCCAAACAATGCCTGCATCAATAATGAATGACCCCTCTCTACCACCTTTCACAGAGCTCAGAGCACATTGAGTCACTCAGCAGCCAGACTTCAGAGATGCAGGACGTGTTAGCCACTCACCTCCTACACACAGACCACCACACAGAGTTGTTGTGTAGTACAACATCCTGAACCACCGTCACCATCAACAAAGATGCAGGGTCTTTCTTCTACCTCAGGTAGGTGTATTGTGCTATATAGGCTTGTATTTATTAAGTCAAAGAGAAACAATTGTTGTCAGAGAAAAGTTTTCTACATCTTGCCTTCATTGTTAGGAAAGGCCAAGAAAATCCTATTCAATTGTATTTACTATGCTTTAACACTAAGCATGGAGATACACATTTTAGATCTTCTATTTGCCAATTGACTTATTAGCCAGAGGTATTACATTAACCAGTATAATATTGAAATTATCAAATCATCTGTACTAGGCTATTTGAGTGTGATTTTCACAGACTAGGTGACGAGATTTCTTAAACTGAAATCTGTCAATTTAAAAAAATGTTTTAACAGTTTGGCCAAGGAGTTGAGGGTAATTTCATTAGAGATGAGCTAGACAGACAAAGACTAGAGCAGAGAGCTCATGTTTAAATTGGTATTAAAAAGAGGGAGGAGGAGAGGTGAACTACAAATGATCTGAAAGCAAAATTTTGACAACAGAATTTTACATTTTCAAACATGAAAACTGGACCACATGGGTCAAATAGCAAACTATATTTATGAGTTATCTGTTCATATATTGATTTGATAACCTTGTTATTGTCCTCTCCAAAGTCTAATGTGTTGCGATTAATGAAAATTCATGATGACAGGTGATGTGATGTCATTTTAGAAAGTCAGGACTCAAGTTTGCCATTTTAGTACATCTGCACTGTGTATTATTGTATAGATTTATGCTGGTTCATGCTAATCATATGGCCATGTATTGTTGGCTTGACAATCAGTATAGATAACAGTGATTTCTCGATAGATTGTTGTATGGCATTATTTTTTGGATTCAGTTGTGTGTAGGACAGTAGGTAATTATTGAAATACTGCCATTACAAAGAGCGGGCTGAGAATCTGTCAATTTTAAAAGATGTTTAAAGAGTGTTTGGCCAAGGAGTTGTAGGCCATTTCATTAGAGATGTGCTAGACAGACAAAAACTTAAGCATAAGCCTTCCTCTTGTTTAAATTGGTATGAAAAAGAGGGAGGAGGAGAGAAGAACTACAAATGATCTGAAAGCAAAATTTTGACAACAGAATCTTAAATTTTCAAACATGAGAACTGGACCACATAGGTAAAATGTCATATGCTCTGTGGGACAGGCCTATGATTACCGCTTATTAGGAGACTAATGATCAGCTCCCATCCATCTCATGAATTCCCTGTGGGACAGGCATTATTATTTGAAACTTGATCCAAACTGATCATCTTGTTGCTTGCTCTCTCCTCCTCAATCTACCTCAAAGAAAGCCTATGTATATGTGTACTGGTGTTTACTTGACACCTATATTCATGATTTATCTGTTCATATATTGATTGGATTAGCTTGTTATTGTCCTCTCCAAAGTCTAATGTGTTGCGATTAATGAAAATTCATGATGACGGGTGATGTGATGTCATTTTAGAAAGTCAGGACTCAAGTTTGCCATTTTAGTACATCTGCACTGTGTATTATTGTATAGATTTATGCTGGTTCATGCTAATCATATGGTCATGCATTGTTGGCTAGACAATCAGTATAGATAACAGTGATTTCTCGATTGATTGCTGTATGGCATTATTTTTTTTGATTCACTTGTGTGTAGGACAGTAGGTAATTATTGAAATACTGCCATTACAAAGTGCGGGCTGAGAATCTGTCAATTTGAAAAGATGTTTAGAGAGTGTTTGGCCAAGGAGTTGTAGGCCATTTCATTAGAGATGTGCTAGACAGACAAAAAATTAAAGCATGAGCCTTCCTCATGTTTAAATTGGTATGAAAAAGAGGGAGGAGGAGAGATGAACTACAAATTTTTTGAAAGCAAAATTTTGACAACAGAATCTTAAATTTTCAAACATGAGAACTGGACCACATAGGTAAAATGTCATATGCTCTGTGGGACAGGCCTATGATTACCGCTTATTAGGAGACTAATGATCAGCTCCCATCCATCTCATGAATGCCCTGTGGGACAGGCATTATTATTTGAAACTTGATCCAAATTGATCATCTTGTTGCTTACTCTCTCCTCCTCAATCTACCTCAAAGAAAGCCTGTGTATATGTGTACTGGTGTTTACTTGACAGCTATATTCATGAGTTATCTGTTAATATATTGATTTGATTAGCTTGTTATTGTCCTCTCCAAAGTCTAATGTGTTGCGATTAATGAAAATTCATGATGACAGGTGATGTGATGTCATTTTAGAAAGTCAGGACTCAAGTTTGCCATTTTAGTACATCTGCACTGTGTATTATTGTATAGATTTATGCTGGTTCATGCTAATCATATGGTCATGCATTGTTGGCTAGACAATCTGTATAGATAACAGTGATTTCTCGATTGATTGTTGTATGGCATTATTTTTTGGATTCAGTTGTGTGTAGGACAGTAGGTAATTATTGAAATACTGTCATTACAAAGAGCGGGCTGAGAATCTGTCAATTTTAAAAGATGTTTAAAGAGTGTTTGGCCAAGGAGTTGTAGGCCATTTCATTAGAGATGTGCTAGACAGACAAAAAATTAAAGCATGAGCCTTCCTCATGTTTAAATTGGTATGAAAAAGAGGGAGGAGGAGAGATGAACTACAAATTTTTTGAAAGCAAAATTTTGACAACAGAATCTTAAATTTTCAAACATGAGAACTGGACCACATAGGTAAAATGTCATATGCTCTGTGGGACAGGCCTATGATTACCGCTTATTAGGAGACTAATGATCAGCTCCCACCCATCTCATGAATGCCCTGTGGGACAGGCATTATTATTTGAAACTTGATCCAAACTGATCATCTTGTTGCTTACTCTCTCCTCCTCAATCTACCTCAAAGAAAGCCTGTGTATATGTGTACTGGTGTTTACTTGACAGCTATATTCATGAGTTATCTGTTCATATATTGATTTGATTAGCTTGTTATTGTCCTCTCCAAAGTCTAATGTGTTGCGATTAATGAAAATTTATGATGACGGGTGATATGATGTAATTTTAGAAAGTCAGGACTCAAGTTTGCCATTTTAGTACATCTGCACTGTGTATTATTGTATAGATTTATGCTGGTTCTTGCTAATCATATGGTCATGCATTGTTGGCTAGACAATCAGTATAGATAACAGTGATTTCTCGATTGATTGTTGTATGGCATTATTTTTTTTTATTCACTTGTGTGTAGGACAGTAGGTAATTATTGAAATACTGCCATTACAAAGAGCGGGCTGAGAATCTGTCAATTTTAAAAGATGTTTAAAGAGTGTTTGGCCAAGGAGTTGTAGGCCATTTCATTAAAGATGTGCTAGACAGACAAAAACTAAAGCATAAGCCTTCCTCATATTAAAATTGGTATGAAAAAGAGGGAGGAGGAGAGATGAACTAAAAATGATTTGAAAGCAAAATTTTGACAACAGAATCTTAAATTTTCAAACATGAGAACTGGACCACATAGGTAAAATGTCATATGCTCTGTGGGACAGGCCTATGATTACCGCTTATTAGGAGACTAATGATCAGCTCCCATCCATCTCATGAATGCCCTGTTGGACAGGCATTATTATTTGAAACTTGATCCAAACTGATCATCTTGTTGCTTACTCTCTCCTCCTCCATCTACCTCAAAGAAAGCCTGTGTATATGTGTACTGGTGTTAACTTGACAGCTATATTCATGAGTTATCTGTTCATATATTGATTTGATTAGCTTTTAATTGTCCTCTCCAAAGTCTAATGTGTTGCGATTAATGAAAATTCATGATGACGGGTGATGTGATGTCATTTTAGAAAGTCAGGACTCAAGTTTGCCATTTTAGTACATCTGCACTGTTTATTATTGTATAGATTTATGCTGGTTCATGCTAATCATATGGTCATGCATTGTTGGCTAGACAATCAGTATAGATAGCATTGATTTCTCAATTGATTTTTGTATGGCATTATTTTTTTTGATTCACTTGTGTGTAGGACAGTAGGTAATTTTTGAAATGCTGCCATTACAAAGAGCGGGCTGAGAATCTGTCAATTTTAAAAGATGTTTAAAGAGTGTTTGGCCAAGGAGTTGTAGGCCATTTCATTAGAGATGTGCTAGACAGACAAAAAGTAAAGCATAAGCCTTCCTCATGTTAAAATTGGTATGAAAAAGAGGGAGGAGGAGAGATGAACTAAAAATGATTCGAAAGCAAAATTTTGACAACAGAATCTTAAATTTTCAAACATGAGAACTGGACCACATAGGTAAAATGTCATATGCTCTGTGGGACAGGCCTATGATTACCGCTTATTAGGAGACTAATGATCAGCTCCCACCCATCTCATGAATGCCCTGTGGGACAGGCATTATTATTTGAAACTTGATCCAAACTGATCATCTTGTTGCTTGCTCTCTCCTCCTCAATCTACCTCAAAGAAAGCCTATGTATATGTGTACTGGTGTTTACTTGACAGCTATATTCATGATTTAGCTGTTCATATATTGATTTGATTAGCTTGTTATTGTCCTCTCCAACGTCTAATGTGTTGCGATTAATGAAAATTTATGATGACAGGTGATGTGATGTAATTTTAGAAAGTCAGGACTCAAGTTTGCCATTTTAGTACATCTGCACTGTGTATTATTGTATAGATTTATGCTGGTTCATGCTAATCATATGGTCATGCATTGTTTGCTAGACAATCAGTATAGATAGCAGTGATTTCTCAATTGATTTTTGTACGGCAATAATATTTTTGATTCACTTGTGTGTAGGACAGTAGGTAATTTTTGAAATGCTGCCATTACAAAGAGCGGGCTGAGAATCTGTCAATTTTAAAAGATGTTTAAAGAGTGTTTGGCCAAGGAGTTGTAGGCCATTTCATTAGAGATGTGCTAGACAGACAAAAACTAAAGCATAAGCCTTCCTCATGTTTAAATTGGTATGACAAAGAGGGAGGAGGAGAGACAAACTACAAATGATTTGAAAGCAAAATTTTGACAACAGAATCTTAAATTTTCAAACATGAAAACGGGACCACATAGGTAAAATGTCATATGCTCTGTGGGACAGGCCTATGATTACCGCTTATTAGGAGACTAATGATCAGCTCCCATCCATCTCATGAATTCCCTTTGGGACAGGCATTATTATTTGAAACTTGATCCAAACTGATCATCTTGTTGCTTACTCTCTCCTCCTCAATCTACCTCAAAGAAAGCCTATGTATTTGTGTACTGGTGTTTACTTGACAGCTATATTCATGATTTATCTGTTCATATATTGATTGGATTAGCTTGTTATTGTCCTCTCCAAAGTCTAATGTGTTGCGATTAATGAAAATTCATGATGATGGGTGATGTGATGTCATTTTAGAAAGTCAGGACTCAAGTTTGCCATTTTAGTACATCTGCACTGTGTATTATTGTATAGATTTATGCTGGTTCTTGCTAATCATATGGTCATGCATTGTTGGCTAGACAATCAGTATAGATAACAGTGATTTCTCGATTGATTGTTGTATGGCATTATTTTTTTTTATTCACTTGTGTGTAGGACAGTAGGTAATTATTGAAATACTGCCATTACAAAGAGCGGGCTGAGAATCTGTCAATTTTAAAAGATGTTTAAAGAGTGTTTGGCCAAGGAGTTGTAGGCCATTTCATTAGAGATGTGCTAGACAGACAAAAACTAAAGCATAAGCCTTCCTCATGTTTAAATTGGTATGAAAAAGAGGGAGGAGGAGAGACAAACTACAAATGATTTGAAAGCAAAATTTTGACAACAGAATCTTAAATTTTCAAACATGAAAACGGGACCACATAGGTAAAATGTCATATGCTCTGTGGGACAGGCCTATGATTACCGCTTATTAGGAGACTAATGATCAGCTCCCATCCATCTCATGAATTCCCTGTGGGACAGGCATTATTATTTGAAACTTGATCCAAACTGATCATCTTGTTGCTTACTCTCTCCTCCTCAATCTACCTCAAAGAAAGCCTATGTATTTGTGTACTGGTGTTTACTTGACAGCTATATTCATGATTTATCTGTTCATATATTGATTGGATTAGCTTGTTATTGTCCTCTCCAAAGTCTAATGTGTTGCGATTAATGAAAATTCATGATGACGGGTGATGTGATGTCATTTTAGAAAGTCAGGACTCAAGTTTGCCATTTTAGTACATCTGCACTGTGTATTATTGTAAAGATTTATGCTGGTTCATGCTAATCATATGGTCATGCATTGTTGGCTAGACAATCAGTATAGATAACAGTGATTTCTCGATTGATTGTTGTATGGCATTATTTTTTTTGATTCACTTGTGTGTAGGACAGTAGGTAATTATTGAAATACTGCCATTACAAAGTGCGGGCTGAGAATCTGTCAATTTTAAAAGATGTTTAAAGAGTGTTTGGCCAAGGAGTTGTAGGCCATTTCATTAGAGATGTGCTAGACAGACAAAAAATTAAAGCATGAGCCTTCCTCATGTTTAAATTGGTATGAAAAAGAGGGAGGAGGAGAGATGAACTACAAATTTTTTGAAAGCAAAATTTTGACAACAGAATCTTAAATTTTCAAACATGAGAACTGGACCACATAGGTAAAATGTCATATGCTCTGTGGGACAGGCCTATGATTACCGCTTATTAGGAGACTAATGATCAGCTCCCACCCATCTCATGAATGCCCTGTGGGACAGGCATTATTATTTGAAACTTGATCCAAACTGATCATCTTGTTGCTTACTCTCTCCTCCTCAATCTACCTCAAAGAAAGCCTGTGTATATGTGTACTGGTGTTTACTTGACAGCTATATTCATGAGTTATCTGTTCATATATCGATTTGATTAGCTTGTTATTGTCCTCTCCAAAGTCTAATGTGTTGCGATTAATGAAAATTCATGATGGCAGGTGATGTGATGTAATTTTAGAAAGTCAGGACTCAAGTTTGCCATTTTAGTACATCTGGACTGTGTATCATTGTATAGATTTATGCTGGTTCATGCTAATCATATGGTCATGCATTGTTGGCTAGACAATCAGTATAGATAGCAGTGATTTCTCAATTGATTGTTGTATGCCATTATTTTTTTTGATTTACTTGTGTGTAGGACAGTAGGTAATTATTGAAATGCTGCCATTTCAAAGAGCGGGCTGAGAATCTGTCAATGTTAAAAGATGTTTAAAGAGTGTTTGGCCAAGGAGTTGTAGACCATTTCATTAGAGATGTGCTAGACAGACAAAAACTAAAGCATAAGCCTTCCTCATGTTTAAATTGGTATGAAAAGGAGGAAGGAGGAGAGATGAACTACAAATCTTTTGAAAGCAAAATTTTGACAACAGAATCTTAAGTTATCAAACATGAGAACTGGACCACATAGGTAAAATGTCATATGCTCTGTGGGACAGGCCTATGATCACCGCTTATTAGGAGACTTATGATCAGCTCCCATCCATCTCATGAATGCCCTGTGGGACAGGCATTATTATTTGAAACTTGATCCAAACTGATCATCTTCTTGCGTACTCTCTCCTCCTCAATCTACCTCAAAGAAAGCCTATGTATATGTGTACTGGTGTTTACTTGACAGCTATATTCATGATTTATCTGTTCATATATTGATTGGATTAGCTTGTTATTGTCCTCTCAAAAGTCTAATGTGTTGCGATTAATGAAAATTCATGATGACAGGTGATGTGATGTCATTTTAGAAAGTCAGGACTCAAGTTTGCCATTTTAGTACATCTGCACTGTGTATTATTGTATAGATTTATTCTGGTTCATGCTAATCATATGGTCATGCATTGTTGGCTAGACAATCAGTATAGATAGCAGTGATTTCTCAATTGATTGTTGTATGGCATTATTTTTTTTGATTCACTTGTGTGTAGGACAGTAGGTAATTATTGAAATGCTGCCATTTCAAAGAGCGGGCTGAGAATCTGTCAATTTTAAAAGATGTTTAAAGACTGTTTGGCCAAGGAGTTGAAGACCATTTCTATAGAGATGTGCTAGACAGACAAAAACTAAAGCATAAGCCTTCCTCATGTTTAAATTGGTATGAAAAAGAGGGAGGAGGAGAGATGAACTACAAATTTTTTGAAAGCAAAATTTTGACAACAGAATCTCAAATTTTCAAACATGTGAACTGGACCACATAGGTAAAATGTCATATGCTCTGTGGGACAGGCCTATGATTACCGCTTATTAGGAGACTAATGATCAGCTCCCACCCATCTCATGAATGCCCTGTGGGACAGGCATTATTATTTGAAACTTGATCCAAACTGATCATCTTGTTGCTTTCTCTCTCCTCCTCAATCTACCTCAAAGAAAGCCTGTATATATGTGTACTGGTGTTTACTTGACAGCTATATTCATGATTTATCTGTTCATATATTGATTTGATCAGCTTGTTATTGTCCTCTCCAAAGTCTAATGTGTTGTGATTAATGAAAATTCATGATGACAGGTGATGTGATGTCATTTTAGAAAGTCAGGACTCAAGTTTGCCATTTTAGTACATATGCACTGTGTATTATTGTATAGATTTATGCTGGTTCATGCTTATCATATGGTCATGCATTGTTGGCTAGACAATCAGTATAGATAACAGTGATTTCTAGATTGATTGTTGTATGGCATTATTTTTTTTGATTCACTTGTGCGTAGGACAGTAGGTAATTATTGAAATACTGCTATTACAAAGAGCGGGCTGAGAATCTGTGAATTTTAAAAGATGTTTAAAGAGTGTTTGGCCAAGGAGTTTTAGGCCATTTCATTAGAGATGTGCTAGACAGACAAAAACTAAAGCATAAGCCTTCCTCATGTTTAAATTGGTATGAAAAAGAGGAAGGAGGAGAGATGAACTACAAATGATCTGAAAGCAAAATTTTGACAACAGAATCTTAAATTTTCAAACATGAGAACTGGACCACATAGGTAAAATGTCATATGCTCTGTGGGACAGGCCTATGATCACCGCTTATTAGGAGACTAATGATCAGCTCCCATCCATCTCATGAATGCCCTGTGGGACAGGCATTATTATTTGAAACTTGATCCAAACTGATCATCTTGTTGCTTTCTCTCTCCTCCTCAATCTACCTCAAAGAAAGCCTGTATATATGTGTACTGGTGTTTACTTGACAGCTATATTCATGATTTATCTGTTCATATATTGATTTGATCAGCTTGTTATTGTCCTCTCCAAAGTCTAATGTGTTGTGATTAATGAAAATTCATGATGACAGGTGATGTGATGTCATTTTAGAAAGTCAGGACTCAAGTTTGCCATTTTAGTACATCTGCACTGTGTATTATTGTATAGATTTATGCTGGTTCATGCTAATCATATGGTCATGCATTGTTGGCTAGACAATCAGTATAGATAACAGTGATTTCTAGATTGATTGTTGTATGGCATTATTTTTTTTTGATTCACTTGTGTGTAGGACAGTAGGTAGTTATTGAAATACTGCCATTACAAAGAGCGGGCTGAGAATCTGTCAATTTTAAAAGATGTTTAAAGAGTGTTTGGCTAAGGAGTTGTAGGCCATTTCATTAGAGATGTGCTAGACAGACAAAAACTAAAGCATAAGCCTTCCTCATGTTTAAATTGGTATGAAAAAGAGGGAGGAGGAGAGACGGACTACAAATGATTTGAAAGCAAAATTTTGACAACAGAATCTTAAATTTTCAAACATGAGAACTGGACCACATAGGTAAAATGTCATATGCTCTGTGGGACAGGCCTATGTTCACCGCTTATTAGGAGACTAATGATCAGCTCCCATCCATCTCATGAATGCCCTGTGGGACAGGCATTATTATTTGAAACTTGATCCAAACTGATCATCTTGTTGCTTTCTCTCTCCTCCTCAATCTACCTCAAAGAAGGCCTGTATATATGTGTACTGGTGTTTACTTGACAGCTATATTCATGATTTATCTGTTCATATATTGATTTGATCAGCTTGTTATTGTCCTCTCCAAAGTCTAATGTGTTGTGATTAATAAAAATTCATGATGACAGGTGATGTGATGTCATTTTAGAAAGTCAGGACTCAAGTTTGCCATTTTAGTACATATGCACTGTGTATTATTGAATAGATTTATGCTGGTTCATGCTAATCATATGGTCATGCATTGTTGGCTAGACAATCAGTATAGATAACAGGTATTTCTTGATTGATTGTTGTATGGCATTTTTTTTTTGATTCACTTGTGCGTAGGACAGTAGGTAATTATTGAAATACTGCTATTACAAAGAGCGGGCTGAGAATCTGTCAATTTTAAAAGATGTTTAAAGAGTGTTTGGCCAAGGAGTTGTAGGCCATTTCATTAGAGATGTGCTAGACAGACAAAAACTAAAGCATAAGCCTTCCTCATGTTTAAATTGGTATGAAAAGGAGGAAGGAGGAGAGATGAACTACAAATCTTTTGAAAGCAAAATTTTGACAACAGAATCTTAAGTTATCAAACATGAGAACTGGACCACATAGGTAAAATGTCATATGCTCTGTGGGACAGGCCTATGATCACCGCTAATTAGGAGACTTATGATCAGCTCCCATCCATCTCATGAATGCCCTGTGGGACAGGCATTATTATTTGAAACTTGATCCTAACTGATCATCTTGTTGCTTGCTCTCTCCTCCTCAATCTACCTCAAAGAAAGCCTATGTATATGTGTACTGGTGTTTACTTGACAGCTATATTCATGATTTATCTGTTCATATATTGATTGGATTAGCTTGTTATTGTCCTCTCCAAAGTCCAATGTGTTGCGATTAATGAAAATTCATGATGACGGATGATGTGATGTAATTTTAGAAAGTCAGGACTCAAGTTTGCCATTTTAGTACATCTGCACTGTGTATCATTGTATAGATTTATGCTGGTTCATGCTAATCATATGGTCATGCATTGTTGGCTAGACAATCAGTATAGATAACAGTGATTTCTCGATTGATTGTTGTATGGCATTATCTTTTTTGATTCACTTGTGTGTAGGACAGTAGGTAATTATTGAAATACTGCCATTACAAAGAGCGGGCTGAGAATCTGTCAATTTTAAAAGATGTATAAAGAGTGTTTGGCCAAGGAGTTGTAGGCCATTTTATAAAGGATGTGCTAGACAGACAAAAACTAAAGCATAAGCCTTCCTCATGTTTAAATTGGTATGAAAAAGAGGGAGGAGGAGAGATGAACTACAAATGATTTGAAAGCAAAATTTTGACAACAGAATCTTAAATTTTCAAACATGAGAACTGGACCACATAGGTAAAATGTCATATGCTCTGTGGGACAGGCCTATGATTACCGCTTATTAGGAGACTAATGATCAGCTCCCACCAATCTCATGAATACCCTGCGGGACAGGCATTATTATTTGAAACTTGATCCAAACTGATCATCTTGTTGCTTGCTCTCTCCTCCTCAATCTACCTCACAGAAAGCCTATGTATATGTGTACTGGTGTTTACTTGACAGCTATATTCATGATTTATCTGTTCATATATTGATTGGATCAGCTTGTTATTGTCCTCTCCAAAGTCTAATGTGTTGCGATTAATGAAAATTCATGATGACAGGTGATGTGATGTCATTTTAGAAAGTCAGGACTCAAGTTTGCCATTTTAGTACATCTGCACTGTGTATCATTGTATAGATTTATGTTGGTTCATGCTAATCATATGGTCATGCATTGTTGGCTAGACAATCAGTATAGATAACAGTGATTTCTCGATTGATTGTTGTATGGCATTATTTTTTTTGATTCACTTGTGTGTAGGACAGTAGGTAATTATTGAAATACTGCCACTACAAAGAGCGGGCTGAGAATCTGTCAATTTTAAAAGATGTTTAAAGAGTGTTTGGCCAAGGAGTTGTAGGCCATTTCATTAAGGATGTGCTAGACAGACAAAAACTAAAGCATAAGCCTTCCTCATGTTTAAATTGGTATGAAAAAGAGGAAGGAGGAGAGATGAACTACAAATGATCTGAAAGCAAAATTTTGACAACAGAATCTTAAATTTTCAAACATGAGAACTGGACCACATAGGTAAAATGTCATATGCTCTGTGGGACAGGCCTATGATCACCGCTTATTAGGACACTAATGATCAGCTCCCATCCATCTCATGAATGCCCTGTGGGACAGGCATTATTATTTGAAACTTGATCCAAACTGATCATCTTGTTGCTTTCTCTCTCCTCCTCAATCTACCTCAAAGAAAGCCTGTATATATGTGTACTGGTGTTTACTTGACAGCTATATTCATGATTTATCTGTTCATATATTGATTTGATCAGCTTGTTATTGTCCTCTCCAAAGTCTAATGTGTTGTGATTAATGAAAATTCATGATGACAGGTGATGTGATGTCATTTTAGAAAGTCAGGACTCAAGTTTGCCATTTTAGTACATCTGCACTGTGTATTATTGTATAGATTTATGCTGGTTCATGCTAATCATATGGTCATGCATTGTTGGCTAGACAATCAGTATAGATAACAGTGATTTCTTGATTGATTGTTGTATGGCATTATTTTTTTTGATTCACTTGTGCGTAGGACAGTAGGTAATTATTGAAATACTGCTATTACAAAGAGCGGGCTGAGAATCTGTCAATTTTAAAAGATGTTTAAAGAGTGTTTGGCCAAGGAGTTGTAGGCCATTTCATTAGAGATGTGCTAGACAGACAAAAACTAAAGCATAAGCCTTCCTCATGTTTAAATTGGTATGAAAAAGCACCCGTTCCAACCATGTCCTCTCAATGGATCATTGAGTGATTAACGCCATAGGCGCTCAGTAGGTATTGAGAGGACAAGGCCTACTTTAAGTATGACTGCCCAACGCCACTATTTGCTCAATGCTAGTTCCAATCATCATGTCTTATCTATGACAGATCTATACCCATGTCAGCCCATGACTTATTTTAGTACCTATGAAAAGAGACCCTGCTAACCCTGGCATTTGTACAAAACGTCTGTTCTATCATTTCCAATTGCATTTTTGTAAGGGCAGGGCAGCTGACCCCTGTCTGCTCAATGCCCTGTCTGCTCAATGCTATTCCCAAGCATAACCATCTAAGCCCTATCCTCTCAATGCCCTTATCTGCTCAATACTATTTCCAAACTTTCTATTTGAGCCCTGTCCCCCCAATGCCCTTGTCTGCCCAATGCTATTTCCAAACATCTAATTTGAGCCCTGTCTGCTCAATGCCCATATCCCATCCTATTGCTGGCTGATCAAAGCCCTTGCTTGCTCGATGCTAATTTTATAATGGTATTGTAACGATAATGCAGCAGTGTATTTGTCAATTTGGAGTATTAAGGTGGGCCGCGGCCATTGCAGAATGGACCGTAGTGCATCAAAATAATTACTTTATTCGTAGTTCTTTTGGTGTTTTTTTCATAGATTTTTATTCAGGTAATTCACAGCCTAGTGCACTCAATAGTGTACAGCCATAATCCGGACTGCAGCAACACGCCAATCCTCCATCCGGGCCTTATTTCAATGCCTGTCTGACTAATTATGATATAATTGTGTGTAATGGTAACATACAACATTGAAAGTCATTTGCTCAGAAGGATTTCCTACACCCAAAACATTTTAGGGAATAGTTCAAAGGGGGGAGAGGGGTCCATCCCTTGATAGTCGGTCATACACAGATCTTAATGCATTGCCTGGAAGCCGCTTCACCACACAGAGAATAGAAGTAGAATCACTGTCACTCTCAAATGGGAGTTCCCGCCCGGATCACTGAGGTTTATGCTAAAGCATTTTCACTGTTTCACCTATGTATGGATTATGAGCTTGATGGCTGAGATCAAGTAGATAAAATCTCTGCATTTTTGATTCTGGTGTATTTCTCCCACCATTTAGATTGATGTAAATGATGAAACCAAGAGGAAGGGAGTTGTTAAGATTTTCTTGCATGACCCATTTCGACTCCGTATAATAGTAGTTTCAAACAGATTTGACTCCCGTTTTGTATGTAGTTATCCAATGTTGACTCCCATTTCATTCTCTATACAAAGGGAGTCAGTACACTTAGACGCCCTAGTGGTAGGGAGTTACTTAAGAGTCGTGGGGAGAGTTACATCAGTGATCGGGACCGGACTACCAATTGAGAGTCACTGTGATTCTGCTTCTTTTCTCTCTGCACATAATATGGGCCCCCGTCTCCTAGTCATAAAATGGTTTTCAGGTCCATATGTAGAAAATCTGATATATGTAATTGCAGGGGACCATAGAACAGCTCAAAGACGGACAGGGTAGGGTAAAAGACAGGGGTGGCCAGGGAGGGGACAGGAGAGGTTGGGGAAGGGACAGGGGAGGTCGGGGCCACAAACTCACCTGCCCCTTCTCTGCCCTCCCCTGTCCCTTTCCCGACCTCCCCTATCCCGGTGAGGTTGGAGAAGGGACAGTTGAGGTCGGGAAAATTACAAAGGTCCTAGGTAGGCGAGGGGAGGGGAGGGGAGGGGATAGGGGAGGTATGCAAAACATTCCCTGGGCAAATAGGCTTAGTACCCAGCCGACTAGGGCCCAAGATCCGATATTGACATCTGCAGTTAATAGCCTGCACTGACTTGGCGCATAAAATAACGTTGTGGTGAATCAGATCTATTAATAGAACACAACAGACTCGTAAACAAGTGGCGTGGGAACAGTCTTCACGT
Source organism: Harmothoe impar (assembly GCA_947462335.1). Lineage (NCBI taxonomy): Eukaryota > Metazoa > Annelida > Polychaeta > Phyllodocida > Polynoidae > Harmothoe > Harmothoe impar. The sequence continues at coordinate 83,672,425 of OX381710.1, read as the reverse complement.
TACCTCTGCCGCCGTCCCTGGTCTGAGAGAAAAACATAATGAATGTGCATAATTACAGGAGCCATATGCGCATGAGTGGAAATTCGCATATCATGTCCGTATATATTACGGAAATCCGTATTGGTTTGCTGCATATGGGGTACCAATGCGGGACTCACCTGGCCTAATTGTAAAATTGTGCAGAAACCAGTCTACATTCCAGGGAACCCCCAGGGAATTCCCTTTGCAACGTTATAATATAGAGACACATAGAGAGGTAGGCTGGAGAGCCCCCGTAATGAAACATATGGACCCCAAAACCAATGGGGGGGCCCTTGATGGATGTGGGGGTCCCTATGTCCCATGTTGATTTTAAGAAATGCTCATGTGGCCATATCGATTTAAAGAAATGCTCCATGTCCCATGTCACTATCTATTTTTTCCTCATGTCCCATGTCACTAGGGCCCAACATGGTCCATGTCGCCATATCAAATTTAAGGGTCTAGGGCCATAATGGGAAAAAACGGCCTCCAGGTGCCCACAGTATTAAAGTCCAGTGTAAGGCCAGATGAAGTGGGGATTTGCGGTAGTAAATATTCCAGGAAGTGAGGGTCGTCTGTATCTGAGTAGGCCTACAGTATACCGACAGCATAGCCTAGCATATGATAGTCTTATCTCTGATTCACTGAAACTGAAACGCCCACCTCAATGGCGTATTACCCCAATACGGCCACCCAGTGGGCATATGAGGGATTGTCCCGTGACAGCTCTAGGCTAATCAGGTCGCTACCAAACTATATTTGACACACTTAGTGTAAGTGTGGAGAAATACCAGATATGCTTGACATAGATAACACCTTGTTGATACTGAATTTGACTCATATAGCATTTTCTTGACGCAGATAGAGGTCGGATGTTATTTACACAGATAGCGGTGATTGGGGGGGGGGTGGGTTGACCCCCTGCCCCCCCCTATTCCTATGCCACTGCAAGATATACCCATGGCTGCAGGGGATGGGTACACCAGTGATTTTCAAAGAAAAGGGGGGGTCAGTTTTTCAAGTAAATATGGACTTGGGGGGGGGGTCCACAATGCAACATGTGGGTGGGGGGGTCCATTTTCTGGAAAAAAATTACGTACATACTCTAGTTGTAGTGGCTGATCGGTGGCTGATCCTTCTCCACCTGGCAGATCTGGCGGATCTGGCGGATCCCGCTGTGGCGCGGCATTCGCCACCCTATATAACTATCCGCTGCAGAGCTGGCGGGTCAGTCCTCTACCAGCAACTGAACCATGCAGACGTCAGCCTCTAGTAGAGCTCACACTACGCCAATTTGATGATCCTCGTACTTGCTTAGACTTTATATTATACTCATCCTTAAACCTTAATTGGATTGATGTCTTGCTGTGATTGTTAAGTATTTGCCTTGCCCTAGTCCTTTTACAATACTTTATGGAAGGGCCTTTAATGCTAGGGCTAGGGCCCCCAACTGCCGTAAGTCATCAGTACATACCCAGTAAACACAACTACCTTATTTGAACGTGTTTTCAATATGTAATATAACGTTGAAATGTATGGGTTTAATTAGGTTATTTGACGTAGTTTAACATTTAAAAAATGTTTATATACCAGGATTTGCAACTTGATTTACGTCATTATGATGTATCCCCCCCAGAGGAACAACACAAGATGGTATTGGGGTAAATAAATTGATTCATGAGATTATAACATTGATGATTATGACACATATAATATAACGGTATTATATACACCTTATCAACACAGTTTTGTTGAGATCTATAATAACATGGTAATGTAAGAACCGGTATAATAAGTTGAATGAGTATTGTATATAGATGAGTATTGAATATATCGGTGTGGGTGGGTGGGAATTTAGTAGTAGTAGTGTATAGGAGGAGGAATAGACAGAGAATGGCGGACAGGGCAGGTAGGCGGAAGTGGGCCAGGTAGGGCCGAAGTGGAATGTGGTAGTGCCTGTGATTGACACCAGGGGGGGAAGGGACTTACATCTATGTAGGTGGAGGTGTGTGGTTTCCTCCAGGGGGGGCCACAATGACCGCCCGGTCTCTAGCTATAGACTGAGCCCACAAGTGTCTCAACGTAATTTAACATTGGATGAACTTCATGTAAATCCTATCAGAGATCAGGACATCATTGGTTTGAGTCCCACCCTGGCCAATTAGTAGTAATTTGTAAATTGGTACAATGAACCTGAATTACAGTAGGGTATCTAGTCAGATCGGTATTATTACTAAAACAGATTTATGCTTCAAATGGGCTAAATAAATGATCTGAAAAACGAGCCTACATCATGTGCCAAGGTGGGATTCGAACCCACTAATATTTTATAATTGTAAGTTTCCGGAAGAGAGCCGCGAACCCTCAACCCTCTCCTTTAAATGCAGACACTCTACTGACTGAGCTAACCAGGTATGTATTTGGAAGGTATATTGATGAGATAACCAATGGTTCATAACTATAGTATAGTAACTAGTCTGCATATATGCAGACTAGTTCACATAAGAGAGATAAGCCTAGATATAACAAATGTAAGCAAATTCCACATATCTCATTAGGGACCTTTAGCGACCACGTAAAAGCTCATTAAACACAGACGTAGCAGGATACATCTAGGTTAAAGGCGGGGTCGACTCCTAAAATTAACATGGGGACATGGCCATTTCCTTAAATTGACATGCAACCTAAGCAACATGTGACATGACCATTTCCCAATATTGACATGTGACATGAAGTTTAGTGACATGACATGAAGTCCAAGGACACAGAAATATTATTCTGATGCTGTCTCCTGGGGCTTAGCTATAATACAGAAGTGCTGGGGAAGAAATCCCGGGGTATTTTGACTCCTTTAGTGACATGGGATTTTCCTTAGTGACATGTGACATGGCCGTTTTTTTTAATTGACATGCGACATGGGGACCCCGCTACAATACATCATCCATACATCATTCTTACATGGGGATGCAGAGGGGTCCCCCCTCCCCGAGGTCGGAAAGCTGCCGAAATTAAGGTTGCCATATCAGAAAGTCGCTTTTTTGAGCCTTTATCTCATTGACTATTTTGTCCGAAAGTCCCAAGGTCACTTAAATTAATGTACCAGGTCGCCATGTCGCCTGGAAAACGGCCCAGGTTGCCAGGTTACTTTTGACGCCTCTGGAGTCATTCTCTCTTGGCAGTACAAGATCCATCTCTATGGTGGGGGGCGGGGGGGGGGTCAATTTCTTTTACCTATTCCGGGGGGGTCACTTTAAAAAACAATATACTGAGGGGGGGGGGACATTTTTTATGACTTGCCAAACGCTTGCCCCCGCCCCGGCCATGAATAATGAACGCTCCTTTAGTTTCTTCAAAATACTCTCCATTGAAGTAATATTTTGGTGTAATGTGTGGTATTTTTTCCCATATTCTTAAAACAGATAGACGTCAATGAAGAACAATGCTGCGGCTCCGCCTGAAGTCAAACACATGTGTAAATTGTCCACTGATCTGTTCGCTCTGCAACTTAGCATGTCTGAGAAAATGTCATAAAAAGACTTAACCCTTTGAGTCTGATACAGCTTAAAGGAATGTCAATGCGGTTGTGGTTGAAAAGAATATTTCAGATCGTGTCTAATGAGCTTGCATGACAAAATCAATGGGTGTGTGATATACATTACAAATGACTCAGGCTTAGGGCGATTTAGTGACTGACTTGATGTATTGATTAATCATTTCAGGAACAATGATATATTTGTGGATTCTGCCCTGGAATAATGTGTCACACTGGTCTGTAGCTTTGCCTCGGACCACTTTCCCACGGACCGCTTTGCCTCGGACCGCTTTGTCTCAGACCACTTTGCCTCGGACCGTTTCGCCTAGGACCACTTTTACTCGGACCGCTTTGCCTCGGACGACTTTCCTTTTGACCACTATCTACAACATTGCTCTGAGATATCTACTGCATCATTTATGGTGAATCCACTCTGCCTGGGTTACACTTGCACATGTGTGACCTCCTGTGGTTCACTTCCAGTTCACTTTGATTATCTAGGGTTCAGTTTGTTACTCTAGAGTTAATGATTTTACCTTGGCTCAGGAAGAAGTATGGTTTTATCCACAGCTGGCCTTCTTTTCGGAGGGGGGGGGGGAGTGATTGGGTAAGTCAGAGAGCTACAGTACCTGGCCTGGGGAAGACGTATATGCAGATGCGGGTACCGGCCCTGCAAGTGTGGGATGGGGAAGTGCGTCACAGAGGGAGAAGGTGGGTAGGGAAAGGGTAATGTTGCGTGGGGTAGGCTAGGGGTCATTCTGACACTTATGAGAAATGGCTCACTATTAAAAGCCTCCTGTTTCCTGCATGCTGAAATTGGGACAACACTAGAACCCGCATTACAAGTTTCTTGCCAAGGAAATAGCGCAAGTTAGAATTTATGTGCATCATGAATATTACGTGCAACCATCTAAATACTTGTATTACAACAATTTAAAACATCTGGACCATTAGATAAATTAGGCAAGATGGATCAGGAAATATGTAATTATGTTCATTGATGTCTCTTTAAAAGGGTAAATAGCGGCTTTATTTCGTTGGAAATGGAAACTTAGATCACATTCCCATGACATCCCTAAGCATGACCTCTGGTCTTTGCTGTATTGCGAATGTCATTTCTCAGTTTTCATGTGAGAAATGAAGTCAAATTCATGGTTAAATATGCATGGATTAAGTATACACTAGGTAGAAGTTTCTACATGACAACAACTACAATAGATATATGTTTATTTTAAAATATGAGGCGAAAGTCCTAGAGAGACTCTGTAATCGCCGAGCCACAAGAAATTGATATGTGATCCAGATGCGTGTCACTAAATGTGACTCTTGTCATTAGGCGGCTACTAACTGCAGGCCCCCCCCCCCACAAGTCTACTAACACAGGCCCCCCGCCCACAGGCCCTCCCTATCTGAGGCCCCCTGCCTTTAGGCCACCCTGACTACAGGCCCCTGTCCATATCATACGTCCAACCCACAATCTCACATCCAACCCCTTCTCTCACATCCGGCCCCCTCCCTCACATCCAACTCCTTTTCCTCACGTCCAGTACCAATTCCTGGACCTGAGGAGATAGTACTGGATGTGAGGAGATGGTAGTGGACGAGAGGAAATGGTAGTGGACATGAGGAAATAGTAGTGGACATGAGGAGATGGTAGTGGACGTGAGGGGATGGTAGTGGACGTGAGGGGAAGGTAGTGGACGTGAGGTAAGTGGATGCAGAATGATGGGTGTTGGACGTATGGCAGGATCTGGCCTGTGAAGGGGCTGGATAAGGGACCTGTAAGGGGCCATCCATTAATTACAACCACACATATTTGCCTGAAATAGACCCCCCCACCCCCTGTTGCACCATGTACATACTCACTTCACTTTGACCCCCCCGCACCAACCATCACTACATGTATTACCAATAAGCTTAAAGTAACCTTCCCTCCCCTCCCTCCCCTCCATCCCCACCATATTGCTTTTTATAAATCACTTGAGGGAGTGGTCATTTTTTAACAAGGGGATATTGGTGGATTTGAGGGGTGACCAAACAGATTTGGACCCCTCTTAAGGGGGGGGAAACCAAAAAAATTGCACCCCTTCTTAGCCAAAAAGCCAGCGTGTTACTATAGCTCAAAGGGGTCAGCCGCACTCAATTCCAACTTGCCTGAGTGGGGGACCAAACTAAATTATACCTCTCCCATTGGGAGGACCGTACCATAAAAACGCGGAAAATCTACCGACCCAGCCCTGTTATTAAAAAATGATCACTCCCTTAATGTAGTAGTAGGGACTGGGTTTTGAAGAAAAAGTCCAAGAAGCCATCTCACCCCATTCTCAGGGTGAGATTTTAGATGTTCTGCATGATACCCTCCCCCACCCCTAATACTGTTAGAATTTTTTTAAGGCCGAAAGGCCCCAGAGGGGCCCTGGTGGTGAGCTTGCGAACTACCAGGTTGAGGCATTATATTGTTTTCATTTGACAGGAAGTCAGTACGGGTGCCGCCATTTTGTTTTAAGGGGTGCCGCCATTTTGTTTTAAGGTGTCACAACACAAATTTATGCATATATGAATAAAAATAATATTAATCAACCTTCGATCCTGAGGTTGATCATAAGCATGCCTATACCCCCTAACATGGACCCAAGGAATTCAATGGTCCTATTGTTTTTTTGCTAAGACAGCTAGTTGCCTAGCAACAGCTATTCTAATTGTTTATCTGCCTAGCAACACCCATTTCCATGCTCCTGGGGTTGATTATAATCCTACCTACCCCCCCTAACATGGACCCAAGGGATTCAATGGTTCTATTAGTTTGTTGCTAAGACAGTTGGTTGCCTAGCAACAGCTATTCTTATTGTTTATCTGCCTAGCAACACCAATTTACATGCTCCTGGGGTTGATTATGATCCTACCTACCCCCCTAACATGGACCCAAGGGATTCAATGGTTCTATTAGTTTGTTGCTAAGACAGCTGGTTGCCTAGCAACAGCTATTCTAATTGTTTATCTGCCTAGCAACACCCATTTCCATGCTCCCGAGGTTGATTATAATCATACCTACCCCCCCTAACATGGACCCAAGGAATTCAATGGTTCTATTAGTTTGTTGCTAAGACAGCTAGTTGCCTAGCAACAGCTATTCTAATTGTTTATCTGCCTAGCAACACCCATTTCCATGCTCCTGAGGTTGATTATAATTGTACCTACCCCCCCTAACATGGACCCAAGGGATTCAATGGTTCTATTGGTTTGTTGCTAAGACAGCTGGTTGCCTAGCAACAGCTATTCTAATTGTTTATCTGCCTAGCAACACCCATTTCCATGCTCCTGAGGTTGATTATAATCACACCTACCCCCCCTAATATGGACCCAAGGAATTCAATGGTTCTATTAGTTTGTTGCTAAGACAGTTGGTTGCCTAGCAACAGCTATTCTTATTGTTTATCTGCCTAGCAACACCAATTTACATGCTCCTGGGGTTGATTATAATCCTACCTACCCCCCTAACATGGACCCAAGGGATTCAATGGTTCTATTAGTTTGTTGCTAAGACAGCTGGTTGCCTAGCAACAGCTATTCTAATTGTTTATCTGCCTAGCAACACCCATTTCCATGCTCCCGAGGTTGATTATAATCATACCTACCCCCCCTAACATGGACCCAAGGAATTCAATGGTTCTATTAGTTTGTTGCTAAGACAGCTAGTTGCCTAGCAACAGCTATTCTTATTGTTTATCTGCCTAGCAACACCCATTTCCGCGCTCCTGGGGTTGATTATAATCCTACCTACCCCCCTAACTTGGACCCAAGGAATTCAATGGTTCTATTGGTTTGTTGCTAAGACAGCTGGTTGCCTAGCAACAGCTATTCTAATTGTTTATCTGCCTAGCAACACCCATTTCCATGCTCCTGAGGGTGATTATAATCACACCTACCCCCCCTAATATGGACCCAAGGAATTCAATGGTTCTATTAGTTTGTTGCTAAGACAGTTGGTTGCCTAGCAACAGCTATTCTCATTGTTTATCTGCCTAGCAACACCCATTTACATGCTCCTGAGGTTGATGATAATCCTACCTACCCCCCCTAACATGGACCCAAGGAATTCAATGGTTCTATTGGTTTGTTGCTAAGACAGCTGGTTGCCTAGCAACAGCTATTCTAATTGTTTATCTGCCTTGCAACACCCATTTCCATGCTCCTGAGGTTGATTATTATTGTACCTACCCCCCCTAACATGGACCCAAGGGATTCAATGGTTCTATTGGTTTGTTGCTAAGACAGCTAATTGCCTAGCAACAGCTATTCTAATTGTTTATCTGCCTAGCAACACCCATTTCCATGCTCCTGAGGTTGATTATAATCACACCTACCCCCCCTAATATGGACCCAAGGAATTCAATGGTTCTATTAGTTTGTTGCTAAGACAGTTGGTTGCCTAGCAACAGCTATTCTTATTGTTTATCTGCCTAGCAACACCAATTTACATGCTCCTGGGGTTGATTATAATCCTACCTACCCCCCTAACATGGACCCAAGGGATTCAATGGTTCTATCAGTTTGTTGCTAAGACAGCTGGTTGCCTAGCAACAGCTATTCTAATTGTTTATCTGCCTAGCAACACCCATTTCCATGCTCCCGAGGTTGATTATAATCATACCTACCCCCCCTAACATGGACCCAAGGAATTCAATGGTTCTATTAGTTTGTTGCTAAGACAGCTAGTTGCCTAGCAACAGCTATTCTTATTGTTTATCTGCCTAGCAACACCCATTTCCGCGCTCCTGGGGTTGATTATAATCCTACCTACCCCCCTAACTTGGACCCAAGGAATTCAATGGTTCTATTGGTTTGTTGCTAAGACAGCTGGTTGCCTAGCAACAGCTATTCTAATTGTTTATCTGCCTAGCAACACCCATTTCCATGCTCCTGAGGTTGATTATAATCACACCTACCCCCCCTAATATGGACCCAAGGAATTCAATGGTTCTATTAGTTTGTTGCTAAGACAGTTGGTTGCCTAGCAACAGCTATTCTAATTGTTTATCTGCCTAGCAACACCCATTTACATGCTCCTGAGGTTGATGATAATCCTACCTACCCCCCCTAACATGGACCCAAGGAATTCAATGGTTCTATTGGTTTGTTGCTAAGACAGCTGGTTGCCTAGCAACAGCTATTCTAATTGTTTATCTGCCTAGCAACACCCATTTCCACGCTACTGGGGTTGATTATAATCCTATCTACCCCCCCTAACATGGACCCAAGGAATTCAATGGTTCTATTGGTTTGTTGCTAAGACAGCTGGTTGCCTAGCAACAGCTATTCTAATTGTTTATCTGCCTTGCAACACCCATTTCCATGCTCCTGAGGTTGATTATTATTGTACCTACCCCCCCTAACATGGACCCAAGGGATTCAATGGTTCTATTGGTTTGTTGCTAAGACAGCTAGTTGCCTAGCAACAGCTATTCTAATTGTTTATCTGCCTAGCAACACCCATTTCCATGCTCCCGAGGTTGATTATAATTGTACCTACCCCCCCTAACATAGACCCGAGGAATTCAATGGTTTTATTAGTTTGTTGTTAAGACAGCTGACTGCCTAGCAACAGCTATTCTAATTGTTTATCTCCCTAGCAACACACATTTCCATGCTCCTGAGGTTGATTATAATCCTACCTACCCCCCCTAACATGGACCAAAGGAATTCAATGGTTCTATTAGTGCTGCTGCACTGGTTGCCACCTAGTGGCTGTATATTACACTAAATCTCTGTAATGGCATGTTTTCCCCTGTTGTGTCACATCTGTCGGTTATATCATCCTTCACCCTGTTTATATGGTGTCTTGAATGGGTCCCCTACAAATATACCAACCATGTAGACATTATGTTCCTTCAAATGCAAGAATTGCGGTTGTTGCCGCGTATAAAAATGCCTGAGGCATTTTTTTACGCGGCAACAACCGCAATTCTTGTTATCAGAACTGTACAAATCACAGGGTTGACCCTTTTGACAAGTTTAAAAGAAAAACTGAAATCAGGATAAATCCAGGAGAATCTCATGCCTATGACTAAGGTATAGGCCTACTCTGATGTGGGGGGGGGTGGTCACGCTTAGGGCCATCTGGGGCAGGTGGGACTTGGTGAAAATAGGAGAGGTCATAATGAGTATAATATCTATCTCCCGAGCAGGGAACATACAGTATCATGATGTCATGATTATGTATGTCTATCCATTGAACCAGATCTTGTTTGACCCAGAATCCCGATGCTTCCCACAGTCCGAATCTGACCTAAGCAGCTAAAGCTATAAATAGGACACCGCGGTGCATGTCTGGCGGGCCTTGATATTCGCACCTAGACAATGTGCTTATAGCTTGCTTGACTAGCAGATCCTTGAGGTACCTCGAGGAGGTTTGAGCTGGGGAGGGGGGGTGCACTCCCTATTTTTCCTAGTCACTATGTGTGAACATCAGCCACATTATGGTACCCTAATACCACGGGGAAATTAACAGAAATGATGATACATTTTCCACTGGAATTTTGCAAAAAGACATACCTAAAAATATACCCTTATCACTGGTTACTATGAAAAATAATACCCTAGTCATGGCTGAATAGTACCCCCCCCCCCCCCGCCGTACGACCATGTGACATAAAGAAGGACTGTGACGGCGGGAGAGGCAACGTTGCCAGGTTTTGCCATGTTCTATTTATAGATCCGACATAGTCGACCTCTCCCCCCCCGCCACACACACACACACACACACACACACACACACACACACACCATACCACACATATGTGACTTAGGGGCTTACCTCCTTAGGACATATGTCAAATGTTACCATGACATACTTTTTACCCTTTAATATAAACTGCATGATGCTTATTAGCTGGTGTACTAAAACGCTCAATGATGTACAGAATCCTGATGGCCATTAAGCGGACACGGGCATTGAGCAGATAGGACCAGATAGGTGTGATATATATTGCAATGAGCAGTCAAGGGCATTGGCCGGACAAGGCCCAAATCAGTCTGGGATTCCGCTAGGACTTGTTTTCTATTAGCCAATTTGGCGAATTTGTATTAATTTTGACAAGCCAAATTGGATATGAATTAGCCAAACCTTTTTTGCTGTGAAATGTACTCATATTTGTTTCAAAGGTTTCACAGATGTATATTGGACATTATGTTAAAAGTTGATCATTGTATTCACAATGGTCTGTAAATAAATAAATGTGAAAATTGCTCAGGACAAAACTATAATTAGCCAATTGGCGAATTTCCAATGGGTAGAATTAGCCTAAAGTGGCAAAATATTTGTTCATAAAGTCAGATATTTTGTCATTAGGCACAGGCGTATTTGTGTCCATATCAATGAGACTAAAGCTATTAGAGGCTGGCTTCTGGTTAACAATTGAGTAAACTGCTTTGCAGTATTTACGGGCATCATGGATATTGTTATCAATTAAATTTTTGTGAAATCTATTTTTTACAATACGACACTGGTTTTTGGTGTGGTTTCTCAAATATATTGCAATATTGTAGTCATCCACATTAAGGTTTTTTGGTTTGTTTTTTTTATAGCTTTGTTTTTATCTTTTATAAGGGCTAGCAATCCAGCATTAATCCACATTGCTGTGACATGTCCAATTTTAAAATGTTTTAATAGGCAGTGGATGTCAAGCAACCTAGTGATCATAGATGTAAACATATCCCAAGCCTACTCAGGGTTAGTACATGTATTAAAGTTATTCCAGTCCTGGCTTGCCAGCTCATTAGTGAATGCAATATGTGTGTTATCTTTGTAGGAGCGGCCAATGAAACTTTTACTGGGGGAGGGTCATATGCTTACGAGTGAAATAGTTCCTCTCTCCCCCAGACCCTCACTCTCCCAGTTCCTCGCTCCTCCTGTCTCTCGCTCGCTTTTTCTGTAGCTCCCAAAGTCCCCCAGTCTTTCACTCCCCCAGTCCCTCACTCACCCAGTCCCCCACTCAACCACTCCCTCACTACCCCGGTCCCTCACTCCCCAAGTCCCTCACTCTCAGAGTCCCCCAGTCCCTAACTCCCCCAGTCCCTCACTCCCCCAGTCCCCCAGTCCCCCACTCCAAGACTACCTCACTCCTGCAGTCCCTCACTCCCCCAGTCCCTCACTCCCCCAGTCCCTCACTACCCAGTCGCTTGCTCCCTTCTTCTATCACTCTCCCAGTCCCCAAGTCCCTCATGCACCCAGTCAACACTCCCCCAACCCCCTCACTCCCCCGGTCCCTCACTCCCCAAGTCCCTCACTCTCAGAGTCCCCCAGTCCCTAACTCCCCTAGTCCCTCAGTTCCTCAGTTCCTCACTACCCAGGCGCTTGCTCCCTTCTTCTATCACTCTCCCAGTCCCTAAGTCCAAAATGCACCCAGTCAACACTCCCCCAACCCCCATGTCCTTCACTCCCCTGGTCCCTCACTCCCCTGTCCATCACTACCCCAGTCCCTTACTCCTCGGATCCCATGTTCCTCACTTCCCCAGTCCCACACTCCTGCAGTCACTCACTCCTGAAGGCCATCCCTCCCTCAGTTCCTTAATCCCCCCGTGTATCATTCCCCTTTTCTGTAAGTCCCCCCGTGTGTCCCTCACTCTCCAGTCCCTTACACCCCCAGTCCCGCCCAGTCCCCCAGTTCCTCACTCCCCCTGTCCCTCACTCCCCGAGTTCCTCACTCCCCCAGTACCTTGTATCTGCAGTCCCTCACTCCCCCAGTCCCTCACTCCCTCAGTCCCTCACTCGCCTGGTCCCTCACACGCCAAGTCCTTCACTCTCCCAGTCCTTCAATTATATCATAATGGGTGTCATATCTCGGCTACCTCGCTTCAACAATAGCATCAATTATTTATCTATGGCAACAAAAGGTGTACACAATTCCTTTCTTCGGTAACACTGCTGATATGGCAACCCATACTTTTGTATCATAGAATATGACAACAATAACATTGACTGAGGTACTGAGACTTTAATCTTTAAGAGAAGTTACCTGATCTCAGCCTCCTTGTTCCACCTCAGCATGGGTCATAGTTATCTTGGACGTAGATTAGTCTATGACTCTATTATTGATGCTGCACTGTTTGGTCTTTTGGGTTCACCGAACAAGACTTTTGTAACCATCTGAGTCACGAGTGAATTGGCCACCCTCATGTGGAAATGCCTTTTGTTGGAAATAATTCCATAGGTAATTAAACATTGACCACATTGATAAAGAACGAAAGCCTCCACAGACCATGACGATCATCAAGGAGCACATTATTAACGGTGCAATGATTGGTATTTTGGTTCATTGAACAAGAGTGCGTAATTATCTGAGTAACATATGTACTGGTTGCTTTCAAATACAATGGCTTTCTGTAGGAGAAAATCTTCAAAGGTAAATAAACATTGACCACATGATTAATGTATAACCTCTTTTTAACTCTCCCACACTGAATGTTGCTGCTACTCAGCAGCCTGAGACCAGACAGGCAGGACGTGTCAGCCATTTACCCTACACACATAGATCAGCACACAGAGTGGTGGTGTGCTGTGAGATCCTGAACCACAGTCACCAACTCAGACAGAACTAGGGCTTCCCTTCTATATCTAGTAAGTGCTTTGTAACTTAACATAGACTTGTTTATCTTTGGTGAAAGAGAACTACTGGTGGTTTGAAAGAAGCCACCTAATCTGTCTCACATACTTTAATGTCTTGTAAAGAGGGCTTTTTATGTTTTCATCAGTACAGGTAGCCAAGAAAAGATCTTATTCGATTTAATTCAATTGCGGGAACTTACTGTAGAAGTGAGATGATAATGGTTTAAGCTAGGCTCATTGATAAAAAGGTGAAGGTATTTGTAGCTCAATAAGAATGATATTACATAACTAACATTGTGTTCACGGCTTCAATTCTGTTTTTTACTGAATTGAAAAGTATGACATTACCCTTTATCAATTTCAGTAAAATGAGTTCTCTATTTTATATAATTTAAAGTATTGCAGTATATTGTCAAAATGTGGTGTCTTTGAGATGGTTTATGTATATTTAGACTCAAGGAGCACCAGGGTAAATATGAGGCTCACATGTATAAAACATGTATAAAACAAACATTTAAAAACCATTTAGAAAAAAATGAAGTCAAACTACAACATTGCCTGGTGTGCTCAGTCTCGACTGCACAGTGAGAATAGGAGCAGTGTTGCTATGTGGATGTCAATGTTTGTAGTGCTCCTGAGGTTTCTATCAAACTCACTAAGTTTTGCTCTGTGTATTCAGGGTCCAGTCACTGTATGCCTACCCCTGATACACTTGGTACAGGGTGGAACACTGGCTCTTCCATTCCTTGTGCAGCTGGTGAGATCTTGATGGGAGCTTTATGATAGTCAACATTGAAATGAGTATTGTAATAAGTAATAAGCTTTATGATGTAAAACACACTTAATAAGAAAGCTTTTGGAAAGCATAGACAGACAGTCTTGAAAATACATTTAGAAACACAAATAAAAATGCAAAAAAATAATTTGTGAGATACAACCCTGCAATTTCCAACAAGAAATATGTCAGCCATTTTTAATTTATTATGGGAGTATCCATAAAATATGCCTTTCTTTAACAGAAAACCTGAAAGATGGCCATCATGAATTCTAATCACTGTATTTTCAACATATCACATTCCAAATGAATATTTTTCAGAACAAGACAATGTATTGTCATGTCAAAGTGTATAGTTTGGAGAATAGTAAATCCATCAGCATTGCTTAACAGGTTTCCCAGTTGATTGTCATATGGGACTTACCATGGTTTTGTCCTGGGCTAAGGGGTGGGTCCCATATAGGCCTGCCCAGATTTGAAGTTTCTGTGTTGATTGCATAAGGACCTGCTTAGAGTATCATTGCCCTTGTAATGATGTTTGCCATGACTTCATACCCTTCTTAATGATTGCATGTCTACTGGTGCAAACACTATTTTCTAGCTCCTTTATGTCATAGAACCCTAAACACACTGATAATATATCAAAGATAGTTATCTCTGTGTAAAAAATCAGCCATACCCATGTATTCTGAATTATTCCTAGCCACTATTCACAATTTCCTGCAGTTGGAAATTGGTTGTGGTATATGAATAGCGAGTTGTGATTCTGCATCTCCAAATGAGGCATAGCAGGCAGTAAGTGGTGAGATCGGGTAACCAGATCAGAAGAGAAGCACATGCAAAGTCCCCTAGTCCCTCACCCTCCAATACCCGTACCTCCCCAGTCTCCCAGCCCTTCCCTGCCCCAGTATCTCCCCCTGGCCCTCACTCCCCCTGGCCCTCCCTCTCCCAATCTCTTGCTCCATTCTCCTTTCACTCCCATAGTCCCCCAGTCTCCACTACCCAAGTCCCTCACTCCCACACTCCCCCAGTCCCTCACGCCCCCATTCCCTCACTCCCCCACCTTCCTACCTGGGCCACAACCTAACCCCCTCCTTCTCCAGGGTTCCCACTGCTCCTTCTAGGTCCCCATCCCCCCGTGGCCTCAACCTGTCCTCTCTGGGCTTCAACCCTTCAAACTGGAGCCTCTAGCAGGTGTCCATCCATCCTACAGCATCAAGACATCCTTTTTGGAGGATCTGCCAGCCATGCTTTAGCTATCAAAGCTCTGTGATCTCATTACCTTCAATCACTCAACCCTTCCTGGACAGGGGGACAAGGTCCTACTCCTACCATAGACATTCCATATCTGCTCCTCTTCCACAAGCCCTTATTTCCTGTCCTATGTTCACCCCTTCCCGGCTAGATCCACCTGTGTCATCCCTGCCATATATGTCCTGCCCTTCACTGGCACCTCTCCTTCATGTCATGTCCTGCTCTCTCCTGTGTCCTCTCCCCCATACCCCTGTGTCCCCTTACCCACCCTCTCACCCTGTATGCTGATTCAAAATATATCAATTATCAATTTTGAATAAGTGTGTGCCTATCATAACCATTTTTTAAATATTAAGGGTTTATGAAAATTTTAAAGGCGCACCGAACCAATGACGTCATTTGCTTACAAAACTCGCCAGGGCTAGGTCCTCAACTCAGTGCGCCTTTAACAACTTTTGACAATTTCCAAAATTAAAGCAATCACATATTTGAGGTCATTTTGAGGTCATTTTTTCTCTCTATCAGATGCACTAACTAGTTAGTTGATACAGTTAACGGCATGAAAGCCAGATCATTATGAAGCACTCAACCCCTAGCCCAGAGCTCAGGTCCGAAGGCACATTACCCCAAATATTGGCTCTATATATGTTGGGTGACCATGCACGCAGGGTTTCACTGCATGAAAAACTCGATATAAGTTCATTTAAGTTTCCCCTAAAAGCCAATATAAATGCTTAAATGTCGTAGAAAAGTAGCTTCAATGACATTGAATCTACCTCGCCGGGAAGACTTAAATATCAAAGCTTCGAGATTTAAATGCACCAAAATATTTACCTAAAGGTGATTATAGGTGACAAAACCTAATGTCAAGGCTATGGGAAATTTTACTTAAATGTGATTCAACCAAATGTCAAAGTTATAGGAAATTTTCTTAAATGTGATCAAACCAAATATCAAGGGCCAGGTGCTGGTTCAAAAGAATTCACATTTAGGCACTTTTAATGACCTTCACATGACCTTCTAATGGACATTGCCATTTTCTCTAAATTTAACTTAATGTCATTATATGTAACTAAACTGGATTATTTTGAAAGGGAATACCGCTGGAAGGTACTTTTTTTTTATTGTTGAGGTTTTTTTTAATTGTTGAGTTCCTAAACATGTGGATGAGTTTCCTAGATATGTGGAACCAGATTTTTAACGAATGAGAGTCAATGCTGCATGGCTGCTTCGCTGTCCGCTGACCAATGACCAGTGCTCCCCGGGGCCGTGAGAGGTCGGGGCCCAGGTGGAGCCACTGGTGGCTATACTCTGTCCAGTCCTGAGTGGCATGACTATTCATTGTCCAATACTTACAACACATGCACACACGTGTTATTACACAGAAATTTTGACTTTTAGTCTTTTGTATCAGGGTGTGCCAAATTCAACTTTAGATTTTGTAAAATAATTTAAAAAACTATGTTTAAACCTTAATTTAGGGTCGATATTTACCTGTCACATTGGGCGCTCAGTCAATATTGTGGAGTTCATAATTGGCTCTGAAAACCAAATTTCAGAGACCCCCCCTGAAGTAAAAAGTTTGGTAAATGACCTGGGAATAGATATTTATATAGATTCAAGGTCTATATTTAGCAGTGCCTTAGTGGCAGTACTGGGAAAAAAGCCTAATTCCCTGAAAGTATCCCATTAAAATTGGCCACATTGGTCGCTCAGTCAGTATTGTATAGTTCATAATTGGCTCTGAAGACCAAATTTCAGAGACCCCCCCCCCTTGAAGTCAAAAATTAAGTAAATGACCGGGGAATAGATTTTTATATGAATTCAAGGTCTATATTTAGCAGTGCTTTAGTGGCAGTACTGAGAATTAGGCCTAACCCCCTGAAAGTATACCATGAAAATTGGTCACATTGGGCGCTCAGTCGGTATTGTGGAGTTCAAAATTGGCTCTGAAGACCAAATTTCAGAGACCCCCCCTGAAGTGAAAAATTAGGTAAATGACCTGGGAATAGATTTTTATATAAACTCAAGGTCTATATTTAGCAGTGCGTTAGTGGCAGTACTGAGAATCAGGCCTAACCCCCTGAGAGTATGAAATAAGCTTACCTAAACATTGAAGTGGTCAACCTGTGAATGTGACTGTCATGTTTTTGGTAGATTTATTGATGGTGTCTCAGGAAACAGTGGGGGTAGCCAAGTTGTCCACTGCAGTCTAGATCTTGACCTGTCAAAAAGAAAGGGTACTTTTATCAATGGTGTTAACCAGGTTAAAATCTACTATCATCAAAAAGACCCCGCCAAGGGTTAACAATCCACTATTAGTGAAGAGACCAGCACATGCAATTTTTTGTCTCTCTTCGGGTTGAAGGGCCCCCCCCCCCCAGTTTAACAATCTGCTATTAGCGAAGAGACCAGCGCATGCAATTTTTTATCCCCCCTCGGGTTGGACCATTTACTTTTAGCAAAGGGACCCCCCCCCCCCTGGTTACCAATCTACTATTAGTGAAGAGACCAGCACTGGTAGATGTATACATCTTATAAAAGTACATGCGGCTTAGTATCAGGTAAACAGCTACCGGGGCCCTGTCGCTACATACGTTTATCAGGGAAATGACTTTGGGGACCGTGTCGCTACATAAACAGCTTTCAGAGAAATGACTAAGGGTGATTTCCGAGTGGGGGGGTGGGTCAATTTTTTTTTGCTTCACCCCAATACACATGACTGGCAATAAATTGAAAACATGAAATCTTGTCTGATTTGGACATGTGAATAGTGCATTTCCATCAGAATTTTGTCAGGGTTTCATCTCTGGCCTCAGCCAAGCCCTAAAAAGAGTGGAACACGTTTTTCCGGGGGCATCGCGGTACTCGGAAATTTCATTTCTGATTGACAAATTTAACCCCAAGACACTCAATTTTCAGAATATAACCACAATATCTCGTCCTATAATGCTAGACATGTTTTCAAAGTGCATGGTATATGCAAATATAATGCCAGACAGTATGAAATAAGCTTACCTTAACATTGAAGTGGTCAACCTGTGAATGTGACTGTCATGTTTTTGGTAGATCTATAGATGGTGTCTCAGGAAACAGTGGGGGTAGCCAAGTTGTCCACTGCAGTCTAGATCTTGACCTGTCAAAAAGAAAGGCTACTTTAATCAATGGTGTTAACCGGGTTAAAATCTAATATCATCAAAGAGATCAGCGCATGTGATCTGTTATCCCTCCCTGGGTCAGCTTGTGAGTAGCAAAGGGACCCCCCCCCCTCCAAGGGTTAACAATCTACTATTAGCAAAGAGACCAGCACATGCAATTTTTTGTCTCTCTTCGGGTTGAAGTGACCCCCCCCCCCCAGTTTAACAATCTTCTATTAGCGAAGAGACCAGCGCATGCGATTTTTTATCCCTCCTCAGGTCGGACCATTTACTTTTAGCAAAGGGACCCCCCCCCCTGGGTTACCAATCTACTATTAGTGAAGAGACCAGCACTGGTAGATCTATACATCTTATAAAAGTACATGCGGCTTAGTATCAGGTAAACAGCTACCGGGGCCCTGTCGCTACATACGGCTATCATGGAAATGATTTTGGGGACCGTGTCGCTACATACTCTAAGCCCTAGGCAGAGTGGAATACGCTCTTTGCATCCCCCAGGCAGTACTGTGGAGTTTAAGTTTGGATGAAAATACCAAATTTCTCTCACCCCCCCCGGGTTACTAATATTCACCTAGCTCTGTAACTAAACATGACAGAGAGCCAAATTTTACATTTCTGAAATCCTCTCGCCGAGATGCTTCTTTTGGCGCTTTCCCAAAGACTAAGTCTAAGTTGAAGCGTTCTACTCGCCAAAAATCCCAAACAAAGTCAAATTTCACAAAAAGTAGGGGGGGGGGGTGGAGGGCTGACACACTAGGGCCTAATAAAGATGACATTTCTGCATCTAACAAGCCTAATAAGGTGAATATTGGTTGAGATTTACCTTTGATATAGGCCATTTTCAAGAAATTTGATTCAAGTTGAGAAATGATGGTCCGGTCTGTGCCAATCAGCTGATTGTTGACTTATATTCAGATTGATCCGTCAGCTGTCACGAGGCCGAATATAGCATTTCAACAGGGTTGGGGTGGTGAATTGACCCAAACTCAGGGGGGCTTGGGGGGTCATAAAGATTTTTTTTTTTAAAGGGATATCGCAATCTGGGATATTAAACATGTCATCTTTGATAAATATTAAGGGCAGATCTCAAAAATTGCTCTAACCCCCCCCAAAAAAAAACATCGTTGAGCAAATTTTCAAGTTATTCTAGTAGCGGTCGTGCCGCTTTTGGGTTTAGTCACCTCTGAATGGATTTCTTAATGAATCGTATCATTAGAAAGGCCTAATACAGGAGAGTTCAGAAAAAAATATGTTGGGGCTCCCCCCCCCCCCTTGTACAATTTTTAAGAGCAGTTTTTATGTTTGCATCGAGTCACCTGGGTCTGCCCCCTTTTATTCACACTCTTCCCCTGTGCCCCCCTCTGTCAACCCCCTCCTAATTTGTCTCCCCTCTTTTTACCCCCTGTTCCCATCCCCTCTCCCAGTGTTACCCCCCCCCTGTGTCCCCCTCTTTTGTCCACATCCTCCCCTTGTGCCCTCCCCCCCACCCCCCTCTGTTTTCACCAACTGCCCCTGGTACCGCCGTAATCACACAGGGGGGGGGTGGGAGTGCCCTCCCCTTCTGCTCGCCTATCAACCCTCTTGCTCCTGTTTGTCCATTCCCTCTGACTTTGTGTACTCCCCCCTTCAACTGTGCCTCACTCCTCCTGCATATTTGCCTTTAGCCCTTTTTGTTTAGTAGGGAATATATATAGTTAAAATGACAAGGCAAGGTGTAAAGAGTGGGTACTTGGTCTCAGTCTGGACCCCAGCATTGACACATAGTCATCTTCAAAGGTCATTTGTCCATAATTCATTAATGCTGCATGGGTTGTTTTTTTGGGTTCACCAAACAACAATCCTATAATCATTGGAAAATTGGCAACTTTTATGTTGAATTGCTTTCTATGGGGAATAATTCCAAACAATGCCTGCAACAATAATGAATGACCCCTCTCTGCCACCTTTCACAGAGCTCAGAGCACATTGAGTCACTCAGCAGCCAGACATCAGAGATGCAGGACGTGTCAGCCACTCACCTCCTAGTAGTATAGTATGTATCGGAACAG
This sequence comes from Harmothoe impar, assembly GCA_947462335.1. Taxonomy (NCBI): domain Eukaryota; kingdom Metazoa; phylum Annelida; class Polychaeta; order Phyllodocida; family Polynoidae; genus Harmothoe; species Harmothoe impar. The sequence goes on along the minus strand of OX381710.1, from coordinate 83,652,033 downwards.
GACTATAGTTAACTACTGTTTATTACTCAATCGACCTGCAGCCAATCAGAGGCCTCCCTTTTGGCGGGAAATTCAAAAGCAGCCAATGAGAGGCCTCCCTTTTGGGAAATTCAAATAGGTCACGTGACCGGAAGTGACCTACTTCCGGTCACGTGACCTTTGGGCGGGAAATTCAAATAGGTCACGTGACCGGAAGTGACCTACTTAAGAGGGTCACGTGACCACCATGTTGGCGGGAAATTCAAATAGGTCACGTGACTGGAAGTGACCTACTTAAGGGGGTCACGTGACTACTAGGTTGGCGTGAATTTCAAAATAAGTCACTTGAGATTTTTATGGATAAATAAATTTTAAAAAAGAAAAAAGCAAGCTGAAAGCTTGCTAAAAAATAATTTAAAAATGCGGCTCTTTTTTTTTAGGGGGGGAGGGGCACTCTGGGGGGCACTCTTTAAGATGCATGGGGGGGGAGGGGGGGAGGGGGGGAGGGGGGAGGGGAGGGGAAGGGTTTATAAGAGTGAGACTCGCCTCTCTGCCCTCTCTTTTAGAGGGCAGAGAGGTTCGTCTACTTACAATGAAATGTATCATGATTGCGTTTATGATGATGTGCATCATGATGTGACTATCTTACAACCCTATAAGAAATAAGCAAGGTCTCTCTCCTATACATGGGCATACTTACACTGGCTATTTGTAAACTAATGAATGTGACTTCCTCGTTAAAATCAGTATCTACAACTCTTTCAATCCTAAGGCTTTTTTTTGAGTTTATTCTTTTGTTCAATTTTGGGCCGACCTCAAAAGAGGAATAGGCCCTCGCTTGCTCATCAGAGCTGGGGTGTAGAAGGCCCCTGCCCTGTCGGGTACGTTCTGAGATAGATCGCCCTCTGGTACGTTTTGGTTGGTTTGGAGCTCTCAGTCGACTGTCTTATGCACCCGAAAAAAAACAGACTTTCGGTGTCTCATGATAAAACTGGTGCGCTATACTAAGTGCTGGATTACTTTCTCATTTTTTTATTGTTCTATCCGATGCTTATTTAATTTTTGCACTGATAAAAACGGCTAGCTTGTACAAACACGTGGTCTATTTAAGCGTTAAGTGTAGAAAATGAACAGAACAGTGCACAGAAAATAGAGCTACCGACTACATTTCGCCCAGTCACTCAGCGGAGAACAAAAGAACTACTGACGTAGTGTACCCGCTATTCCGACAGTTGGCGCCACCGTTCGAATCTTTATACTTTTCCCGCGTGCGACATGAAGCCCTGGGGTGGGTACTGGCTGTTTGGTTGTAGGTACCGAAACATAAAAAACTACAGCCAGTCCATGTCATGGTGAGACAGCTCTCTTATTCCCCCTTGAGTAGCGTCCGTAGGGCCTATGACAAAACCTAGTCCCGTACACTGAGCAGCTTCAGGTCTGAAGGCTCATACAGAAAAATGTGTGGGTGTGTGGGTGTGTGAGTGTGTGGGTTGCTTTACGCCTTAGTTAACAGCTATGGTCATTTCAAGGGCGGTGATGGTGATCTAATCTATGGCCCTTTTACCGAGACAAGGGTTCTTTTACATCCCACACTACATAGCAGAGAGGCGTCTAGCAGATTCAGAGTGGATAGAATTTATCCACTGGCCACGGGAGCCCCAGACAGCTGGTGACCAGTGGTGGTGGTGGAAGGGGGCAGGGGCAGTTTGTAGTAATCTGATACATCCTGGTCAGATACCACCACTAACCTTACCCCTTCTAACTGTGCCTGCAAACCCAAAATATTTGAATACCTGATGGAATTGATGTTATTCTTTAATAAGCATGACATGCATGTCATGTGCTTCACATAGGTACTTTATTTATGATTCAACTCCTACCAGAAGCCAGTATATAAGAAAATGTTTGATACAATGTTATCATGTTATACATTTTTGTATTACTGCTTCTAGAAGGAGTTGAGGCTTAATTAAATTACCTCTGTGGAACACAGAACATGAATAATATATCTATTTTAGAATTTCATCAAATTAATGAAGCCTTTTATCATCTTTGATTGTGAGGCATACACTTTTCTTACACACAACAGCTGTCATCTATCAAGTGTCAGGGCATGTTGGCTGCTTGACCACATAGTCTGTCATCACCCTTGTTTCTGTGCCTTATCTAAACAGCCAATTAGTGGCCGCTGGCCGAGGGTACCCCCCTGGTCGCCTCTCCCAAATCTGCTAGACGCCTCACTGATAGGGGTGTGTGGGTGTGTGGGTCTGTGTGTGTCTGTTCAGTCTGTGTGTGCACGCGTCTTGCACTCCGGAACATGTTCAGACACGTTCGAACCTGCTCGGACGTGCCTGGACAGGTCTCACACGCCGACCGTGTCTGAACATGTTTTCACCTTATAGCTGCTGCAGATGCTGCTACCGCTGCTGCCGAGGCTACCAACGCGACGGCCAGATCGCGCTCTTGCTTAAAGGTGCACCTCAACTCAGTGCGCCTTTAACATCCGTCCCAAATAGGTAAAGTTCCTGACGCAGCACAGCGCCTCCCACCAGTAGCCAATCAGCGCGCCGAACGCCGGACACACCTCCACCGTGTGAGCCTCTAAGTAGGTCACACGAATCATACTAAGATACCGAGGTCTCCAGTCGGTTAGTCGCGACGGCCGCGAGCGATTGCGCGGTCGTCTAAATTCACTGCCTTGATTGGCAGAGGGGGGGGCTGATTACCCCCCGTCGGATGAATTGCGGCGAAACCATAATCAATTTTTCGCTGTTTTAGATAAAAGAGATCCAGAGCTATCCGCTCGTCCAAGAATTATTTTTCTATCAGCCCGGGATCACCCTCAAATTAAGGCCTAAATACCAAAAACCCAAAAATTTTTTCCTATGGGATTTCAATGTCTAAGCGTTTTTTGTGGCCCCAAGGAGCGGCTCACGGGTTCGAACCCTGTAAACGCCTTGACGCGCTTTCGTCGCCTTAGGCGACATGGCTAGACGTCTTGACTAAAACTTAGTGAGGGTTCGAACCCGGAACGTCCGTATTAGACGCCTAATTTCTACTAGCCCCGAAAACGAGAGTATCACATCTATATAGGTCACCCATGTTAGCCTTGGTTTAAGTGCGTGCAGAACCGTGTATTGTGCATTTATGCAGCATACAGATATGGAGACAGGCTGCTACAGTGTCAAATTGATCGACATTGTATGTAACTGGACATGAAGAAGGATATTTTTACTTAGTTTTCTAAAAAGAGGGTAGTTCTCGGTACTCCTCCAGCAGCAGTGGTAGAGGGGTCGGACAGGTACTTAACCCTATTTATAGGGGCGCTAAGGTAGGGAGTTTGATAAATTTTTGAAAAATGAGTTAAAAAATACATATTGGTTCCATTTGTATAGATCCCTATGAGAGCTTTTCAGATCTGTAAAAGATCAGGGGTTTCTATCCTGCCTAGATCCAGAAATATCATGCTGAATGCATCTGAACATATTTCCCATTTCTGTGATCTAGGCAGGAGAGGGGCACTTTCACAGCAGTTAGGGGTTCTGTAGCTCTAGCCCTAGGCACCCTTCTAACTCAGACAGAACAGGTTAACTTAAAATGGCTAGGGACATCATTGGGCAGAGGCACATACATCCGGATTTCACATACGTCTTCAAGAACACAATTACCAACATCCCCATGGTAACAAGTTTTAACAACTCATATTTATTTATTACATTTTGACATGAAGAATGTCACCATAATATTGTAGGCTACAGAAAACAGAGACTCTTATCTTTCTCCACTAATGGTTCCATTCATGTTGACTGCCATGATATTGTGATTAAAATGAGGGGTTTGTGTTTTTTATAGCTCAAGAAATGAGGTCAGGGGGGGGGGCTATTTTTATGCAATGCACCAGTGGGGTGCTATTAGGAAGGGTGCATATTGGATCACAGAAACGGGCAGACTACAGCGACAGCGTCAGCACTATTTTGAACTCCCTAGAGGCTAAGAGTTTGAGATGAACGTGTCCCATGTTGCATGTCGATTTTTAAGAAAATGACCATGTCACATGACACTAAGTGAAAAAGGCGTTGTCACCAGTGTCACTAAGGGGGAAAATGTAGGGGCACCGTAATTGAGAATTTCTTATTCATGTCACATGTCGATTTTTAAGAATGGTCGTGTCACATGTCACTTAAATGGTCAAATGACACAGATAGCACTAGACCTAAAGACCTACCCCCCGCCCCCTTAGTCTTTCTATACTGAATCCGGGACTTGCCGGCGAGGCCGACAAAGGGCTTACCTAATGAGCTCACAGCTGGACTAGATACCCAATGTTTTGGATTGGAGAAATCAGCAGAGCAATAAAAAGCGCGGTGAGGCTGGTGTTATTTTCAAGGGTGGCCCCTGTGAGTTGTAAAATTGGTGCTAAATGTGGTAACCAGGAGGATGCTAAGTTTATTGATATTGTCCGTTAATGATACTTAAGGTGGGTGTTGTCTAAAGTTTTAATTGATATTACCAATGTGGCCAATAATGACTTCACAGTTGGGGCCCTCGCCCGCAGGTCCCAGATTCAGGGTATTCTTTGTTTATTGTGTGGCCCCTAAAGAGTTAGTTAGATGCTGCCGCTGTGCTATGCAACATCAGCGTAATTAATTACGCTTCATGTTGGGCAGCATGGATCACTTGATGGGTGATACCTCAAAGCTCAAACACGGCAGAGCCGTGTGTGGCATGCGAGGATCAGTGGGTCAGGGGTGATCCGTAGCAGACAGAATGCCGATCCGTGTGAGGTTCTGACTTTCTATAGTTTTTTATAAAGCCTTAGATATGGTGTGGTATTTTTCATCTCGCTATAGTTTAGTTGGTATTTAAGGAAACTGCCTCATTTCTATCAGAAATACACAATATTGAATTGTTTTTTATATTTTAATATATTAGAAGCGCGCTTTGTTGCCTATATAGCTCATTATGCGTTGAAATGTTCGCGAGCATCGTAGGAATGTACAAAACCCCTATTGTGGCGCCATCTGACGAAAGAGCGGAGAACTATACTAGCGCGTTTCGTTATTCACATCTTTTGACAGGGACTTTGTTGGTTGTTGGGCTGCTTACGCCCTAATTAACAGGTCATTTCAAGGGGGGTGATAGTGATCGAATCTATGGATGCCTGAAGGTGGAAAGCACACACCCTACACTTTTACCGAAGCAATGGTGCTGCTCAAAGGGTGTGGCGAGCTAGACTGGAGGATGTAATAACTAGGCGGCAGAGGGGCCAAAAAGACAATCTCGTAGTAGTAGGTCTACTTGGATCTTGAGTAGCCGCCCTTGTGGTTATAATTACCTAGACTAGTTGGCTCTGCCAGCCTGGTCAAGTGAAAATTGGTAAGGAGACTATGAACTAAGCTAAGCTCGGATTTTAAAATGGTCTATAAAAGTATAATAAAACTATAGCACCCTCTTAGATTTGATGATAAGACGCTGCCTACTAGGTATACGCATTTGTACAAGGGTATCATTGTGTATAAAACGCTCTTTTGGTACATCAGCCCGACTCTACACGAGCACCATTTTCAACGACAGATAGTGCTGTAGTGAATTTCCCATCTCAAGGCGAGCCCCGCGCTGGGTGGTGCTTTGTCTCGTAAGAGCCCCATCTCATAAGTATTAGTTACCATCACCTCACACCCGTTTAACAACGGATTCAGGGTCTAATTATGGAGACCCTGGAGTAGGATTAACAATATATCCCAATGTCTGTGGTGGACATTTACGACATGCAGACTGCCCCCTGGAGGTGAGAGATCTGACCACAGGTCCGCAATATGGGGCTCCCCCTCTGAGAGTATCAAGGTTTGCGTATAGTCTCCTGCAGTTTAATCTGTTATCTCCCCCTTTGTCAGCCTCGCCAAAATCCTGGGAGATTCACTTTAAACCTAAGACCTACCCTTTTTTATTCTTTGTTTATTGTGTGGCCCCTAAAGAGGGGCCGCGGTGTTGATTAATTACACCACATGTTAAGCAGCATGAGATCAAACCTCCCTCAAAAAGCGTCAAGGCTCAAAGTCTTGATGGACAGGAGCCCTGTGTGGCATTTGAGGACGAATGGTTGAGTGATCAGTTAAGACTATAGTCAAGACCGGAGAATTTGGCGAGACGCCACTCTGGGAGGTCATAATCCTCAATGTTAGGTGTTAGCTCATTAACATCAGATACCATATTAACAACCCATTTAAAATGTTCATTTTAATAGCAACTCACCCTATTCTGACAAAATCCTATTAGCAGGTAACCTCTGTATAAACCATACTGCAAACATCTGCTACTTCGAGCGTCTGCCTCGTGACTGATAGTGTACAACAAGACGAAGTGGGCAGAGATTAAAAAAAATGAGGCTCTTTATATAGCCGAGAGAGCAGCTAATCTAGATGTTCTAAGCTTGTTTTCACCTAGAGCCCCACCCTCTTCCAGAGAGGAATCAAATCGCTTTTCACCTGAACCCTTCCACCCCTAATCCATCAGCATGAAAAGAGAGATAACGAGTGCAACGTGCGCTACATGTATATGGGATTATAGCTGGTGAAGAGATAAAGCCGAGTCACCTGTGTATACAAAGACTACAGGGGGTGATTAACGACAGGTGTGACGCGCCAGCCCGTGAACGGATTATCTTTTAAGCTGACGCTTATTCAACTAGCCAGCCGCCGTCCACGCCACTCACTGCGGCAAGAGGAGGTGCTTTTTGTTTTACACTTGAGTCGCTTACCACATGGTCTCTACCTCACAGACAGACACGCGCCCCCTGTAGCTTTTTTTTTTTTTTTTTTTGTATACACACGCTAATCTCATAACCCCCTTATCCGTTATACAGGTAACGGGTATTCTCTTTTAAAATAGCTGCCAGTCAGCTTAGCTCTAGAAGCAAGAAGTCGTATATAAGGCGGCTGACACGTGTATAGGCGCCTTATAAGTCGGCAGGGGGTAAATACTAGTGAAAAAGGAAGGCAGGTGTGCAAGTAGCTTTTCTAACAGACACGTGTGTGCACTAAGCTGCTTAAGTCTAAACTCTCCCGCAGTAGTCAGGTGGCATGTGAAAACTTACTTAACAGATCTCTTACATTGAGTAGAGTCTCTGTGCTGAGAGAGTCTTTTCAGCCGTTTAAGAGGATTATCTAGGACAGGGTACATAAGGAGTGAAACGCCGAATAGCGGCTACTCAGTCTCGTGCAGCACAAGCAGCAGCATCTGGCAGCGGCTTCAGCAGCAGCTGCACGAGCAGCACAAGCAGCTAGCAGCTGCTGCAGCAGCTGCACGAGCAGCACAAGCAGTAGCATCTGTCAGCAGCATCCGTGACATCGTCAGCAGCAGCAGCAGCAGCAGCAGCAGGAGCAGCAGCAGCAGCATCTGTCAACAGCATCCATGACATCGTCAGCAGCACAAGCAGCCAGCAGCTGCTGCAGCTGCTTCAGCAGCTGCTGCACGAGCAGTAGCACAAGCAGTAGCATCTGTCAGCAGCATCCGTGACATCGTCAGCAGCAGCAGCAGCAGCAGGAGCAGCAGCAGCAGCATCTGTCAACAGTATCCATGACATCGTCAGCAGCACAAGCAGCCAGCAGCTGCTGCAGCTGCTGCATGAGCAGCACAAGCAGCACAAGCAGCAGCACCGACAGCAGCAGCAGCGGCGGTGTGGACCACTAAATTCGAGATGAAGCCTAGTGACATTTGACATGAAGCTTGAAAAACATAGTGACAGGTGACATGAGCAATTCTTAAAATCGACATGAGATATGAGCATAATTAAGCGACATCGACATGCGCCATGGCTATTTTTTAAGACAAACGTCATATGTCATAGCCTCCTCATCCAAACCTCCACTAGTAGTGCTCTATAAGCGCAAGCTTTGCCTTAAGAGAGCTGTAGCTGTGAACCCTCTCCTCCCCCCAGGCGAATATCAGAGTCAGCCTATGGTGCCAATACCACTCTCATACAAGGGTCGGGCGCTGCTGGACTATAATAGATGAGTCAAGGACCGTTCTACTGAGGGTCAGGCAGGCTAAGTCAGACATTCAATGACAGGCAGGTCTATGGCAAACTTGCTTGAAAGTCTGGACAGCATTGACAGACTGGGGCATAAGGATCTCGCATGGTCAGACTTTCAAGCAAGTTTGCTAAAGTCACGTTATTGAATGTCCGACCTAGCCTGACCCTCAGTAGAACGGTCCTTGACCCATCTATTATAGTCCAGCAGTGCCCGACCCTTGTCTGAGAGCGGTTTAGGCGCCATTGGGTGCCTCTGATATTTGCCTCTGTGTAAGATGAGAAAAGGGGCTGTTGAAAGACTATATTTCAAGCCAGAAAACTGTAATTAGCTTTCCAAGTTGTTTATTTAACAATATCTTAGCCTAGCAAGAAGCTGTCAGATGACATCTAAGAAAAAATGTAAGCTGTTCATTGATTCAAGAGAAATTAGTTTACAAATAGCCAGTGTAAGTACGCCCATGTATAGGAGAGAGACCTTGCTTATTTCTTATAGGGTTGTAAGATAGTCACATCATGATGCACATCATCATAAACGCAATCATGATACATTTCATTGTAAGTAGACGAACCTCTCTGCCCTCTAAAAGAGAGGGCAGAGAGGCGAGTCTCACTCTTAAAAACCCTTCCCCTCCCCTCCCCCCTCCCCCCCTCCCCCCCTCCCCCCCCATGCATCCTAAAGAGTGCCCCCCAGAGTGCCCCTCCCCCCCCTAAAAAAAAGGGCCACATTTTTAAATTATTTTTTAGCAAGCTTTCAGCTTGCTTTTTTCTTTTTTAAAATTTATTTATCCATAAAAATCTCAAGTGACTTATTTTGAAATTCACGCCAACCTAGTAGTCACGTGACCCCCTTAAGTAGGTCACTTCCAGTCACGTGACCTATTTGAATTTCCCGCCAACATGGTGGTCACGTGACCCTCTTAAGTAGGTCACTTCCGGTCACGTGACCTATTTGAATTTCCCGCCCAAAGGTCACGTGACCGGAAGTAGGTCACTTCCGGTCACGTGACCTATTTGAATTTCCCGCCAAAAGGAAGGCCTCTCATTGGCTGCTTTTGAATTTCCCGCCAAAAGGGAGGCCTCTGATTGGCTGCAGGTCGATTGAGTAATAAACAGTAGTTAACTATAGTCCCGTTCCGATACATACAATACTACTCCTCCTCAAACAGACCACCACACAGAGTTGTTGTGTAGTACAACATCCTGAACCACCGTCACCATCTACACAGAAGCAGGGTCTCTCTTCTACCTCAGGTAGGTGTATTGTGCTATATAAGCTTGTATTTATTAAGTCAAAGAGAAACAATTGCTGTTAGAGAGAGGTTTTCTACATCTTGCCTTCATTGTTAGGCCAAGAAAATCCTATTCAATTGTATTTACGATGCTTTAACACTAGGCATGGAGATACACAATTTAGATCTTCTATTTGCCAATTGACTTATTAGCCAGAGGTATTACATTAACCAGTATAATATTGAAATTATCAAATCATCTGTACCAGGCTTTTGAGTGTGATTTTCACAGACTAGGTGATGAGATTTCTTAAACTGAAATCCGTCAATTTAAAAGAATGTGTAAACAGTGTTCAGCTTAGGAGTTGTGGGCAATTTCATTAGATATGAGCTAGACAGACAAAGACTAGAGCAGAGAGCCTTCCTCATGTTTAAATTGGTATAAAAAAGAAGGAGGAGGGGAGGTGAACTACAAATGATCTGAAAGCAAAAGTCTGACAACAGAATCTTAAATTTTCAAACATGAGAACTGGACCACATAGGTAAATTATCATATGCTCTGTGGGACAGGCCTATGATTACTGCTTATTAGTTGACTAATGATCAGCTCCCACCCATCTCATGAATGCCCTGTGGGACAGGCATTATTATTTGAAACTTGATCCAAACTGATCATCTTGTTTCTTACTGTCTCCTCCTCAATCTACCTTAAAGAAAGCCTGTGTATACATATGTGTACTGGTATTTACTTGACAGCTATATTCATAAGTTATCTGTTCATATTGATTTGATAAGCTTGTTATTGTCCTCTCCAAAGTCTAATGTGTTGCGATTAATGAAAATTCATGATGACAGGTGATGTGATGTCATTTTAGAAAGGCAGGACTCAAGTTTGCCATTTTAGTACATATGCACTGTGTATTATTGTATAGATTTATGCTGGTTCATGCTAATCATATGGTCATGCATTGTTGGCTAGACAATCAGTATAGATAACAGTGATTTCTCGATTGATTGTTGTATGGCTTTTTTTTTTGATTCACTCGTGTGTAGGACAGTAGGTAATTATTGAAATACCGCTGTTACAAAGAGCAGGCTGAGAATCTGTCAATTTTAAAAGATGTTTAAAGAGTGTTTGGCCAAGGAGTTGTAGGCCATTTCATTAGAGATGTGCTATACAGACAAAGACTAAAGCATAAGCCTTCCTCATGTTTAAATTGGTATGAAAAAGAGGGAAGAGGAGAGATGAACTAGAAATGATCTAAAAGCAACATTTTGACAACAGAACCTCAAATTTTCAAACATGAGAACTGGACGACATAGGTAAAATATCATATGCTCTGTGGGACAGGCCTATGATTACCACATATAAGAAGACTAAAGATCAGCTCCCACCCATCTCATGAATGCCCTGTGGGACAGGCATTATTATTTGAAACTTGATCCAAACTGATCATCTTGTTTCTTACTCTCTCCTCCTCAATCTACCTTAAAGAAAGCCTGTGTATACATATGTGTACTGGTATTGACTTGACAGCTATATTCATAAGTTATCTGTTCATATATTGATTTGATTAGCTTGTTATTGTCCTCTCCAAAGTCTAATGTGTTGCGATTAATGAAAATTCATGATGACAGGTGATGTGATGTCATTTTAGAAAGTCAGGACTCAAGTTTGCCATTTTAGTACATATGCACTGTGTACTATTGTATAGATTTATGCTGGTTCATGCTAATCATATGGTCATGCATTGTTGGCTAGACAATCAGCATAGATAACAGTGATTTCTCGATTGATTGTTGTATGGCTGCTTTTTTTTTTGATTCACTCGTGTGTAGGACAGTAGGTAATTATTGAAATACCGCTATTACAAAGAGCAGGCTGAGAATCTGTCAATTTTAAAAGATGTTTAAAGAGGGTTTGGCCAAGGAGTTGTAGGCCATTTCATTAGAGATGTGCTATACAGACGAAGACTAAAGCATAAGCCTTCCTCATGTTTAAATTGGTATGAAAAAGAGGGAAGAGGAGAGATGAACTACAAATGATCTAAAAGCAACATTTTGACAACAGAACCTTAAATTTTTAAACATGAGAACTGGACCACATAGGTAAAATATCATATGCTCTGTGGGACAGGCCTATGATTACCACATATTAGGAGACTAAAGATCAGCTCCCACCCATCTCATGAATGCCCTGTGGGACAGGCATTATTATTTGAAACTTGATCCAAACTGATCATCTTGTTTCTTACTCTCTCCTCCTCAATCTACCTTAAAGAAAGCCTGTGTATACATATGTGTACTGGTATTGACTTGACAGCTATATTCATAAGTTATCTGTTCATATATTGATTTGATAAGCTTGTTATTGTCCTCTCCAAAGTCTAATGTGTTGCGATTAATGAAAATTCATGATGACAGGTGATGTGATGTCATTTTAGAAAGTCAGGACTCAAGTTTGCTATTTTAGTACATATGCACTGTGTACTTTTGTATAGATTTATGCTGGTTCTTGCTAATCATATGGTCATGCATTGTTGGCTAGACAATCAGTATAGATAACAGTGATTTCTCGATTGATTGTTGTATGGCATTCTTTTTTTTGATTCACTCGTGTGTAGGACAGTAGGTAATTATTGAAATACCGCTATTACAAAGAGCAGGCTGAGAATCTGTCAATTTTAAAAGATGTTTAAAGAGGGTTTGGCCAAGGAGTTGTAGGCCATTTCATTAGAGATGTGCTAGACAGAGAAAGACTAAAGCATAAGCCTTCCTCATGTTTAAATTGGTATGAAAAAGAGGGAAGAGGAGAGATGAACTACAAATGATCTAAAAGCAACATTTTGACAACAGAAGCTTAAATTTTCAAACATGAGAACTGGACCACATAGGTAAAGTATCATATGCTCTGTGGGACAGGCCTATGATTACCACATATTAGGACACTAAAGATCAGCTCCCACCCATCTCATGAATGCCCTGTGTGACAGGCATTATTATTTGAAACTTGATCCAAACTGATCATCTTGTTTCTTACTCTCTCCTCCTCAATCTACCCTAAAGAAAGCCTGTGTATACATATATGTGTACTGGTATTTACTTGACAGCTATTTTCATAAGTTATCTGTTTATATATTGATTTGATTAGCTTGTTATTGTCCTCTCCAAAGTCTAATGTGTTGCGATTAATGAAAAATTCATGATGACAGGTGATGTGATGTCATTTTAGAAAGTCAGGACTCAAGTTTGCCATTTTAGTACATATGCACTGTATAGTATTGTATAGATTTATGCTGGTTCATGCTAATCATATGGTCATGCATTGTTGGCTAGACAATCAGTATAGATAACAGTGATTTCTCAATTTATTGTTGTATGGCAATAATCTTTTTGATTCACTCTTGGACAGGAGGTAATTATAGAAATACTGCTTTCACGAAGGAACTGGCTGAGAATATGTCAACAGTGTTCGGCCAAACTGAATTTACACGAATAGTATGGGTAGGTCATGCTTTCAAACTCTTCAGATTTGGGACGCTGTACATAGTGTTCCCTCAATCCATCGGTGAACATGTAAACCATCTACTTCATCAGCCTGGATAACCTGCTTAGGCTTCTGAGACCTGCTACGTTCATCAGCTAGGTTTGTGTCCAGAAAGATTACTCCTGAATCTGAATCTACCATTGTGCATGATAGGAGCATGGCAAAAGCTTCAGGAGCCCCAACAAGGCGAGACTGGAGATATTTTGACACTTGAGATTGCTTTTCTACTTCAACATTGAATGATGGTTTGTCTTTTGAAACATACTTCACTAAGTACCTCTCCAGATGTGTATTTGTTATCCGTTGGACATTGAGATGGCCACGCCATGATAAGAGCAAGAGAGGATTGTATGGAACAACCTTTGAATCCTCTTCCTCAGCCATTCGTACACATACTTTACACCTCCATCCCTAAATCCATCTGACTCTCTGTGGAAAGGAAAAACCATATTTACATGTTTCCATGATTTTTCCCTTACTTTTGCGGAAGCATCTATTAGGACGGCAAGTGTGCACCTGATATTTAGATACTCAATTCCTTTGTGACCTCATCTCCCCCTTGTGGCATCTCAGCTACAATGCTGTCAGGTATGAATATGCTGTCCTTCAACCAAAGTATACCATGAATATGAAGAGCCCCTCTGTTTTGTGATTCAACTCTGTGCCACATATGTTCTACTTCCCCAAAGACACTCTTCTCATCTTCCATCAAATGCTTGACAGCATTGTACCTCTCAATTAAGTATTGAGTCGGCTCAACTGGATGCCGTACACTTGCCTTGCACTTGTATTGTGAGAGATTTTCTCTCATTCTTCCCATGATTCATTGAAAGTAACTGTGAAAAGAAATGTCCACTGGGCCATGAGTGCTGACCCTTGCTACCAGGTCCAGCTAGTGCTTCTGCCAATATGCCTTACTGTCTGGAATAGTACTGTTGACTATGGTACCATACTGTTAGAAGTTGTTGCTGACAGTGGCTGCATCTGGTTTCTCAGCCCTATCCTTGTTTGTACCAACCATTGGACCATTAATGAAGGAAAGCCAGACTTTGACTTTTCGATCAAAATAAAAAGCACAGATAGCATGTTTTATTCAGTCACATTCACAGCCTCAAAGTAACACGAAGGTTTGCTCGGTTCAATCAGATAACCAACTTGAAGACGTACAGCCTTCTACCTTTAGTTTGAAGTCAGCAAAGCTGGAAGATCTGGTCTTGAGCCAGCATGTCTGGTGCAGGAGCCAGAGAGTGGGAGGGGTGTAGGTGCCCCATGATCAAAAAGGTAAAAAAGGTATCAAAAGGTGTAGGTCTGAGCTCGTCCTGGGACGAACTCTCTGAGGTAGCCAACCTCGGCCTCTTATATGCCCTGAGCGTGGACCAAGCAGTGTCGACTTGGCACTCCACCGGAGCGCCGTCTTGAGTGCCCTGCCTGGCTCCGCTACCAGATAACGGAAATGACATGGCGTAGGTGTTGCCACCTAGTGTCCGAAGGAGGCACTTCCCGTGCTGACTCCACGAACCAATATGTACACGTATTATTTGTGCTCCTACACTTTTGATAGGCACCAAAAGTGAAAGTATTGTGCAACTTATCAGGTTGTGACAAAGATCCAAGCCGCCAGGGAAACAATTGTGGGAATAGTTTAGCCTCCAGGCTGGGATCAGCCAATGAAACATCTTAAATATGAGCATATGGCTGTTTGTCCAAGTCAGTTTTTTCAGTTTTTCTCAATTGCTTGCCAACTGCTGCATTATGCTGGGTATCCATTTGCTTTTTGGACAGTTTAGGATAATTGGCAAGGAAGATTAAACCTGACTGATTCTCTAAGTCAGCTGCTGGTATGGGACAATCGTCGAAAATGCACATGTCTGGTGTGCAAACTGGATGTCCACAAAAAAAAAACTACCTGATGTTTCTGGCTGAACATAACCAAGAAGAGTCTCAAGAGCTTAGAGAAACTTCTTGTATAGGGGGTCGTTCTCCTTTAACCATATCAAACATGTCTTTGAGATAGAATAACTTGTTTCTAATGGCACCTCATGCCCATCATGCAACATTCATAACATTCCTCTCATTGTATCAGGCTTGTTCAAACTGAGTGGAACATCTCCCCTTATGTGTAAGTAAGAATACCCAAGGGTTTTTGTATGTTGAACAATACAGGTTAGCTAAGAAAATCTTTTGAAATTGTGAATATAAACTTAATGGCACTGCACCGTAGTTGTCCAAGAAGTCAAAGGTGTTCACTTTGCCACTCTTTATCTTTGTTTCACACTGAGCACATGTGGATATACATGACCCTTTGATGGGAACATCTTGTGTCTTAATAGTGACCGGGCTACCCTCTGGAATAAGTGTTTTGGCATGCCATGAACTTTCTTTAAACTTGGCAACCCATTTGACTTTATGTGGATACATGATTCTGGTACAAACACAGCAAACCGCACTTGGCTTAACAGTCTTTAAATGAGCAATGGTGTCTTTCACCGAAGCATAATACTTGCTTGTTATACTAAGATTGGAATCTTGACTTGTCACAGATGCATTTGGACAGCCAGTAACCTTACTTGATTTGACATTGCCCCAACATTTCCAGCATATGGAGACGGATGGTCCTTTACGAGGAAATGATCTAGTTTCTATGCCTACTGGATTGGATTCAGTGAGGATCTGTTTAGCAGACCACAATTCTTCACTGAGCTTTGGCATCCATCTTACCTGACAATCAAACAGTAACTTTGCACAAAAACAACATGCAGCACATGGAACAGTTTCTCTTTTAGATGGAGTATTTTCACACAAAACTTCAACAATCGGAACATTGACAGAAACATCTTTGGGTAATTTTACCAATGTTGCGAGTGGGCAGCCCTGAAGTACATCAAGGAGTCACGGTGCAAATAGCAGACAACATTTCTGGCTCTGACCCTATTATTCTCCTTCAGAAGGGCAAAATGGTGGGTTCTTTTGAGTGTGCAGTAATAAATGACCCCTTTAATTAAAGCTTAACACATATCTGATTTGCATCCCGCCTAAACAAGTGTGTTCCGATTTTGCCCTAGTTGCCATGGAAACTGACTTACCCAAACTAGAGATATTTAACAAGTGCCCAGCGACCTTTAACCTTGACCTTTGACCCCTCAAAGCACCACCCAGGTTTACCATGGCAACAACCAACTTTTTATATTTTTTTTACCAAGGCCTTTGGAAACAATTTGGGCCGCAGATTATGATTCTGTGACAAATTTAAGGTCTCCTACCACTGATTATATGCACAGTTGTACCATTTTTCATTGGCACCATTTACGACTACAACATTCTGTAGGCGAATATGTGCTGTGACACCTTAAGAGGTGGCGCTCTAAACTGTTCTGCCATTCTGTACAATAAATATATTTCCATGAAGTCAGAAAATTGAATTTAAATGTTTCATAACTTCAAGCTCAGCATTACCCCCCTGAAACACAGAGATTTTAAAACCATGTTAGGACATTAAGACTTACCTATTCTAACCATCCCGTCCCAGAGTTTCATGAGGAGCTTAGCGAACATATCTTTCCCTTTGCCCTCAAACCTTCCAAAAAATGGAACCCCTTTCACTGGGTGAGTTAGAGTATGCCCTTCTGTTCCTTGCAGCCTCTCCCGGAACTCTTGGACGTCCTGGTACTTGATGGACAAGAGCTCCCTTATCAGCTGGACTCTCTCCATCTCCCACAAACCTTTTTTTGGTAGGCCCCCCACAAAAAGCATTGCTTTGTAAGCAGCTGAAATGATTTGCTATGGCCTCCTTGTCATAGTGCAATGCCTTATGGTACTGGTAGGCATGCTCCATGCTATTAAAAAGTTTTGCCCTAAAAAGAATTTTGTTCGGGCAAGACCAAAAGTTGCTCAGCACATTCTGAGCGCCCTTTACTTCAATGACCCTACTGTCTACTGAAAGAAATGCCCCAGCAGGGGTCCTGATTTAAATGAACAACAGAAAAGGTCAACTGAAAAGATTTTGGTCTGGGGAACCTGACAAAACAAACTGAAGCCCATTGTATTCAAAATAATATGCAATACCGTATTCTATGGCAATGCATGTCCCAACTTCATCAGGGATAGCTAAATCAGAACCATTGGTAACCTGAAAGTACTGAACAGACAACATATCTGCATTCTCTGATGAAATACATGATAGAAGAGGAAATAGAGTGTGAACAGGGACAGACTAATGACTTGCCATGGCCATGACAGCCAATTCTTGGGGGGTAAGCATGATCTGTAGAGGAAAAGATACGAAAAATATTTAGAAATATATGACTCACTCTCACCAGATCGATGCAACTATTATTTGGCCGTACATGATCGGCGGCCGTACATGATCGGCGGCCGTACATGATCGGTGACGTACATGATCGGTGACGTACATGATCGGTGACGTACATGATCGGTGACGTACATGATCGCGGAATATTGACTCCCCTACCCTTTTTGACCATGATAAAACATATATAAACCTTACCAAGGTGTCCATATAATGTCTGTCTTGGTATTTAAAATGGTTTAGATGAGTCTAGTAAGAGTATTTTACATGACATTTCAATACCGATCATGTACGTCTTGTGAGGTACATGATCGGTGATGTACATGATCAGTGATTATTGACTGCTGTACCCTTTCTGACCATGATAAAACATAGATAGACCTTACCAAGGTGTAGATATAATGTCTGTCTTGGTAGTTAACATGGTTTGAATGTGTAGATGAGTCTAGTAAGAGTATTTTACATGACATTTCAATACCGATCATGTACGTCATGTGAGGTACATGATCGGCCAGTATTTATTGACTGCCTTAATAACCTTTTCTGACCATATTTAAAACATAGATCAATCATAGCAAGGTGTTTACCGTATTCGACGTAATAAGCGCCCAGTGCGCTTAAAAAAATATTCTGGACACCTTTTAGTAGTTAAGAGTCTAATTGGGGTAAGAAATTGAGATAGTTTTGGTTATTTCTAGTTAAAAATTCACCCAAAAACAGGGGGTGTGCGCTTATTAGGGGGGGTGCGCTTATTACATCGAATACGGTATATGATATAAGTCTTAACATGTATTATCAGAAACATGTGCAGCAGTGGGTAATAAGAAAATTTTACATGATATTCCCAGCCGGTCATGTACGTCATGTGACGTACATGATCGGTTGTACATTAAGGCACATCCCTGAGGCCCCTATAAATATTTTGGGTCTGTTCTTTTCCTAACAGACTCCCCAAAAATACATTACATACAGTAGGTATGGTTAGAAGAGTTAAATAGTGAAGTGCATGGGGTAAATGGTGGATTTTATAGTCTTCCGATCATGTACGGCCACAGATCATGTACGGCCACCGATCATGTACGACCACATTTTAGTTGCATGGATTTGGTGAGAGTGAGCCATATAGTTTAGCCACTTGCACCAAAATCCGTTGATCAACTTTTTTTGGTGTGGCCTAAGAGAGGGTAGCTCCACCTGGAGCCAACAGCCAACTTCATCTGAATTTTCTAGCTATTCATGCATTGTCATAAGTTCTATCATGGTAGGCTGTGCATCTCTCATTGAAAACAGTGGACCAACGTTTATGGTGTTGGTCACAGGACCAACACATGATTTGTTTTTGTAACAAGCCTTTTCATTGGACGTCAGTGACGTCCAGTGACGTCACGGACATCTATGACGTCACTGACACTCTCCAGTGACAGTGCAAAAATGGAGGAAGTTGTTGTGGGAGATTTGGTTTTATACCAACACAAACCATGGCTTTTAACAAAGATAGTCACTCTACCCTTTGGTGCACACATGTATCAGGTGTCTGATATTGATAATATTGAGCACACAGAAATGTTACAAAGGTACAAATTTGACAAGATGAGTATTGAAGATCTGCAACTTGTCTCCCTACCACTGGAGGAAATGGAGGAAATGGAGGAAAGCCTGTGCTTTGAACATGTTCCAGTAAAAGTTGAGGTCCCATCTACAAGTAATCTTACTCCTTAAGCCAACCCAACCACCACTAAATCTAAAAAGATGCCTTTTCCAGAGGAGATTGTTAAGATGAAAGATGAAGCAAAATATGCAAGGACTGACAAGCAGACACGATGGGCTGTTGGCTGTTTCCGTGGTAAGTTGAAAATAAATCTGACCAGAAAACCCTGAGCCTAAAACTTAAAAAAACCTAGGCCTTACACTGATTAGGTACCTCACAAACTAACAATAAACCTACTGTTTTATAAACTATAAAGCTACAGTGCCTGCAAATATTTTCTGCCTAAGTTTCCTGAAATAAGAAGCTTAATCTTGACTCACCATTTCTCCATTGTGCGTTTTCAGTTTTGTTGTAAACGCCCGACCGGGCGTCCCCCTTCAAACTCCTTTTACATGCACAGCACATGGTTGTGATGATAAAACTGTCCATTATATCCATTCCTAGTCCAAGTTGATGATGGTGATATGTTCCACACATATTGTCATTTAGATATTTTGCCTGAAATCTAAGTTTGTTGATGGGAAAAATGTCAACCTTTTTCATGTTGTCCGTTCCCTGTCGTCCGTGACAAGTTTGTGAGTTTGGGGTTTGGAAGGGATTTTGGGAGTTGAGCCTTTACAACTCCCCTAAACTTATCTCAGGAACTACTGGGCCAAATTGCTTCATCTTTAAATACAGTAACCCTGGATAGCCATTGAAAAATCGTAGTCCATAAAAACAGTGCCCAAATTTTTTTTCAAAAACTTGATTTTTTAAACTTGGGAGTATGGGGTACCAATGTATACACGTTTCCATTGATTTCTCGGGAACTACTGGACCGATTTGCTTCATTTTGTGAGACAGCAACCCTGGATAGGCATGGAAAAATCGTAGTTCAAAAAAACAGTGCCTCAGATTTTTTGCAAATTATCAATATTTTAGCCTTGATCATCTAGATAGGCGCCATGAACGTTATCATTGATTTCTCGGGAACTACTGGGCTGATTTGCTTCATATTTTATCTCAAAAATTATTTTTTTTCACTACAGAGTGGTTACTCGATGTTAGGGAAGACCCTATCTTCGAAGATCTGACAAAGAACGATCTAGCAGCGAAATTGGAAGCTTTCTACACAGTCAGAAGAACAAAAGACAAAGATGAGCTTTACTCAAAATCTAGCTTAAAGAACCTTTGGGCTGGGTTGCAGCGGCATCTAGCAGGCTCAGAGCACCAGAAGAGGTTTAACATCATCACCAATTCTGAATTCAGGCATGCTAACTGTGCATTCAGGGGCTACATGGCTAAGATCCGCAAAGAGGGGAAAGACAAAAGCAAACATAAGGATGTGCTGCGAGAAGGTGATGTCCAAAAGCTATATGAAGTAGTCTTCACGGATAGCCCCCTCGGACTGGTCCGACAAGTCTTCTTCCAAATATTATTGGCGTTTGGGAGAAGGGGTCGTGAGGGGCTGCGTGAGCTGAAGAGGGAGAGTTTCAAAATTGAGATTGATGATAAGGGGCAGGAGTACGTTACTATGACCTTCAATGAAAAGGAAAAAAACAGGAATGGCCTCAAGAACGACGAAGAGGATGCAAACAAGCAAATGTATGCCACACCAGGATCAAGGCACTGCCCAGTACTTGCCTTCAAAAAATATCTAGACAAGATGAACCCTGAGCAAGAGGCCTTCTTCCAGAAACCATTGTATGAATGTGATGCAGAATCGAAAATTTGGTTTAAGAATGCGCCAATGACTATGAACACTCTTGAGAATATGATGAGTAACATGAGCATTGATGGAAAACTGAGTCGAAAGTACACTAACCACTGCCTGAGAGCAACCTGTGTGAATGTACTCGATCGCTCTGGATATGAAAGCCATAACATACAGGCAGTGACCGGGCACAAAGACCCGAAAAGCCTAGAGGCATACAGGAAGGGATCCTCCTTTGAAACCAGGAAAGCTATGAGTGATGTACTTTGCAGCTATGGCGTGCCTATGGAGGAACAAGCGAAGAGCGTAGGCAGTGCTGTACCATCATGCACAGCCAGTCACTACTGTCAACAGTTATGAGCCTAAATGTACCCTATAAACCGAAACCCACAGAAACCAATTACCAGCCCCTTCTTTGTTTCCATCATCATTTCCTTGCATGTTTGTTGGTCCTGCAAGTTTGATTGTTGGTCCTGCAAGTTCGATTGTTGGTCCTGCAAGTTTGATCGTTGGTCCTGCAAGTTTGAGTGTTGGCAGTAGTGACTGGCTGTGCATGATGGTACAGCACTGCCTACGCTCTTCGCTTGTTCCTCCATAGGCACGCCATAGCTGCAAAGTACATCACTCATAGCTTTCCTGGTTTCAAAGGAGGGTCCCTTCCTGTATGCCTCTAGGCTTTTTGGGTCTTTGTGCCCGGTCACTGCCTGTATGTTATGGCTTTCATATCCAGAGCGATCGAGTACATTCACACAGGTTGCTCTCAGGCAGTGGTTAGTGTACTTTCGACTCAGTTTTCCATCAATGCTCATGTTACTCATCATATTCTCAAGAGTGTTCATAGTCATTGGCGCATTCTTAAACCAAATTTTCGATTCTGCATCACATTCATACAATGGTTTCTGGAAGAAGGCCTCTTGCTCAGGGTTCATCTTGTCTAGATATTTTTTGAAGGCAAGTACTGGGCAGTGCCTTGATCCTGGTGTGGCAAACATTTGCTTGTTTGCATCCTCTTCGTCGTTCTTGAGGCCATTCCTGTTTTTTTCCTTTTCATTGAAGGTCATAGTAGCGTACTCCTGCCCCTTATCATCAATCTCAATTTTGAAACTCTCCCTCTTCAGCTCACGCAGCCCCTCACGACCCCTTCTCCCAAACGCCAATAATATTTGGAAGAAGACTTGTCAGACCAGTCCGAGGGGGCTATCCGTGAAGACTACTTCATATAGCTTTTGGACATCACCTTCTCGCAGCACATCCTTATGTTTGCTTTTGTCTTTCCCCTCTTTGCGGATCTTAGCCAAGTAGCCCCTGAATGCACAGTTAGCGTGCCTGAATTCAGAATTGGTGATGATGTTAAACCTCTTCTGGTGCTCTGAGCCTGCTAGATGCCGCTGCAACCCAGCCCGAAGGTTCTTTAAGCTAGATTTTGAGTAAAGCTCATCTTTGTCTTTTGTTCTTCTGACTGTGTAGAAAGCTTCCAATTTCACTGCTAGATCGTTCTTTGTCAGATCTTCGAAGATAGGGTCTTCCCTAACATCGAGTAACCACTCTGTAGTGAAAAAAAATAATTTTTGAGATAAAATATGAAGCAAATCAGCCCAGTAGTTCCCGAGAAATCAATGATAATGTTCATGGCGCCCATCTAGATGATCAAGGCTAAAATATTGATAATTTGCAAAAAATCTGAGGCACTGTTTTTTTGGACCACGATTTTTCCATGCCTATCCAGGGTTGCTGTCTCACAAAATGAAGCAAATCGGTCCAGTTCCCGAGAAATCAATGGAAACGTGCATGGGTCAGATCAGTAATTCATGCAGAAAGTGGTAAACATAGGACAAAATAAGTAATTCATGCAGAAAGTGGTAAACATAGGACAAAATAAAAAATTCAAAGTTTAAGTATACAACTTTATTTTTCTTAAAGGTTTACATCTTGGCCCTTCAGAAACGCCGCGGAACTCTGTTATGCCGGCCGATGCAGTTTTTATTCAGCACCAACCACAGCCTGTCATATTTCTGAGGCATCCGTAACAGTAATAGACCCCTCATTGTAATAATACTCTTACCAAGTACCCAGCTATTCCAAACTTTGCCTTCTAGTAGGCCTAGTATGTAAGATTGACCCTGAGAAATTTCAGAGCCTTGAGATTTGAACTTTTCTTTTTCTGGGTTGAGAGATAATCGGAAACTTCGACAAATCTGGGAAAATTCAACTAACTTTACCAACTTTAATCTAGTTTGCCTAAAATTGCTCCGATTACCATTAAAATGTTGAGACTCAATCATATTGTGTAATGTATTAGTGACACACCAGGGGGCGCCACTGTTCCTAGCCTCCAGTGTGCCGGTACCTTGCCTGGTCAGCAATTGACCAGAACCTGGCCAGGCAGGCTGCAGGGGCCAATATTACTTTAGTGTGTACTAGCAGTTTTAGTGTGCACTAACCAGCAGGATGGTGGTTTGCGCCAACCTAGAATGTGGGGCCACCTTTAATGGCAACAATAAGGTGTGCCCCACATGTGGAGCACCTAATGCGAGGAGACAGCAAATCCCAGATCCGCCAATGTCCCCGACCATGACTAGGTCGGGCCAAGGCCAGTCAGCGGACCACGACGAGACCGGGAGTGAGGCAGAACGGGCCGGGGGGGAGGCCCCCGGGGAGCAGAGCCAACAGACCACAGAGGCCGGGCGGCAGAGCTCGGAGGACGAGGATCACGCGGGGGAGAAGGTCGCATCTGATGATATTTATAGTGCGACAATTAACAACTTGATCCACTCCCTGGGGCAGGAGAAGCAGAGAGAGCTAGTTCTTATGCGACAAAGGAAGGTGAGAGACTTACAAGTGCAACTAGAGGAGGCCCGAGCGGTGAACGCTGCTATAAACAGCCATGTCGCTGAGGGAGCCGCATACATTAGGCGCGTCCGGGAGGAGTTCGAGAGCAAAAATCTACCGTGGTGAGCGACAATAGCGCGGACGGCGGGCTGGTAATAGCTCTAGTTTACCTTCAATATACCCCCTTCCTAGAACAATTAACCTGGAAGTTGAGCCATCTCAGGACACCATTATGCGGGAAATCAGGTCAAAATTTTATTACTGTTACGGATGCCTCAAGATTCACAGTACCTTCATATATCAGTAAAAGGGGCAACTTGAAGGCACCAGAACCTCTTTAAACTTAATACATGTGTACTTAGGACTATACAGCACTGTTTTATGTTATTTAATCATCAAATATATCACCTTTGATTATGTACATGGTGTTTGGAAATTAAAAAAGTCACACTTTTACCCGTGTTCCTGCCACGAGGTGTGACGCCAATAAACAGAATAGAATACACATACAAATATAGTTTAAAATCCAGTTTTCTCAACTGCTATACTTATCGAACCAACATTTCTTTTCCAAGCTACACTAGATTACAACTTGGTACTAATGGTGGGGTACCTTTTTCTGTCATAAATTTGCCATACAGTCACACTTGCATTCTTGTAAGAATAGAGAGCTATCCTCCCCCATGTCTACTGCAAGTACTTGTTATATTACCTAAAAAAGTGATTGGGAGATATTTTGAAATACTATATTGCTTATATATATATGGTTCCCCTTCCATCTAGGATGATTTCACAGTTGGAAAATAAAGGCAAATATCTCATATTTATAACCATTATAAAATGCATTTTCTATGATTAAAAGGGCAGGTTCATTTTCCACCATGGCTTCATAACTTAGCCCTCTAAGTGGGATGCAGTGAAGGAAGCCAGGGTTAAAAATGACTACGGACTGAAAGGTGGCTGGCATAGTCATTTCTGATTATGCCTTGCCCATAGAGTTGTACACAGGGTCCCATAGCCTTAAGCATAATGGATCCTGCAGGCAGACTCATGTCCTTGTGTCGATCCTATAAGCAGCACCGGCTATCTGATTATGGTGACTTTTGTACTATCGGAGCCAAAACTTTCGTATAAGCCACATCCAAACTCTGTGTTAAGCCTATAAGCCAAACTGGTAATCTGACTCGCGGAATAGCCATGGCTTATAGATAAGCTTTTACTTTTAGGTATCTGCACCAATTGATGTTGCTAGAAAAGCTCAAAACTATGTATTATATTACAATCCATGTTGAAGTGTCCTTATTTGGGTTTCATATATGGTGGACAAATATGGATATCATTACATCAATAAAGTAAGTTTTTTTGCCAATGGCCGCCATTTTAGATTTTTCAAAAACTTCAAAATAGCTGAACTTGATCCAGTATTTTATTGTATTACATATCCAAGTGCTTTCATATAAATTTCATGAGTGCAAAACCAAATATAGTGTAGGGGTTTCATATGCGTATATTTCGAACACAGGTTCCAAATTCGGTTTGAATGCAACAGGTTTTTATTCGATCACAGCCTCAAAAGTACACGAAGGTTTTCTACTCGGTTCACTTGGTCTTTCAACCATTCGAAGACACACAGGATTCTATCGATAGTTCGAAGCATTAGCAACACCGGACAGTCAAGCCCTGTGCCAGCATGGCTGGTGCAGGAGTCATAACGTGGGAGGGGTGTAGGTGCCCCTGTCAAAGCGAAGGTACGAAAGGTGTGGGTCAGAGCTCGTCCTGGGACGAACTCCTGAGGTAGCCAACCTCGGCCTCTTATATACCCTGAGCGCGGACCAAGCAGTGTCGACGTGGCACTCCTCCGTAGCGCCGTCTGGAGTGCCCTGCCTGGCTCCGCTACCGGATAACCGAAAGGACATGGCTTAGGTGTTGCCACCTAGTGTCTGTTGGAGGCACTTACCGCTCTGACTCCACGGACCTTATATGTACACGTATTATTCGTGCCCCTACATCACCCCCACCAGATTATAACAAGGGTCGAAATACATCTGATATAATATAATATAGGAGAATATAGGAGAATAATATCAGTGTACATGATGACAATACCGGGGTACATTTAGAGGTACGATATACGTTTTTACACATACATGTAGGAAGCACAATTTTAGATTTTAGATTGACCTGTTACACCAAACAACACTTACATCTCTATGTACAAAACAGGGATCTTACAGATCCAACACTATAACGACAAGATAGATACGTGAGTATCCATCTTTAATAAAGATATGAATTATATAAAATACCTGGAACCAACATAGTTGTGACATTAACTCTTATAACCAAGGAATGTAGTAATATTAGCCTCCACATGAGGCAACCGATATATGACTCTATATCCTAAAAATAGATATACTCTCGAAATCCAAATACCAGTTGTTATGTCCAAAAAGAAAATTTTTGAAGAGATGAAGGTAGGTATCGAACACTATGTACAGTTTTGGTTCGAATCATAGTATATAGTATAAGTTATACTCCTTAAAGTATGAACACCCTTTTTTTTTTTTTTTTTTTCCAGACAACGAAGACATTTCTTGACAATTATGCATTTTACACCTGGCTTATGTTTTTTTTTTCCCCGAATCATGACCTTAATCATGGACGTTTTATAATAAGAACACAATTATTACAATATCATCGAAACATCATATGCACAAGTCATCAAACACACAATTGAACAGCCGAACACTCAAGTTATCTTATAAGTCCTTCACCAAGCTCTGGAGTTCTTCGAGGGACCCACTCCATTGGGTGAGTCCTATCCCGAATACCCGAATGAACTTAACGTTCAGTGCCTTCATAATTTTGGCCTGATCGTCCAAAGTGTCTTCCGCAGCTTTTTGGAAGGCACGAGCTGTTGAGAGTTCCTTCTTCGATTGTGCCAGCTGCTTGGTGAGTTCGATCACCTTATCTGGCTCCGATTGTTCGTCAATCCGTTGTTGTTCGAAGATCTTCCTCAGTCTTTCGACCTCCTTGCCCTGCATGGTGATGGCATAGTCGGCTGATGCTCTTGCCACACAGGCTGCATATCGCTGCATGCCAGCCAGGTGTTCCTGCAACCATCGTTTGTATAGCTCCTTATGCAACACTGCATCCGGAGCCTTCACAGGCTCGAAGTAGTCTTTTGGAAACTGTACCCTCGGCCGAATGTTCTCACCACTTATCATCAGGTCATACCACCTATCCGGATCAACTGCCGGTTCTTCACGAACGTTGGGCTTATAGGGCACGGTGGCTGTGGTGGTAGTGGTGGTGAGCATGGTGACAGTTGCTGCTTTCCCTCCTCCAGTAGTTGTCGTTGGTGTGGTGGTAACTGGGTTCGAAGTGGTCACTGGAACCGGGTCCACCACAGGCTCAGTTTTCATGGATGTTGAATCCGCACTAGTGGCAGGGGTTTTACGCCCCACCGACTTTGTAGAACTGTCAGCCTTTGGTTTTACCTTATCTTCTGCCCAAGGAGTAAGGATGGTGGTCATCACCACCAAGTCCTTTTTCCCAGGCAGCACAAAGTGATCCGAATCCCCCATCTCCACGTTCCGGGAGTCCGGTTGGCGGAGGGCATCCCCTACAGAGATACCCGTGGGGAGATTTTTGTACGGATCCTTCTCAGTCTGTACCTCCGGACCAGGAAAGTCCATTGAAGGGTACTCAGCCCTGCTAGCCAGGTTACCAGGGGTCAGAGGACGAAGGGTTTGTAGTTGGGAACGACCCTTGGGGGCTGAGAAGTCCGGGCCATAGTCAGGACGCAAGTCCTTTAGTGGGGACCGGTGCTCAATCGTTGTCGCGCGCCCTCGTGCTGCAGTTGGAGCTCTCGGAGCCGGAACCTCCGATTTGACCTTTTTACAGTCAGGTTCGGAAGTGGCTGGACTCCTGGTTTCACTTCGTTTCCACGGAAGGGGGTTGGCTGCTCTCCAGTCGTACAACTCCTTGTACAAGGTGCTGTTCAGGTCCAGTTGACCACGTCGATCTGTACGCTGGAAGACAGCTGACTGCTTCGAATTCCTGGTTAACTTCATCCATTCTTCGTCATCAGACAACCCTTCATGGTCCGTTGCTTTGGGACACGAATACATCTCCCTCAATCGTTTGCAGTGTTCCATGCACTCGGGCCTAAATATCTTGAAGCCCCCGCTGGCATTGCGCCAGATCATCTCTTCCACCCGAGAACTCGGAACGTCTGCTGAGGCGTTTGCCCCTGCAGCTGGAGGGGGCGACGAAACCACTGGTGGCGTGTTCGAATGCCCTGACTCGGAGGACGTAGATGGAGATACAGGCATAGCAACCTGCACTGGAGTCTTGGTCGGAGTTGCTGGAGGGGTCGAACGCGTCCTGGTGGGTGCCCTAGGAGGCGTCGAAGGAGTAGAGGCCGTACCGGATACTACGTCCACCAACCTCACAGTTGGGGACATATTAATCGCAGTAGTCTGGGGAGGCGAAGGATGAGGGACACAGGGCTGTCGTGCCTCACTCTTCTTTGCCTTCCGTTTCTGGCTCTTAGGAAGTTCGAAGGGGACCTCCTCCACATCCGAAGCGTCGGACAAGGACTGTCCCTTTTGCTGTGGATTGGGGTTCTTACGGGACTGGGCTCGAGTCATCGGAGTTCTGGGGGCAGTTTGCATAGCTTCCAGAGTTAGCCGTAACTGTTCATTGGCTGCCCTGAGTTCATCGGATTCTCTGACCACCTGAGCATAACGAGCTTCGTGCTCAACTGATCCTGAGGTATCCGAATGGATCTCCATCGGAGTCAACTCCACGATAGCTGGTTTTTTTGAATGGGACTGGTGAAGGTCCCGGAGCTTTCGGAAGAGATTCCGATTGAGACTCAGTAGTCCCAGTGGTAGTAGTTGGTTCTTCGATGACGTTGCAGCCGAATGGGGAGTACTCGAAGAGCACTCGGACTAAGCTGAGGCAGGTTCGGATACCTCGGACATAGCCGGAGTAGCTGGAGGAGTACTAGTTTTGGAAGTTTTACGACTACCTCTGGTTTTGGTGAGTTTCTTTTTCTTCCCCTTCTTACTGGTTGTGCTCCCATCACTTGAGGGCACTGATTCCTCCATCGCTTTGGCTTGTTGGAGATGCCGAAAGTTCGTACCACATCGCAGTAGGATCTTTCCAAAGATATCGTTTTTGTAGGCTCCCCGGATGGCTCCTTCGTAACTCTCTAGCCAATTCCCCTCGTGGTGGTAGAACCCATGTTCCTCCAGCTTGTCTAGCACCATCGACATGAGTGTGGGATGGAGCTTCAGCGAGGTGTCGAACGGCGGGTCGCACTCCAGCACTTCCATGAGTTGTTGCTGGGCCAGCGATTTTTCGTACGAAGTCTTCCATCTCTTCGTCAGATACTGCATGGATGGGCAATTTCTGACTTACCTCCTCTAACTCCGGCATCTCGTCTTCTTCCTCATCACCTGCTGCGTTGAGCCGGGTTGGTGTCGAATTGTCTATGTCTTTCGAAGCAACACGTTTTGGGGCATTGCGCCACGGCAACGGCCCCAGGTTGACTGTAGCCGGGGGTGGCATGGCCATGCTGTCCCGCTCAGCCGTCGAATAGGAGCCAATTCCCGCCACACGGACGGTAACCGCACTCCCGGTGGATTCAGAGGCAGATTCATAATCCGATTCCTGAGCGTTGTCGAATTGGCCATCGTCCATTCCGAACAGATCTAGCTCGTCGGACTGGAGGCCCTCACCGGGGGTGTACTGCTCCTCCATCGCAGTCGAATGTTTTCAATGAAAAAGAAGTTTAAAAATCGAAGATTTGCGGAGTACGAAGCTCCGCGTGTCCTAATGACACTATGAGCGGGAACTAACCAGGTTGGCGCGTATTATGATGTGGTTTTGGAGACTTTTGGTCGACTACAAGACCCTTCTTCCTCCTCCTTTGCCCTGCAGCGTCCGCGCGTCTTCTTGGCACTGATCCAATATGGCGACCACCCTTCTTGTCTCGTGATGCCACGCCCGCCGCGGGAGCGAAGGTCAACCAATCAGCGTTCACGCTTTACCGGATAGCCCTTTTCTGACGGATAACACGGCGGGAGACGCTCGCGTTTCCCGCCAATAATCGAACGGGTAGCTCACCGGAGTGTAATCCTTATTGAGTCAGTTCCACAGGACCAGGGGTACTGCTAATCATGAATTCTTCAGGAGTGTGGGCAAATGTCATTACGGGTAACATAAGAATACCCGCCGGATAGTTCCGTCTGCCACCCTCGGGGACGTTCATGATCAACACCCACCCTAGTTCTGCTCACTCGACAGCAATTAGGTCTGTACTACCATCATGGGATCGAAACTTCTTGTTGTGTATACAAATTAGGTCACAGCAGTCCCCCGGTTATGCCGTGGACTGTGCCTTAACCCTACCTTGGGTTCTTTAGACCTGGTCGTCCGGGAAGATTCGACAGGATGTCCAGTAGTCAATTGGACAGCCCTCCTCCCCTTCAGACCTTCATTTGCCGAGACTTTTTTTACGCACTTTTTATCCTTCTTGCTAGAAGCTCGAATTGGTGAATTTTTTTTAGGCCTACCCTGGCGCCGCTTTAATTTACCAATACCAGGAGGCATAGGTTCCTTCTCATCTGAGGGTGTCACTAGTTTCCTAGGTCTACCAGGACCACGTCGTTTCGGGGTGGTCGCTCTCCGCTCAGTGTTATCTGACTTCGAATGCTCTCCTGACTTCGAATGTGCTGAAGCATCACCCTACCACCGACATTGGATTTATACAAGCGTCCCAACAAGGATTTGATCACCACTGTGGATTCTGAAACAATCCGAACCACAGTAAATGGACCGTCCCAGTTGGGTGACAACTTCAGCTGCTGTAGGGGGTCGTGTAGCCTAACTACTTCATCCCCCACTCAAAAGGACCTAAGTTTCAAACCTACGTCATAGCCCACTTTTTGCCATGAAGCAGATTTGCTTAGCTCACATCGAACCATCTCGTATGCGGACTTGAATTGATCCCTCAATGCCTCCACGAACATCACCTGACAGGGTGTTTCAGCGTTTATCCCAGCTACGCCAAACACCAAGTCAGCAGGCATAATCAAGTCCTCTCCGAATACTAACAGATTGGGGGAACAACTGGTGGAAGCATGCACCGTACTATTATAAGCATGTACCACAAACTCGCATTGCTCGTCCCAATCATCCATCTGACTGTTGACCAGAGGCTTCAGGACTTGTATCAAGGTTCTGTTAAACCTTTCTACTTGACCATCAGACTGAGGCCTGTACGGGTTCGTTCTGGTTTTGCATATAGCAAGGTTATGGCACATTGCTGCCCATAACTCAGATTCGAATTCTCTGCCTTGATCACTATGCAACATCAAGGGTACGCCTAGATGAAGCACCCAACCCTTTACAAATGCACGAGCACATGTATGAGCCTTGTGATCTTTCAGAGGAAACACTCTAGTGTACTTCGAATAGTAGTCGGAGATCACCATCATGCACATGTTTCCATCAGGAGTGGTTTTTAGGCCACTAATGATATCAACCGCTATGCGTGCAAATCTAACTCCCCAAAGCTCTTGAGTTAGTGGCAACTTCCCCAGGCCTTCACCTGGTTTGCTCAGACAACAATCTGGACAAGTAGAGATCCACCTAAGCAGATCTTTACTCATGCCAGGCCAGTAATACCTTCTGGAGAGTCGCGCAAGGGAGCGCTTCTTTCCAAAATGTCCATTGGTCTGGTGTCCGTGTACGAAATACATTATATCCCTCCGCATAGCTGTGGGTATCACGATTTGCCGAATTTTGGTCTTGTACGGTGTTATCTTCCACCTACATAAGATACCGTCAACAACAGTTAGCTCCGACCATTAAGCAAGTAGCTGTCTCATTTCCCGGTTCTCAATCGAAATGGCTGGTCTTTGGGGTTGGGCACCACTGGAGACCTGTTCTATTAGTCTTGACATGACAGCATCACCCTTCTGGAATTGCCTGATAGTATCGGTGGACCATTCCATTGCTTTAGAATGTCTTACATCATACGGCATTCAAACTCCAGCTATTACAGCATTATGGGCTCCACAATCATCGCAATCCATTCTAGAACATTTCCGTATGGGTCTTCTCGAAAGGGCGTCAGCATTGATATGCTTTCTCCCTGCTCTATGTTGGATTTGGCTATTTTCCAACCCGAACTCGGACAAATGGGTCAGCCATCGACCGATCATTCCTTCTGCTTCCTTAAAGTTCAACAGCCACCTTAAGGAGGAGTGATCTGTCTGTAAAGTAAAGTCACCTCCCCAAAGGAAGTGCTTAAACTTCTTCGTATACACCACTACCGCCAACAATTCGCGCTTAGTGGTACAGTAATTCCTCTGAGCCTTATTGAGGGTATTACTAGCGAAAGCCAGTGGCACTTCTATCCCCTCTTGCATCTGGGATAGAGCAGCACCTATACTGTCGTTACTGGCGTCTGTGTCCAGTATGAAATGTCCATCAGCTGTTGGATATTTCAAAACTGGGGTGGTTCGAAATAGGTTCTTCACGGCTTCGAATGCTAGATCTTGTTCCGGACCCCATGGGAAAGGCTCCTTCCTTCTACCCGGAGTCCAGTATGCTAGAGCCTGCATAGGCTGAGCTATTCTGGCATACCCCGGTAGGAAGTCCCTGTAGTAACTACAGAAGCCCAGAAAGGACCGTATGTCTTTAGGTCCCTCTGGCTTTTCCCATTCCGATACAACATCTAGTTTCTCAGGATCCGCTTTAACCCCCTAAGTGGATATTATCCGACCGAGATAGTTAATGGAAGTCCTAAATAGGTGACACTTCTTTGGTTTCAATTTCAAACCATGGGTTATCAACCTCTCGAAAATTTTGACTAGAGTAGCCAGGCACGATTCGAAGGTCTTCCCAAAGACAATTACGTCGTCCAGGTACACCAAACACTCCTTCCACAACAGATCACTCAACAGAGATTCCATCATTGCTTCGAATGTTGCAGGGGCGTTACACAATCCGAACGGCATCACATTGTACTGGAAAAGACCGACATTGCTCGAAAAAGCTGTCTTTTCCTGATCCTCTTCCTTCATTCCAACTTGCCAGTATCCGTATTGTAAATCCAGCGTACAGAACCATTGGTTTCCGCCCAGGGAATCAATAGTCTCGTCTATACGGGGGAGAGGATAGGAGTTTTTCTTAGTACAACCATTTAATTTTCGATAATCGATGCAGAAGCGAATTGTGCCGTCTTTTTTAGTCACCATCTGAACAGGACTGGACCAGGGGCTGGTGCTGGGAACAATCACCCCTAATCTCAGCTGATCAGCGATTTCCTTCTCGGCCATCAATTTCTTCTTCAAAGGTAGGCGTCTATAAGGGATTTTGAAAGGTACAGCGTCCTCTGTAGTGATGGAATGTAGCACCTTATCAGTTCGCCCCAAACCAGTGGGCTCCCCGAAGGCTGCATCATGTTTCACCAATACCTGTCTCAACTGATCTTTCTGGTCCCCCGTCACCAAGCTCGAATAGTCCACCAACTTCTGAAGTTCCGGACGCAAATCGAACATCCCTTCAAGGTTCGGTTTGGTATTTTCTGAGAGTATACTGGTGCTTGCCTGTGCAACGATCACCTGCCCCACGGGAGTACCTTTCATCAGATAACGGACTTCACCACCAGGATTCGAAATAGGAATTAAATTCCTACTGCCACTGCCTACGAAAGTATCTGCACTCTCGAGTCCAATTGATGCAAGTCTCACCACATCGGGTTCAACCACCGCCATCTGGTCTCGGAAGATACTGTCACTCGAAAACAGCACATCACATGTCTGTCCTGGGGGTATCTTAACCGTCTGTACCACCGAGGCTACAGAAGATACCTTTCTCAAAACGCATTGCAAGGCCACCTTGTACGGATGTTCTATCTTTAACATCCCCTTACAAGGTTCCAACATTGCCCCGTACAACGCAGCGAAATCTAATCCGATGATGCCATCATCACTCAGATCAGCAATAGTAGGGGACAGAAGATAATCCTGTCCACCTATATTGATTTCGAAAAATGCTTTACCAAACGTCTGCATGCAGCTACCGTCGGCCGAATGAGCTTTTACCCTCGTTGTGAAGTTATCTGGCTCATCGGCTACAAGGTCATGGAATCTCTTAGAGATCATGGAGTGACTAGCTCCAGTATCCACTAGGAATTCCGCAGACCTTCCCTTCACTGCTACAGTCAAATACCACCTCTTCCCATCCAGTGGTGATGGGTTAACGGTGAAACGTTCGAAATCCTTAGTGACACCAAGATCTACTCCCAGTCGTTTCAAGTGCTTCAAACAGGGATGATCCGGGGACAATCGGGCACTGCTGACTACTTCCAGCTCCTGTATCCAATTTGCCGCTTCCCCAGTACTTCCTCCTCGGACATCTACTTTTCTGGGTTCATTGGACACACTTAGAAGGAACTGATCAGGCCCCTCTTCTAAGCTTCCAATCTCTACTGCACCTCGGACTTCCTCGCTTGCACCGCTGGCGATAAGCTAGCTTTCCTTCACCTTAGGGGTCACTACCTTGCCATCCCGAGCAACCCCCTCTAGTTTTCCGTTTTCTTCTCCTCAGGCTTTGGTACCGGCTTCTCAGCTGGGCATTCTGCAGCAAAGTGTCCTAGGGCCTGACACCTGTAACACTTCCTAGTGGTCTTGTCCACTCTCGGCTTCGAATTCCTCCCGGTTGATTGCTGGTTTCCAGACATCAAGTCAGTCAACCTTAACAGAAGTTCTTCCATAGAACTGGGAGTTGAGGATGTAGTCGAAGGTGCGCTTGTAGCTCCCGGGGTCACAGGTGGTGTTTTCCTGTCAGCCTTCGGATAGCGCTTCGAATTCGAATTGGAATAAGATTTGCCGCTGTTCTTTTGAGCGCCAATCTCCTCCTCCCTTCCAGAATCACCTTCCTCTGTATCAGAGGCTGGTGGGTCTTGTACCATACTGGAAGTTCTCGAAAGTACTCTCGAAGATAGCAGATGCCGTTTCCTGTCATAGTCTTCTATGGCCATGAACAAATCAGTGAGAGAAGTTCCAGCCTTCCAACTATCACATGCTGCGGTCCGTTCATCAGAATCCCTTAATCCCTCAATGAATTGCGAGAACAAATCATCTAGGAACTGTGGATCATCTAACTGCCATCTTGGTCTAGCCCTTTGCAAGAGAGATTGCAATTCTAGACCGAACACACGGTGCGACTCGTTTGGTTTTTGAGTCCGTTTCCGAAACAATCGAAGCGGATCCTCATTACCCACATTACCTATCAGATAACTGGCGCATTCCACCAAGTGGGTAAACGATCCGGCACCATGCATCGTTCTCCATCTCGAAACAGCTAGCTTGCCGGGGCCATTTCTCAATGCCCGTAAAAGCTCGTCCAACGATTCCTCCTCTGACCACCGATTATACCTCATATCGTCCATGAAGTCTGCGAACCAGTCCTGCCATGGCTGTCTTCCTGTGAACGGAATCGGAGTGCTTGCAGTGCGTCTAGCAGCGTTGTGGTTGTCTCTGTGCAACAGAAAAGACTGCTCAATGCTCCAGTCAACGATATCAGCATTATCAGCTTGTCTGCTAACACAGTCCACTCCCATTTCAGCAATGCAGGGGTTCGTATCATAAATCAATTTCATCCCAGGGGACATTGATTCGCGGCGAGATACTCGTCTACCTGCATTTGTAGGAGATCTCCCTGGCCTCCTTGAGGGCCCACTTGAACGTTCATTCGGATCAGATCTCGAAGATCTCTCATTCGAACCCGGACGGCTTGGTCTCTCTCGAGAGCTAGAACGACTGGGAGGGTTCGAATGGTCGTCATCATACGACGTTGGGCGTTGGTCACGCCATGAAGATCTTCCATCCGAATCACCTGTATCAATGGTCACCCGTTTTGGTCTCCCTCCGGATGAGGCAGCGGCACCACCCCCACCAGATGATGAGTTGTATATGCCACCATTGACATGATCGAACCCGGAATGGCCACTTCGAGTTGACTCTTCATCTCGTTTCTTCTGTAAATCTTCCACTTCCCGGATCAGACGATCCTTTTCTTCCATCATCGCCTTGGTTGCTTCTCGGATCGTATCATGGAGCTCGTCCGAATCATGTATGGTCTTATCTTGACGTTGTTCAAGAGCTTCAGTACGTCGCCGCAAGACATTCTGCTGATTTGAGAACTGGTTTTCCATATGTTCCAGTTCCGCCTTCGTTGTGTCTAAGCGGTTCTGTTTCTCCATTGTTGCCCCATCTAAATCTTCATTCTTGTTTCGGAGCTGTACCAACCAATGACTCAAAGCTTCAAACTCTTCATTCATCCTGTCCATCTCTGCAATCCTTGCTCCCTCGAATCGATTCTTCTCTTCTTCGAAATGACGTCATGTCACCTCCTGCCGCTGGTGTCGTTCAGCATGCAGCATGCTCATGCCCTGTGTTGGCATAGGAGCAATGTGCCTCTTCGAACCGCCAGTTTCAAACAAAGAATCATCTAGGTTTGACCCCAGATCTTTTCAAATAGTATCAGGATTGCCTCTCCTTGGTTCTGGTGTAGAACTCGAACGGTTTGGCCCATAGTGTTTCTCAAGGGCTGCTACCACCTCCGGATCCGGACTCGAAATAGGATGAAGGGACGCTCCACCCTTTGCCTGTTCAGCCATGTTCACCCTAACCGACTGTGCTATTCTGTGTTTCACCCAAACTGGTCACGGCACCAATGTAGGGGTTTCATATGCGTATAACTCGAACACAGGTTCCAAATTCGGTTTGAATGCAACGGGTTTTTATTCGATCACAGCCTCAAAAGTACACGAAGGTTTTCTACTCGGTTCACTTGGTCTTTCAACCATTCGAAGACACACAGGATTCTATCGATAGTTCGAAGCATTAGCAACACCGGACAGTCAAGCCCTGTGCCAGCATGGCTGGTGCAGGAGTCATAACGTGGGAGGGGTGTAGGTGCCCCTGTCAAAGCGAAGGTACGAAAGGTGTGGGTCAGAGCTCGTCCTGGGACGAACTCCTGAGGTAGCCAACCTCGGCCTCTTATATACCCTGAGCGCGGACCAAGCAGTGTCGACGTGGCACTCCTCTGTAGCGCCGTCTGGAGTGCCCTGCCTGGCTCCGCTACCGGATAACCGAAAGGACATGGCTTAGGTGTTGCCACCTAGTGTATGTTGGAGGCACTTACCGCTCTGACTCCACGGACCTTATATGTACACGTATTATTCGTGCCCCTACAATAGCTATAATTACAGTGAAAAACTGTAGTTTTCGCTAATGGCGGCAATCTTGAATTTTGCAGAAACTTCAAAATAGCTCATTTTGGTGCACTTTATTTTTATATTTCACCTCAAAGTGATTTAATGAGTGTTTCAAGGGATGCACACCCTGGGGGAATTTTTAAATTGATTTATTTAATTATTTTCGAACTTTTTATTTTCGGAGGGGGCGTACGGGGGGGTTAGAGTTTTCAAAATCAAAAATGAAGGTCATATTCTTGTTTCTCATGATGAGTATCATCTTTTAGGCTGCATTCCGCAAAATTTTTGCACTAACCACCCCCCCTAATTTAAGTTTCATATAATTGCATGTTCTAGTCTGGGATGAGAACAAGTTATGATCATCATAGGAGCAGAATTATTAGAATCCCTGCATTGTAGACCCAGCAATGCATAACAATAGCATGAACCAGCATAAATCTATATTATACTAAGCAGGTCCAGGAAATGAAGGGAAACCCTCCCCAGAGCCGTTATTTACACCTACCTGCGTTGTGAAAATTAACACTGGTGTAAATAATGGCTCTGGGGAGGGTTTCCCTGCTAAGGGGGCTTCCATAATACTTACTGATCATATATCCAATGATGCATGACCACATAATTAACATAAATCTATAAAATAATATACTGACCCACATGGTACCTGACATTCTGAGATTCCATTAGGTTACCTTTCATCATTTCTTTTTTTCATTAATTGAAACAGATTGGAAGGAGATACGGATAACATGCTCATCGAGTTACTAAATGAACACATAACTTATGAATATATCTGTCAAGTTGATACAGGTACATATACACACAGGCTTTTATTAAATTTATTGTTACTATCATTATTCCTCTAAAGAAAA
The DNA here is from genome assembly GCA_947462335.1 of Harmothoe impar. Lineage (NCBI taxonomy): Eukaryota > Metazoa > Annelida > Polychaeta > Phyllodocida > Polynoidae > Harmothoe > Harmothoe impar. Next base: position 83,614,535 of record OX381710.1, on the reverse strand, counting down.
AGTCCTCTAAAAAAGGAACTTTTTCTCATCATTGAAAGGTTAAGGTTCTGGTGACTAAATTCCATTTTCTAATCATCCTTAGTTCACATCTCCTCCTAAGGAACCTTTTAGACAGCTTTCTTTAACCATGCAAACATATCAAGTAGTAGCTGCAGTCTGCAGATATTAAAATGTGTGCAGCTCTGTGGTCTAACATTGTTTAAACATGTTTGCAAATCTACGACCCTCTGTTTTTGAATTGCTGTATTTTTGTCATAAACTTGTGTGTAATACAACAATCAATTGAGAAGTAACTGCAATCTGCATATCAGACAACCACAAGTCAATTACAGCCATTAGGTATGCATATCATGAGACCTCTTGTAATCTCACATTGTTAAAAGCGCACTGAGTGGGTGACCCAGCCCTGCAGAGTTTTACATGCAAATGACGCCATGGGTTCAGTGCGCCTTTAATTACATCAGTTGGGTTCAAAAAGATATCTTTTCTAGTTATATTATACCATCAGTCAGCTGCATTTGGTGACAAAATACATAGGACAGGCCATATATCAAGCATATGGCACTTAAATATAGGTGGTAACATTTTATATAAACATAAAACATCCTTGCCAAGTAACTGCAGTGTTGTGTAGTTAATGTAGGTTTCTATTACTGTGAGAATAATCTTGGTATATCATTTTCACGGATAGCCAGTGCTAATTTCTCAACAACCTTTGTCCCAAACATAGATTTGAGTACAAAACCAGATTCATCAAGTCTGTCATAATAGGTTTTCCAGGACCCAGTCCTTGACTGGTAATGATATAATCCTCTATCAAGCCTTGGGGTTTTTAGCCCAATGTCTTTATTCTCCCCATATATAATGGAGTTCAGCTTAATCATTGTCATATCCATTGCAGATTGTTCAGTAGGTGTGACAAGCCCAAGCCTTCCACAATGTTCATTGTATCTTCTAAGGTCTATGGGCAGTAGGGGGCAGGTTATCACTTGTATGCCCGGAATAACGTTCTTGGCAGTGTCCTTGAGGGCTTGGAGGGAGACAAGAAAATTATCAACTGCAATGTCAATGTCATCAGCACAATCAATGCCACTCCTTATACCTCCGTCATCTAAACATTCGACTAAATCCCATTTCCCACCTACAATATATAGTTGTTTTGTTGGTAGATAGAGGTCAGACTCCTTTTCTTTCTCCTTCAGCAGCCATCCATGGAAGTGGTCAAGTGTCGCATTCATCTCAAAGGTAAGGATGGCCACCCTACTGGGGACCACAGCTAGAAGTTCATGAGCTATATGGTCCAGTCCTTCATCTCCGATAACCAGTATTTTTGGCCTGCATGATATAAATACACATTTTTGGTCAATTTTAACACTAATTTAGGTAACTTAAAAAAAAAACAGTTTCTCATTACCAAGCTGTAAGAAATATGACTAGCATGCAAAACAATAATGTCTAGCATGTTCCTAGCTGACTGCATTACTGACAGCAGAAGCTTAAATTTGATACCAAATGTGCATATATTTCTCCATGTTTTACATATTTCTCATCAAAAATGTAAAAAAATTAATTAATATCATGATTTTATGATGCACGCGCTGATGAGAAACAACTTCAAAAGAGCATTCCTCTCTTCCTCGAGAGCAATCTGCTTGTTCACCACCTCGTGGTCCCTAGTAATGGAGGGTGACGGAGGCTCCTCCATCTTGCCCGAAATGTCAAGGTCTGAATCCTGCACAGGTACGTCCTTACTACTTGCTTTAAAGTGATGAGCCACTACTTTACACCCAGGACAACATTGCCTATGAACTCTGGCATCATACTTAATATTGCAAGCATGACAGTTAACCATAGTAAAAAAAATACTGCACTGGCACCTCCAGTGTGCACCGCAGGAGGAGAAGGACTGACGGTGTACGGCGGCAGACGCGCACACACACACACACTACACCCACACCCCCCCTGGTGTGGGAGTTGGGAACTAATGCCCACGGGTGAATATACAGCAATAACCCGGTATACATGGATATTGCCCCCATTTTTTGAAAAAATAAAAGATATACCAAGACCTCCTCTTGGTAATAGGATTGGTATTGAGGGAAGACTTGAAATGCATGTTGGTCAGCGTCAGTCTTGGTGAAGCTAGTGCAATATGCATTAATATTGCTAGAGAGTGGGAGTTTTTAGTCTCAAGAATGTAATTTCTCTATTAGTCACTTTTCTTAGTGAGAGAAGGGTGTCTGATTACTAACACATGTGCTTCTGGTCAGTGTCACGGCCAAGAGATTACCATTGATATCCAATACACTGGGTATCCTTTTTTTGGTGTAAATTTCTCAAATTCCCAAGCCCAACCTCTGACCTTATTTCTCAAATTCCAAAGCCTTATTTCTGACCTTTAGTATTGACTGTTTACTGTTATATGTTGGGTGTGTAGAGTTAGTCGTTATGTGATTCGAGAAATAAGGACACAAACTGCAGTATTCTTGATGAGATGCAAAGAAAGGGTTTTATACTGGTCTCAACCTGGACAATCGAGCTAAATAAGAGTTCTGATTCATTCTGGTCATTTGATACATATATGTACTTTTGTATGGTCAGTCAGGGTCGGAGACCTGAAGGAGTCTGCCGGAGCAAGGGGGTGAGGGCAGTATTTATACTGTTTGCCTCTGACCGGGGTGCCCCCTTGTTCCGGCTATGCGAACCATACAGTAGGTGTTTAATGATGGACCTGGATAATATTAGTGTCCCTGCAGGTGAAAACAATTGACAAGTTGCCTGGGATCTAATTCAATAGCCATTTTTGGTATTGTATCTGTGTTACCTAAGCTGAAACACTTTAATACTAGTATCAGGACTATAGGCTTGCAATAAATTCCATGTTGGGTAGTTTGCAATAGCTATTACCAAAATGCCATCTTTGGTATGAGAAGAAACGTCATGATTAAACAGTCATTGAACTATATCCTGATAAAGGCATATTGATAAGTCAAAACTTTGATATCTAAATGCATTTGTACATTTACTATCAACTGTGAACTTCAATTAATTGTTTCTGGCATTATTTGATTTTCAACCCTCAAGTAAACATGAATCTATTTTTCTCTGAAATTAATTTTATTTCTATAATAGAGGAGTGTGAATGATAATTGCCTTTACAGCTATTTAGGAAAAAGACTTTGGACTCACTGAGAACATACACAAAATGACACGTACCTGGGAATCTGAAGTGGCCCTGGTCCTGTCTCACAGTAGCACCTGTCAGTCTCCATGGGGCTCACTCTGTGTGCTGGTCTCTGTGTGAAGGGGGTGACTGTATGGGGCTCACTCTGTGTGCTGGTCTGTGTGTGTGTATGGGTGACTGTATGGGGCTCAATCTGTGTGCTGGTCTGTGTGTGTAGGGGGTGACTGTATGGGGATCACTCTGTGTGCTGGTCTGTGTGTGTAGGGGGTGACTGTATGGGGCTCACTCTGTGTGCTGGTCTGTGTGTGTAGGGGGTGACTGTATGGGGCTCACTCTGTGTGCTGGTCTGTGTGTGTAGGGGGTGACTGTATGGGGCTCACTCTGTGTGCTGGTCTGTGTGTAGGGGGTGGCTGTATAGGGCTCACTCTGTGTGCTGGTCTGTGTGTGTAGGGGGTGACTGTATGGGGCTCACTCTGTGTGCTGGTCTGTGTGTGTGGGGGGTGACTGTATGGGGCTCACTCTGTGTGCTGGTCTGTGTATGAAGGGGTGACTGTAGGGGCTCACTCTGTGTGCTGGTCTGTGTGTGTGTATGGGTGACTGTATGGGGCTCAATCTGTGTGCTGGTCTGTGTGTGTAGGGGGTGACTGTATGGGGCTCACTCTGTGTGCTGGTCTGTGTGTAGGGGGTGACTGTATAGGGCTCACTCTGTGTGCTGGTCTGTGTGTGTAGGGGGTGACTGTATGGGGCTCAATCTGTGTGCTGGTCTGTGTGTGTGGGGGGTGACTGTATGGGGCTCACTCTGTGTGCTGGTCTGTGTGTGTAGGGGTGACTGTAGGGGCTCACTCTGTGTGCTGGTCTGTGTGTGTAGGGGTGACTGTATGGGGCTCACTCTGTGTGCTGGTCTGTGTGTGTGTAGGGGGTGACTGTATGGGGCTCACTCTGTGTGCTGGTCTATGTGTATAGGGGGTGACTGTATGGGGCTCACTCTGTTTGTTGGTCTGTGCGTGTATGTGTGACTGTATGGGGCTCACTCTGTGTGCTGGTCTGTGTGTATAGGGGGTGACTGTATGGGCTCACTCTGTGTGCTGGTGTGTGTGTGTAGGGGGTGACTGTATGGGCTCACTCTGTGTGCTGGTCTGTGTGTGTGGGGGGTGACTTTATGGGGCTCACTCTGTGTGCTGATCTGTGTGTGTAGGGGTGACTGTATGGGGCTCACTCTGTGTGCTGGTCTGTGTGTGTAGGGGGTGACTGAGTGGGGCTCACTCTGTGTGCTGGTCTGTGTGTGTAGGGGGTGACTGTATGGGCTCACTCTGTGTGCTGGTCTGTGTGTGTAGGGGGTGACTGTATGGGGCTCACTCTGTGTGCTGGTCTGTGTGTGTACAGGGGTGACTGTATGGGGCTCACTCTGTGTGCTGGTCTGTGTGTGTAGGGGGTGACTGTATGGGGCTCACTCTGTGTGCTGGTCTGTGTGTGTAGGGGGTGACTGTACGGGTTAACTCTGTGTGCTGGTCTGTGTGTGAAGCAGCTACGGGTTGACTGGTCCTCTCTCCGTGATTTCTGGATGCTGAGTGACTCAAGGTCTGCTCTCTGTGAAATGAGAGAGGTAACACATAAATATTTGATGATATAAAGTCTGGGCATCTTACAGGTGGAGTAGGTTGAGTCATCTACTTCTCTGTACGGCTCATATGTGAGAAATCAATTTCTCTTTGGTTCAATGCAAGTCTTGGCACCCCTGCAGCTGTCTGTAAAGGTGTGAGATATGAGGTCTGATCAATATGACAGTGTGCCAATACTAAAGTGAATACAGTAAATGGCTGACATGTCCTGCCTCTCTGATGTCTTGCTGCTGAGTGATCCTGAGTACTGAGTGATCCTGAGTACAGCCTGTGTGATCAGATCTTGGTCTGTGTGCCTTTAAAAACTCAGACCGAGGACTGATCACACAGACTACATAAAGTTAAAAAAACACTATAATTTGAAGATTTGAGGAAGAATTGGAGAAAATCAACAGAGGGGGTTCTCCACACTAGGAACTAAGCAAAAGGGGAATACAAAGGAAGGGCAGCACAATGTGAAGGATGTATGGAGGAGTACAGAAGGAGGGCAGCACACAGGGGGTGGGATGGGGGAGTAGAGAGGGAGGGCAGCACACAGGGGGTGGGATGGGGGAGTAGAGAGGGAGGGCAGCATACAGGGGGAGGAGGGATGGGGGAGTACAGAGGTAGGGCAGCATACAGGGGGGAAGGATGGGGGAGTACAGAGGAAGGGCAGCACACAGAGGGAGGGATGGGGGAGTACAGAGGGAGGGCAGCATACAGGGGAGGGATGGGGGAGTACAGAGGAAGGGCGGCATACGGGGGGAGGGACGGGGGAGTACAGAGGGAGGGCAGCACACAGGGGGAGGGATGGGGGAATACAGAGGAAGGGCAGCACACAGGGGAGGGATGGGGGAGTACATAGGGAGGGCAGCACACAGGAGGAGGGGGATGGGTGAGTACAGAGGGAGGGCAGCATACAGGGGAGGGATGGGGGAGTAGAGAGGGAGGGCAGCATACAGGAGGATGAGGGATGGGGGAGTACATAGGGAGGGCAGCACACATGGGGAGGGATGGGCGAGTAGGGAGGGCAGCATACAGGGGAGGGAAGGGGGAGTACAGAGGGAGGGCAGCACACAGGGGAGGGAAGGGGGAGCACAGAGGGAGGGCAGCATACAGGGGGTGGGATGGGGGAGTACAGAGGGAGGGCAGCACACAGGGGGAGGGATGGGGGAGTACAGAGGGAGGGCAGCATACAGGGGAGGGATGGGGGAGTACAGAGGGAGGGCAGCACACAGGGGGTGGGATGGTGGAACACAGAGGAAGGGCAGCATACAGGGGGTGGGATGGGGGAATACAGAGGGAGGGCAGCACACAGGGGGTGGGATGGGGGAATACAGAGGAAGGGCAGCACACAGGGGGTGGGATGGGGGAATACAGAGGGAGGGCAGCACACAGGGGGGAGGGATTGGGGAGTACAAAGGAAGGGCAGCATACAGGGGGAAGGATGGGGGAGTACAGAGGGAGGGCAGCACACAGGGGGTGGGATGGGGGAGTACAGAGGGAGGGCAGCATACAGGGGGAGGGATGGAGGAGTACAGAGGGAGGGCAGCACACAGGGGGAGGGGTGGGGGAGTACAGAGGGAGGGCAGCACACAGGGGGAGGAGGGATGAGGGAGTACAGAGGGAGGGCAGCACACAGGGGGAGGGATGGGGGAGTACAAAGGAAGGGCAGCATACAGGGGGTGGAATGGGGGAGTACAGAGGGAGGGCAGCACACAGGGGGAGGAGGGATGGGGGAGTACAGAGGGAGGGCAGCACACAGGAGGAGGGGGATGGGTGAGTACAGAGGAAGGGCAGCATACAGTGGGAGGGATGGGGGAGTACAGAGGGAGGGCAGCATACAGGGGGAGGAATGGGGGAGTACAGAGGGAGGGCAGCACACAGGGGGAGGGACGGGGGAGTACAGAGGGAGGGCAGCACACAGGGGGAGGAGGGATGGGGGAGTACAGAGGTAGGGCAGCACACAGGGGGAGGGAAGGGGGAGTACAGAGGGAGGGCAGCATACAGGGGGAGGGATGGAGGAGTACAGAGGGAGGGCAGCACACAGGGGGAGGGATGGGGGAGTACAGAGGGAGGGCAGCATACAGGGGGAGGGATGGGGGAATACAGAGGGAGGGCAGCACACAGGGGGGGGATGAGGGAGTACAGAGGGAGGGCAGCATACAGGGGGAGGGATGGGGGAGTACAGAGGGAGGGCAGCACACAGGGGGGGATGAGGGAGTACAGAGGGAGGGCAGCATACAGGGGGAGGGATGGGGGAGTACAGAGGGAGGGCAGCATACAGGGGGAGGGATGGGGGAGTACAGAGGGAGGGCAGCACACAGGGGGTGGGATGGGGGAGTACAGAGGGAGGGCAGCACACAGGGGGAGGGATGGGGAGTACAGAGGGAGGGCAGCACACAGGGGGGGATGAGGGAGTACAGAGGGAGGGCAGCATACAGGGGGAGGGATGGGGGAGTACAGAGGGAGGGCAGCATACAGGGGGAGGGATGGGGGAGTACAGAGGGAGGGCAGCATACAGGGGGAGGGATGGGGGAGTACAGAGGGAGGGCAGCACACAGGGGAGGGATGGGGGAGTACAGAGGGAGGGCAGCACACAGGGGGGGGATGAGGGAGTACAGAGGGAGGGCAGCATACAGGGGGAGGGATGGGGGAGTACAGAGGGAGGGCAGCATACAGGGGGAGGGATGAGGGAGTACAGAGGGAGGGCAGCATACAGGGGGAGGGATGGGGGAGTACAGAGGGAGGGCAGCACACATGGGGAGGAGGGATGGGGGAGTACAGAGGGAGGGCAGCACACAGGGGGAGGGATGGGGGAGTACAGAGGGAGGGCAGCATACAGGGGGAGGGATGGGGGAGTACAGAGGGAGGGCAGCATACAGGGGGAGGGATGGGGGAGTACAGAAGGAGGGCAGCACACAGGGGGGAGGGTAGGGGGAGTACAGAGGAAGGGCAGCACACAGGGGGAGGGAAGGGGGAGTACAGAGGTAGGGCAGCAGAAGGGGGAGGGAAAGGGGAGTACAGATGGAAGGCGGCATACAGGGGAGGGATGGGGGAGTACAGAGGGAGGGCAGCATACAGGGGAGGGATTGGGGAGTACAGAGGGAGGGCAGCATACAGGGGAGGGATGGGGGAGTACAGAGGGAGGGCAGCACACAGGGGGGAGGGTAGGGGGAGTACAGAGGGAGGGCAGCATACAGGGGGAGGGAGAGGGATGGGAGGATACAGAGCAGACATGTTATTTTGTGAATCATTGTTAGTCTAAAACATTTGAGTTCATGCAAGAATTAGGTAGAAGCAAATAAACTGTAATTTGATAAGTCCGTGATTTTTAGGAAAGTTTAAGAGAAACCGGGACCATATGGTCTAACAGTGTAACAGTGGGGCTTTCTGGCAGTTGGACAGCGCTGAATGGCAGAGCTTTAGGTTACTACCACACCAATGGCCAATGGTTGCAGTCAGTAAGACAATCACACACACGTTTCCGCCTTTCTCTTACTAAATAATTAAAACCCTTATGAAACCAGTATGGTGACCATTACGGCATTAGCTACTATTCAATCTAGTCTAAGTTAATAGGGTTTAGTTACCACTAGCCTGGACCAAATCACAAACTTTGCTATCAGAGCCTCTGTCTTTCACAATTACTGCATACTGAGAATACACATACAGATAGACTTACCTGAGGTAAAAGGGAGGCCCTGGTCCTGTGTGGGTTGGTGAATGAAGATCAGGGTCTCACAGTACACTACCACTCTGTGAGCTAGTCAGTGGATGTAAGGGGTGACCTAAGGGGCTCACTCTGTGGGCTGGTCTGTGCGTGCAAGGGTAAATGGCTATCACGTCCTGCCTCTCTGAAGTCTGGGTGCCAAGTGACTCACTCTCTACTCTGTGTGGACTGGGTGAGGTGAAACATAAATATTTGATTACATCAAGTCTGGAGATCTCACAAGTTAGATGTTGATTTGTCATGGCTTCAATACACATGCTGTCTGACCCCTCTGGTTAGGTGGGGTAGTGGAGTTGACTGCAGGTGTTAATGTGTTGGAACTTAGGTGAATGGTCACTGACTTTAGAATAGCTGAGTACAGAAGGAGGGCAGCATTCAGGGGGAGGGGTGGGGAATACGGAAAATAATGTTGCAAACTATCTCAGTTTAATAATCAGTGATAGGGGTGACTGTATGGGGCTCACTCTGTGGGCTGGTTTGTGTGTAGGGGCTGACTGTATGGGGCTCATTCTGTGTGCTGGTCTGTGTGTGTAGGGGGTGACTGTATGGGGCTCAATCTGTGTGCTGGTCTGTGTGTGTAGGGGGTGACTGTATGGGGCTCACTCTGTTTGTTGGTCTGTGCGTGTATGTGTGACTGTATGGGGCTCACTCTGTGTGCTGGTCTGTGTGTGTAGGGGGTGACTGTATGGGGCTCACTGTTTGTAGGGGTGGCTGTAGGGGCAACATTTTTGATACTTTTCTAACCCTGGCGGTTCAGTTTAAATCTGCTTGTGAAGTTAATAGTCCATTTTCAGGTGACTTTGTGACGAAAAATCCACGATTATGTACATTATGTTTTAAATACATCACAGCAACTAATAATTTTGTTTACAAGCTGGGACAACATATATCTTGAAGCATACCAAGAATGGATATCCTCTGAGTAATAGTTTTTTGAGATACATCTTGATCAATTTTGGACATTTATCAACTACATATTCTCAACTTTAACCTAGCTTCCTCCAAATGGTCCCATTATTGGTTACAATTGCTCTACAGTGTCCTGATCATATGTTTTAAAAAAACATGTGAAGCATCATGATATCTGGTTGGACCTAATTTGCACAGTATAGGCCTAAATTACCCCTTTTAACCTATTTTACGTCACAGAGTCACCTGGGTGACTCCATGACGTAAACAATTTCTTGTATAAATGAGCATAAAAATAGAGGATTTTTGCATTAGAACATTAGAGGGAGTTGGTAGGACACAGGAAAACCAAAGACAACTTAGATATATTGGGTATTAATAATTCTATGAAGGTTTGCATTTTCATCAGGGTGTCTGGTGACAAATATTCTGGGTGACTCTGTGATGGAAAGTATGGATCCCAATAGACATATGCTCCTGGAGGCAAGATTATTGGATATTTTTCAAAATTTATTTTTTCCAGCAGAGGACACAAGAGATACCTCAAAATCTGGGATACAATAGATACTGTGTGGATCTTCTTAATTTACTATATAGAGGTATCAACCTGAAATGACTTTTTAATATTTTGCTGATAAAACACACTCAAATGACTGTGGAGAAAAAAAAAGGGTACATATCTAGTGAACTCCTCGTGAATCAATTGACTATGCCATAGGCCTAATAGAGAGTTATATTAGGAATAGGCTGTTACTGCCTCAGTAGACATGGGAGGCGTTTTAAGGGGATTTAAGGCATTTGGCAGACCAGAAAACAGAAAAATATTGTGCAAATACACCAAAAAAATAGATTTCCTGAATTATTAGGATGTTTTCTCACATTTTCTAAAAACGTGAAGAAATTGGTGCAAACCTGGTAATTCTATGGGGGTATAAGCCTGAAAGGGGCCAGAAATAGTTGAAACAACATAAGTCGGGAGTTTGTGCCATATACAGGTAGATAATGAAATACGCTAGCTCTGTGTGAATGAGCTCGTATAACAGCCATGTATCCCACCTGTACTAGGTACTGCACTGGGAGATTCCAGTTACTGTCAGGTACTCAGGGTCACTCAGCATCCAGACATCAGAGAGTTCCCATTGACTGCATTCACTTTAGTACTATTTCACTAACATATTGAACAGCCCTCATAGCCCAGAAAGGTGCTGCTGATGCCCAGACAGAACATGTGCATTGACTCCTTGACAAATTGATTTCTCACACATGCACAATAGCTTAGGGGTAGATGACTCATTCCTCCCCTTGTGTAAGATGGCTGGACTTCACGTCATCAAATATTAATGTGAAACCTCTCTCAGTCCACAGAGAGCAGAGCTCGAGTCACTCAGCATCCAGACATCAGAGAAGCTAGAGATGTCAGCCATTTACCCTCTACACAGAGAGCCCAGCACACAAAGTGAGCCCCATACAGTCACCCCCTACACACACAAACCAGCACACAGAGTGAACCTCATGGAGACCAACTGATACTATTATGAGACAGGACCAGGGTCACTTCAGTACCCCAGGTAAGTGTCAGGCCACTCAAAAAAACTGGTTTCTCATCACCGTGCACATCACAAAAATCATGATTTGGTGAAAACTTTTTTTTATTTCGTACATTTTTAGTGAAAAAAGGTGTTAAATATCGAGAAATACAAGTGAGGGCGCAAACAGATTACATCTGTTTGCTAGCCCTCACTTGTTTGAGAAAATACTAGATTTAATATTTATGCAGGGTTGATAAGGCATTTGGAGAAGTGTTTGGGATTTATTTCAGAGTTAGTGAGAAAATTTGTTTACTTGATGAGGCTATAAATGAAAACAAAGAAATTCCTTCTGTTAAAATGATTTTATTAATGATTATAAGGGCAGCAATGAATTGACTTGGATGAAGATTGATATATATAAGAGTTCCTAGACTTTCTAAATGTGTAGTGGAATTCCTAGATATAGAGTTTCTAGACCCAACATTAAGTTTAGATACACATGTTGAAGAGTTCCTAAACATGTGGATGAGTTTCCTAGATATGTGGAACAGTTTCTAGATGGGTTTCACGCCTGACTTGTATCGGAAGTTCCCTCTCATGAAGTCCATATTTGGAGGGCTAATATGCATGTTGGGGAGCCCCTAGGTATGTTGTGAAGCCCCTAGGCGTGGTGTGGAGCATCTAGGTGTGTTGGAGACCCTGAAGTGTAGGTGAGATCCTTGATGTATGCCTAAAGTCCCTGTAGCTATAATAGAAATTTTGACTTTTAGTCTTTTGTATCAGGGTGTGCCTAATTTAACTTTAGATTTTGTAAAATAATTTTAAAAAACTATGTTTAAACCTTAATTTAGGGTCTATATCTAACTGTCACATTGGGCGCTCAGTCAATATTGTGGAGTTCATAATTGGCTTTGAAGACCAAATTTCCCTTGAAGTTGGGTCGGGCCATGTACTTTTAGCAAAGGGACCCCCCCCCCCAGGTTACCAATCTACTATTAGTGAAGAGACTAGCACTGGTAGATCTATACATCTTATAAAAGTACATGCCGCCTAGTATCAGGTGAACAGCTACATACGGCTTTCATGGAAATGACTTTGGGGACCGTGTCGCTACATACGCGGCTTTCAGAGAAACGACTAAGGGTGATTTCCGAGTGGGGGGGGGGGCAATTTTTTTTGCTTCATCCCAAAACACATGACTGGCAATAAATTGAAAACATGAAATCTTGTCTGATTTGGTGTAAATAGTGCATTTCGATCAGAATTTTGTCAGGGTTTCATTTCAAGAGATCAGCCAAGCACTAAACAGAGTGGAACACGGTTTTTCTTGGGCATCGCGGTACTCTGAAATTTCATTTCTGATTGAGAAATTTAACCCCAGGACACTCAATTTTCAAAATATAACCACAAAATCTCATCCTATAATGCTAGACATGTTGTCAAAGTGCATGGTGTATGTAAATATAATGCCAGACAGTATGAAATAAGCTTACCTTAACATTTAAGTCAACCTGTGAATGTGACTGTCATGTTTTTGGTAGATCTATAGATGGTGTCTCAGGAAACAGTGGGGGTAGCCAAGTTGTCTACTGCAGTCTAGATCTTGACCTGGCAAAAAGTAAGGGTACTTTAATCAATGGTGTTAACCGGGTTAAAATCTACTATCATCAAAGAGACCCCGCCAAGGGTTAACAATCTACTATTAGCGAAGAGACCAGCACGTGCAATTTTTTGTCTGTCTTTGGGTTAAAGGGAACCCCCCCAGTTTAACAATCTGCTACTAGCGAAGAGACCAGCGCATTCGATTTTTTATCCCTCCTCGGGTCGGACCATGTACTTTTAGCAAAGGGACCCCCCCCCAGGTTACCAATCTACTTATAGTGGAGAGACCAGCACTGGTAGATCTTTACATCTTATAAAAGTACATGCCGCTTAGTATCAGGTAAACAGCTACCGAGGCCCTGTCGCTACATACGGCTATCATGGAAATGACTTTGGGGACCGTGTCGCTACATACGCGGCTTCCAGAGAAACGACTAAGGGAGATTTCCGAGGGTGGGGGGGTCAATTTTTTTTTGCTTCACCCCAATACACATGACTGGCAATAAATTGAAAACATGAAATCTTGTCCGATTTGGACCTGTAAATAGTGCATTTCGATCTAAATTTTGTCAGGGTTTCATTTCTGTCCTCAGCCAAGACCTAAGCAGAGTGGAACACGCTTTTTACGGACATCGCGGTACTCGGAAATTCTACTTTTTGATTGACAAATTCAACCCTGAAACCTGACACGGGGGGGGTCAATTTTTTTTCTTCAAGGGGGTGCCCTGCCCCAAATACCTGTAGCTTTGGAACTAAACATGATAGAGAGACAAATTTTACATTTCTGAAATCCTGTCGCCTAGATGGTTCTTTAGCGCTATGCAAAAGAGTCTAAGTCGAAGCGTTCTACTCACAGTTAACAACGTTTTCGGGGACAAATTCAACCCTAACACCCCCTATTTTCGGAATTTAAACACAATATCTCGTCCTGGTATACTTCAGATGTTTATATAATGTGTAGGGTATGTTAATCTGATATAAAACAAGATTAAATAAGCCTACCTTCAGCCAAACCACGCTGTCATTTCTCAAAGTCAAGTTGAGCAGCGATGAGGCCGTATAAAGGATTTCAACAGGGTTAGGTTTGTGAATTGACCCAAACTCAGGGGGGCTTGGGGGGTCATAAAGATTTCTTTTTTTTAATGGGATATCGCAATCTGGGAAATTAAACATATCATCTTTGATATATATTAAGGGCAGATCCGAAAAAATTTCTCTAACCCCCCAAACAAAAAGAAATCGTTGAGCAAATTTTCAAGTTATTCTAGTAGTATTCATGTTTAAGGGTTGTGCCCGTATGTGAAAAGTGACGTCTACATGTTGCATTTCTTAATAAATCGTATCATTAGAAAGGCCTAAGACTTGGGAGTTCAGAAAAAATCATTTTGGGCCCCCCCCTTGTACAATTTTAAAGAGCAGTTTTCATGTTTGCATCGTGCCACTGTCACTCGGCGCCCATAGACTCCCTATGTTAAGGCACTACCGGGTAGCGTCCGAACCCTGAAACCTGACACGGGGGGGTGGCTCAATTTTTTTTTGCTTCAAGGGGGTGCCCTGCCCCAAACCAAATGTTTGTCAAAGACATACCCGTATCTATAGAACTAAACATGATAGAGAGCCAAATTTTACATTTCTGAAATCCTCTCACAAAAAGTAGGGGGGGTGGAGGGCTGATACACTAGGGCCTAATAAAGATGACATTTCTGCATCTAACGAGCCTAATAAGGTGAATATTGGTTGAGATTTACCTTTGATATGAGCCTTTTCAAGAAATTTGATTCAAGTTTAGAAATGACAGTCCGGTCTGCGTCGGTTTCAAGTCACCCCCAACCACACAATGATAAAGGGATATCGGGCCGGGGAGTATCTTGAAACTGCTTGGCGCTTGGATCAGCTGATCGTTGACCCACATTTAGATTGATACGATGACACATTTTTGTCATTGGGTTCGTTTGGGGCTTAATATACCATATTTTTGCTTGAAACCAAGCCTAAACCGCACAAAACATCCTATATTTACACGTACAGTAGCTGAATTAGGCCCTACCCCCCAGAAAATTTGGTTGAAGCGTTTTCAAACAGGGGCGCCCAGCCATGCTGTCATTCCAACTTCTATCATTTGATCATTGGCTCTGTTTTTTGGTCTTGGCAAGTTTAGAGGCCGGTCTTCGTCATTTTGCGGAATAACTCGGCTACTTAGCTGTTCGCAATTTCACCCCCCAAATGGAGGGAGCCTAATCTATCAATGACAACAAAAATTGCGGACTTACCTTGCATATATATTTGAGCTGTATTCGATGAAATTAACCAATTTGGTACTGAATCATCGTCCCTCGGCGTCCCCCGCCCGCCATCTTGAATTATGATGCCGTGATTGCTGAAGCGCTCGATGAACAAATTATTTTTTGATCAAGACGGTAATACTGTTGCAAAGGTCCGCAAATGCCTCTACATTACCTGTAGGAGTAATAATATTACCTACAAAGTCCGCAATTTGCTCTATTTCGGAAGATAAAATGTCCGTATCGACCCCCCGAGCATTTCCGAGTCGCACTCTCGTGAGATCCCGTGAATCCGCGATATGGCCATTTTGTTTACTTTTGAACCCGCCAGCGATAGCCGAAATCCGGCACGGACATTATCTTCCGAAATACAGCAAATTGCAGACTTAGAGGGTAATATTATTACTCCTACAGGTAATATAGCGGCATTTGTGGACATTTTGGACAGTTTAACCGTCTTGATCAATAAATAATTTGTTTATCGAGCGCACCATAACCGGAAGCGATCATTGTCGTTTAACGGGGTGCCACTTCTCAAGAATCCGAGGAGTCAAGTTTCGGCGACTTAACTTGGTCGAAAATCAATCAATCCTCCTTAATTTGGCCATGTAAGTAGTAAATTATTGCAGATTAACAAAGAATAATATGTTTTCTTTAAGTTGTCAGCTTTTAAGGCAGGAGAAACAATGATAAGTCGTGGAAAATGGACTTTGACTGAGACGAGTCAGTGAACTGGCTGAGTTATGAAAAGTTCAGGAGGAAAAGTATTGTAATCTGTTAAACAAGTGAGGGCGCAAACAGATTACATTTGTTTGCTAGCCCTCACTTGTTTGAGAAGATACTGGATCAAATATTCATGCAGGGTTGCATTTTGGAATGCATTAGACATTTGGAGGTGTGATTAGGATTTATTTTTAAGTTATCAAGAAAAGGTTTTTTTTTAACTTGATAACATAGAGGTTATCAATGACAACAAAGCAATTCCTTGTTATGGTGGAAAATTGATCAACAGGACAGCAATGAATTGGCATGGATAAAGATTGACAAATGGCAGTTTTCCAAGACTTTCTAAGTACGTAGTGGAAGCTCGATATATATCTGAGAGTTTCTGGACCCGTTGTTTAATTACACTTGGTGAAGAGTTCCCTCTCATAAAGTCAACATTTTGAGGGCTAGTATACATGTTGGGGAGCCCCTAGACATATTGTAGGGCCCCTAGGCGTGCTGTGGAGGCCCTAGGCGTGGTGTGGAGCCCCTAGGTGTAGTATGGAACCCCTAGGTGTGCTGTGGAGGCCCTAGGCGTGCTGTGGAGGCCCTAGGCGTGCTGTGGAGGCCCTAGGCGTGGTGTGGAGCCCCTAGGTGTAGTATGGAGCCCCTAGGCGTGCTGTGGAGCCCCTAGGCGTGGTGTGGAGCCCCTAGGCGTGTTGGAGACACTGAAGTGTAGGTGAGGCTCTTGATGTGTGCCTGAAGTCCCTGTTATTATAACAGAAATTTTGACTTTTAGTCTTTTGTATCAGGGTGTGCCAAATTCAAATTTAGATTTTGTAAAACATTTAAAAAAACTATGTTTAAACCTAAATTTTGGGTCTATATTTAACTGTATGTAAGTGGCATTTTTGAGAATTAGGGCTTACCCTTCAAAGAAAGATTACCTTTGATCACATTGGACGCTCAGGCAGTACTGTGGAGTTTACAGTGCTACAAAAACTCCAAATATCTCTCATCCCACCCCCCCAGTCTAAAATTATGCAAATGAGCTGGGAATACTTCTAAACCTAAATTTAGGATCTTTATTTAACTGTGTGTAAGCGGCAGAACTGAGAATTAGGCCTAAACCCTGAGATCATTCCATGTAATTTGGTCATATTGAGCGCTCAGTCAGTACTGTGGAGTTTAAGATTTGCTCTGAATACTAAATTTCAGAAAGTCCCCCTGAAGTCAAAAATCTAGGAAAAATGACCTGGGAATAGATTTTTTACATAACTTCAAGGTCTATAGCTATCAGTGTGTTAGTGGCCACTGCATGAGACATTGAGTTTCTAGTCCCTTACATCGCGCTTTTTATTGCAGGAAATGTGCTTAAGGTAGGACCCGCACCTTGTCAGCAGCTCCCAGCAACTTTCTCCTACTTTAAGCACCTGTCTACTTTCCTGCAACTTTACACTCTACCTCAAATCTGATAAAGTTGATGGAAACCTGCGTAAAGTAGGACAAGCAACTTTCCTGCAATGTTAGGCAACTTATTATACCAGGAAATATAATTTCCTTATCATACCTATGTTAATAGTATTAACGAAGAGACCCGTCCATTCCATTGCTCTTGCATAGAATAGTGCTTCAACCCTGTATGGTCAGTGTGATGCTTGAATGTTTCCCTTACAAGTTGCACTCCATGATTGCATTCAGATGGTCTATATTTATGTCAGGCAAAAGTCGTGACTTTCATAAGTACATGTATGGCTTGTCGGTAAGCGGCAGTTTTGAGAATTAGGGATGAACACATGAAAAAATTGGATTACTTTTGATCACATTGGGCGCTCAGGCAGTACTGTGGAGTTTAAGTATAGACAAAAACTTTCTCTCCCCCCACCCCCTACTCTAAAATTATGCACATGAGCTGGGAATACGCTTAAGCCTAAATTAAGGGTCTATATTTAACAGTGTGTGAGCGGCAGTTTCAAGAATGAGGGGTGTCAGTTTCTTTCGTTGGAGTCAAGGATCGTCCCTTTTTTCTTTGGATGGGGGGGGGGGGTCAGAACCTTTTTTGCAAGGATTAGGGACTTTTTTTTCATGGGGGGAGGGAGCAAAAGGTTGTCCATAAGGATCAGGAAGGGATTCATTTATTCGGTTGTTCGCAAGGATCAGGGATTTTTTTCTTCTTTCGATGATGGGGGGGCATCTTTTTTTTTTTATTGGAGTCAAGGATCGTCACTTTTTTGTTTGGAGGGGGGGTGGCGGAAGCCTTCTCGCAAGGATCAGAAATTGTCACTTTTTTCTTTGGATGGGGGTGAGGGCAGAAGCTTTTTTGCAATTATCAGGGACTTTTTTCTTCTTTCAATGATTAGGGGGCATCTTTTTTTTTAAATTGGAGTCAACGATCGTCACTTTTTTCTTTGGATGTGGGGGGAGGGGCGGAAGCTTTTTTGCAAGTATCAGGGACTTTTCTCTTCTTTCATTGACGGTGGTGGGTAGAATTTGAAAAATATTAAATCTTGTCTGCTTTGGCCATGTTAATAGTCCATTTTGATCGGAATTTTGTCAGGGTTTCATTTCTGGCCTCAACCAAGCCCTAAACAGAGTGGAACACTATTTTCACGGACATCGCGGCACTCAGAAATTCTACTTTTTGATTGACAAATTCAACCCCAGAAGCATCAATTTTCTGAGCAACCACTGGGCCAATCATGATGCTGTATGGAGACAATAATCCAGGGGTTATAAAGGGGACTTGCTGAATTTTTCACAACTTAAGGACCATAGTTTATTTTTTTCAATTTTCCCATTGGATTCAAGCACAAACAAGCGCATTTAGATGGTGTATTGCTCAATAAGAACTTGGCCGAGCTGCATGCCGTTTTGAGACAACAATGTTTGTGAAATATGGGAGACTCACTGAATTTTTCAGAATTTTTTGGAACTTTTTTTTTTCATTTTCCGTTTGCTTTCTACTCTCGTGTTTACAACATTTCGGGGACAAATTCAATGCCAGAACCCTCAATTTTTTGAATATATCCCCAATCTCTGGTCCTGGTATACTTTATGTTTATATAATGCGTAGGGTATCTGAATAAAATGTCAAGCATAGTTACATGGGCATACCTTGCCAATTTAGTTGAGGGGCAGTTGTGACTGTCACTCTGTGCTGAAGATCTGTTCCACGGAGGGGGGGGTGTCAACTTGACACACAATGAAAAGTAAATTTTTTCCTCGATCCATCATGTTAGAAAGCCTCAACCAACTTTTCTGGGGGGGGGGGGGGGGGTTAGGGCCTGATTCAGCTATTGTATGGGTAAATACAATAATTGAAAGAGCAAACTAAAGAATAAAAACCTTGGATAGGACTTGCCGATGATTCAAGTTGATTGAGGCCGCTATTGGTTTTGTCACTTCTATATGTTAGATTTCTTTATGCATCATATCATTAGAAAGGCCTGATACTAGGGATTTCAGAAAAAAACATTTGGGGCTCCCCCCCCCTTGTACAATATTTTAGAGCAGTTTTCATAGGACCATGTTGACCAGGGCTCGGGTAATTGTCAATATACTATTCAAAGATTCAGAGCTACTTACATTGAAAATGCTATTAAACTACAGTCAGCTCAAATTGAAATATAATTTGCTCTCTGTGCTAGGTTGGGAGGAACCTTGGAGGGAAGATTTGTGTTGCTACTCACATATTGGATCCCAATCAAGACCCTATGAGGAGTAGGGAATTTCTTGATGTGTTAGGAACCGTCCTAGCATGTTTGGGACCCTCTTGATGTCTTGGGAACCTTCCTGCCATACACTGATAATAATACCTATAGTCAGTACTGACTATACCATCATATTTTGACCCCCGTAGTCAGGGGACTATACAACTTAGTCACATATTAGTCATAAAGATAGTCAGGAGTGACTATATGTGGATCACACAAATTGATGATGTCACAGGAATGTGTGCACAGGAAACAGTTAGGATTCAAATTTGAATGGTCCATGGACTTCAGGTAGGCACATCCTTTCCTAAACCACTGTTCTATGGATATCCCGGCTTGTTATATTTTATGTTACAGTTGACTATGACAACTTAAGATGTTTTAGGGTGCATGAGTTCTCATGTTTGAAAGAGTTATCATGGTAATTTGTTCCAATTTTGATAACATTGAAATACATGAACAGTGTATGTCTAGACTGACAAGTGACAGAGCATGATAGGCCTACACAGGAGCCTATCATCTGCTCTTCCTTATCCTAGCTTGTCCCCTGGCCGGCCGTATCCTAGCTTGTCCCCTGGCCTGCCTTATCCTAGCCTGTCACCTGCCCTGCCTTATCCTAGCCTGTCACCTGCCCCGCCTTACCTAGCCTGTCCCCTGCCCTGCCTCATCCTAGCCTGTCCCTGCCCTCTCAAAGCATGTCCCCTGCCCTGCCTTATCCTAGCCTATTGCTGCCCTGCTTTATCCTGGCCTGTTACCTGCCCTGCCTTATCCTAGCTTGTCCCCTGGCCTGCCTTATCCTAGCCTGTCACCTGCCCTGCCTTACCTAGCCTGTCCCCTGCCCTGCCTCATCCTAGCCTGTCCCTGTCCTATCCTAGCATGTCCCCTGCCCTGCCTTATCCTAGCCTGTTGCTGCCCTGCTTTATCCTTGCCTGTCACCTGCCCTGCCTTATCCTAGCCTGTCACCTGCTCTGCCTTATCCTAGCTTGTCCCCTGGCCGGCCGTATCCTAGCTTGTCTCCTGGCCTGTCTTATGCTGGCCTGTCACCTGGCCTGCCTTATCCTAGCCTGTCACCAGCCCTGCCTTATCCTAGCCTGTCCCCTGCCCTGCATCTTCCAAGCCTGTCCCTGTCCTGCCCTGCCCTATCCTACTAGCCTGTCCCATGCCCTGCCTCATCCTAACCTGTCCCCTGCCCTGCCCCATTGCTTATCCCTGCTCTGCTTTATCCTTGCCTGTCCCCTGCCCTGCCTTATCATAGCTTGTCCCCTGGCCTGCCTTATCCTGGCCTGTCACCTGCTCTGCCTTATCCTAGCCTGTCCCCTGCCTTGCCTTATCATAGCTTGTCCCCAGGGCCTGCCTTATCCTGGCCTGTCATCTGCTCTGCCTTATTCTAGCCTGTCTCCTGCCCTGCCTTATCTTAGCTTGTCTCCTGGCCTGCCTTGCCCTAGCTTGTCACCTGGCCTGCCTTATCCTAGCTTGTCCCCTGGCCTTCCTTTTCCTAGCCTGTCCCCTGCACTGCCTTATCCTAGCCTGTCCCTGCCCTGTTTTATCCTAGCCTGTCCCCTACCCTGCCTTATCCTATCCTGCCCCCTACCCTGCCTTATCCTATCCTGTCCCCTGGTCTGCCTCATCCTAGCCTGTCCCCTGCCCTGCCTCATCCTAGTCTGTCCCTACCCTGCTTTATCCTAGCCCGTCCCCTGCCCTGCCTTATCCTATCCTGTCCCCTGCCCTGCCTCATCCTAGTCTGTCCCCTGCACTGCCTTATCCTAGCCTGTCCCTGCCCTGCTTTATCCTAACCTTACCCCTGCCCTGCCTTATCCGTACTCTGTCCCCTGGTCTGCCTTATCCTAGCCATGTCTACCCTGCTGAACATTAACCTGCCTTCAGGACTTAAGTTTCCCTTATTTCTCATGATTGACTATATCAATTAGTCATAGTGACTACTTTAGACCATGAAACCATTAAATTCATAGTCACTTGACTATATACCCCAAATCAGCCGATTCAATGGCTGACTATAGGTTGACTATATGACTAACTTACTATAGACATAGGTGACTAACTTGATGTAGTCGTTTTTGCTACATTCATGTGACTATCGAAATGTAGTCCGTAGTGACTAACATTTCCAGGTCCATTATTATCAGTGTATCCTGTGCAGTACATGCGCAAAACCTGTAGCAGAAAGAAATTCAATATCAATATTAATACCTTCCTGCATGTATTGATACAGATATTATGGTATAGAGGCCTCCCTAACATGTACAAATGTCTAGGACGACTCCCTGCATGTATTAACACATAAATTACAGTATAGAAACCTGTCTCAACCTGCCAGACGGCTGCGTGGTGACCATGGCTCGGGGGTCCGTGCACATGAAACCCGTCTCAACATACCACATGGATAGACAGATTCTCTCAAATTCTCTTCAGTAGAGAGAAATAGCAGGGGGGGGGGGGGATTTTGTGGAAGGAGATTCCAGGGGAAGAGAGCCTAGCACCCTAATTCCATCCCCTAGAATGCCCTCCGTCTCTTAACCCCCTCCAAACTCTTAGAAATTGGCCTCCCTTTCTCCAAATGAATATATCTACCTCTACCATTATTTACAATCTAAATGTAGCCTTTTCATCAAATGCAGACCATGGATATGACAACATATTAGCTTTAAGGTCCCTTTTCTTGTTCCAGGCCATAATTTTTTCAAAGCAATTATATCAACATTTGTAGCTTCATATTATCAAACTGTAAAGAAACACTTATATCTCTGCATTTTGTGCCACAAAATGGAATATGTTGTGTGGACAAATATGAGTGATTTTGTGATGCACTAGGACATTTTTAGATGATCAATCATGTCCTATTTATCTCAGTTCATTTGACATAATTCATCTGTATCCAAATGAATATCCCAATTACAGAAGCTAATTTTGGACACTTTAGATGTTTGAAAACCCCATCCCATCAACGGAGGTGTATCATAAACTATTATATGTTTTTTTCCCAGATAAGTTAATCTCATTTCCTAGATAACTTAATCCTTCATCAGAGACACTTCCTATTGACAGCTATTCATACATTATATACCTCTCCCACTGTGCCCTGCCTCCTGCTGCATGTTTCCCTTGAGCAGGGCTATCTGTAAAGTATAGAGAGGAATAGGTAAAGTGACTTTGTATTGAACCCCCATCTATTTGCAAGGTTGAGTACCTGTCCTGGCTCAACTCTGACTGTCACTCCAAGGTTTGCGTGATGCAGACTTTGAGAGAAATTACTTGATCTCAGCCTCCTCGTGACACCCCACCATGGAGTCATATTTGCCGTCAAGGTTGATTAGTCTGTAATTCCATTATTTATACTGCACCTGTTTTTTCGGGGGTTCCCTGAACAAAGACTGCTGTAATCATTTAAGCCACCTGTCCATTGGCCACTTTCATATGCATTTGCCTCTGTGGGGAATGGATCTACAGGTAGTTAAACATTGACTGCATTATTGAACAATGACCTTTCTTTGCCTACCTCCAGAGATCACATTGATTAGCAGGGACCTCATTGTCATTAGTGCAGTTGTATTCTGCTTCATTGAACAAGAGCGCTATCATCATCTGAGTCAGCCTTGTACCAGCTGCTTTCTGCAAGAGACTAATTCCACAGGTAATTAAACATTGACCACATTAATAATGTATGGTCTCTTTCTACCTCTTTTGCCACAGAACAGCACTCAGTAGCCAGGTGTCAGAGAAGCAAGACGTACCAGCCATTCACCCCCTGTACACATCAATCAGCACACAGAGTGGTACTGTACTGTGAGATCCTGAACTACAGTCACCTACCCACACATCACAAGTGCTTCTCTTCTACCTCAGGTAGGTGTATTGTGATTTCATATAGGCTCCTTTTTTATTTGGTCAGTGAGAAATAGTAGTGGTCAGAGAGATGCCACCTGATGGCAGAACTGATTGATGATCCTATTTCATTTCAGCTGCTTTGCCTAAAAGGGATAATATAACACAGTTATTTTTATTTCTAATTAGGAAGGCTATATCAGTCAGTCATGTCCCCTGTGCCCCCTGCTCCACTGTCTTACCCCGTGTCTCCACCACCCCCGATCTGTCCACCCCCCTCCCATGTGCCCCCACTCCACTGTCCATCCCCTCCAAGGTCAATTCCCTCCATTAGTAATGTGCCCCCCCGCTCAACTGTCCATCCCCTCCACTAGTACTGAGTCCCCCTGCTCCTCTGTCAGACCCCTTCCCCATGTGCCCCCCGCTCCACTGTCCCACCCCTCCACATGTGGCTCCATCCCCCTGCCCCCTCCACTGTCCATCCAGTCCACTGTGCCCCCCGCTTTACTGTCCATCCCTCCACATGCCTCTCCTCACTGTCCATCCCCCTCCTCTGTGCCCCCTGCTCCACTGTCCAGCCCCTCCCTTGTGCCCGCCGCTCCACTGTCTAGCCCCTCCACTGTGCTCCCCGCTCAACTGTCCACCCCCTTCCCTGTGCCCCACGCTCCACTGTCTAGCCCCTCCACTGTGCCCCCCGCTCAACTGTCCACCCCCCACCCTCTGCCCGCCGCTCCACTGTCCACACCCTCCCCTGTGCCCCTCGCTCCACCGTCCCCCGCCTTCAACTGTGTCTCACCCCCCCTATTGTCTATCCACTCCCCCCTGCCCCCTCCACTGTCCATCCAGTCCACTGTCCCCCCCCTTCACCTGTGTCTCACCCCCCTATTGTCCATCCACTCCCCCGTGCCCCTCCTCCACTGTCCCCCCCTTCACCTGTGTCTCATCCCCCTATTGTCAACCCACTCCCCCATGCCCCTCCTCCACTGTCCCCCCCTTCACCTGTGTCTCATCCCCCTATTGTCCATCCACTCCCCCGTGCCCCTCCTCCACTGTCCCCCCCCTTCACCTGTGTCTCACCCCCCTATTTTCCATCCACTCCCCCGTGCCCCTCCTCCACTGTCCCCCCCCTTCACCTGTATCTCACCCCCCTATTGTCCAGCCCCTCCCCCGTGCCCCTCCTCCACTGTCCCCCCCTTCACCTGTGTCTCATCCCCCTATTGTCCACTCACTCCCCCGTGCCCCTCCTCCACTGTCCCACCCTTCCACCTGTGCCTCCCCCCCTCTCTGTCCACCCCTTCCACATGCCTCTCCCCACTGTTAACCCCCTTCCCCCTCTGTGCCCCCACTGTCTCCCCCCCCCTCCCCCTGTGTCTGCCGCCTCCTCTGTCCACTTGTCAACCTTGTCTACCCAACTCTATTCTCCCTTCCCCTGTTCCCACTCTGTCCACCTCCTCCACATGTTTATCAGGCCAGGAAATTCCCGGGCCTTTCCTATCACAGGGAGAAACGCCTTCCCTGGCATTTTCACCAGCATGAGGAGATTTCCCCTTACTTAAGGCATCCCCCTGGTCGATGCTCAGCCCTTATCTGCCCAGAGATGACGGCTGTGGTGAGAGATAAGGGCCGCCCGACCTGCACCTCCAAGGGGAGATCTCCCGGTGAGCACTGGGTCTAATACAGGTGGGTTGGTGAGGGAGGGGTGAATGGGGGAGGAGTCCACATATAAATATACCTTATTTTCAGCTATATTTTGTCATTAAAACCATTATATTTTAAGAAATACAAGACTGTTATACAAGCCCATTCACAGATACCTAGACAACTTTATTGTCCACCCGTATGTAGGATAATCATTTTCAGCAAATAACTGTTAGATATCAGCATATAGAATTTTCTGATGAAACCTTATATTACATGTAAGTTGGCCCAAGATACAGGGGGAGAAAAGCCCTTGCTGTGTTATTCCCCTACACGGTATTAAAACTAGGATTTTCCCGGCCTGTTTATCCCCTCCTACTCTGTCCCCCCTCTGTCCCCCACAGGCCCCCTTCCAGGTGACTTGAGTACATTGGGCCATCATTGGGCCTATATACCACTTAAAAATGGGCCAATATTGGCATTTTGATATTGGCCCACCGCTGGTTTGACCGCTGGCCCAGTAATGGCCCATGCTCAGAAAAAGGGATATTGATTTCATGTTTGCCCAATGGTGGGCCAACATTAATATGTTTTTACATTATTCCAAGGTTAGAAATTAAACATTGGGGCAACCTTGACATACATATGTCGCCCCAACATATAATTCTCAATATAGAACCACTGCAACAATCACTAATATTGAACAATACAATTTTTATGTGTATAATTGAATGTGCAAACACATTTAAGACATGACTGTCAAGTATCATCAGTTTAGAAAAAGCCATTTCTGTCTTTTTAATCCACCTTGATCTCTATCCCAAATTGGTTAGACACCATACAAACTGTATTACTATGATTTAGGACTTATCTAACTCCATTACCCACACATGAGGTGTCTTCAAGTTCCTTTTGACAAATTCCCATTGATGTCATACAGTAAATGGCACTTTTAGATATACAATTTCATCCATGAACTTCCTCTGACCTTTAAACATGTAGAGCACACTGGGGATCACATTTATAACCCAAAATGATGGCAAAGTAGGAGCCATCCTGTAAGATATTCTTCAGGCAACATTAAATCCCCCTGGTGTAGATCACAGCCAATAATGGACAAGTGTATTTAGAATTTATGTTGGTCCAACATCAGAAATAATATGATGGCCCTGGGCCAACACTGGGTCAATATCAGCAATATCAAGCATGGGCCAGCTCTGGGCCAGCGGTCAACCCAGCAATGGCCCATTATCAGAATTGCCAAGGGTGGGCCATCATTGTAATTTGTATGTTGAACCAATGTGTGCATTACCTACAATGGACCATGGTTGGTATAAGGATTGCGATGGAGTCGATCATTTCCGACATTGGCCCAATATACCCTTGCTACCTGGGCTCCCCCTGTGTCTCCCGCCCCCTCTGTCCACCCATCAACCTCTGTCTAACCAACTCTACTCAACTCAATTCACACTCTTCCCCTGTGCCCCCTCCGTGCACCTCCTCCACATTTTGTCCATCCCTTCCCCCAGTGTCTTCCCACTCTGCCCAAGCCCTCCCCATGCATCTCCTGTCACTGTCCACCCTCTCCCCTAGTGTCTCCCCCTTTGTCTACCCCGACCCCTAGTGTTTCTCTCCACTGTCCACCCACACCCGCAGTGTCCCCCCACTGTCCACCCCCTCCCCCAGTGTCTCCCCTCCTCTGTCCACCCCCATCCCAAGTGTTTCCCTCCACTGTCCACTCCCACCTCCAGTGTTTCCCCCCCTCTGTCCACCCCCATCCCCAGTGTTTCCCTCCACTGTCCATCCCTTCCCCTAGTGTCTCCCCCCTCTGTTCACCCCCATCCCAAGTTTTTCTCTCCACTGTCCAACCCCTCCCCCAGTGTCTCCCCCCCCCTCTGTCCACCCCTAACCCCAGTGTTTCACTCCACTGTGCACTCCCTCTCCTAGTATCTCCCCCCTCTGTGCAACCCCAACCCAGTGCCCCCCCCCCCCTCTGTCCACATCCACCTCCTAGTGTCTCCCCCCCTCTGTTCACCCCCAACCTCAGTGTTTCCCTCCACTGCATATACGGCCTTTTGGCCCCCATTGTATTTAGCCACCTGTCACCTAGCCCCCTGTTACTTGGCTCCATTGTGACTTAGCCCCCTTTTTGCCTACACTCCTGATACTAGGCCCCACATATTACTCAAGCATATATAGACAGAGCTTCACGCTGAAGTGACAGTGGTAAGTGCAAAAGCAGTGCTTGGGCCGTATTGCACGCTGGCCTTAGGCCTAGTGCAATACAGCCCAAGCACTGCAAGTGCACTAACGACTGATGAGGTCACTTTTAAGTGATGCTCTGTGTTTATTTCAGAGTATATCGATCTAAAACAGACATGCAGTACATGTCTGATTACTTTTGCGGTGTTTGTTTACATCCTTCGGTCGCCATTTTGAATTTCAAGTAGGTCACGTGACCCCATGGCGACCCAATAGTGACCCCATGGTGACCCCCAACATACCTTAGGAACGTGTAATATGGGCAGAGCATGTAATACGGCCGAGGGTTATTCCACGCTCTATTGGTATACAGCACTCCCATAGGTGTAACCTTGATAGATTGTATTCACCATGAAATAAATAGTGTGTCACCTGTATCATGTGTGCATCATGTGTGCATCATGTGCATCATAAATGTATCATGTGTGCTTCATGTGCATTATGTGTGTGTCATGTTTGTCATGTGTGCATCATGTGTATCAGTTTTTTCCCAAAACACATTTTCTATACTAGTGCATCATGTTGGTCATGTGTTCATCATGTTCGTCATGTGTGCATCATGTGCATCAAGGAGCTATAGAAAATGATTTCTGGTAAAGGGATGATGCACACATGACGCACAGATGATGCACACATAATGCACACATGATTCACACATGATTCACACGTGAAGAAAATGTGATCGTTAGAATGATACGGCTGTTATAGAAAAAGGATAACAGGAGGGGGCCATGTATGATGGGGGCCAAATGACAATAGGTCCAGATGCCTAGGGGGCCAAGAAACATGGGGCTACATGACATGGGGCTAGGTTAGACAGGGGCAACAAGCCCTAGAACCCTCTGCAGTTTACTGCCTCCCCCGATCCCGTGTCCACCTCCACCAGAGGGATGGGGGGGAGACACTTGGGTGGGGGTGGACAGAGTGGGGAGACACTAGGGGAGGGAGTGGACAGTGGAGGGAAACACTGGGGATGGGTGTAGACAGAGAAAGGAAACACTGGGGGTGGGTGTGAAAAGTGGAGGGAAACACTGAGGTTGGGTGTAGACAGAGAAAGGAAACACTGGGGGTGGGTGTAGACAGAGAAAGGAAACACTGGGGGTGGGTGTGGACAGGGGGGGGGGAATCACTAGGGGTGGATGTGGACAGAGGGGGGGAGACACTAGAGGTGGGGGTGGACAGAGCGGGGGAGACACTGGGGGTGGGGTGAACAGAGGAGGGGAGACACTGCTGGCTATTGATTCAACAAGTAGCAAATCTGATGAAATAATGAAACTCATAAACCATGCATCAGTGACATTTCGACCACCTTTGTACTTTTGAATGCTGGTATGAAGGAAAGTGTCTCCCCCCCCTATGTCCATCTCCTACCCCAGTGCTTCCCCCCATCTGTCTTTCGGTCCTAGGGCTTGGCAATGCTGTTGCGATGCCCAGGCCTTCTTCATTTCTATTAGTTTGCTTTAAAGTTTTTAAATTCCAGCGTTATTTCAATGGCTTTCTCTTTTCAAGTGGGTAGATTACGTCTGGACACAGAAAAGCAAAATTGTCAACCATGTCTCCCGCGTGGCTCTGGTAAAGTAGAGAGTCAAACAGTTAATTACTTATATGAAGGGCAAACAGTAGTAAAGTAAGTCTCAGGATGGGACTATAGCTCAGCTACTAGAATGGTAACGACAAGAGACCAATCAGAGGGCTCCCTTTTGGCGGGAAACTCCTACGGGAGAGGCCCATCGCCTTCGGTGGCGGGTCTCTCTGGTTGTGTTGAAGTATGGGAAAAAGACTCACGAAAAAGCATAGAAAACTTCATTTTAGGTGATGTTATGAAGATATGTTGAGAAATAGCCCCAATCTACAAGACCTCAATTTATCTTTTCAACATGTACGTGTTCTTTTTTGCAAAATGCCAAAAATCTCTGCGGTGGGTCTGTAATCTAAGTTATCAAAGTAAAACTTCCTAATAAGGGTGACTTGGTGTGGAAGTGTTTTTTTCCTCATTAGTCAGTTAGTTGGTTAGTTAGTTAGTTAGTTGGTTAGTTAGTCAGTTATTTTGTTAGTTAGGGGGTGGGCGGCGGCGGCGGCGGTGACGGCGGCAGCAGGGGGGGTGGCGGCCGTGGTCTCTCTGGTGGTGTTGAGTTTTTGTTTTTTTTTAATATGATTTTTTTTAAATACCACATAGGAGTAAAAAAATATTCGGAGCGCACTGAGTGATCTGAGGCTGTGTCTCACGACCTTGGGACAATGTATTTGTCTCTGATCGGGTGCCGTCTCTGACCGGGTGCCGTCTCTGACCGGGTGCCGTCTTTGACCAGGTGTCAGAAAAAGGTGTTTTAAAAAGAATTATACTCATATATATAAGGATTTGGAAAAACATTATGGGGGTTGTTATATAATCATAGTTATGATTATAATTAGCTTCTTGCTGTTAGTATTTTGACCTTATCAAGCCAAGCCGGTCAGAGACGGCACCCGGTCAAAGACGGCACCTGGTCAGAGACGGCACCTGGTCAGAGACAAAAACATTGTCCCAAGGTCGTGAGACACAGCCTTGAGTACTCATGGGATTTAAAAAAAAAATTATTTCTTTTTTTTAGTGGACCACTTTAACCAGAGTACAAAGGGATGAAAGAAAGGTAGGACTTGCTTGCCAGTAATAAGACCCCTCAAAAAGAAGTTGTTTCCCATCACTCTGTGCATTATGAAAATTGTGATATGGAACAATGGAGTCTGATGAAATATAATAACTACTAGTATGTGTATTAGATAGCGGTCTTTCAGACCTGTTTGGTTGGATCTGGACGATTATTACTAGTATGAGGTCGACCGCTGACAGCAGGATTCAAACCCACGTCCTTCTGCATACATAGACCCTTAAACCTTGAAAACCCATAAGGAAAAAAACTGGGAAATTCTGTAGAAAATGTCATTTTTGAAAGGGTTAGAAATAACATAGCGTCCCGAATCTTTTTCACATGGGTAGCCCCGGTTCTTTAGATATCAATACCGTTGAAAAATGATTGTTTGGATGGCAAGGATTTCATTTGTAATTATGTGGGTCTCTCAGGTCCACTAGACGGGAGGCAGAATTTTGAAATAAGACCATATGAGGAACGGAATGTTAGAGGGTGGCATCCATGCCAGACTTGTAGTATGACCCCTATTGATCAGGTTTAGGGTGGATGCCACCCACACAAATCATTTTTCTTTGAAATAGGGTCTAGGAATACTATGGGAGCATCAGATTTTCTTTTCAATAATTATATCATACCTTAGTGGGGTAGCCATTATCAAAAGTTACAAATTTGGCCATATCTTAGTGAAAAATGATGATATTGAGTAATTTAAGGTTTCTAGATCCACATTTTCATGGTCTAGGAATACTATGGAATTATCAAAGTACCTTTACCATGCATACATTCTGTACCTAAATGGGGTAGCCAGCACCAAAATTCACGGTTTTGGCTGTATCTTTGCAATTATTAACAATAGACACTCTTTTGACATGTCTGCATCCACATTGTCAGGGTATATGATCATGTTGGTGCCATCACCTATGTTCTCTCATGCCTACCTGACCTATTGCAGTCTTAACAATAAAACATCTGTCAAGAATTGTTTCATATCTGAAGGATATCATCACACAAAAAATAGCTGTCTGGTAATAAGAGAACTACCCACCTAGCTATAGCATAACAGAAAAAAAAGCATGGATGTTGAGAGCTTACAAGATATATTTTAATATGGCTCTAAGCCTTAATATCCAGTAAAAACCCTAGCACTACCATCCATTTATCAGAGTTTGTTTCTAGGATATAGTTTTTCCACAATGATTTCCACCCACTAATTTTGTTTGTTGAGCATACTTTGTATCTTTTCCAGGGTAGATATCAATTCTTCCCAATAGTATGTTGGGGTGAAAGATGACAGATTTGGGACCAGAATGTACAGAAAAGTATGGGATTTAGCAATAAATCCAATCTATGGAGCTCCTTGTCTGTATTTTTCATGTTTTGAATGGGTTAAATCCTCATCTTAGTATATTTCCAAACACATAATTTTCATCAACACAGAAGGAGGCATTTGGTAAGCTAGATAGATACAGGTGTGGGTCAAATAGGTATCAATGTATTCTTAGGGGAGTTTACCTGAGAATAGATATAACAGGGCTAATTCTTGTATTCATTCTGTGTGCAGAATTTGCTACTCACAAAAGTAGCCTGTTCACTACACTGTAAAAATATTCCGTTGAATATACGGAGAATCAGTGTAAAATTTAACGGTGATTCATCATAGCATATGATTACGGTGAGGCAATGTAAAATCAATCAATTTTACTTTGAATATCCGTAATCCAATACAGTGAAACACCGTTTATTTTTAAAGTGAAACACAGTTTATTTCACGGTGAAGCTACGTTTAATTGATTTCAGTTTTATCACACCGGGTGGCAGTTTGGTTCATGAGCATGGAGTTAGGTATAGGGGGATAAATAAACTGAATAACACTGGGACAAATCAGTTAAATTACACAAAATACCATTACAATTATTGTTTAGGCACTGAATCAGAATACAGTGATGTTTTGTATTCTGTTAAAATAACGGTGATTCACAGTTCCGTAGAAATGACGGTGACTTTGGGAAAAACGGTGACCGTGACAATAACGGTGAAAGTCCGGCACCCAGTGTTGCCAGTGAATCACCGTTTTTTTAACGGTACTGAGAATCACTGTTAAAAAAATTTATAACGGAGATTTCTTGTTTAAAAATAGCGGTGACAGTTCCGTAAAAATTATGGTGACTTAGGAAAAAACAGTGACCGTAAAAATAACAGTGAAAGTCCGGCACCCAATGTTGCCAGTGAATCTCCCTTATTTTAACGGAATTTTTTTTACAGTGTAGTCATCTTTGTTGTGCCTCTCTGGAATCACTAATTCAATATTTGAAGGTACATCATAATTTTCAAAGTCAGTTAGAAAAAGATTAAATTGGTCTCAAACTTTAGCAAGTCACTTTTGCATGTCGCCATACATTTATATTCTTGGGCATACCCCCTATTTGCCTATCCACTGGGTGGCCTGTAGACTTTTTTTTCCAGGACTGAAAGCCCTACTGTTGGCCAACCAAGCATACAGAAATCTCACTTTAAATGCAATTGTGAACTTCAACTCTGGGCTCATGTTTACAGGGCATAAGGAGCATATATCTTTGAAGTTCGATAGGAGGGACCTTGTCATTTCCACCTCCTTTCCCAATACTACTAGTGTCTTTTAGGGACCATTCTCTAACACACGCGCAAATGAGCCGTTCCCTACACAACCATGTATGTCATAAACCTAAATTCATATTAATAGGCCTACACCTTCAGGAAGGGTGACACAGTTTGCTACCCTCCCCCCATACATTCTCTACGATGAACCCGGATTAGATCAGCCCCACCCGGCCGGCCAGCCTCCACTGGTATCAGGTCGGCAACTAGCTCAGAAATGGGGCTGTAGGAAAACAGCAGGCATGCAGAAAGGAATTCTTGGATAGATTGGGTTAAGCAAAACAAAAAAATTCTTGTGCTCAGGTAACATGGCCAAGAGCAAATAGGGTAGGTAGGTTGATTTTCTTTTTAGCAATACAAGTTGACTTATCTAGTTATTTGGTTTCTCGATATTGCTTTATATGTGTAATATTACTGGTTCTGACTAGGTAGTATATACATCTAGTCTACAACTTTCTTGAAATAAGGTCAAGATTTCCTTCTAGAGTAATATATTCTTTCCCATGTGGATGGAATTTGTTGAAAATATAGTCAAATGTACTTGATCCTTCAAAAAAAGTATATTAAAAACAATAGGATAGGGGCACAATATTAGGGTACATCAGGTTACCTGAACACAAGATGTTTTTTGTTTGGCTTACTTCGCTCTCTGTTCTTGGCGGACCATAGAATACGACAGACAGTACTACATGCTAGGCCACTCAAAAAAAAAGAAGGTTTCTCATCACTGTGCGCATCATAAAAAATCAGTTTTTTTTGCTTATTTTTTATGAAAAATATTATAAAAATGGACAAATATTGACATATTTGGTATCAAAATCAAAACCAATACTACCAGTAAAGCAGTAGGATAGAAACAACTGACAATCTTACCAGTTTAAAAAAAACATGAATTATGAACTGTCAAAATGTGAATTATGGTCATGAAAACCAGCTATATCTTAGCCTGCAAGGAAAAACCGAAAAAACAACACCCTCGTCACATTTTTCAGTTTATAACAGCACTAGGGTGATGTTGAGATGCTTACCACTAAGACCACCAGCAAATACTATTCTTCTTTTTTGTAAGGGGAGGGATCGTGGTGGAAAAGAGCAGGGATATCTTAACAACAACCTCATTCATCTTTATGGTCTAAATTTGACCACTAGGTCTACAGGTCGTATGTAGCAGGTACATGGCATCAACAATAGCGAAATACCTCAAAAGTCTACTCAGTGACATGACCCTTATTTTCTTGAAATAGACATTCAACATAGGGGTGGGTTAGTAACACGAGGGAATTTTTTTTAGTGACATGACGTAGTGTGTTGTGTTCTTTAAAAATGACATGGAACACAGACGAACGGTGCTTAGAGACGACATGGACCATGACATGGTTGTGACATGACATAATGTGCTCCTTGAAATTGACATAGAACATGAAAATGTGACATGACATTGTCGTTTTTTACCTTTGACATGCACTACATGACAACATGGACCTATCCCTCATCTAGACCCATCACGTGATTTCAAGGCTGGACGAAGATATCCTTAATGTGGCTAAATGGACTTTGAGGCGACTATATAGACCATGGGCACTTACAAATGAGTTTACTGTCCGACACATTATAGAAATATATGTGGCCTTTTTTCATTATTCATTTTTCATTTTTCATTATTATGAAACTGTTTAAAATTATGGTATCTGGAGGTTGCAGCAAATATATTTCAACTCCAAAATCGACCAAAATATCTCATTTTTGTCAAATTTTGACAATGATGAAAATTTACATTACAGTAATAAAATGAACTTTTCATGTGACCCTTTCAACAGCATAAATGCAGGCAATGGACACTAAACTCAAACCTCGGATCTCATGGCCTTACTGTGACAAAGATTATGAAAGCGTTTTTAGCCAACTCTAGTACTATCTATGGCGTAGGAACAGTATCTTAAGGTTGTGGTTGTTGTTGTTGTTGTTATAATCAATCTTGAAGGCTACACTGATTGTTCTATTCTTTTTTCATAGTACCTGCCCTGTCACAGTAAATGGCCCCCTCCTCCTGATCCATTTAGCCAGATTACGGATAGACAGACATGTACAAGCTAGAGCACAAGTGTCTTGCGCCTCCTGCCGTCTGGTGAGGAAGGTGGGAATTAAGCATGATACTACACGGTCTCACTCATGCCTAGGTGGTAGCACTATCTTATATTTCTAGTTTCTGGACGGTACATAACATATTACATCTTATTATGGGAGAAATATGATTAAATTGTTGTTTTTTAAAAATCTATCATGCTTCATTAGATATGATGGGTTGAAATAGTACTTATTCAGCACACCAATTCACCTATAACCAACCTTACTCCGACGTTGTCACTCAATATTTTTACCTTACACACCTTTTGTGTAGCTCGATACCAATGAGTACCTATATTAGATGACTCCCATCTGTACAGTACAGGGGTCTGCATGATAGTGATGATACCTATGAGTAAGCCTCCATCTGTAAGGATCGTGAATTGTGTCCGTAAGTTTGTCAAAAACAAAACATGTGAACAACAGACGAGTGTCGTCAGTCCGAGGACTTTCCTTGCTCCTCTTCCTCCTTCTCCTTCTTCCTCCTTCAGCTCCTTGTCCACCATCATAATCATCCTTTTATCAGAGTGACAGTAGGGGCTTGCTTACTCAACTGGGCAACGAACAATAACAAACACACACTACTCACCCGCCACTGTTTTTCTCCACTCTCGCCGATGAAGAGATCTATTTTTTGCTGTGACCACCACACAATGACTTTACATGTTGCTCACACTGATAACTATAGAGATCGGGAGCTACCCACCTGAAAAGGCATATGAGCTTCATTCACCTTGTAGAGTTCTATCGTTTCAAGTCAAGCTAACAATCAGAAAAACCTTAATACCTTTATACTCTGGTTAAAATACTCTGGGCTCTTAAAATACTATGGTTAAAAATAAGGAATAACACTTTTAAACAAGAATTGCGGTTGTTGCCGCGTAAAAAAAAGGCCTCAGGCATTTTTATACACGGCAACAACCACAATTCTTGCATTTGAAGAAACATAATTTCTACATGGTTGGTATGTTTGAAGGGAACCCATTCAAGACACCAAATAAGCAGGGCCAGGAAGGGGTTATCAGGGGGAAGGATGATATTACTTCAAATATTGCAGTTCCTATGAATTCCTTGGGTCCATATTAGGGGGTAAGGAAATGTGTGTTGCTAGGCAGATAAAGAATTAAAATAGATGTTGTTAGGCAACCAGCTGTATTAGCAACAAACTAATAGAACCATTAAATTCTCTGGGTCCATTATGGTGGGGGGGGTGGTAGGTATGATAATAATCAACCTCAAGAATATTGAAATGTGTGTTGCTAGGCAGATAAACAATTAGAATAACTGTTACCAGGCAAACAGCAGTATTAGCAACAAAACAATAGAACCATTGAATTCCTTGGGTCCATATTAGGGGGGACAAGTATGATTATAATCATCCTTAAGACCATGGAAATGTGTGCTGGTAGCCAGATTAACAATTAGAATAGCAATTGCTAGGCACCCAGGGGTATTAGCAACAAACCAATAGAACCATTGGATTCCTTGGGTCCATATTAGGCGGGGGGTAAGTATGATTATAATCAACCTCAGGACCATGGAAATGTGTGTTGCTAGGCAGATAAACAATAAGAAAAGCTGTTGCTAGGCAACCAGCTGTATCAGCAACAAAACAATGTAACCATTGAAATCCTTGGGTCTATATTAGTGGGGGGGGGGGGGGTAGGTATGATTATAATCAACCTCAGAACCATGGAAACATGTGTTGCTAGGCAGACAAATATTAGAATAGCAGTTGCTAGGCAACCAGCTGCATTAGCAACAAACCAATAGAACCATTGGATTCCTTGGGTCCATATTAGGGGTGGTAGGTATGATTATAATCAACCTCAGGACCATGGAAATGTGTGTTGCTAGGCAGATAAACAGTTAGAATAGCCGTTGCTAGGCAACCAGATGTCTCAGCAACAAACCATTTGAACCATTGAATTTCTTGGGTCCATAACAAGGGGGGGTAGGTATAATTATAATCAACCTCAGAAACTATCAAAGGTTGATTTATATCATTATTATCACAAATCATAAATTTTTGTTGTGACTCCTTAATCCAAGATGGCGGCACAATCCAAGATGGCGGCGCCCGTTCTGACTTCTGGTGAAGTGCAAACATCATATACCTCGTTCTGGTGGTGCCTGGCGGCACCACAATGGTGGCTATGCCACCACTTCGGCATAAAAAAATCCCACAAGTACTCAACTCACTCAGCGCACTCTGTATATTTTTTACTCCTTTGTGTTTTTTTTTTAAATTATATTTAAGAGTATAAAATACAGCTATGTCTCATGCCAGAACTGTGTTAGTTTAGTATAAGTCGAAATCATGTGACCCCCATCAAAGTCACCCTACTCCCATATCAGACAATTTCTACAGGAGAGACCCCCCGCCGAAGATGACGGGCCTCCCCAGCAGGGATCTTTTTTTTCCTTTTTTTCCCCTCCTCCCCTACCCTCTTAAGGCCCCCAACTCGCTATCCCACCCCACCCCAGCCGGGGCCCCCCTCCCCCTCCCTCCCTCCCTCCCTCCCTCCCTCCCTCTGTCCTCCACATATTCTCGTGGAGGCATGTAAGTCGCTTCCGGTTATGTGACGTCACTTCCGTATATGTAACGAGGTCACCCTTAAGTAGGTCACTTCCCGTCACGTGATCCCTTCTTAATTTCCAACCAAAAAGGAGCCCTCTGATTGGTCTATTCAAATTTCCTGCCTAAAGGGAGGCCTGGGATTAGTCTCTTGTCTTTTGGACCATTCTAGTAGCTGAGCTATAGTCCCATCCCGATACATACTATACTACTGCCAACTTGAGTTAACTCTCTACTATCAGTGTCAAATTGGGTTGACTCTTTACTATCAGTGTCAACCCAGTATTGACC
Source organism: Harmothoe impar (assembly GCA_947462335.1). Lineage (NCBI taxonomy): Eukaryota > Metazoa > Annelida > Polychaeta > Phyllodocida > Polynoidae > Harmothoe > Harmothoe impar. The sequence continues at coordinate 83,577,283 of OX381710.1, read as the reverse complement.
CTTCTTATAAGCAGAGGCAATAGCTGTTTGACACTCCATTTTACCAGAGCCACCTGGGAGACACAGTTGACTCCTTTACTTTTTCTGTGTGTAGAGAAACAAGTGAAGTACTTAGGTCTAGAGAGGTTGCAATCAATTGACCCTTGAACTGACATATTCCCTTTATCAAGAACATAATGTTGATAACCACAGTATGTGCTTGAATCAGTTTATGATTATTGAACTCTTATCCCAGATACAATCAGGCTGCTCCTTTGATCCAACCTGATCTCAACCAAAACTCATTAATCACCTCCAGCCTTCCGAAGTACAAAGGTTGTCGAATTGTCACTGATGCATGGTTTATGAGTTTCTAGATTTGCTACCAGTAGAATCAATCACCAGTAATGCTCCAATACCACGGCAGGAGGTCTGGGTACTCAACTTGCTCCTCTCACTAAACACCTCTTTGTTCTTTCATTCAGACAGGAATGCTGGCTATCAGTCATTTTGGGCATTCTGCTAACTGATCCAAGTGGTCACACAATTCAGATCAACATTGAATCAATGTTGAATCAACATTGAATCAATATTAAGTTATCAGTGTTGATTCTTTGCTCTGTGCCTACTGGTCCTTCATTCGGTACCTTCTTCTGATCAGATAATTTATCTGCCTCACTAATTATTCTCTCCCTACACACAGGGGAATGCATGCACTGAGCAGGCAGATGTAGGAGACCCTCTCTCCAGCCCCCCTCTGCCCCCCCCCCTCTTCTGTCTAACCCCTCCACCTGTCCCCCCCACCCCTCTGTACCCCCCCCCCCCTTCTGTCTGACCCCTCCACCTGTGTCCCCCTCGGCCTGTCTCACCCCCCTTAGTCTACCCCCTCCACCTGTCTTACCCCGCTCTCTCCATCCCCTTCCCCTATGCCCCCCTCTGTCTACCCCCTCCACCTGTCTCGACCCCCCCTTCTGACTAACCCCTCCACCTGTGACTCCCTCCCCTCTTCAATTTGAGCTAATTAAGTCTATGAGCAGGTTAACTCATAAGCATGTCTAGATATCAAAACAGCATTGACAATTCTGAAAACAATGATGCTACCATATATAGATAATAGTAACTTATTTTTCTCAGGTTTGAGATTCTTCGATCAAACCAAAAGTCAAGTGTTGCAAAATGATGCTTTGAGAATGTGTTATCAGATATATGACACCCATGAGATCTCAAAAAAGAACTGCAATCAGATGCTAAATATTTGCAATTGATTTACGAAGAAAGTATTTACAAGGTATTTTAACTTATAGATTAATTGAAAAATAATTGAAAAACAAGAGCTGCAGATGGTCCTCTATTAAAAATGCACTTGTCTTTCACAGAAAGAATTAGGAAATATGTTATAATCTGAATATGTACTTTCCCGAAAAAAAAAGTGGTGGAAAAAAAAGCTAGGGCTAGTCAGTCTGGATGGAGGGGTGTAAGTCAGGATGAAGGAAGGTGAGTTAAGATGGAGGGAGGTGAGCTAGGATGCAGAAAGGTGAGTAAGGACAGACAGAAATGAGTAAGGATTGAGGGAGGTGAGTCAGGTCAGAGAAAGATGAGTTAGGACTGAGAAAGGTGAATTAGGATGTAGGGAAATGAGTTGGGATGGAGGGAGGTAAGTAAGGATGGAGGGAGGTGAGTTAGGACAGAGCGAGGTGAGTTAGGATGGAGGGAGATGAGTTAGGAGGGAGAGAGGTGAGTTACGACAGAGGGAGGTGAGTTAGGATGGAGGGAGGTGAGTTAGGATGGAGGGAGGTGAATTAGGATGGAGGGAGGTGAGTAAGGATGGAGGGAGGTGAGTTAGGATGGAGGGAGGTGAGCTAGGATGGAGGGAGATGAGTTAGGATGGAAGGAGATGTCTAGGATGGAAGGAGGTAAATGAGTGAGACATTGTGACAGAAGTAGGCACATAGGGGGTAGACTGATAGACAGTGTTTAGTTAATTAGGGGTCAATATGTGTATATTATCTGTAAGCAGTTATTGTGACGCATAAACTAATTTTTTTTCCCACTTTTCTGGGCCGTTCAAACCATTTCTCTAAAATGATTTTTTTTTGCTGTCAACCCCCAAAAAACATAAAAATTAATGCAGTCAACTGTCAACATTGACCGAGGAGGCTCACTGATCTGCTGTCAACCCTGTGTATCCCTACACTGCCGGAACTACATACTCTCCAAGCACATCTTGCTTCGGTGAATGAAACGAGGCCTCCTATTGGCTGCAGGAGAGTGTCCTGTTTCTAAGCATTGAAACCCGGTTAGAAACAGGACACAGTTGGCAGGCATGGTAAAGAAATAGTAAACCCATTCCTGTGTTAATATTCTGTTATTTCTTCCATTCTAACCTTACTCCTCGATTCAAATGTCTTATTCAATACCTAATGAACAAGATTTTGATACATTTCTCATCAAATAAGTTTAAAAGAAACTACAATTTGATGCATTCTGAAACAACAAATGATGTCATTACGAAAAACATCATTATGAAAAATGCTGCTTGGGTTGAGATTCGATCCATGGACCTCCTGCATAATAGACAGCCACCTTAGCCATCAGGCCACGCAGCCTGATGACGACATGGGTGCATGTTAAAGGAGTCAGATTTTACGCGTCGACTCGCAGCGGTTGCCGCGGCTGTTGTCTCGTCTCTCCCCCGGGCACCGCGTAAGCCTCCTACCCGCATCTCGCGTAGGCTCCCTATAACCCGCACCAGACTATGGCAGGATCCTATAACCCGTATTGTTGGGAGTCTGAATGCCCCCAGGGTGCTGTCTCTCCACCAAACGCGGAGGGTCCGTATCTTAGTAAATGGGTCCGTATCATATAAAAAAGAGTTAGCCTAATCTGTTTCTCCTCGTAGGTAGGCCTATGCTTATGCCTATGCCCCAACCCCCCCCCTCCTTTCCCTAATTCCCGGATCCTCCCATGAAAGTCATTGATCTTCTTCAAGTCGAGACTGTCCAGGGGCGGATCCAGGGGGGGGGGGAGGCGCAATGTCCTGGATCCGCCACTGCTGTCTGTTGGTAGGCCTACATGGTGCTAGTTACGAACGGACTTTTTTGCTTAAAAGGGGTTGAAATAATTACCCCCCCACTCAGGAGGGGTCGGAAAAGTTAACGCCCCCCTGTAACTATAATAAATGCACACTCCCTAATGCACGATTTCCTTTTAGCACACAAAAATCCCGCCCAACCACTCATACCATAGGCCTACTCCGTACATTAGGCTAATAAGCCTACCGACCCCCCCCCGCCATTGTCGACCTCTTGACAGGGTGGGGTCGGGAGTAGGCCCTAGGCCTTAGCACAGAAAAGAGTCTTTCAATTTCATCTGAGGCCCTAGGCCTACCAGGTAGTGGGGGGGGCATTTACTTGGACTTTGTTTTGGTGGAGGGAGGGGCGATTTTATTTTTTGATTATTATTGGTGGCAGAGGGGGGGGCGAATATTACTAGAGCGAAAGAGCAAAATATCCGAGCACCTAGGCTAGGCCTAACTAATGTCCGAGCACACACAAAACCTGGGTACTAGTAATTCTTATTTTGTGTCGGAGCACCATACCAAATGTCCGAGCACCACACTTCCACATCGCTGCTCTGCATCATACGGACAAATATGGTGTCAGAAAGGGATTAGGCCTACTAATATGGCGAGAAATAGACCACTTATAATGTCCGAGTATCGTTTATAGGAGTCCTTACAAATCAATCTTCATTCCCTTATAGGGCCATGAAGCGAGTTGAGCCAGCAGAGAAATACCTAGGCTACTGCAGCTATTTCATTGCCCTACTTCAAGTACCCAATGCAAAGGACCAATCAGAACGCCTGTCTCAAGTGCTGATAGCAGAATGTGCTTGGAGAGTGATACAAAGGGTTGACAGCTACCTTTTTTTTGGTGAGCCTCCTCAGCCAATGTTGACAGTTGACAGCAATAATTTGAATGTTTTTTGGGTGGTTGACAGCAAAAAAAAAAAATCACTATTTTGAGAAATTGCTTGAATGGCTCAGAAAAGTTTAAAAAAAAATCATGTAAAATAGTGATATATTTTTGGGGGTGAGCCGTGATGGCCAACGTAGATAACTATAGCTGTACACATTTTTCTGTAAGTTAGATTTCTGCCCAACCCTACTCTGTCTGCCCTCCCCTACTCTGTCTGCCCTCCCCTACTCCGTCTTCCCTCCCCTACTCTGTCTGCCCTCCCCTACTCTATCTGCCTGCCCCTTCCCTATCTACCTGCTACTACTCTGTCTGCCCTCCCCCAGTCTGTCTGCCCTCCTCTACTCTGTCTGCCCTCCGCTACTCTGTCTGCCCTTCCCTACTCTGTCTGCCCTCCCCTACTCTGTCTGCCCTCCCCTACTCTATCTGCCTGCCCCTTCCCTATCTACCTGCTACTACTCTGTCTGCCCTCCCCCACTCTGTCTGCCCTCCTCCACTCAGTCTGCCTTCCCCTACTCTGTCTGCCCTTCCCTACTCTGTCTGCCCTCCTCTACTCTGTCTGCCCTCCGCTACTCTGTCTGCCCTTCCCTACTCTGTCTGCCCTCTCCTACTCTGTCAACATCCCCCTACTATGTATGCTCGCCCCCACTCTGTCTGCCCTCCCACACTCTGTTTGCCCTGGGGTAAAATAGAAGACTATAATTGAGAATAGAGTATTAAGGACTATTCTGAGACAAATTGTACACATTTGTCTTACATTAGAAATAATGTCTGAAAAGGGTTAAAGAATTGCATCATTGACGCGTTATTATTTAAAGAAAAAAGAAGTTAGGTCCCGATTGTATTCCCTTTTAATGCTGGCAGACTCTTTAATTACAGGTAACCCAAGGTACAGAAATGAGTGCAATAGGTCTAGAGGAGATTTGCGATCTGTAGGATCAAATGTTTCACTAGAAATGCTCCTTGGGCAAAAGAAGAAGGCCTGATAACTCAAACAGCTCCTTCCACTGAATTATTCTGATATCCTTGATCAAACTCAGTTAATTAAATTCTGTCTGCAGCTTGACTTAATCATTAGTACCTGATTTACCTCCCCCCTCTCACCTATGTCACTCACCTCCTGCTGTGCTAAACCTCCTCTCCCTGTGTCCTCCCTTCCCCTGTGTCCTCCCCCCTGCCCTTTCCTCTCTCCTCACACTGAGTCCCCTCTCCCTGCATGTTCCGCTCCTTCCTGCATCCTACCCATGGGCCTTCCAATCCCCCAAGAGGCATTTCCTCCATCTTCTTCCCTCCTCATACTAATTAGTTTTAATCCTCCCTTTATATATGGTGCCTTCTCCCTAAATCATTCCTCCAGATGTGTGTTGCCCACTGTGGCCCCCTCCACATGTGTTCCCCTCTATGTGTTGTGTCTCTCCTCTTACTGTCCTGTCCATCCCATGGAGGCACTTTCCATGCATCCTTCCTATTCCCTTATATAACAGTATTGTCCTCTTGTCTACCACATGCATCCTTCCTATCCCCCTCCACAATCCCTTACAGGTAACACTGATGATTATTAGATACTATTTCAAATTAACCTAGTGCTGGTGACTCTGCAGCACCCTCCTCCAAGCCTCTTTTCTCCTCAAAGTCACTATCGTTTTTATCCCATTCATGTAGAAACAATCTGCATTGGAGAATCATCAAACAATGACAGCAGCGTAATGGTACAGTTCAATGTCATGAGAGGTGATTGATTTACAGTCCGGGCTTCCGTTCAATTGCCCACATTATATTGACCTGTGCATTGTAAATAAAGGTCAGAATGAGTCACACAGAATGCATGCTGGTTGTCACAGGCTGCTGTGTTTGTTGGACTGTAAGCTCATACGCTTTAGAATTACCATTGTGATGGGTCTCATTTGATCACAAAGGATGAATTCAACAACACTAAGCATGGAAATACACACTTTAGATCTTCTATTTGCCAATTGACTTACTAGCCGGAGGTATTACATTAACCAGTATAATATTGAAATTATCAAATCATCTGTACCAGGCTATTTGAGTGTGATTTTCACAGACTAGGTGATGAGATTTCTAGAACTGAAAAAAAAAATACTACTGTAATCTGTCAATTTTAAAAAAATGTTTCACTTGTGTGTAGGACAGTAGGTAATTCTTGAAACACTACCATTACAAAGAGCGGGCTGAGAATCTGTCAATTTTAAAACATGTTTAAAGAGTGTTCAGCCAAGGAGATGTGGGCCATTTCATTAGAGATGTGCTAGACAGACAAAGACTAAAGCAGAAGCCTTCCTCATGTTTAAATTGGTATGAAAAGGTGGGAGGAGGAGAGATGGACTACAAATGATCTGAAAGCAAAATTTTGCTGTTTTAATGCCCAGGCCTTCTTCATACCTAATACTTTGCTTTAAGGTTTTGAAAATACCAGGGTTATTTCAATGGCTTTTTTCTTTTCATGATAACCACCGTGCGTCCTTGAATCAGTTGATGATTATTGAACTCTTATCCCAGATACAATCAGGCTGCTCCTTTGATCCAACCTGATTCTCAACCAAAAGTCATGAATTACCCACAGCCTCCCAAAGTACAAAGGTGGTCGAAGAGTCAGTGATGCATGGTTTATGAGTTTCATTATTTCACCAGATTAGCTACCAGTAGAATCAATCACCAGCAATGCTCCCATGCCACGGCAGGAGGTCTGGGTACTTAACTTGCTCCTTTCACTGAACACCTCTTGGTTTTTTGATCAGACTCAGTGAATTTTAAAATGTCTGTAGCATGACTTTATTATTGATGTCTGTTTTCCCTAAACGGACAGAAATGCTGGCAATCAGTCATTTTGGGCATCCTGCTAACCGATGGAGCAATATGATCCTTTGTATTGTGTCTTCTTTTGATCAGATTAATCTACCTCACTAATTATTCTCTCCCTACACACAGAGGAATGCATGTACTGATCAGGCAGATGTACGAGCCCCTCTCTCCAGCCCCCCCCCCTCTGTCTGAGAAATGCAGACCATTGATATGACAAAATATTAGCTTTAAGGTCCTTTTTTGTTCCAGGCCCCTATTTTTTCAAAGCAATTTATATTGACATAATATCAACATTTGTAGCTCCATATCATCAAACTGTAAAAAAACACTTGTATATCTGTAGTTTGTGCCACAAAATGGAATATGTTGTGCAGACAAATATGAGTGATTTTGTGATAAACTAGAATATTTTTAGATGATCAATTCATGTCCTTTTTTTCTCAGTTCATTTGACATAATTCATCTATATCCAAATGAATATCCCAATCACAGAAACTAATTTTGGACACTTTAGATGTTTGAAACCCCGGTCCTATCAACAGAGGTGTATTATAAACTATTATCTGTTTTTTTCCCAGATAACTTAATCCTATTTCCTAGATAACTACTCCTTTATCAGAGAGACTTCTTATTGACAGCTTTTCATATATTATATACCTCTCCCATGGTGCCCTGCCTCCTCCTGCATGTTTGCCTTTAGCAGGGCTATCTGTTAAATATGGAGAGGAATAGGTAAAGTGACTTTGTATTGAACCCCCTTCTATTTGCAAGGTTGAGTACCTGCCCTGGCTCAACTGTGATTGCCACTCTAAGGTTTGTGTGATTCAGACCTTTGAGGGAAATTACTTGATCTCAGCCTCCTCGTGACACCCCACCATGGAGTCATTATTGAACAATGACCTGAACAGGGAGAGGGAGGAGGACATCGGGGAGAGTGCAGAAGAAACTCTCCCCAGAAATCATATTGATTATCAGGGACCTCATTGTCATTGGTGCAGTGTTTAGTCCGCAAGAGAATAATTAAGGTAATTAAACATTGACCACATTAATAATGTATGGTCTCTTTCTACCTTTTTCCACACAGAACAGCACTCAGCAGCTAGGTGTCAGAGAAGCAAGACGTGTCAGCCATTCACCCACTGTGCACATCAATCAGCACACAGAGTGGTACTGTACTGTGAGATCCTGAACCACAGTCACCTACCCACACAGCACCAGCACTTCTCTTCTACCTCAGGTAGGTGTATTGTGATTCTATATAGGTTCCTTTACATTTGGTCAAAGAGAACTAGTGGTGGTTAGAGAGATGCCACCTGATTGCAGAACTGATTGATGATCCTATTTCATCTCAGCTGCTTTTCCTAAAAGGGATAATGTACCACACTTATTTTAATATCTAATTAGGAAGGCTATATCAGCCATGTCCCCTGTGCCCCCTGCTCCAATGTCTACCCCCTCCCCTGTGCCCCCTACTGCCCCCTACTCCACTGTCCAAACCCCTCCAAGGTCCATCCGCTCCATTAGTATTGGGCCCCCTGCTCAACTGTCCCACCCCTCCACCTGTGTCTCCACCCCCTCCCCCACTGTCCACCCAGTCAACTGGGTGCTCGGCTTCACGTGCCTCCACATGCCTCTCCTCACTATCCACACCCTCCTCTGTGGCCCCTTTCCACTGTCTAGCCCCTTCACCTGTGTCTCCCCCCTCCCCTGGGCCCCCCGCTCAACTGTCCACCCTCTCCCTGTGGCCCCCCCACTCCACTGTCCCACGCCCTCCCCTCTGCCCCCCTCAGCTCTGTCCTCCTGCTCCCCTTTGCCCCCTGCTCCACTTTCTACACCCTGTTCCCCTCTGCCCCCCTCAGCACTGTCCTCCCGCTCCCCTCTGCCCCCCTCAGCTCTGTCCTCCTGCTCCCCTTTGCCCCCTGCTCCACTTTCTACACCCTGTTCCCCTCTGCCCCCCTCAGCACTGTCCTCCCGCTCCCCTCTGCCCCCCTTAGCTCTGTCCTCCTGCTCCCCTTTGCCCCCTGCTCCACTTTCTACACCCTGTTCCCCTCTGCCCCCCTCAGCACTGTCCTCCCGCTCCCCTCTGCCCCCCTCAGCACTGTCCTCCTGCTCCCCTCTGCCCCCCGCTCCACTCTCTACCCCCTGTGCCCCCTTTGTGCATCACTTCTACATTTTTATCCCCTCCTCCTGTTCCCCACCCCCACCTCTGTCCATCCCTTCCAATGTCTCCCCCCCTCTGTTCACCCCTACCCCCAGTGTTTCCCTCCACTGTCCATTCCCTTCCTTAGTGTCTCCCCCCTCTGTCCATCCCCACCCGCAGTGTTTCCCTCCACTGTCCACCCCCACCCCCAGTGTCTCCCCCCTCTGCCTATCCCATCACGGGGCTCAGCAATGCTATTTCCATGCCCAGGCCTTCTTCATATCTAATACCTTGCTTCAAATAGTCACTGATGCGTGGTTTATGAGTTTCATTATTTCATCAGAATTGCTACTTGTTGAATCAATTGCCAGTAATGCGCCAATGCCACGGCAGGAGGTCTGAGTACTCAACTTGCTCCTCTCACTAAACACCTCTTTGTTTTTTGATCAGACTCACTTATCTTAAAAATGTCTGTAACATGACTTTATTATTGATGTCTGTTTTCCCTAAACAGACAGGATTGCTAGCTATCAGTCATTTTGGACATCCTGCTAACAGATGAAGCAATACGATCCTTTGTTCTTTGTTTAGTACCTTCTTCTGATCAGATATATAATTAATCTGCCTCACTAATTATTCTCTCCCTACACACAGGGGAATGCATGCACTAAGCAGGCAGATGCAAGAGCCCCTCTCTCTGCCCAACTGTGTCCCCCCCCTGTCTGACCCGTCCACATGTGTCTCCCCCCCCCACTCTGTCTAACCCCTCCCCCTGTGTCTCACCCCCCCCCTCCCCATGTACCCCCCCCCCCTGTGTCTACCTCCTGCCCCTGTGTCTCCCCCCCCCTGTCCAACTCCTCCTCCGGTGTCTACCCCCCTCCCCTCAACTGTCCACCCCCTCCACTAAGCCTTCCTCCACTGTTACCCCCCTCCCCCTCTGTCCCCCTTTGTCCTCCCTCCTTTTGTGTATACCATCCCCACTGTCCATCCCCTCCGCTGTGCCCCCTGCTCCACTGTCTACCCCCTCCACAGGTGCGTCCCCCCCTTCTATCAATCCCCTCCACATGCCTTTCCCCTCTGTCCCCCTTCCCCCTCTGCCCCCCTCTGTCCCCCCTCTGTCCCCCTTCTGCCCCTTCCCCTCTGCCCCCCCCTCCACCTGCGTCTACCTCTTATTCACACAGTTCCCCTGTGCCCCCTCTGTTCACCTTCTCAACATTTGTCTCCCCTCTTTTCATCCCTCCCCCCAGTGTTACCTTATGGTGACCCCTCAGTGCCCCCCCTTTTGTCCACCCACTCCCCTTGTGTCCCCCCCTCTGTCCACCTACTCCTCCTGTGACCCCCATTTTTGTCCATCCACTCCCCCTTTGTCCTCCCACTCTGATAGTCCCCCATTCTCTATCTTCCATAGTCCCTCCCTCCCCCAGTCCCTCCCTCCCACTGTCAGTCCCTCACTCCCCTGATCCCTCACTCCCCAATTCCCTCACGCCCCCAGCCCCTCACTCCTTCAGTCCCTCGCTCTCTTCTTCTCTCACTCTCTCAGTCCCCCCGTCCCTCCCTCCCCTATTCTCCCCCGCAGTCTGTTCCTCCCCCAGTCTCTCCCTTCCCCTGTCCCTCACTCCCCCCCGGTCCCATACTCCCCCACTCCCTGCCTGCCCAAGTCCCTCAGTCCCCCAGACCCCGAGTCCCCCGGATCCTCACTGCCCTAGTCCCGAGTCTATCACTCCCCTAGTCCCCCAGTCCCTCACTCCTTCAGTCCCTCTTTCCCCCAGTCCCTCACTCCCCAAGTCCCCCAGTCTCCCAGTCCCTCACATCCTCAGTCCCTTACTCACCTTGTCCCCCACTCCCTAACTCCCAAATCAATTACTTCCCCAGTTGCTCATCCCTTCTTCGCTCACACCCCCAGTCCCCCAGTCTCACTCTACCAAAATCCCTTATTCCCCTAGTCCCTTGGTCCCCCCAATCCCTCCCTCCCCAAGACTCTTGCTCCCCTATTCTGGCACTCCAAAACTCCCCCAGTCCCTCACTCCCCCAGTTCCTCACTACCCAGTCGCTTGCTCTCTTCTTCTATCACTCTCCCAGTCCCCAAGTCCCACATGCACCCAGTCCCACACTCCCCTAGTCCACACCTCCCTCACTCCCCAGGTCCGTCATTCCCATCAATCACTACCCCAGTCCCTCACTCCTCCAGTCCCCATGTTCCTCACTCCCCCAGTCTCTAACTCCCCCAGTCCCTCACTCCCCCAGTCCCTCACTCCCCCAGTCCATCCCTCCCTCAGTCCCTTCCCCCCCCCCAGTGTCTCACTTCCCTTTTCTGTAACTCCCAAAGTCCCCCAGTCCCTCACTCCCCCAGCTCCTCACTCCCAAAGTCCCTTCCTCCCCCAGTTCCCTCACTCTCCTAAGCCCTCACTCCCCCAGTCGTTCGTTCCCCCAGTCCCTCATTTCTCAAGCCCCTTGCTCCCCAAGTCCCCCAATCCTTCACTCCCCCGGTCCCTCACTCCCCCAGTCCCTTACTCCCCAAATCCCTCACTCCCCCAGTACCTCACTTCCCCAGTCCCTCACTTCCCCAGTCCTCCACCCCCCCCCCCCCAGTCCCTCATTCCCCAAGTCCCTCACTCTCCGTTTCCAAAAGTCCCTCACTCTCCGAGTCCCCAAGTCCCTCACTCTCCCAGTTCCTTACTCTCTTCGTCTTTCACTCCCCCCAGTCCCCAATTCTCCCAGTCTCTCCCTCCCACTGTATCTCCCTCCCTGCTTCTGTTACTCCCCAAGTCCACCAGTCCCTCACTCCCCTTGTCCCTTACTCCCCAATTACCTCACGCCCCCAACCCATCACTCCCTCAGTCCCTCGCTCTCTTCTTCTCTCACTCTCTCAGTCCCCCAGTCCCTCCCTCCCCCATTTTCTCCCCCCAGTCCCTTCCTCCCCCTGTCCCTTCCTCCCAAGGTCCCTCACTCCACAAGTCCCCCAGTCCCTCACTCCCCCAGTCCCTAACTCCCCCAGTCCCTCCCTGCCCAAGTCACTCAGTCCCCAAGTCCCCCAGATCCCCAGTCCCCTGGATCCTCAACGCCCCAGTCCCCCAGTCCCTCACTCCTTCAGTCCCTCACTCCCCCAGTCCCTCACTCCCCCAGTCCCCAAGTCCCCAAGTCCCCAGTCGGTCACATCCTGAGTCCCTCACTCCCCTGGTCCCCCAGTCCCTAACTCCCCCAATCAATTACTTCCCCAGTCTCTCACTCCCTTCTTCACTCACTCCCCCAGTCCCACACTACCCCAATCCCTTATCCCCCTAGTCCCTCGGGCCCCTAACCCCTCCCTCCTCAAGACTCTTGCTCCCCTCTTCTGGCATTCCCCAAGTTTCCCAGTCCCACATTCCCCAAGGCCCACAGTCCCAAAGTCCCTCTCTCCCCCAGACCCTCACTCCCCCCGTTCCTCACTCCCCCTGTCCCCCAGTCCCTCACTCCCCTATTTCCCCACTCCCCCAGTCCCTCAGTCCCCAAGTACTTAGTCCCTCATATCCTCAGTCCCTCATTCCCCTCGCCCCCCACTCCCGAACTCCAATCCCTGTTTGTTTGTTGTTTGTATTTCTTTTATTTATCCTGGCAGGATAGCTTGACCTGGTAGGCCGTGTTTCACTAACACCAGCATTTTCCGAAGAGCGGAGTTAATATTAGGCTGCTAGGCCCAAGTAAGCATGTTATAGAGGGAGGACGCACATACTGGTGCGTACTCCCTCTATGTATATTCTACCTGATGATTATAAACTTATAAACCTCCCTCCCCAAGACTCTTGCTCCCCTCTTCTGGCATTCCCCCAGTCTCCCAGTCCCACATTCCCCAAGGCCCACAGTCCCAAAGTTCCTCTCTCCCCAAGACCCTCACTCCCCCAGGTCCTCACTCCCCCTGTCTCTCGCTCGCTTTTTCTGTAGCTCCCAAAGTCCCCCAGTCTTTCACTCCCCCAGTCCCTCACTCAACCACTCCCTCACTCCCCCGGTCCCTCACTCCCCAAGTCCCTCACTCCCCAAGTCCCTCACTCTTAGAGTCCCCCACTTAGCCACTCCCTCACTCCCCCGGTCCCTCACTCCCCAAGTCCCTCACTCTCAGAGTCCCCCAGTCCCTAACTCCCCTAGTTCCTTAGTCCCCCAGTCCCTCACTACCCAGACGCTTGCTCCCTTCTTCTATCACTCTCCCAGTCCCCAAGTCCCACATGCACCCAGTCAACACTCCCCCACTCCCTCACTCCCCCGGTCCCTCACTCCCCAAGTCCCTCACTCTCAGAGTCCCCCAGTCCCTAACTCCCCCATTCCCTCACTTCCCCAGTCCCTCACTACCCAGTCACTTGCTCCCTTCTTCTATCACTCTCCCAGTCCCCAAGTCCCACATGCACCCAGTCAACACTCCCCCAACCCCCATGTCCTTCACTCCCCCGGCCCCTCACTCCCCTGTCCATCACTACCCCAGTCCCTTACTGCTCGGATCCCCTGTTCCTCACTCCCCCAGTCCCACACTCCTGCAGTCCCTCCCTCCTGAAGGCCATCCCTCCCTCAGTTCCTTAAACCCCCCGTGTATCATTCCCCTTTTCTGTAACTCCCTAAGTCCCCCAGTCCCTCGCTTACCCAACTCCTCACTCCCAAAGTTCTTCCCTCCCCCAGGTCCCTCACTCCCCCAGTCCCTCACTCCCCAGTCCCTCACTCCCCCAGTCCTTCCCCCCGCCCCCAGTGTCTCACTCCCCTTTTCTGTAACTCCCGAAGTCCCTCCCTCCCCTAGATCCCTCACTCTCCAGTCCCTCACTCCCCCAGTCCCGCCCAGTCCCCCAGTCCCTCACTCCCCCTGTCCCTCACTCCCCGAGTCCCTCACTCCCCCAGTACCTTATTTCTGCAGTCCCTCACTCCCCCAGTCCCTCACTCGCCTGGTCCCTCACACGCCAAGTCCTTCACTCTCCCAGTCCTTCACTTATATCATAATGGGTGTCATATCTTGGCTACCTCGCTTCAACAATTGCATCAATTATTTATCTATGGCAACAAAAGGTGTACACAATTCCTTTCTTTGGTAACACTGCTGCTATGGCAACCCATACTTTTGTATCATAGAATATGACAACAATAACATTGACTGAGGTACTGAGACTTTAATCTTTAAGAGAAGTTACTTGATCTCAGCCTCCTTGTTCCACCTCAGCATGGGTCATAGTTATCTTGGACGTAGATTAGTCTATGACTCTATTGATGCTGCACTGTTTGGTCTTTTGGGTTCACTGAACAAGACTTTTGTAACCATCTGATTCACGAGTGAATTGGCCACCCTCATGTGGAAATGCCTTTTGTTGGAAATAATTCCATAGGTAATTAAACATTGACCACATTGATAAAGAACGAAAGCCTCCACAGACCATGACAATCATCAAGGAGCACATTATTAACGGTGCAATGATTGGTATTTTGGTTCATTGAACAAGAGTGCGTAATTATCTGAGTCACATATGTACTGGTTGCTTTCAAATACAATGGCTTTCTGCAGGAGAAAATCTTCAAAGGTAAATAAACATTGACCACATGATTAATGTATGGCCTCTTTCTTACTCTCCCCACACTGAACGGTGCTGCTACACAGCAGCCTGAGACCAGACAGGCAGGACGTGCCAGCCATTTACCCTACACACATAGATCAGCACACAGAGTGGTGGTGTACTGTGAGATCCTGAACCACAGTCACCAACTCAGACAGAACTAGGGCTTCCCTTCCATATCTAGTAAGTGCTTTGTAACTTAACATAGACTTGTTTATCTTTGGTGAAAGAGAACTACTGGTGGTTTGAAAGAAGCCACCTAATCTGTCTTACATACTTTAATGTCTTGTAAAGAGGGCTTTTTATAATTTCATCAGTACAGGTAGCCAAGAAAAAATCCTATTCAATTTAATTCAATTGCGGGAACTTACTGTAGAAGTGAGATGATAATGGTTTAAGCTAGGCTTGTTGATAAAAAGGTGAAGGTATTTGTAGCTCAATAAGAAAGATATTACATAACTAACATTGTGTTCACGGCTTAAATTCTGTTTTTTACTGATTGAAAAGTATAACATTACCCTTTATCAATTTCAGTAAAATGAGTTCTCTATTTTATATAATTTAAAGTATTGCAGTTTATTGTCAAAATGTGGTGTCTTTGAGATGGTTATGTATATTTAGACTCAAGGAGCACCAGGGTAAATATGAGGCTCACATGTATAAAACAAACATTTAGAAACCATTTAGAAAACAACATTGCCTGGTGTGCTTAGTCTTGACTGCACAGTGAGAATAGGAGCAGTGTTGCTATGTGGATGTCAATGTTTGTAGTGCTCCTGAAGTTTCTATCAAACTCACTAAGTTCTGCTCTGTGTATTCAGGGTCCAGTCACTGTAGGCCTACAGCTGATACACTTGGTACAGGGTGGAACACTGGCTCTTCCATTCCTTGTGCAGCTGGTGAGATCTTGATGGGAGCTTTATGATAGTCAACATTGAAATGAGTATTGTAATAAGTGATAAGCTTTACAATGTAAAACACACTTAATAAGAAAGCTTTTGGAAAGCATAGATAGACAGTCTTGAAAATACATTTAGAAACACAAATAAAAATGCAAAAAATAATTTGTGAGATACAACCCTGCAATTTCCAACAAGAAATATGTCAGCCATTTTTAATTTATTATGGGAGTATCCATAAAATATGCCTTTCTTTAACAGAAAACCGGAAAGATGGCCATCATGAATTCTAATCACTGTATTTTCAACATATCACATTCCAAATGAATATTTTTCAGAACAAGACACTGTATTGTCATGTCAAAGTGTATAGTTTGGAGAATAGTAAATCCATCAGCATTGCTTAACAGGTTTCCCAGTTGATTGTCATATGGGACTTACCATGGTTTTGTCCTGGGCTAAGGGGTGGGTCCCATATAGGCCTGCCCAGATTTGAAGTTTCTGTGTTGATTGCATAAGGACCTGCTTAGAGTATCATTGCCCTTGTAATAATGTTTGCCATGACTTCTTACCCTTCTTAATGATTGCATGTCTACTGGTGCAAACACTATTTTCTAGCTCCTTTACGTCATAGAACCCTAAACACACTGATAATATATCAAAGATAGTTATCTCTGTGTAAAAAAGCAGCCAAAACCATGTATTCTGAATTATTCCTAGCCACTATTCACAATTTCCTGCAGTTGGAGATTGTGTGTGGTATATGAATAGCGAGTTGTGATTCTGCATCTCCAAATGAGGCATAGCAGGCAGTAAGTGGTGAGATTGGGTAACCAGATCAGAAGAGAAGCACATAGCCCGGCAAGTGTATGAGACCCTGGTACTTTATAGTCCTAGGGCCGCCAGTTCCCCAGTCCCCCAGTCCCTCACTCTCCCAGTCCCTCACTCCCCTAGTCATTCACTCCCCCAGTCCCCTAGTCCCTCACCCTCCAAGTCCCGTACCTCCCCAGTCTCCCAGCCCTTCCCTGCCCAAGTATCTCCCCCTGGCCCTCACTCCCCCTGGCCCTCCCTCTCCCAGTCTCTTGCTCCATTCTCCTTTCACTCCCATAGTCCCCCAGTCCCTCACTACCCAAGTCCCTCACTCCCACACTCCCCCAGTCCCTCACGCCCCCAGTCCCTCACTCCCCCACCTTCCTACCTGAGCCACAACCTAACCCCCTCCTTCTCCAGGGTTCCCACTGCTCCTTCTAGGTCCCCATCCCCCCGTGGCCTCAACCTGTCCTCTCTGGGCTTCAACCCTTCAAACTGGAGCCTCTAGCAGGTGTCCATCCATCCTACAGCATCAAGACCTCCTTTTTGGAGGATCTGCCAGCCATGCTTTAGCTATCAAAGCTCTGTGATCTCATTACCTTCAATCACTCAACCCTTCCTGGACAGGGGGACAAGGTCCTACTCCTACCATAGACATTCCATATCTGCTCCTCTTCCACAAGCCCTTATTTCCTGTCCTATGTTCACCCCTTCCCGGCTAGATCCACCTGTGTCATCCCTGCCATATATGTCCTGCCCTTCACTGGCACCTCTCCTTCATGTCATGTTCTGCTCTCTCCTGTGTCCTCTCCCCCATACCCCTGTGTCCCCTTAACCACCCTCTCACCCTGTATGCTGATTCAAAATATATCAATTATCAATTTTGAATAAGTGTGTGCCTATCATAACCATTTTTTAAATATTAAGGGTTTATGAAAAAATTTAAAGGCGCACTGAACCCATGACATCATTTGCTTACAAAACTTGCTAGGGCTAGGTCCTCAACTCAGTGCGCCTTTAACAACTTTTGACAATTTCCAAAATTAAAGCATACACATATTTGAGGTCATTTTGAGGTCATTTTTTCTCTCTATCAGATGCACTAACTAGTTAGTTGATACAGTTAACGACATAAGAGCCAGATCATTATGAAGTACCCAACCCCTAGCCCATGGCCAGAGCTCAGGTCTGAAGGCACTTTACCCCAAATATTGGCTCTATATATGTTGGGTGACCATGCACGCATGGTTTCACTGCATGAAAAACTCGATACAAGTTCATTTAAGTTTCCCCTAAAAGCCACTATAAACGCTTAAATGTCGTAGAAAAGTAGCTTCAATGACATTGAATCTTCCTCGCCGGGAAGACTTAAATGTCAAAGCTTCGAGATTTAAATGCACCAAAATATTTACCTAAAGGTGATTATAGGTGACAAAACCTAATGTCAAGGCTATGGGAAATTTTACTTAAATGTGATTCAACCAAATGTCAAAGTTATAGGAAATTTACTTAAATGTGATTAAACCAAATATCAAGGGCCAGGTGCTGGTTCAAAAAAATTCACATTTAGGCACTTTTGATGACCTTTACATGACCTTTTAATGGACATTGCCATTTTCTCTAAATTTACCTAAATGTCATTATATGTAACTAAATTGGATTATTTTGAAAGGGAATACTGCTGGAAGGTACTTTTTTTTTATTGTTGAGTTTTTTTTTTTATTGTTGAGTTCCTAAACATGTGGATGAGTTTCCTAGATATGTGGAACAGTTTCTAGATGGGTTTCACGTCTGACTTGTATCGGAAGTTCCCTCTCATGAAGTCCATATTTTGAGGGCTAGTATGCATGTTGGGGAGCCCCTAGGCATGTTGTGCGGCCCCTAGGCGTGGTGTGGAGCCCCTAGGTGTGGTGTGAAGCCCCTAGGTGTGGTGTGGAAGCCCTAGGCGTGGTGTGGAGCCCCTAGGCGTGTTGGAGACCCTGAAGTGATGGTGAGGTCCTTGATGTGTGCCTGAAGTCCCTGTAATCATAACAGAAATTTTGACTTTTAGTCTTTTGTATCAGGGTGTGCCAAATTCAACTTTAGATTTTGTAAAATAATTAAAAAAACTATGTTTAAACCTTAATTTAGGGTCTATATTTACCTGTCACATGGGGCGCTCAGTCAATATTGTGAAGTTCATAATTGGCTCTGAAGACCAAATTTCAGAGACCCCCCCTGAAGTAAAAAAATGGGTAAATGACCTGGGAATAGATATTTATATAGATTCAAGGTCTATATTTAGCAGTGCCTTAGTGGCAGTACTGAGAATAGAGCTTAATTCCCTGAAAGTATCCCATTAAAATTGGTCACATTGGTCGCTCAGTCAGTATTGTACAGTTCATAATTGGCTCTGAAGACCAAATTTCAGAGACCCCCCCACCCCCCCTTGAACTCAAAAATTAAGTAAATGACCGGGGAATAGATTTTTATATGAATTCAAGGACTATATTTAGCAGTGCTTTAGTGGCAGTACCGAGAATCAGGCCTAACCCCCTGAAAGTATACCATGAAAATTGGTCACATTTGGCGCTCAGTCAGTATTGTGGAGTTTAAAATTGGCTCTGAAGACCAAATTTCAGAGACCCCCCCTGAAGTAAAAAATTATGTAAATGACCTGGGAATAGACTTTTATATAAACTCAAGGTCTATATTTAGCAGTGCGTTAGTGGCAGTACTGAGAATCAGGCCTAACCCCCTGAGAGTATAAAATAAGCTTACCTAAACATTGAAGTGGTCAACCTGTGAATGTGACTGTCATGTTTTTGGTAGATTTATTGATGGTGTCTCAGGAAACAGTGGGGGTAGCCAAGTTGTCCACTGCAGTCTAGATCTTGACCTGTCAAAAAGAAAGGGTACTTTAATCAATGGTGTTAACCGGGTTAAAATCTACTTTCATCAAAGAGACCCCGCCAAGGGTTAACAATCTACTATTAGTGAAGAGACCAGCACATGCAATTTTTTGTCTCTCTTCGGGTTGAAGGCCCCCCCCCCCCCAGTTTAACAATCTGCTATTAGCGAAGAGACCAGCGAATGCGATATTTTATCCCTCCTCAGGTCGGACCATGTACTTTTAGCGAAGGGACCCCCCCCGCGTTACCAATCTACTATTAGTGAAGAGACCAGCACTGGTAATCTATACATCTTATAAAAGTACATGTGGCTTAGTATCACGTAAACCGCTACTGGGGCCCTGTCGCTACATGCGGCTATCATGGAAATGACTTTGGGGACCGTGTCGCCACATATGCGGCTTTCAGAGAAACGACTAAGGGTGATTTTCAAGTAGGGGGGGGCAATTTTTGTTTTGCTTCACCCCAATACACATGACTGGCAATAAATTGAAAACATGAAATCTTGTCTGATTTGGACATGTAAATAGTGCATTTTGATCAGAATTTTGTCAGGGTTTCATTTCGGGCCTCAGATAAGCCCTAAGCAGAGTGGAACATGGTTTTTCGGGGGCATCGCGGTACTCGGAAATTTCATTTCTGATTGACAAATTTAACCCCAAGACACTCAATTTTCAGAATATAACCACAATATCTTGTCCTATAATGGTAGACATGTTGTCAAAGTGCATGGTATATGTAAATATAATGCCAGACAGTATGAAATAAGCTTACCTTAACATTGAAGTGGTCAACCTGTGAATGTGACTGTCATGTTTTTGGTAGATCTATAGATGGTGTCTCAGGAAACAGTGGGGGTAGCCAAGTTGTCCACTGCATTCTAGATCTTGACCTGTCAAAAAGAAAGGGTACTTTAATCAATGGTGTTAACCAGGTTAAAATCTAATATCATCAAAGAGACCAGCTCATGTGATCTGTTATCCCTCCCTGGGTCAGCTTGTGAGTAGCAAAGGGACCCCCCCCCTCCAAGGGTTAACAATCTACTATTAGCAAAGAGACCAGCACATGCAATTTTTTGTCTCTCTTCGGGTTGAAGTGACCCCCCCCCAGCTTAACAATCTTCTATTAGCGAAGAGACCAGCGCATGCGATTTTTTATCCCTCCTCAGGTCGGACCATTTACTTTTAGCAAAGGGACCCCCCCCTGGGTTACCAATCTACTATTAGTAAAAAGACAAGCACTGGTAGATCTATACATGTTATAAAAGTACATGCGGCTTAGTATCAGGTAAACAGCTACCGGGGCCCTGTCGCTACATACGGCTATCATGGAAATGACTTTGGGGACCGTGTCGCTACATACGCTAAGCCCTAGACAGAGTGGAACACGCTTTTTGCATCCCCCAGGCAGTACTGTAGAGTTTAAGTTTGGATGAAAATACCAAATTTCTCTCACCCCCCCGCGTTACTAATATTCACCTAGCTCTGTAACTAAACATGACAGAGAGCCAAATTTTACATTTCTGAAATCCTCTCGCCGAGATGCTTCGTTTGGCGCTATCCCAAAGACTAAGTCTAAGTTGAAGCATTCTACTCGCCAAAAATCCCAAACAAAGTCTAATTTCACAAAAAGTATGGGGGGGTGGAGGGCTGACACACTAGGGCCTAATAAAGATGACATTTCTGCATCTAACGAGCCTAATAAGGTGAATATTGGTTGAGATTTACCTTTGATATGGGCCATTTTCAAGAAATTTGATTCAAGTTGAGAAATGACAGTCCGGTCTGCGCCAATCAGCTGATCGTTGACCTATATTCAGACTGATCTGTCAGCTGTCACGAGGCCGTATATAGCATTTCAACAGGGTTGGGGTGGTGAATTGACCCAAAGTCAGGGGGGCTTGGGGGGTCATAACGATTTTTCTTTTTAAAGGGATATCGCAATCTGGGATATTAAACATGTCATCTTTAATGAATATTAGGGGCAGATCTCAAAAATTGCTTTAACCCCCCCCCAAAAAAAAAAATCGTTGAGCAAATTTTCAAGTTATTCTAGTAGTATTCATGTTTGAGGGTTGTGCCGCTTTTGGGTTTAGTCACCTCTACATGTTGGATTTCTTAATGAATTGTATCATTAGAAAGGCCTAATACAGGAGAGTTCAGAAAAAAATAGGTTGGGGCTCCCCCCCTTGTACAGTTTTTAAGAGCAGTTTTCATATTTGCATCGAGTCACCTGGGTCTGCCCCCTTTTATTCACACTCTTCCCCTGTGCCCCCCTCTGTCAACCCCCTCCATATTTGTCTCCCCTCTTTTTACCCCCTGTGCCCATTCCCTCTCCCAGTGTTACCCCTCCCCCCCCCCCTTGTCCCCCTCTTTTGTCCACATCCTCCCCTTGTGCCCTCCCCCCCCACCCCCCTCTGTTTTCACCCACTGCCCCTGGTACCGCGGTAATCACACGGGGGGGGGGGGTGGGAGTGACCTCCCCTTCTGATCGCCTATCAACCCTCTTGCTCCTGTTTGTCCATTCCCTCTGACTTTGTGTACTCCCCCCTTCAACTGTGCCTCACTCCTCCTGCATATTTGCCTTTAGCCCTTTTTGTTTAGTAGGGAATATATATAGTTAAAATCACAAGGCAAGGTGTAAAGAGTGGGTACTTGGTCTCAGTCTGGACCCCAGCATTGACTCATAGTCATCTTCAAAGGTCATTTGTCCATAATTCATTAATGCTGCATGGGTTGTTTATTTGGGTTCACCAAACAACAATCCTATAATCATTGGAAAATTGGCAACTTTTATGTTGAATTGCTTTCTATGGGGAATAGTTCCAAACAATGCCTGCATTAATAATGAATGACCCCTCTCTGCCACCTTTCACAGAGCTCAGAGCACATTGAGTCACTCAGCAGCCAGACATCAGAGATGCAGGACGTGTAAGCCACTCACCTCCTCAAACAGACCACCACACAGAGTTGTTGTGTAGTACAACATCCTGAACCACCGTCACCGTCTACACAGAAGCAGGGTCTCTCTTCTACCTCAGGTAGGTGTATTGTGCTATATAAGCTTGTATTTATTAAGTCAAAGAGAAACAATTGCTGTTAGAGAGATGTTTTCTACATCTTGCCTTCATTGTTAGACCAAGAAAATCCTATTCAATTGTATTTACGATGCTTTAACACTAAGCATGGAGATACACATTTTAGATCTTCTATTTGCCAATTGACTTATTAGCCAGAGGTATTACATTAACCAGTATAATATTGAAATTACCAAATCATCTGTACCAGGCTTTTGAGTGTGATTTTCACAGACTAGGTGATGAGATTTCTCAAACTGAAATCTGTCAATTTAAAAGAATGTTTAAACAGTGTTCAGCCAAGGAGTTGTTGGCAATTTCATTAGAAATGAGCTAGACAGACAAAGACTAGAGCAGAGAGCCTTCCTCATGTTTAAATTGGTATGAAAAAGAAGGAGGAGGAGAGGTGAACTACGAATGATCTGAAAGCAAAAGTCTGACAACAGAATCTTAAACTTTCAAACATGAGAACTGGACCACATAGGTAAAATATCATATGCTCTGTGGGACAGACCTATTATTACCGCTTATTAGTAGTCTAATAATCAGCTCCCACCCATCTCATGAATGCCCTGTGGGACAGGCATTATTATTTGAAACTTGACCCAAACTGATCATCTTGTTTCTTACTCTCTCCTCCTCAATCTACCTTAAAGAAAGCCTGTGTATACATATGTGTACTGGTATTTACTTGACAGCTATATTCATAAGTTATCTGTTTATATATTGATTTGATGAGCTTGTTATTGTCCTCTCAAAAGTCTAATGTGTTGCGATAAATGAAAATTCATGATGACAGGTGATGTGATGTCATTTTAGAAAGTCAGGACTCAAGTTTGCCATTTTAATACATATGCACTGTGTATTATTGTATAGATTTATGCTGGTTTATGCTAATCATATGGTCATGCATTGTTGGCTAGACAATCAGTATAGATAACAGTGATTTCTCGATTGATTGTTGTATGGCATTATATTTTTTTGATTCACTTGTGTGTAGGACAGTAGGTAATTATTGAAATACTGCTATTACAAAGAGCGGGCTGAGAATCTGTCAATTTGAAAAGACCTTTAAAAAGTGTTTGGCCAAGGAGTTGTAGGCCATTTTATTAGAGATGTGCTAGACAGACAAAGACTAAAG
Source organism: Harmothoe impar (assembly GCA_947462335.1). NCBI lineage: Eukaryota > Metazoa > Annelida > Polychaeta > Phyllodocida > Polynoidae > Harmothoe > Harmothoe impar. Next base: position 83,553,992 of record OX381710.1, on the reverse strand, counting down.
CATAAGCCTTCCTCATGTCTAAATTGGTATGAAAAAGAGGGAGGAGGAGAGATGAACTACAAATGATCTAAAAGCAAAATGTTGAAAACAAAACCTTAAATTATCAAACATGAGAACTGGACCACATAGGTAAAAATATCATATGCTCTGTGGGACAGGCCTATGATTACCACATATTAGGAGACTAAAGATCAGCTCCCACCCATCTCATGAATGCCCTGTGGGACAGGCATTATTATTTGAAACTTGATCGAAACTGATCATCTTGTTTCTTACTCTCTCCTCCTCAATCTACCTTAAAGAAAGCCTGTGTATACATATGTGTACTGGTATTTACTTGACAGCTATATTCATAAGTTATCTGTTCATATATTGATTTGATAAGCTTGCTATTGTCCTCTCCAAAGTCTAATGTGTTGCGATTAATGAAAATTCATGATGACAGGTGATGTGATGTCATTTTAGAAAGTCAGGACTCAAGTTTGCCATTTTAGTACATATGCACTGTGTATTATTGTATAGATTTATGCTGGTTCATGCTAATCATATGGTCATGCATTGTTGGCTAGACAATTAGTATAGATAACAGTGATTTCTCGATTGATTGTTGTATGGCATTATTTTTTTTGATTCACTCGTGTGTAGGACAGTAGGTAATTATTGAAATACTGCTATTACAAAGAGCGGGCTGAGAATCTGTCAATTTGAAAAGACCTTTAAAAAGTGTTTGGCCAAGGAGTTGTAGGCCATTTTATTAGAGATGTGCTAGACAGACAAAGACTAAAGCATAAGCCTTCCTCATGTCTAAATTGGTATGAAAAAGAGGGAGGAGGAGAGATGAACTACAAATGATCTAAAAGCAAAATTTTGAAAACAAAACCTTAAATTATCAAACATGAGAACTGGACCACATAGGTAAAAATATCATATGCTCTGTGGGACAGGCCTATGATTACCACATATTAGGAGACTAAAGATCAGCTCCCACCCATCTCATGAATGCCCTGTGGGACAGGCATTATTATTTGAAACTTGATCGAAACTGATCATCTTGTTTCTTACTCTCTCCTCCTCAATCTACCTTAAAGAAAGCCTGTGTATACATATGTGTACTGGTATTTACTTGACAGCTATATTCATGAGTTATCTGTTCATATATTGATTTGATAAGCTTGTTATTGTCCTCTCCAAAGTCCAATGTGTTGCGATTAATGAAAATTCATGATGACAGGTGATGTGATGTCATTTTAGAAAGTCAGGACACAAGTTTGCAATTTCAGTACATATGCACTGAGTATTATTATTTAGATTTATGCTGGTTCATGCTAATCACATGGTCATGCATTGATGGCTAGACAATCCGTATAGATTACAGTGATTTCTCGATTGATTGTTGTATGGCATTCTATTTTTTTGATTCACTCGTGTGTAGGACAGTAGGTAATTATTGAAATACTGCTATTACAAAGAGCAGGATGAGAATCTGTCAATTTGAAAAGACCTTTAAAAAGTGTTTGGCCAAGGAGTTGTAGGCCATTTTATTAGAGATGTGCTAGACAGACAAAGACTAGAGCAGAGAGCCTTCCTCATGTCTAAATTGGTATGAAAAAGAGGGAGGAGGAGAGATGAACTACAAATGATCTAAAAGCAAAATTTTGAAAACAAAACCTTAAATTATCAAACATGAGAACTGGACCACATAGGTAAAAATATCATATGCTCTGTGGGACAGGCCTATGATTACCACATATTAGGAGACTAAAGATCAGCTCGAACCCATCTCATGAATGCCCTGTGGGACAGGCATTATTAATTGAAACTTGATCCAAACTGATCATCTTGTTTCTTACTCTCTCCTCCTCAATCTACCTTAAAGAAAGCCTGTGTATACATATGTGTACTGGTATTTACTTGACAGCTATATTCATAAGTTATCTGTTCATATATTGATTTCATTAGCTTGTTATTGTCCTCTCCAAAGTCTAATGTGTTGCGATTAATGAAAATTCATGATGACAGGTGATGTGATGACATTTTAGAAAGTCAGGACTCAAGTTTGCCATTTTAGTACATATGAACTGTGTATTATTGTATAGATTTATGCTGGTTCATGCTAATCATATGGTCATGCATTGTTGGCTAGACAATTAGTATAGATAACAGTGATTTCTCGATTGATTGTTGTATGGCATTATTTTTTTTGATTCACTCGTGTGTAGGACAGTAGGTAATTATTGAAATACTGCTATTACAAAGAGAGGGCTGAGAATCTGTCAATTTGAAAAGACCTTTAAAAAGTGTTTGGCCAAGGAGTTGTAGGCCATTTTATTAGAGATGTGCTAGACAGACAAAGACTAAAGCATAAGCCTTCCTCATGTTTAAATTGGTATGGAAAAGAGGGAGGAGGAGAGATGAACTACAAATGATCTAAAAGCAAAATTTTGAAAACAAAACCTTAAATTATCAAACATGAGAACTGGACCACATAGGTAAAAATATCATATGCTCTGTGGGACAGGCCTATGATTACCACATATAAGGAGACTAAAGATCAGCTCCCACCCAGCTCATGAATGCCCTGTGGGACAGGCATTATTATTTGAAACTTGATCCAAATTGATCATCTTATTTCTTACTCTCTCCTCCTCAATCTACCTTAAAGAAAGCCTGTGTATACATATGTGTACTGGTATTTACTTGATAGCTATATTCATAAGTTATCTGTTCATATATTGATTTCATTAGCTTGTTATTGTCCTCTCCAAAGTCTAATGTGTTGCGATTAATGAAAATTCATGATGACAGGTGATGTGATGTCATTTTAGAAAGTCAGGACACAAGTTTCTAATTTTAGTACATATGCACTGAGTATTATTATATAGATTTATGTTGGTTCATGCTAATCACATGGTCATGCATTGTTGGCTAGACAATCAGTATAGATAACAGTGATTTCTCGATTGATTGTTGTATGGCATTCTATTTTTTTGATTCACTCGTGTGTAGGACAGTAGGTAATTATTGAAATACTGCTATTACAAAGAGCGGGCTGAGAATCTGTCAATTTTAAAAGATGCTTATAGAGTGATTGGCCAAGGAGTTGTAGGCAATTTCATTAGAGATGTGCTAGACAGACAAAGACTAAAGCATTAGCCTTCCTCATGTTTAAATTGGTATGAAAAAGAGGGAGGAGGACAGATGAACTACAAATGATCTGAAAGCAAAATTTTGACAACAGAATCTTAAATTTTCAAACATGAGAACTGGACCACATAGGTAAAATATCATATTTTGCTCTGTGGGACAGGCCTATGACTACTGCTTTTTAGGAGACTAATGATCAGCTCCCACCCATCTCATGAATGCCCTGTGGGACAGGCATTATTATTTGAAACTTGATCCAAACTGATCATCTTGTTTCTTACTCTCTCCTCCTCAATCTACCTCAAAGAAAGCCTGTGTATATATATATGTGTAATGGTATTTACTTGACAGCTATATTCATAAGTTATCTGTTCATATATTGATTTGATTAGCTTGTTTTTGTGCTCTCCAAAGTCTAATGTGTTGCGATTAATGAAAATTCAAGATGACAGGTGATGTGATGTCATTTTAGAAAGTCAGGACATAAGTTTGCCATTTTAGTACATATGCACTGTGTATAATGGTATAGATTTATGCTGGTTCATGCTAATCATATGGTCATGCATTGTTGGCTAGACAATCAGTATAGATAACAGTGATTTCTTGATTGATTGTTGTATGGCATTATTATTTTTTGATTCACTTGTGTGTAGGACAATAGGTAATTTTTGAAATACTGCTATTACAAAGAGTGGGCTGATCTGTCAATTGTAAAAGATGCTTAAAGAGTGTTTGGCCAAGGAGTTGTAGGCCATTTCATTAGAGATGTGCTAGACAGACAAAGACTAAAGCATAAGCCTTCCTCATGTTTAAATTGGTATGAAAAAGAGGGAGGAGGAGAGTTGAACTACAAATGATCTGAAAGCAAAATTTTGACAACAGAATCTTAAATTTTCAAACGTGAGAACTGGAACACCTAGGTAAAATATCATATGCTCTGTGGGACAGGCCTATGACTACCACTTGTTAGGAGACTAATGATCAGCTCCCACCCATCTCATGAATGCCCTGTGGGACAGGCATTATTATTTGAAACTTGATCCAAACTGATCATCTTGTTTCTTACTCTCTCCTCCTCAATCTACCTCAAAAAAAGCCTGTGTATATATATATATATTTATATATATATATGTGTAATGCTATTTACTTGACAGCTATATTCATAAGTTATCTGTTCATATATTGATTTGATTAGCTTGTTTCTGTCCTCTCCAAAGTCTAATGTGTTGCGATTAATGACAATTCACGATGACAGGTGATGTGATGTCATTTTAGAAAGTCAGGACTCAAGTTTGCCATTTTAGTATATATGCACTGTGTATTATTGTATAGATTTATGCTGGTTTATGCTAATCATATGGTCATGCATTGTTGGCTAGACAATTAGTATAGATAACAGTGATTTCTCGATTGATTGTTGTATGGCATTATATTTTTTTGATTCACTTGTGTGTAGGACAGTAGGTAATTATTGAAATACTGCTATTACAAAGGGCGGGCTGAGAATCTGTCAATTTGAAAAGACCTTTAAAAAGTGTTTGGCCAAGGAGTTGTAGGCCATTTTATTAGAGATGTGCTAGACAGACAAAGACTAGAGCAGAGAGCCTTCCTCATGTCTAAATTGGTATGAAAAAGAGGGAGGAGGAGAGATGAACTACAAATGATCTAAAAGCAAAGTTTTGAAAACAAAACCTTAAATTATCAAACATGAGAACTGGACCACATAGGTAAAAATATCATATGCTCTGTGGGACAGGCCTATGATTACCACATATTAGGAGACTAAAGATCAGCTCGAACCCATCTCATGAATGCCCTGTGGGACAGGCATTATTATTTGAAACTTGATCCAAACTGATCATCTTGTTTCTTACTCTCTCCTCCTCAATCTACCTTAAAGAAAGCCTGTGTATACATATGTGTACTGGTATTTACTTGACAGCTATATTCATAAGTTATCTGTTCATATATTGATTTCATTAGCTTGTTATTGTCCTTTCCAAAGTCTAATGTGTTGCGATTAATGAAAATTCATGATGACAGGTGATGTGATGTCATTTTAGAAAGTCAGGACACAAGTTTCTAATTTCAGTACATATGCACTGAGTATTATTATATAGATTTATGCTGGTTCATGCTAATCACATGGTCATGCATTGTTGGCTAGACAATCCGTATAGATTACAGTGATTTCTCGATTGATTGTTGTATGGCATTCTATTTTTTTGAATCACTCGTGTGTAGGACAGTAGGTAATTATTGAAATACTGCTATTACAAAGAGCGGGCTGAGAATCTGTCAATTTTGAAAGATGCTTATAGAGTGATTGGCCAAGGAGTTGTAGGCAATTTCATTAGAGATGTGCTAGACAGACAAAGACTAAAGCATTAGCCTTCCTCATGTTTAAATTGGTATGAAAAAGAGGGAGGAGGACAGATGAACTACAAATGATCTGAAAGCAAAATTTTGACAACAGAATCTTAAATTTTCAAACATGAGAACTGGACCACATAGGTAAAATATCATATGTTCTGTGGGACAGGCCTATGACTACTGCTTTTTAGGACACTAATGATCAGCTCCCACCCATCTCATGAATGCCCTGTGGGACAGGCATTATTATTTGAAACTTGATCCAAACTGATCATCTTGTTTCTTACTCTCTCCTCCTCAATCTACCTCAAAGAAAGCCTGTGTATATATATATGTGTAATGGTATTTACTTGACAGCTATATTCATAAGTTATCTGTTCATATATTGATTTGATTAGCTTGTTTGTGTGCTCTCCAAAGTCTAATGTGTTGCGATTAATGAAAATTCAAGATGACAGGTGATGTGATGTCATTTTAGAAAGTCAGGACATAAGTTTGCCATTTTAGTACATATGCACTGTGTATTATTGTATAGATTTATGCTGGTTCATGCTAATCATATGGTCATGCATTGTTGGCTAGACAATCAGTATAGATAACAGTGATTTCTTGATTGATTGTTGTATGGCATTATTATTTTTTGATTCACTTGTGTGTAGGACAATAGGTAATTTTTGAAATACTGCTATTACAAAGAGTGGGCTGAGAATCTGTCAATTGTAAAAGATGCTTAAAGAGTGTTTTGCCAAGGAGTTGTAGACAATTTCATTAGAGATGTGCTAGACAGACAAAGACTAAAGCATAAGCCTTCCTCATGTTTAAATTGGTATGAAAAAGAGGGAGGAGGAGAGTTGAACTACAAATGATCTGAAAGCAAAATTTTGACAACAGAATCTTAAATTTTCAAACATGAGAACTGGGACACCTAGGTAAAATATCATATGCTCTGTGGGACAGGCCTATGACTACCACTTGTTAGGAGACTAATGATCAGCTCCCACCCATCTCATGGATGCCCTGTGGGACAGGCATTATTATTTGAAACTTGATCCAAACTGATCATCTTGTTTCTTACTCTCTCCTCCTCAATCTACCTCAAAGAAAGCCTGTGTATATATATGTGTAATGGTATTTACTTGACAGCTATATTCATAAGTTATCTGTTCATATATTGATTTGATTAGCTTGTTTGTGTGCTCTCCAAAGTCTAATGTGTTGCGATTAATGAAAATTCAAGATGACAGGTGATGTGATGTCATTTTAGAAAGTCAGGACATAAGTTTGCCATTTTAGTACATATGCACTGTGTATAATGGTATAGATTTATGCTGGTTCATGCTAATCATATGGTCATGCATTGTTGGCTAGACAATCAGTATAGATAACAGTGATTTCTTGATTGATTGTTGTATGGCATTATTATTTTTTGATTCACTTGTGTGTAGGACAATAGGTAATTTTTGAAATACTGCTATTACAAAGAGTGGGCTGATCTGTCAATTGTAAAAGATGCTCAAAGAGTGTTTGGCCAAGGAGTTGTAGATCATTTCATTAGAGATGTGCTAGACAGACAAAGACTAAAGCATAAGCCTTCCTCATGTTTAAATTGGTATGAAAAAGAGGGAGGAGGAGAGTTGAACTACAAATGATCTGAAAGCAAAATTTTGACAACAGAATCTTAAATTTTCAAACGTGAGAACTGGAACACCTAGGTAAAATATCATATGCTCTGGGGGACAGGCCTATGACTACCACTTGTAAGGAGACTAATGATCAGCTCCCACCCATCTCATGAATGCCCTGTGGGACAGGCATTATTATTTGAAACTTGATCCAAACTGATCATCTTGTTTCTTACTCTCTCCTCCTCAATCTACCTCAAAGAAAGCCTGTGTATATATTTATATATATATATGTGTGTAATGCTATTTACTTGACAGCTATATTCATAAGTTATCTGTTCATATATTGATTTGATTAGCTTGTTTCTGTCCTCTCCAAAGTCTAATGTGTTGCGATTAATGACAATTCACGATGACAGGTGATGTGATGTCATTTTAGAAAGTCAGGACTCAAGTTTGCCATTTTAGTACATATGCATTATTATTGTATAGATTTATGCTGGTTTATGCTAATCATGTGGTCATGCATTGTTGGCTAGACAATTAGTATAGATAACAGTGATTTCTCGATTGATTGTTGTATGGCATTATATTTTTTTGATTCACTTGTGTGTAGGACAGTAGGTAATTATTGAAATACTGCTATTACAAAGAGCGGGCTGAGAATCTGTCAATTTGAAAAGACCTTTAAAAAGTGTTTGGCCAAGGAGTTGTAGGCCATTTTATTAGAGATGTGCTAGACAGACAAAGACTAAAGCATAAGCCTTCCTCATGTCTAAATTGGTATGAAAAAGAGGGAGGAGGAGAGATGAACTACAAATGATCTAAAAGCAAAATTTTGAAAACAAAACCTTAAATTATCAAACATGAGAACTGGACCACATAGGTAAAAATATCATATGCTCTGTGGGACAGGCCTATGATTACCACATATTAGGAGACTAAAGATCAGCTCCCACCCATCTCATGAATGCCCTGTGGGACAGGCATTATTATTTGAAACTTGATTGAAACTGATCATCTTATTTCTTACTCTCTCCTCCTCAATCTACCTTAAAGAAAGCGTGTGTATACATATGTGTACTGGTATTTACTTGATAGCTATATTCATAAGTTATCTGTTCATATATTGATTTGATTAGCTTGTTATTGTCCTCTCCAAAGTCTAATGTGTTGCAATTAATGAAAATTCATGATGACAGGTGATGTGATGTCATTTTAGAAAGTCAGGACACAAGTTTCTAATTTCAGTACATATGCACTGAGTATTATTATATAGATTTATGCTGGTTCATGCTAATCACATGGTCATGCATTGTTGGCTAGACAATCCGTATAGATTACAGTGATTTCTCGATTGATTGTTGTATGGCATTCTTTTTTTTTGATTCACTCGTGTGTAGGACAGTAGGTAATTATTGAAATACTGCTATTACAAAGAGCGGGCTGAGAATCTGTCAATTTTAAAAGATGCTTATAGAGTGATTGGCCAAGGAGTTGTAGGCAATTTCATTAGAGATGTGCTAGACAGACAAAGACTAAAGCATTAGCCTCTCTCATGTTTAAATTGGTATGAAAAAGAGGGAGGAGGACAGATGAACTACAAATGATCTGAAAGCAAAATTTTGACAACAGAATCTTAAATTTTCAAACATGAGAACTGGACCACATAGGTAAAATATCATATGCTCTGTGGGACAGGCCTATGACTACCGCTTATTAGGAGACTAATGGTCAGCTCCCACCCATCTCATGAATGCCCTGTGGGACAGGCATTATTATTTGAAACTTGATCCAAACTGATCATCTTGTTTCTTACTCTCTCCTCCTCAATCTACCTTAAAGAAAGCCTGTGTATAGATATGTGTACTGGTATTTACTTGACAGCTATATTCATAAGTTATCTGTTCATATATTGATTTGATAAGCTTGTTATTGTCCTCTCCAAAGTCTAATGTGTTGGGATTAATGAAAATTCATGATGACAGGTGATGTGATGTCATTTTAGAAAGTCAGGACTCAAGTTTGCCATTTTAGTACATATGAACTGTGTATTATTGTATAGATTTATGCTGGTTCATGCTAATCATATGGTCATGCATTGTTGGCTAGACAATTAGTATAGATAACAGTGATTTCTCGATTGATTGTTGTATGGCATTATTTTTTTTGATTCACTCGTGTGTAGGACAGTAGGTAATTATTGAAATACTGCTATTACAAAGAGCGGGCTGAGAATCTGTCAATTTGAAAAGACCTTTAAAAAGTGTTTGGCCAAGGAGTTGTAGGCCATTTTATTAGAGATATGCTAGACAGACAAAGACTAAAGCATAAGCCTTCCTCATGTTTAAATTGGTATGAAAAAGAGGGAGGAGGAGAGATGAACTACAAATGATCTAAAAGCAAAATGTTAAAAACAAAACCTTAAATTATCAAACATGAGACCTGGACCACATAGGTAAAAATATCATATGCTCTGTGGGACAGGCCTATGATTACCACATATAAGGAGACTAAAGATCAGCTTCCACCCATCTCATGAATGCCCTGTGGGACAGGCATTATTATTTGAAACTTGATCCAAATTGATCATCTTATTTCTTACTCTCTCCTCCTCAATCTACCTTAAAGAAAGCGTGTGTATACATATGTGTACTGGTATTTACTTGATAGCTATATTCATAAGTTATCTGTTCATATATTGATTTGATTAGCTTGTTATTGTCCTCTCCAAAGTCTAATGTGTTGCAATTAATGAAAATTCATGATGACAGGTGATGTGATGTCATTTTAGAAAGTCAGGACACAAGTTTCTAATTTCAGTACATATGCATTGAGTATTATTATATAGATTTATGCTGGTTCATGCTAATCACATGGTCATGCATTGTTGGCTAGACAATCCGTATAGATTACAGTGATTTCTCGATTGATTGTTGTATGGCATTCTTTTTTTTTGATTCACTCGTGTGTAGGACAGTAGGTAATTATTGAAATACTGCTATTACAAAGAGCGGGCTGAGAATCTGTCAATTTTAAAAGATGCTTATAGAGTGATTGGCCAAGGAGTTGTAGGCAATTTCATTAGAGATGTGCTAGACAGACAAAGACTAAAGCATTAGCCTCTCTCATGTTTAAATTGGTATGAAAAAGAGGGAGGAGGACAGATGAACTACAAATGATCTGAAAGCAAAATTTTGACAACAGAATCTTAAATTTTCAAACATGAGAACTGGACCACATAGGTAAAATATCATATGCTCTGTGGGACAGGCCTATGACTACCGCTTATTAGGAGACTAATGGTCAGCTCCCACCCATCTCATGAATGCCCTGTGGGACAGGCATTATTATTTGAAACTTGATCCAAACTGATCATCTTGTTTCTTACTCTCTCCTCCTCAATCTACCTTAAAGAAAGCCTGTGTATAGATATGTGTACTGGTATTTACTTGACAGCTATATTCATAAGTTATCTGTTCATATATTGATTTGATAAGCTTGTTATTGTTCTCTCCAAAGTCTAATGTGTTGGGATTAATGAAAATTCATGATGACAGGTGATGTGATGTCATTTTAGAAAGTCAGGACTCAAGTTTGCCATTTTAGTACATATGAACTACGTATTATTGTATAGATTTATGCTGGTTCATGCTAATCATATGGTCATGCATTGTTGGCTAGACAATTAGTATAGATAACAGTGATTTCTCGATTGATTGTTGTATGGCATTATTTTTTTTGATTCACTTGTGTGTAGGACAGTAGGTAATTATTGAAATACTGCTATTACAAAGAGCGGGCTGAGAATCTGTCAATTTGAAAAGACCTTTAAAAAGTGTTTGGCCAAGGAGTTGTAGGCCATTTTATTAGAGATATGCTAGACAGACAAAGACTAAAGCATAAGCCTTCCTCATGTTTAAATTGGTATGAAAAAGAGGGAGGAGGAGAGATGAACTACAAATGATCTAAAAGCAAAATGTTAAAAACAAAACCTTAAATTATCAAACATGAGAACTGGACCACATAGGTAAAAATATCATATGCTCTGTGGGACAGGCCTATGATTACCACATATAAGGAGACTAAAGATCAGCTCCCACCCATCTCATGAATGCCCTGTGGGACAGGCATTATTATTTGAAACTTGATCCAAATTGATCATCTTATTTCTTACTCTCTCCTCCTCAATCTACCTTAAAGAAAGCGTGTGTATACATATGTGTACTGGTATTTACTTGATAGCTATATTCATAAGTTATCTGTTCATATATTGATTTGATTAGCTTGTTATTGTCCTCTCCAAAGTCTAATGTGTTGCAATTAATGAAAATTCATGATGACAGGTGATGTGATGTCATTTTAGAAAGTCAGGACACAAGTTTCTAATTTCAGTACATATGCACTGAGTATTATTATATAGATTTATGCTGGTTCATGCTAATCACATGGTCATGCATTGTTGGCTAGACAATCCGTATAGATTACAGTGATTTCTCGATTGATTGTTGTATGGCATTCTATTTTTTTGATTCACTCGTGTGTAGGACAGTAGGTAATTATTGAAATACTGCTATTACAAAGAATGGGCTGAGAATCTGTCAATTTTAAAAGATGCTTATAGAGTGATTGGCCAAGGAGTTGTAGGCAATTTCATTAGAGATGTGCTAGACAGACAAAGACTAAAGCATTAGCCTTCCTCATGTTTAAATTGGTATGAAAAAGAGGGAGGAGGACAGATGAACTACAAATGATCTGAAAGCAAAATTTTGACAACAGAATCTTAAATTTTCAAACATGAGAACTGGACCACATAGGTAAAATATCATATGCTCTGTGGGACAGGCCTATGACTACCGCTTATTAGGAGACTAATGGTCAGCTCCCACCCATCTCATGAATGCCCTGTGGGACAGGCATTATTATTTGAAACTTGATCCAAACTGATCATCTTTTTTCTTACTCTCTCCTCCTCAATCTACCTTAAAGAAAGCCTGTGTATAGATATGTGTACTGGTATTTACTTGACAGCTATATTCATAAGTTATCTGTTCATATATTGATTTGATAAGCTTGTTATTGTCCTCTCCAAAGTCTAATGTGTTGGGATTAATGAAAATTCATGATGACAGGTGATGTGATGTCATTTTAGAAAGTCAGGACTCAAGTTTGCCATTTTAGTACATATGAACTGTGTATTATTGTATAGATTTATGCTGGTTCATGCTAATCATATGGTCATGCATTGTTGGCTAGACAATTAGTATAGATAACAGTGATTTCTCGATTGATTGTTGTATGGCATTATTTTTTTTGATTCACTCGTGTGTAGGACAGTAGGTAATTATTGAAATACTGCTATTACAAAGAGCGGGCTGAGAATCTGTCAATTTGAAAAGACCTTTAAAAAGTGTTTGGCCAAGGAGTTGTAGGCCATTTTATTAGAGATGTGCTAGACAGACAAAGACTAAAGCATAAGCCTTCCTCATGTTTAAATTGGTATGAAAAAGAGGGAGGAGGAGAGATGAACTACAAATGATCTAAAAGCAAAATTTTGAAAACAAAACCTTAAATTATCAAACATGAGAACTGGACCACATAGGTAAAAATATCATATGCTCTGTGGGACAGGCCTATGATTACCACATATAAGGAGACTAAAGATCAGCTCCCACCCATCTCATGAATGCCCTGTGGGACAGGCATTATTATTTGAAACTTGATCCAAATTGATCATCTTATTTCTTACTCTCTCCTCCTCAATCTACCTTAAAGAAAGCGTGTGTATACATATGTGTACTGGTATTTACTTGATAGCTATATTCATAAGTTATCTGTTCATATATTGATTTCATTAGCTTGTTATTGTCCTCTCCAAAGTCTAATGTGTTGCAATTAATGAAAATTCATGATGACAGGTGATGTGATGTCATTTTAGAAAGTCAGGACACAAGTTTCTAATTTCAGTACATATGCACTGAGTATTATTATATAGATTTATGCTGGTTCATGCTAATCACATGGTCATGCATTGTTGGCTAGACAATCCGTATAGATTACAGTGATTTCTCGATTGATTGTTGTATGGCATTCTATTTTTTTGATTCACTCGTGTGTAGGACAGTAGGTAATTATTGAAATACTGCTATTACAAAGAGCGGGCTGAGAGTCTGTCAATTGTAAAAGATGCTTAAAGAGTGTTTGGCCAAGGAGTTGTAGATCATTTCATTAGAGATGTGCTAGACAGACAAAGACTAAAGCATAAGCCTTCCTCATGTTTAAATTGGTATGAAAAAGAGGGTGGAGGAGAGATGAACTACAAATGATCTGAAAGCAAAATTGTGACAACAGAATCTTAAATTTTCAAACATGAGAACTGGAACACCTAGGTAAAATATCATATGCTCTGTGGGACAGGCCTATGACTGCCACTTGTTAGGAGACTAATGATCAGCTCCCACCCATCTCATGAATGCCCTGTGGGACAGGCATTATTATTTGAAACTTGATCCAAACTGATCATCTTGTTTCTTACTCTCTCCTCCTCAATCTACCTCAAAGAAAGCCTGTGTATATATGTGTGTAATGCTATTTACTTGACAGCTATATTCATAAGTTATCTGTTCATATATTGATTTGATTAGCTGTATTTTGTCCTCTCCAAAGTCTAATGTGTTGCGATTAATGAAAATTCACGATGACAGGTGATGTGATGTCATTTTAGAAAGTCAGGACTCAAGTTTGCCATTTTAGTACATATGCACTGTGTATTATTGTATAGATTTATGCTGGTTCATGCTAAATATATGGTCAGGCATTGTTGGCTAGACAATCAGTATAGATAACAGTGATTTCTTGATTGATTGTTGTATGGCATTATTATTTTTTGATTCACTTGTGTGTAGGACAATAGGTAATTTTTGAAATACTGCTATTACAAAGAATGGGCTGAGAATCTGTCAATTTTAAAAGATGCTTATAGAGTGATTGGCCAAGGAGTTGTAGGCCATTTCATTAGAGATGTGCTAGACAGACAAAGACTAAAGCATTAGCCTTCCTCATGTTTAAATTGGTATGAAAAAGAGGGAGGAGGACAGATGAACTACAAATGATCTGAAAGCAAAATTTTGCCAACAGAATCTTAAATTTTCAAACATGAGAACTGGACCACATAGGTAAAATATCATATGCTCTGTGGGACAGGCCCATGACTACCGCTTATTAGGAGACTAATGGTCAGCTCCCACCCATCTCATGAATGCCCTGTGGGACAGGCATTATTATTTGAAACTTGATCCAAACTGATCATCTTGTTTCTTACTCTCTCCTCCTCAATCTACCTCAAAGAAAGCCTGTGTATATATATGTGTAATGGTATTTACTTGACAGCTATATTCATAAGTTATCTGTCCTCCCCCTCCCCCCTGCCCCCCTCAGCACTGTCCCCCCCCTCCCCTCTGCCCCCCTCAGCATAGTCCCCCTCCCCTCTGCCCCCTCAGCACTGTCCTCCCCCTCCCCTCTGCCTCCCTCAGCACTATCCTCCCCCTCCCCTCTGCCCCCCTCAGCACTGTCCTCCCCCACCCTCTGCCCCCCTAAGCACTGTCCTCCCCCTCCCTCTGCCCCCCTCAACACTGTCCCCCTCTCATTCTGCCCCCCTCAGCACTGTCCTCCCCCTCCCCTCTGCCTCCCTCAGCACTGTCCTCCCCTACCCTCTGCCCCCCGTCAGCACTGTCCTCCCCTACCCTCTGCCCCCCTCAGCACTGTCCTCCCCCTCCCCTCTGCCCCCCTCAGCACTGTCCTCCCCCTCCCCTCTGCCCCCCTCAGCACTGTCCTCCCCCTCCCTCTGCCCCCCTCAACACTGTCCCCCCCCCCTCATTCTGCCCCCCTCAGCACTGTCCTCCCCCTCCCCTCTGCCCCCCTCAGCACTGTCCTCCCCCACCCTCTGCCCCCCTCAGCACTGTCCTCCCGCTCCCCTCTGCCCCCCTCAGCACTGTCCTCCCCCTCCCCTCTGCCCCCCTCAGCTCTGTCCTGCTCCCCTCTGCCCCCTGCTCCACTTTCTACACCCTGTTCCGACACTGTCCACCTCCTCCACATTGTTATCGCCTCCTCATGTTCCCCATCCCAGCTCTGCTCATCCCTTCCCCTATTATCTCCCTGCCTCTGTCCACCCCATCCCCCAGTCTCCCCCCCCCTCCCACCTCTGTCCAACATTACCCCCAGTGTTTTTCTTCACTGTCCACTCCATTCCCCGATTACTCCCCGCTCTGTCTATCCTGTCCCAGGGCTCGGCAATGCTGTTTTAATGCCCAGGCCTTTTTCATATCTAATACTTTACATTAAGGTTTTGAAAATACCAGGGTCATTTCTATTTCTTTCTCTTTTCCTGTGAGTAGATTATGTCTGAAATTACAGCTAGAGAAACAAGTGCAGTAGGTCTAGAGGGGTTGCTATCAATTGACCCTTGAACTTACATATTCACTTCATCAAGAAAAGTTATGTTGATAACCACCGTGCATGCTTGAATCAGTTGATGATTATTGAACTCTTATCCCAGATACAATCAGGCTGCTCCTTTGATCCAACCTGATTCCCAACCAAAACTCATGAATCACCTCCAGCCTCCCAAAGTACAAAGGTGGTCGAATAGTCAGTAATGCATGGTTTATGAGTTTCATCATCCCAGTGGGCACAGAACATTGAATCAACATTGAAAACCGGTTGACAATGCTGATTCAATGTTGATGCAATGTTGATTCAACGTTGAAATGAATTTTGTGCCCACTGGGATTTCGCCAGATTTGCTACCAGTAGAATCAATCACCAGCAATGCTCCCATGCCACGGCAGGAGGTCTGGGTACTTAACTTGCTCCTTTCACTGAACACCTCTTGGTTCTTTGATCAGACTCAGTGAATTTTAAAATGTCTGTAGCATGACTTTATTATTGATGTCTGTTTTCCCTAAACAGACAGGAATGCTTGCAATCAGTCATTTTGGGCATCCTAGCCGATGAAGCAATATGATCCTTTGTATAGTGTTTTCTTCTGATCAGATTAATCTGCCTCACTAATTATTCTCCCTACACACAAAGGAATGCATGTACTGATCAGGCAGATGTAAGAGCCCCTCTCTCCAGCCCCCCCCCCCTCTGCCCCCCCCTCTGTTTGATCCCTCCGCCTGTGTCTCCCCCCCCATCTGTCTAAGCCCCCACTGAGTCCACCAACTACCCCCTAACCCCCCCCTGTGTCCCCCCCCCTCTGTCCATCCCCTTTGTCTAACCCCTCCCCCTGTGTCCCCCCTGTGTCCACCCCCTCCACCTGTGTCTCCTCCCCTTCCCCTGTGTCCACCCCTGCCCCTGTGTCCCCCCCCCCCCTGTGTCCATCCCCTTCACCTGTGTCTCCTCCCCCCTCCCCATGTGTCCCCCCCTGTGTCCACCCCCTGCCCCTGTGTCCTGCCCCCCCCCCTGTCCACCTCCTCCTCCTCCTGTGTCTCCCCCTCTTCAGTTATGTAACCTCAGGGGACGTAATCATTGCCAATAGATGTATGATTGATATTGTGTGACATGTCCTAGAGTGTCCTACAGTGATTGAATAAAGTAAGGGGATTGATATATCAATAAACAGAAGGACAGACATATCATTAAACCTGATGGTTACATAAGAATAGGGGGAGGAGTGGGTATGTTCTTAAGAGATGTTTTTACGTTGAAACCAGGGGAATTCTATATACTAAAGCTGCGACGGAGGGGGGGCTGTGGGTTCACAGACCCCCTCCGCCGCCCTGGCGTATGTTATATATAAGTTATATCTAGTAGCTTAGTCATAGTCTCATCCCAATACAAGCTATACAACTGCAGACATATCATTAAACCTGATGGTAACAGAAAAACAGGGGGAGGAGTGGGTATGTTCTTAAGAGATGATTTTACGTTGAAATTCTATATACATTATAAGATGAGCCCTCCACCTGTGTCTCACATCCCCTGTGTCCACCCCCTCCACTGTGCCTTCCTCCACTGTCCATCCCCTCCACCTGATCCCCCCCTCCACTGTCCACCCCATCTCCCTGTGTCAACCCCCCTCTGCCCTCCCCATTCTCATGCCTCTCCTCTCTGTTAACCCCCTCTCCCTCTGTCCCCCCTCTGTCCCCCCTCCTCCTGTGTCTGCCGCCCCCTCTGTGCACCCCCTTCACTGTGCCCCCTGCTCCACTGTCTTCCCCTTCCACATGTGTGTCCCCCCTTCTGTCAATCCCCTCCACATGCCTCCCCCCTCTGTCCCCCCTCTGTCCCCCCTCTCCCCCCCCCCTCTGCCCCCCTCTGCCCCCCTTCCAACTGTGTCTACCTCCTAGTCACACTCTTCCCATGTGCCCCCTCTGTTCACCTTCTCCACATCTGTCTCCCTCTTTTCACCTCCTGTGCCCATCCCTCCCCCCAGTGATACCCTATGCTGACCCCCCCCCCCCCCCCCCCCCAGTGCCCCCCTGTTTGTCCACCTGCTCCTTCTGTGTCCCCCCCCCCATTTTTGGCCACCCACTCCCCCTGTGTCCTCCCCTTTTGTCCACCCACTGCCCCTCTGTCCCCTCCTTCTGTCCACCCACTCCCCCCGTATCCCCCCTTCTGTCCACCCACTCCCCCTGTATCCCCCTTTCTGTCCACCCACTCCCCCTGTGTCTCCCCCCCCCCCCATTTTTGTCCACCCACTCCCCCTGTTCCCCCCCCCTTTTGTCCTGCCACTCCCCCTGTGTCCTCCCTCTCTGATTGCCTATCAACCCTCCTCCTCCTGTGTGTCTATTCCCTCTGACTTTATGTCCTCCCTCCACTCCTGCTCTGTGTCCCCCCCTTCGACAATCCCTCCTGCATGTTTGCCTTCAACCTTTTTGTTTAGTAGGAAAAATATATAGTCAATATGCCAAGACTAGGTGTTAAGAGTGGTTACTTGATCTCAGTCTGGACCCCAGCATTGTCTCATAGTCATCTTCAAAGTTCATTTGTCTATAATATATTAATGCTGCATGGGTTGTTTTTTGGGGTTCACTGAACAACAATCCTATAATCATCTGAGTCACCGGTACATTGGCCACTTTCATGTGAAATTGCTTTCTGTGGGGGAATAATTCTAAACAATGACTGCATTAATAATAAATGACCTCTCTCTGCCCGCTTCTACAGAGCTCAGAACACATTGAGTCACTCAGCAGCCAGACATGAGGGAGGCAGGACGTGTCAGCCATTTACCTTCTACACACAGACCACCACAACATCCTGAACCACCGTCACCATCTACACAGAAGCAGGGCCTCTCTTCTACCTCAGGTAGGTGTATTGTGGTATATAGGCTTGTATTTATTAAGTAAAAAAGAAACAATTGTTGTTGGAGAGCAGATTTTTATTTCCATCTTGCCTTCATTATTACAGGAGGCCAAGAATATCCTATTCAGTCATTTTGACTATTTTTTAACACTTAGCATGGAGATACATATTTACACTTCTATTTGCCAGTATACTTAAGTAGCTATAGGTATTACATTAACAGGCTGGGTAAATCCTGGCATTCATACCGTGCAGGGAAAAAAGAGAATGAGGGGGTTTCTCCCCTTGATTTTGGGTTAATATAAATGTAATTCAGTAAATCAAATTTGCTGATGTCTAAACATGATTTGCTGAAATTGATTAACCCATGTGCAGGTAGACAATGTGTTTATCTTGGTATATGTGAATGGGCTTGTATTTCGGTTTTGTATTTCGTGAAATATATTGATTTGAATGACAGAATATAGCCGAAATAAGGTACATTTATATGTGGAACCCCCTCCCCCCTTACCCCTCCCATACCATCACACTTGTATAAGATACTGCACTGGGAGATTCCCCCTTGGTGGGCCGGACCCGCGGCCCTTATCTCTCCCGGCGGCCCTTATCTATACAGAGATAAGGGCAGGAGGCCGACCTGGGGGCTGCACTAAGTAAGGGGAGATTTGCCCTTGCTGGAAGAAACTCCCCTGTAGGCTAATATACCTGTTATGGTAAATGTCCCGGATTGTCCAGGCCTGATTAAGCAGTATACTATTGAAATCATCACACCATCTTTACCAGGTTATTTGAGTGTGATTTTCACAGATTAGGGGATTAGATTTCTTAAAGGAAAAGACCGGGCTAATTCCACATGCCCTTCTATTGGTAGTGCTAGCATTGATTAGGAGTATTCAAATATTTTTTCTATTAAAGTCTGCACCATGTATCTTTAAAACTGAAATACATTTGACCAAACCAGGTCAGAAATGACGTCACATGAGAGCAAAGCCCACCCAGACTTACTCAGCTCATATCTATTGATTGGTCTAGACACCACTCTAATGACCTCTTGATTGGTTGCTTGGTAATATACACCAATATTTGTATGCAATGACAGCCAATTAAGGGCCACGCAAAAGCCAAGCATAGGGTAGTATAGGCGCAGAAGATTCTGTATCTTCTATCTCTTTCATTTATATTGGCTCTTTCTTCATGAAATACTACAAAATGGGGTCAGAAACTATTTCATGAATTGAATGAATAGCTCTTTAATGGTGTATTAGCCCAAGTCAAATGTACTTTATTTGCATAGAATTGGTCTTTTCTTTTAAACTGCAATAATCCTGCAAATATTTTAACTACTATAAATTCACAGAAAACCTGCAGTCTCTAGTGTTGGTAATGCAATATTTTTGAAGTCTAGATGTGGGAAATACAAGTTTTAAAACAGCAATGTTCTGGAGTTCTCCCAAAGAGAGGGGGTGTTTTAGATGTGTGATGAGGTTAAATGCAGGAATTAACAGTGAAAGTGAGAAAATGATAGTTAAAGCTAGGCTTGTTGGCCAAAAGTTCATATTTATAGCTCTATAAGGAAGGTGTTACATTGTTAACAATGAAGTCATCATTTGAATTCCATTGAATTTTCAACTGATTTAAAAAAGTGTCATATCTCAGCCCCTTCGCCTCATCAATCCCAATAAAGAACCATTCTGTCACATCAATGAATGCATGTGACAGCCATATTCAATTTTAAAGTGTGATGTGTTTTTACAAAACAAATTGGAATTCTGACAACCCCAGGCAGAGATAATCAGGTTAAAAGGTAAAAAAATATCTATTTAATGAATATCAGTTTTTAATTGACTCTTTTGGTTGATTTGAGGGTTGTGGTCTATATCGCTGTCACAAAATGTATCCGCCATATAATCAGTACCTGACTTGTTCCATATATCAGAAATACTAAAAAGTGTTTCTATTCTGTTTGCCTGGATATATCAATACAAGTCCCATCTTCATGGCAGTATTGGTGATACCTGATGTCGCTAAATTGTTTACTTTGAAAATTTGCTAAATATTAAGAAATAAAGATATTTTTTAATGAATCAAAAAGCAAAATGCTGATCATGATGTGCTGTCTCTGAATGAAGTACAATCCTGAAACTCATATTTAGACTTCAGACTGCTTTTGTGAAAACACACCAAGATTAGGTAGCCTAAAGTCTTCCCTATCAGATTATCCTAAAGTAGATGTTACTGGGTGAATGAGGAGAGGACTGAGGGAGTAGGGGAGTAAGTAAGTAGGGGAGTAGGGGAACGAGGGAGTGAGGGAGTAGGGGAAAAGGGATAGGGGAGTGAGGGTGGAGGGTGTGTAAGGAAGTGGGTGAGTGAGGGAGTTGGGGAGTGGGGTAGTAAGGGAGTAACATGTGTGAGAAAGTAGGACACAGGGGGAGGGGGTGTGCACATGTTGGTAGACACAAGAGAAGGAGTTGTACATATGGGAGGGGGGAGACAGGAGGAGGGGGTGTACCTATGGGAGGGGGGACAGGAGTAGGGGGTGTACCTATGGGTGGAACACAGGTGGAGGGGGTGTACCTATGGGGGGGACACATGAGGAGGGGGTGTATCTATGGGGGGGGGACACAGGAGGAGGGGGTGTACCTATGGGGGGGAGCACAGGTGGAGGGGGTGTACCTATGGTTGGGAGGGACACAGGCAGAGGGGGTGTACATATTCAGAGGGCACAGGAGGTAGGGATGGACAGTGCCAAGTCATTATTCCAAATCTGCATCCTGACCCCCCCCCCCCCCCCAGCCACTCCCTGCTGCTTATATCAAGCCAGCCACCAGTTTAGAGGTGGCTACTTAGAGGGGGTTAGGAAGTTCCCATTCAAATGTAAACCAATATAGTTTAGAGAGTTTTTGGGTGAATGATAATGATACCTACTATTCTGTCCTATGTTCATATCGTAGTTTCTAACTTTGATATTGGGTTTCCTAACTCTGATATTGGGGTTCCTAACTCTGACCTCTGATTCCTTACTCTGATATCATAGTTTGAAAGTCTCTTATCAAAGTTTTAACCCTTGATAACAGAGTTCAAAATGTTGATGTCAAAGGTGAACAAATGGGTGCACACAGTCTTCCTAGGGGGGAACTGTCCAGGGGTAATATGTCCAGTGCATACTGACACTGACCAGAAAAGACAAGTGTGTTTCAGTTTAAATGGACAAACAAATTAGGGGAGGTAGGTGGGAATAACATATAGATACAATTGTTTATTAAATGTTGAAAGTACCAGGACAGAACATTGATGTGCTGGTCAGCATAATGACTTGCTGAGTCCCCTCTAAATAGGAATATCATCAAACAGTTTGACATTCTCCTATTTCCTATGGTCTGAAATTTAATCAGGCCACTGACATTGACAGGAGATGAGTTAGGATGGAGGGAGATGAGTTACGATGGAGGGAGATTGGTTAGGATGGAGGGAGATGAGTTAGGATGGAGGGAGGTGAGTTAGGATGGAGGGAGGTGAGTTAGGACAGAGGGAGGTGAGTTAGGATGGAGGGAGGTGAGTTAGGACAGAGGGAGGTGAGTTAGGATGGAGGGAGATGAGTTAGGATGGAGGGAGATGAGTTAGGATGGAGGGAGGTTAGTTAAGATGGAGGGAGGTGGGTTAGGACATAGGGAGGTGCGTTAGGATGGAGGGAGATGAGTTAGGACAGAGGGAGTAGAGTTAGGATGGAGGGAGATGAGTTAGGACAGAGGGAGGTGAATTAGGATGGAAGGAGGTAAGTGAGTGAGGCATTGTGACAGAAGTAGGCACACAAGGGGTAGACAGATAGACAGTGTTTACTTTATTAGGGGTCACTATGTGTATATTATCTGTAAGCAGTATTGTGACGCATAAAGGGTAGTGAGCATGAGGATATAGAGGCATAGGCTAAATACGGAATTGATTGACCAACCACATGATAAATATAGCTTTACACATTTTCCTGTAAGTAAGTGTGTGTTTAGTCATGTCTATTTTCTTTAATGTTAGAACATGTATTAGTATCTTAGTATGGTAAGATCAGGGGCCATATAGTGGATATATGGGGGGGGGTAGAGTGCTCAGGCCGCAGCTGAGATAGCTATTATACAGTTTAGGACACTCAGTTAGGTATCACTTTCTGTTACCTTTGTTTTGAACACCTCAAGGGAGGAAGAGTTGTATTTGACCCTGTGTCTGGCTGTGGATAGCTTATAACCCTTGGAAACTACCAGTTTTGCATGTAGACGTGTCCTAATCTCCCTGTTGTCAATGATATTTTGATCTTGGACATATTTGAAAGAGGCTATGGTAAGGTCCATGTCTCTCCTCTCAATGAAGGACATTTCACCTTTTTTCCTGATGTCCTCTGTACTCTTCACCTTGTACATGAAGTAACATATGTGGGCATGGAAATACCTGTGATGAATGAAGTTTCCAAGAATAGACACCAAGATGGGCTAGTTCTTATGGTATATTTAGTTCTAAGGACATGAATAGTGACCACCTGCCGTCCTCTCTTACCCTCCATACTCACCCAGCCCTTTACTTATTAGCTCCGGTGAGGGGGAGGTCAGTGATATCACAGGTGTGGTATATGGTACATGTTTTTTTGGATAATTAACTTAATACTAATATGTTACCTGTTACTGTATAGTACTGGTTAGCAACGGGTGGTTTGGGGCATAGCTACCTGGCAGGGGTTACCTAACAACCTCCAGGAGTGCAGATGCCAACCTCCGTTATATTTACTTAAGGTGGCGCCCAGGCTGTACCACCTGGCAGATTACTCAATAGGGGAGATTAATAATTCACAGCCGTCCTGTCGTGGTGATGCACCTGGGCAATTAGATGGATTAATTATATCTGGGGGCTTTGACTTGGCTTGGCTTAGTGAACTACATGTAGTCCTCATGACAGTTTTATGCCTCAATATATTGATCCATAAATGATATCTACTAGCAAATATGAATCATAATCAACAATAATTTGTAATTATGACGTAATATTATGCAACGTAATCATACAATATACAATTGGAAAGAGGGGTTCTGTGGTGTGACAGGCACCCCCTTTGCATCTCCTGATCATCTGCGTGCAGGCCCCTCTAAGGGGTAAATCAAAATATCAGTATCAAATTTTGTTGTGTTGCTCTTTTCTCATTATTTGTGTCCCTTCAAGGCCCCTCCCTCTATAACTGTGTGCTGCTCCTGTGACTGCCTTTCCACTCAGTGTGTCCTTCCCTCATTCCCTCCCCCTGCATGTATTCCTTTAGCAGGAATACCCACCATCTTCAATGAGGAATAGGTGTGGTCAATATGTCAGAACTAGGTCCTGAGAGAAGTTATTTAGCTTCAGCCTCCTTGTGACACCTATCATGGACTCACATTTATCTTCAAGGCTGAGGTACCTGTGCATTGACCATATGTTTGTAACATTGCTTTCTCTTGAGAATAAATCCACAGTTAATTAAACCTTGACTGCATCATAAAAGAATGACTTTTCTCTGCCTTCCTCGACAGAGCTGAGAGTGCTTTGAGTCACCAAGTATCCAGACATAAGAGAGGCAGGACGTTTCAATCATTCAGCCCTTCACACACAGCCCAGCACACAGAGTAAAAGTGTACTGTGAGATCCTGAACCGCAGGCACCCATTCATATAGGACTAGGGCAAAACTTCAACCTCAGGTAAGTAAACTGTGGTTTTCTCTAGGTTCATTTAGATTCAGTTACAGACAGATATATCAGTGGTTGGGGAGAAGCCACCTGATGGCAGAAATCATAACTGATTGACAAAGGTTTACAAAGTGATATAGATATAGGAAAGTACATGAACCACACAGACCAGCCAACTGCTTATTTAAGCAAATAAACATCTTTTATGAACTGAGATTTGCTTGATCTATATTCATCATGTATTCCTTTGATAGGTCAAGCAAAAAATGTGTCCTATATAGTCCTTTATACTTAATCACTTAACATGGGAATAGTTCTTTTTGATTTACCATCCAAAATCCTGTTCTCTTAAAAACGGAGGGGAGTTGCTTAATATTCAAGACACTACCTATATATGCCCTAGTTTACAGTTCAAGCCGGAAAAAGATGGATTAAGCAAAAGGCAATGTTTACAGCAAATGAAACAATTCTGTTTCATACTTTCTCTTTAATATTCCCTAACATGTGCAGAATAACCAATTTGCACATGCAATCCTTTTTATATACCATAGCAACAAAAATAAATTCAAATGTTATTTTTGCTATATCTGGTAGTACCCAGGGGGCCAAACCCCCATATGCGGGGGGGGGGGGGTCATGGCGGCTGGTCTTGCTGTAAAAGCTTGTCATTTTTTTTCAATTAGTAGGACGCAAAACAAGTTGATTCTACCTGGACAACCTTTCTGAAAATCCACACTGAAGATATGGCAGCCATTTTGAATTTGTGGGTGAAGTGATATTTGTACTAAAATATATAAATGTGTCTATCTCTACTTCTAATCAGTTTAGAAACACAATTTAGAATTCAAAATATACATTTTTGATGCCAAGGAATCCAATGGACCACTTTTTGAGATGATGTGGGCAGCCATTTTGAATTTATAATGAAGTTACTTGTGATAAATGCACCATTTTCCTTTAAATTCAAGGATTAAAAGCCTATCTTTGCTTCTAATCAACTTAGAAACACAATTTAAGGTTCCATGCATTTATTTCAGGGGTCATTGAGTCCATTGGTGTGGTTCCCAAGTAGGTTAGAGGGAGCCACTTTGAATTTATAAGAAGCTCTGTGATAAAAACCAGGCAGATTTTTCCGGAGTTATGCTCTAAATGTGATAATGAATACAGAGATTCCATTAAAAATTCAAACTATGCATTGGGAATATCTTATGCTAAACAGTGGCATACCTGGGAAGGCTAGGGCAGCCATTTTGAATATTTAATCAGGTCAACCTAGAAAAGGAAAAACGTTTCTTGCAGTAAACAGTGATGGTCTTATATCATGTCTCTGTTTATATTTACCATTATAATTTCACATAATTATGAGCTGAATATGTCCAAGCATCTATTGAAGTCACTGGAGATGTTGAAGACATTCAAGAAATTGGAGGGGAACACTAATATAATCTAATAGGATAATCTGGTGTCCAATGGTCCACTGATAAATTTGTGAGGACCATTTTTATAGCACCAAAATAGTATTAGTAAAAGTAATAGTCCAACTGGATCTATGATAATGTAAACTCCCAAGATTATGGCAGTATGAGGCCTTAAACCCAGAACTATTAATAATTGGGGGTGATCAAAATAATAGTATTTGATACCAAAAATGCCCTCCTCATAGTGAATTAATGCACTAGTCAATTTTTATCAGGTAGTGCATCAATGCACTAGCAGGCAGGAAAGTTAATTTAGCTTCCAGTTCAAGTGGAGACATATTGATATCATGATGCAGAGCTAGTATTAACAGATACCCCGTTACTCCAAAACCTGGGTCTGACCATGCAGATTACAGGAAACAACCCACCAGATGAGGGGAACAGCGGGCACTTGGACTCACATGAAAGCTTTAGAGTGTGTTGTTCCAGGACTAAAATACAAAGTTGATCCATAGTAGTTTGGTGTGGATGCATAATGCAAAAGCTATTGGATTGTAATGATTATGCAATATTTAACTGTCATGCTTTCCTTTAGCTGTGAGCAAACGGAGGGTGTAGGTCTAGACGCAGGTGCTCTCCCTTCTCCTTTCTTGGGAATTTTACATTCTTAATGAAAGATTTGATCCAGAAAGATATTCCCAATAATGCACATGACTATTTTAAGAATCTGGGATCCACCACTGCTGCACCTGATTTTGGAATTGTTCATTTTCAACATCAACCTATATATTTGCCAAATCAGCAGCAGCTGGATTATCAGTACCTCACTTTACCTCAGGTGCTGGTCACGGAACAACCCTGTTTCTCATACTGGCATCCCCTTGGTTAGCTATAATGATGGATACCAAACTATGTCATTATACCTTCTTCTGTTGCTACTCCACATGGCTAACACACCAAATATGTCTCCCCTGGTATTACTGGTCACCTAATCTCTTCTTCCTGTATTTTGATAGGAGGTAGTAGAATGGCAGGTAGCCTCAGCTATCTAGGGTTATGTTAAACCCCTGTCGGCGTTTTTCCTCAGATTCCCATTGCACTCTCACAGGAATATATGTAGATTTGGAAATAATGTCAGCCAAGCACATCTTTTTTTAATGTTTTTCAAAAGCATCTACTATAGCAAGAAGATTTTCAATGATCCTTTGGCTGAGAGAAATGTGTTTCAGCTCCTGAAGTTAACACTTTCTGATGCATCAGGCAGATCAGAGAATAATATTCATACTGTTTTGAAATATCATCAAACTCAAGTTCCTTCTAGAACAACTATCTTTGCACTATATATGCACTGCCTTGATGAACATCTTCATAGTCATTTGATTCTTGAAGAGAAAAAGTTAAGTTTCTGCACATTAATGGATGCAAAACAGTTTGCCACCATGCATAATCATTTGTGATAGCCTGTAAAAATGTGACATATTCAAAAACATCTTTCATTATACAACAGCTACCTCATTTCATTTGCTACTATGGAATTATTATATCTTGTTCATTGCCACACTAAACCAATGTGGTATCCTATTACAAATTCATTGGCATGCACTGGAGTGCACAATGCCTATAGATAGTGCTGCTCCCCCCGGCATATGACCGACATAACTCCCCCTATATACTGACTACACACCAAACCCCAGATATAGGAAAACACGGTTGGCCCAAGTTAAATGTCTATGGGACCCAGGGCCCAATGCCTTCTAGGATAATACCCGTTACATCTTGATTAAAACAGGCTTGGTTGTAATGCATACCTGATAAATCAATAGGTGAGAGCAGGACACACTATTTTATGTAATTGTATTACTACAATTGCTCCTTTTTTTTAGTTTGAGGACATCCTAAACAGTGTACCTGATCATGAGAAGAGATCTCACTAGTCTGTAAAACTAAAAAGGCTTTCGATCTCTGAAATGAATGGAAGATTGTGAATTTCTGATGAGTCACCTCATTTTAAATTCAAAATGACTGACCATGTGATCTCTTCTAAGGTATGCCAGTATTTGATTAAAGGATATCTATGGTATCCCCGTATTGATTATTAAAATTAGCATAGATTTGGAAAAATCTGACCGGATTTCTATTACTTAGCTCATAATGAATAATGGCTTTCTGTAACCAACTTGGGAACCACACAAATGAATTCATTGACCTCTGAAATATAAGTATGGAAAATTGTGAAAATTGTGAAAATTGTGTTTCTAAGTTGATTAGAAGCATTTCTCACAAGTTACCTCATTATGAATTCAAAATGGCTGCCAACATCATCTCAAAAAGTGGTCCATTGGATTGCTTGGCAACAGAAATGTTTATTTTGAATCTAAAATTGTGTTTCTTAACTGATTAGAAGCAGAGATAGACACATTTATATAAACTTTAGTACTATCTCAACTATCACTCCACCCGCAAATTCAAAATGGCCCCCATATCTTCCTTTAGGATTTGAAGAAAGGTTGTCCAGGTAGAATTAACTTGTCATGGGTCCTACTCATTGAAAAATCACCACAACCTTTTCCAGCAAGACCAGCAACCATGACCTCCTAGGCCCCCTGGGTATAGCATCTATAGCAACCTATTATTCTGTTTCATAATTATTTCAGTCACCGACAAGCCTTGGACAGTTACCGACAGGCCTAGGTCATATGTCAACAGGCCTAGTTCAGATGTCAATGGACCTCGGGTAAGGAAAGTCACCTAGTGGCCTAGGAAGTCATTACCGGGCCTAGGTAGTTTACCAACAGGCCTAGGTGATTCAGAAAGCATGAAAAATATCCAAGACCCAATTGTTACTAATAAGAATGTTAAAGGAGGCCATAGGCATCTGCTGCATAATGGATGACCATATGAGTGCCCTGTATGTGGCAAGGTTATATTCACTATGGCAGGTCTAGTCAAGCACAGACGTGCAGCACATAGCCAGCGGTACCCTGAACAAACCCTGGCTACATTTGAAAAAAGGCAAAGCCACGCTACATCTGTGTGCAGTACCTTATTACAGGCAGCCCCACACCTCAGGCCAACTCTTGCAGTAATCTGCACTGACACTTCCCTAACACAGAAGATGCACCGTGGCTGGCCCAGCGGTACCATTGTCAAAACGGAAATGCCTGAATCAGCCAATCTCAGCCAAACCAGCACCAACACTGAGACAGCTGCGCCCAGTGCTCATCTCAATATTCCAAAAACTATACACAATGCTGCCATGCCCACGTCTGTACTACCAAGGTCCTCAACTCCCCCAACACACCTACGAGGGGACAGTTCTATGACCCCCTCTGTGCTACCAAGTACTCCCTTATCAAACCCACAAGCAGACGGTCCAAGTCCCAACACTGAGTTGGCTGCATCAGGTGCTTATCTGAACATCCCAATAACTATTCACAATGCTGACATGAGCACCTCTATACTACCAAGGTCCTCAACCTCTTCAACACACCCACAGGGTGACAGTTCTAACACTCAGTGTATCAAGAGAAAGGCTGAGTGCTTAATGGCAGAAGGGTCATATAGTGATACATCACCTAACAGTAAGAAACCCAAGCGAAGCTCCTCAGGTGCACCTCCTGAGCAACTGTTCCCCATGGTCTTGCCGTTTGTGTTTTCTCCTGTTCCATGCAAGGGACATCAGCTGGAGAGGTCCATCATGGAGGCGTTTGACACAACCAGATATGACCCAGTCTTCATGGAGAGTCAGTCGGGGAAATACAGCCTGGGGTTAAGATTTGAGGACCCTGTTAATACCTACATGTACAGGCTGGCTGTGCGGAGAGGATCAGTTCAGCTGAAGATTCAAAAGGAACACAATGTGACCAAAGTGTATTTAGATGAGGGGATGTACCGAATGATTTATACCTGGGTGAGACAAACAGTGTCTCAGTTAGTGAGAACAGGAGGCCGGCTGCCACCTGCAGTCAGAGGGGACGTGCTGGGACTCACTTACCCGGTAGTCATCTGTCTGTTCCGTCACGGCCACCACGTGCTGGAACATCTCTGAGACACAGCCACAAAGTGCTGGCACATCTCTGACCATAATGCCACAACCTGTCGGCACATCTCTGAGACACGGCCACAAAGTGCTGGCACATCTCTGACTATAATGCCACAATGTGCTGCAACATCTGTGAGACACGGCCAAAAAGTGTTGGCACATCTCTGACTATAACGCTGCTTTGCATGTTCAACATGGTCCCATGACAGCTGAGGCACAAACAGATTATCCCAAGTAACATTTCTTATTAGTCGGATAGTGTAGTTGATGGATTTAAAGGGAAACACTACTTGTGGAGATAATACTGAAATTCTATTGCTATTTGCATGTAACTTAAGATTATATTATCTTGATTTATTATCAAAAAGAAAATGAAAAGAAATTGACTTGTCACCAAGCTAATTTTTATAATACAGTCATTTGAGCAAATGAGTACCTTATTTATAGAAATGAATGGGAAAACTGTATTTTCTCACATTATCTGTCATGGATTATCCCCCTTTATTGCTATATCAACCAAAACTTGGGAATGTTTCATGGGTATCTATAGGAACATTTTAGATGTGAAATACTAAGGGGTCACCGATGAAATAAGAAAGTTATGGATTTTTCAAAACTACTTATTTTGCCTTAACTATAGGATGCTATGGGTGTCCCAGTGACTAATAAATGCCATACACACAGGTATAATCTCTGGATGGCAAATACAATGGTAGATTAAGGGAAAGTACCATACATATGAATACAAACTCAGCCAAAAGAAGAATTTTCATGAGTATTGATTTTTGCCACCAGGTGGCCTATGTTTAGGAACCCACATTTCCCTTTAAGAGGTTTTAATCTTATTGTTGATCTATTTTCTTTGGCATAGCCTTTTATCTGTGGGTTTTTTTCCCCACAAAGGTGGCTACAACATCAAAAGTCAAACCCACTTCCAACCGCCATGGTCTACTACATGGTCTATCACATTGATTTTTTTTTTTGTAATTAAAGCAAGCTAGGGGCCTAAGTCTTGGTCCCCAGCCAAATATACAAAATCGATAAAACCCTACCTCCGACTTGACTTCTTATTATCAGTAGGATCAACAGTAGAATAATATATACATCACCTACTGTAGTAGGCCAATGCTGGGGACTCTGAGTTGTAACCAACAACAGATGGGTTGATTAAGAGACCCTAGGGGGTGTGGGAGGAACTAACTATAGTCAAGCTCCCACTAACTGACATTAGTTACATCAATTATAACACCATTATATATTACATATAATTTTACAATATTGGACACATATCATATATTCTATACACATCTGCTGGTCATAGTGGCAGAACGGACATTTTCAACACTTTTATCTGATTGGAATTGAAGCAGAATAATGTGAGTTCCATCATCCATCTTGATGATAAATTAGACGGATTACAGAGAATATGTTCAGTAAACACTGTACACACCCATTTCTGCAGCATACATGATCAAACATTTAGTCACACAGCCATCCTGCCAGGAGCATGGGGTTTGTCATGTTGTATTCACACTTTGTTTGACCTCCATTCTGTTATGTAGCTATGTCCTACTGTGTCTAAACCACTTAGATATTAGAACGGGCTTATGCCTTTATTGTCAATGTTTGTCCAATATGTATGAGTAATCATATTAATTTATTTTGTGTACAATGGTACGATATATTTAGGGAATAGGGCACGGTACATCGACATGTGTGCCATCTAGACTGGATAGAGACGTCGAGGAAGGCTCAGAGGATGGCGTAGCCATCTGCTGAGTTCAATATGTCCTCTTAAATTTATGGGAAAGCTACTGCATTCAAAAATGTTTTCATATGAAATACAGAATGGAAATTATCAATTATTTACACATACATATATCAAGAGAGTTAGGGGAACCTCATTATGTTATCATACTTTTTTTTAAGGCTTCTAAAAGTGAGGGGCATCTAGAATTTAGAATGAATCTTATACATTCATTTGACAGCATTTAGTAGGGGCAATTTAATGTTTCTAGCTAGGGAAGTTAGGGCACCCTCATCCAGTTCTCATACATTATTTTGGAGCCTTCTAGAGGGGTACAACTGATGATAATAACCAAGGAAGTTAGGGCACCCTCATCCCCTTATCATTTTTTTCTATACATCAGGTAAGCAAGGGGTCACTCATAACATTATCATTTATGAAATTGATGAAATAAATAAAGCACACATGCGACCTACATAAACAACCAATAGAAATAAAGATATTTTATACCTAATAATAAACCAGTTTAGTTAAGCTCAATGGGCGGAGTTGGAAGTTGTTGAGGGGGTAATATGCATCAAACCTACCCACTAACATGGACCCAAAAAATTAAATGGTTTAATTGGTTTGTTGCTAAGGCAGCTGGTTGCCTAGCAACAGCTATTCTTATTGTTCATTGGCCTAGCAGCACACATTTCCATGCTCCTGAGGTTAATCATAAACAAACCTACCCACTAATTTGGACCTAAGGAATTCAATGGTTTTATTTGTATATTACTAATACAGCTGGTTGCCTAGCAACAGCTTTTCTAATTGTTATTCAGCCTAACATCACACATTAACATGGTCCTGATGTTGATTATAATCATAGCTATCCTCCCTAACATGGACCTAAGGGATTCAATGGTTCTATTGGTTTGTTGCAAATACAGCTTGTTGTCTAGCAACAGCTATTCTTATTGCTTATCTGCCCAGGAACACACATTTTCATGGTCCTGATGTTGATTACGATCATATCTACTCCCTTAAACTTAACAAAGACCCAAGGAATTCATAGGAACTACCATATTTTAAGTATCCCCCAGATAACCCCTTCCCCTGCTTTTTTTGTGCCTTGAATTGGTTCTGTAACGGGTTGACTATATAGTCTAACTGTTATTGTTGTATATCTATTGTATGTTGTATGATGTAAGACAACACGGTTCTATTGTGTTTAATAACTGTTTTATTCATCTAACTAGTGTCGTCGGTTCGTTACATACACCGACTCCTCTAGTTCGGTTATCTATACGGTAGTGTACCGGTACCACCTTCGGTTACCGTCGGTAGTTGTTACATAATCATTTTTACATAACTAAACCTAACAGGTGGCGCTGCTAGTACGGTCACGTGGCTACGCAGCGCTGTATATAAGACGGCTACTTCCCCATTGGAAGTCAGTCAGGTTTGGGACTGTCGTGACATGACCACCCTGTGCTCACGGGCTTAACTCTATGCTATAGGGTTGCCCCACTGTATTATATATCTGTTCTGATCTTGTATATCCGCTGGTTATACTTGTACTATAATACACAAGAGTTACCTTTACAATAAAGTCGCCGTATATTAAAGTCTAATTTACCTTGTCTGGTTTTTGTACTCAAGTGTTACATACGTAGTAAGAGACCAACTACATTGGTGCCGTGACCACTTGATCGAACCGACCATTGATAGGGTATTAAATAGACTTACAGTATATGGATTACCTATACGATTTTGTCAGCTCGTTCAGCGGCAGGACTAAAACCCCTGCTGAGGAACGTGAAGAAGCCGTACAGAATGTACACTTCTTCACAGGCAAATCCAATAGGCGGGAGAGCCGGGCAGCCTTGGAGGTGCCCGGGGACGACCTCTCCCAAGAAGCAATAGGTGATCCTATTGTGGAAGCCTTTACCAAAGGAGAGGATGGGGAGCAATCTCCAATCCCGGGACCCTTTGATATAAGCTCCAGGAGATCGTTGGACTCCCTTTCCACGAATCTTTTCTGTCCTGAGGGTCAGAAAATACCGGGTAGAGAGCCTAAAACTCTCGGCCCAGCTGCCTTCGGTTCTACACCGACGGTAGCAGATCCTTCATTGGATCCAGACACGTCGGTTTTCACTGATGGTGCCACTCCTACACCGAACGGTATGGGGGGTGGCGGGCTATCAAAGAAGACTAATGTGGCAACAGAAGCTCCTGGTAAGGGGTACCCGCCAGCAGTAGATGAGCCATCCAGTTTACCACTGGATGGGGACCTACTAGCTGCTATGGGTATCCCCACCAGGAAAACTGAGTTGCATGAGCTCGCGGAAGCCCGGAGGGAACTTGCTTCCATCAATCAAACTAGGAAGTTATTCCTAAGGGAGGTTGATGAGAAGAAAAAGTTCCTACTGGAACTCCAGAACGAGATGGCTTCCCACAAGGTGGAGGTTGACAAACTTTTGCACCAGAGGGTGTCTGGCGAATGTGAGGTTGCAAGCTTAACTTCCTTGGGAAAGGATTTGAGCACGCAGCTCCACTTAGCCAGACAAGACCTCGCAAGCTTAAGGCAAGTCAATCAGGACCTGAAGACGAAGTCGGAGCAAGTACCACCACCTACCACGGTGGTACCTCCAGTCACACCCGCACCCAGTGTGTACACGACAGTGACACCTTCAAGTGTCCCGCCGCTAGTACACACCACGGTAACAGGTATGACACCTCAGATGGGGGCTAGCTATCTACAGACTCCGGTCTGTGGTGGCGCCTTTGGAGGCACGGCAACACCTCCAGGGTACACCCACCCATCTACTGGTTCAACGATGTTGAACCAACAGCAGACCATGGTCTCAGTTCCAGTACCGAAACCCAGAGCTAGACAGGGCTTAACTCCTGTCCAGCGGGCTAAGTATGACCGGAACCCGGCTATTGAGAAGCTGGGGACAGACATCGTCCCGCGGGACATTGATGAACTGGATGAACGGTATGCTCCTTTCAACTTTGGGGAGATCAAACATCCTGATGCAGCCCGTCAAAAGGCCATCGATATTCCGCCTTTCACAGGGTCGCCACCCTGGAGAAAGTACAAAGTTCGGTTCAAGGCTATTGTGGAGAGCAATCGCTGGAACAATCAGCAAGCGCTGGTTGCTCTGAAGCAGGCACTCTGCAACGGGCCAGGTGAACCAGCCCTTTTGGCGTTCGAGAGAGTGAAGATCAAGACATTGAGCTCACTTGAAGAAACAGCTGAATGGGCGATTGGGAAGATTGGTGAGCATGACCCAAGGACTCAGCTGCTCAAACGTGTCCAACGCAAGGACGAGCATCTGAGATCCTACGGATTTGCTCTACAAGAACTGATTTCCGAGTGTTATCAGGGATGTAGACCTGACACCCCCACTGTCATCCAGGAGTTAACCTCCAGGTTTGTCAATGGAGTCAGAGACACCAATCTCCAGGCATATCTGCAGGAGAAATGGCAGCCGGACTTATCTCTAGCTGACCTTTTCGACCATGCAGATGTGTATGACACCAAACAGGCTGTTTTTCCTAGTGGAGGAGTGTCGGCAGCTCCATCTGTAGCCCCGAAAGGAGCTCAGGTGGTAGAGGCCGCCACAAAACCACCTAAGAAAAAACAGCCCGCCTCCGAGGAGGTGGCGGCAGTAATGCCTGACAGGGACATGGAAAAGATGATTGAGGGTTTGTTGCGGAAGCACTTGGAAAAGAGCTCTGCGTCCACTTCTGATTCTGGATCTGGAAAGAGAAGGAAAAAGAAGAAAAAGGACACGAAACCTCAGCCATGTAGACGCTGTCAAAAGATGGGTCATTGGGCTAGCGAATGCAAAGCCCCTGCACCCGTCGCTGCTAAAACTGAAAAGGAGACGGAAAACTGAATGGGGCCCATCCTCTTGGCAAGGATGGCGCCCCCACAGTTAGCCATGCCTGTAAGGGATTAGTAGACGGTGTTAACTCTTCCATGAACCAAGGCTGCGCAGAGGCAGAAGGGTCTGTACAACCTGTAAGCGTCTGGCAAGGCGGGGCTGGCAAGGACGAACGGAATCCGGAGGATTCTGTAGTCGCTGGCTTAGAGGAGTCTTGGTTAGAATCAATTGCCCAGAGCAGTGTGATTCAAGACTCCCCGAGCGACCCGTGTTGGGATTATCTCCTGACAAAAGGGGTTGCTATGGATGGAGGGGGAAGCCCGATGCTGACCTCTGAGTGTGTCCCTTTACGGGGACAGCGTTGGTACCTGAGTCTGGTTATTTCCGGGACGCGTGGTGAATTTTTGGTCGACACGGGTGCATCCCACACCTTGGTCGATCGTAAATTCATGGCCCGTCTTTGCAACCAGCCCGAAGCTCCGCTACTAGGAGTAAAGGCTCGGACTGCTACGGGAGATAGTATGCAGACTTATGGCAGAACTGTAAAACCTATGTTGGTTGATGGCAAGACATACTGGATATGTCCAACCATCACCGACATCACTGATGATGGCATACTGGGGATGGACTTTGCTGCTCTTTACGGGGTAACAATGAACACCGCAACGGGCCGACTTCAGATTAAACATCCTTATAAGCAATCTGTACAGTGCGTTTTAAGGAATGGTTCTTCTGTGGCGTCAGTGGCACAAGACACAAAGTTGGCAGCAGGACATGTATCCGATGTCCTAGTCAGCTGCGTGGGGGTGCAGGCCAAACGGCCGGGAATGTTTGAACCAGAAGATCAAAAGCTCTCTGAGTTAGGTCTTGCTGGCTATCATACTTACCTGGCCAACGCTCGTTGGGGGGTGATACCGATTTGTAACTCGAGTAGTAGAGAAGTCACTCTACGAAAAGGGACGCCTATTGGTAACACCACGCGAGCATATGGGGTAGACTCACTAACTACGGACTTTGTGGAAGTAGGTGTGGTGGCGGGAGACTCTTTCCACGAAGAGGCTCTAGCTAAATCCAACCTACCGAAACATTTAAGGTCCCTGTTGTGTGAGTCACACCTCACAACCCTAGAGAGCGAAATGGTGGCAAATGAGCTGTCGGAGTTATCTGACGCCTTTGCGCAACCAGGAGATCCTCTAGGGCGTACCGATACGGTACAACACCGGGTTGACACTGGGGACGCGCTTCCCAGTAGAATCCCCTACCGTCGGTTACCCATGGCTAAAAAAAGTGCTATGGAGGCTGAGGTAGAAAAGATGTTGGATGAAGATGTGATTCAACCTAGTGAGAGTCCATGGTCAAGTCCTGTGGTGATGGTCACCAAGAAGGATGGTTCCTGTCGATTTTGCATCGACTATAGGAAGTTGAACGGACTCACTAGGAAGAATGCATATCCTCTACCTCGGATAGATGAATGTGTGGAATCTCTGGGTGGGGCGAAATGGTTCTGTACACTAGATTTACAATCTGGTTATTGGCAGATCGGCATGGACCCCCGGGACCGAGAAAAAACCGCATTTTCTACCCATATGGGACTATTTGAGTTCAACGTCATGCCATTTGGGCTATGCAATGCCCCGGCAACCTTTGAGGCAATGATGGAAACCATGTTACGGGGTTTACTTTGGAAAAAGTGCCTAGTATACTTGGACGACATCATCGTCTTCGGTGGTTCTGTGGAGGAAACTCTACAGAACCTCCAAGCTGTGCTGAAACGCATCTTATCATATGGTCTGAAATTGAAACCTTCAAAGTGCAAGCTTTTTAGGAAATCAGTTGAATACCTAGGTAGAATTGTTTCTGAACATGGCATCATGGCTGATCCTCATAAGATCGAAGTGGTACAGAACTGGCCTCGTCCGATGGACACGAAGGAGATACGCTCTTTCATCGGGTTTTGTTCATACTACAGAGATTTTATACCTGGATTCTCGAGAGTCGCAGCTCCCTTACAAGAGCTGATGATTGGAGAGAAGAAGGCTAAGGCTAAGATAGTCTGGTCTCCAGCCGCAGAACAGTCTTTCAGTGAGTTAAAGAGACTCTTCTTAGAAACACCTGTTTTGCACTACCCTGCACCTGTTGGTAAGTTCATCTTGGACACTGATGCTTCTAATACAAGTATTGGTGCTGCCTTGTCGCAGATCCAGGATGGGCGAGAAGTGCCGCTGGCATTTTCGTCCAACAGTCTAAGCAAAACACAACGTAACTACTGCACAACCAAGCGTGAACTCTTGGCAGTGGTGGTTTACACAAAAAAGTACAGACATTTCCTATATGGTGGGAATTATCTCGTACGGACGGATCATTCATCTCTGCAGTGGCTCCTTAACTTCAAGGACGCTGAGGGGATGATGGGTAGATGGTTGAACCACCTCTCTGAGTTTGGCATGACGAATGAGCATATCATACACAGGAGTGGAGTAGATCATGTGAATGCGGACAGCTTGTCCCGCTATCCTATCCGGAACTGTCACCGTGTAGACTGCCGAGACTGTGGGTCTCACAATGCAGTGATTGCGTCTGTGGGTGCGAAAGTTCCTAACTGGACGTTAAATCACTTGAAAGATGAGCAGCTTGCAGATCCAGCTATTTCGAGGGTGTACTCCTTGAAGTTGTTGGGCCTGTCCAAGCCTGTTCGCCCCGCACTTTCGCTGGAATGTAAAGAAGTTAGACAACTGTTAGCTCAGTGGGATAATCTTTTTATACGGAACAGTGTATTGTGCCGCTGGAGAGTGCAACCTGGCAGGAAGAGAGCAGCTCAGTCTGTAGTGCCTTTGTCACTCAGACTACAGTTGCTCAATTACTGTCATGGCCACCGAACTTCAGCACACTTTGGCAGACAACGGACTGAGGCAAAGATTAAGAGTAGATATTACTGGCCTGGTATGACTTTGGACATACGGCGTTGGGTGAAACAATGTCCCCAATGCTGTTTATCAAAGCCTGGACCTGGTATTGGTAAACTACCTCTAAGTCAAGAGCTATTCGGTGTTCGATTTGCCCGGATCGCTGTTGATATCATTAGTGGTTTCAACACGACCCCCCGTGGGAATACCTGTATGATGGTGGTACAGGACTACTATACCAAGTATGTCCAAGTATATCCGTTGGTAAATCATACAGCTGTTACCTGCGCAGAAGCACTTTTCGAGAATTGGATCCTCACGTCGGGAGGTCCTTTAATGCTTCACTCCGACCAGGGTCGTGAGTTTGAATCTCGACTGTGGGCAGAACTGTGTAGTAAAATACACATCTGCAAGACGCATACGAACCCCTACCGACCTCAATCGGATGGTATGGTGGAACGT
This sequence comes from Harmothoe impar, assembly GCA_947462335.1. Taxonomy (NCBI): domain Eukaryota; kingdom Metazoa; phylum Annelida; class Polychaeta; order Phyllodocida; family Polynoidae; genus Harmothoe; species Harmothoe impar. Next base: position 83,515,405 of record OX381710.1, on the reverse strand, counting down.
TTCAATCGGACGTTGATCCAATGTCTCACGACAATGGTTAATGAGCACCGGGATGATTGGGATGAGCACGCTCGCAATATCTCCCATGCTTACAATGCTACCGAACATGCGTCGACGGGCTGTACGCCTAATATGCTCGTAATGGGTGAAGACATAGTCATGCCTAGTGACATGGTCTATGGAGTGCAGGGGCACCAGCTCGAGCAACCCTGCACAGTGATGTTTGTTGAATCACTTCGACAATCATTACGCGAGTCCTATGGAGTAGTAAGGGACAACTTGGAAAAATCTGCTAGTTTGCAGAAGGTGGGCTATGACACGGGCCTTAAACTCCGCCAATTCAAGGTGGGGGATAAGGTCGCGAGATTTAGCACACCAAATTCCAAAGTCAAGACCCTGTACTCCTGGGATGGTCCGCATACGGTTACTATGGTGGTGAGTGAAACTACTGTAGTAATACGGTTGCAAAAAGGGACTCTCACTAAATCACATGTGGCTAGACTCCGACCTTGGTATGGAGTTCCATATATAGATGACGGTGAAGATTCCCTCGGTGCTGGTCGAGTACCAGCACCAACCGACCCTGCGCTACCGAAGATACCGAAGGCAGGACCAACGGTCATACCGTCGGTACCGACGGTAGCGCGCCGAAGGGGTCGTCCTAGGAAATTACCGATTGAACCACAGTCGTGTGTTACCAAGCCCAAGCGCGGTAGGCCTCGTAAAAAAGGGTCAGCTGTGCGTAAAGGACTAACCGTAGGCACCGGTAAACAAAGCAAGGTGATACCTCCGGTGTCGTCATTGCTGGACATACCGGTACAAGGTCTACAGAGGAGCACACGTGTCAGAGAGCGAGATAAAATTGTGTAAACGTTTTTTTCTCTTACCTTGTTGACGACATTTTGCTGCTGGCTTGATTAAATTTCCATGGACAGTTCCGTACTGGGCCGGTGGTCATTGGCCCGGTACTCGATCACCAAAACACAACGAGAAGAGACGGGTTATCCGGTGTGGTTATCCGTTGGAGGTAGAAAAGCACGTGTTCAGGGCGGGTGGCTGGCTTTGCCGATTAGTTCTAAGTATGGGATTAGTTTTGACCACATATTGCTTAGTAACACGCTGCTGTGTATATCCTCTAATGCCGGTATATCATTCCCGGGTTTTCCGGTGGCTCCGCCACGAAAATTGTAAACAACAGTGAGAGTTCCCACCGTCGGATATGCCAGACGTGGGAAGGGCGCTGCCCGCGTCACCTGATCGATTTCTCCCGCCAAATGAGCCGTGAGAAATTGGGTCACCTCGGCGCGTCTTCGAGACGCGACCCCTGATTGGCTGAGAAGCCGGTCAAGGGGCGGGGTCACGGGGGACGGGTGGGGTATATAAGCCCCACAGGCAGCCAGGCTTCTTCAGATCAACACGTTTGCCCGTAGGGTAGCGTGTTGATCAGTGGTGCCTAGGTCTGCCCGGCAGTACCTACACTATTGTTTACTTGCTGTGCTACTAAATGCTCGGGTGAGTGAACCGTGAGGTTCACCTACGCCTGAGCTAACAGTATGGCAGCCCGTGTAGATGGCAAATGCACGGCCCCGGAGAAGGCTGAGGCCTCCGATGGGGAAGACCGAGTTCTCGAGTCTGACACGGAAATGGACACTACCGGTGCTCCAACCGTCGGTCAAGGCTCGGCTTCGGTACCAGCTGAACCTAACCCTGAGGGGTCGGGTGATGTTGTTCCGAAAACAGAACCTGGTCTGGGTGGTAGTAATACCAACCAGGAGGAGAACCCTGCAGGGGGATCTTCTCCGAAACCCGCCGGTGTATTGGCACAAGAACTGACGGTCCCTGATGGTGATTCATCAGACGGGTCCACGGTTCGTGCTAAGACCAAACGGAAGCGGAAGCGTAAGAGGAGGATTGCATTTTCCCCTGAAACTCCTGCTACCGAAGAGGTCGCACCGACTGAGGCAGATAGGCTCAAAGCTGTTGCTGATAGACTATCCAAGGCGGAAGCCGAGGGATGGTCTGTCGCAGAGAGCAGAGCCAATCGCCGCCTCCGCGCCAAGGCAGCGCATGTTCGTCTAAACCTGTGTCTCCGTGATGATGACCGGAAGAACCTGAGCCTTTCTGACTTAGTTCAGGAAAATGGCAAAATGGCTCTTCCTGCACCTCACACGACCGAGGGTTCAGACGACGAAGACTGGTTGACAGGTGATTCCCACCCCATTGACTGGTACCTCGTGTACCTCAGGGCAGTGTTGGAAGGGAATAAACCTAACATCCATAGGTCATGCCGCCCCAAGCTGAAATATGCTTGGAAGAACTACGTGCCAGGGGATCCCTGCCCGTACGTTCGCTGTCAGCGCCTGAAAGGGGCTTCGACAGCAGCAAAACGGTGGCCAAACCTGTTCAAGTTTGCCCGTCATTTGGTAGAGAAGCACATGAATGTGCGTCCCTACTTGTACTGTGTGAGTGGGAGTACTTCTACTTCGTGCCCTGAGTACAGTGACGGGGAACTATTCCGTTGCCAACGGAGGGCTGGTTTGGTAAGGCATCTTTGCGACAATAAGGGCGTGCACAAGCGCACTATTAGTCGTGGAGTTGAGGCTGCACTGAAGGTTTGGGGGTGCCACAAACGTGTAGGGAATCTACAGTTTAAGTGGCGAACCAACAAACTTAAACAGTGGAACTACCTCACGGAGGCTGACTGGGAGAGATTGTGTAAGGGCGCCAAGTGCGAACAAACCGATCTCGGGCCAGATACAGAAACTCCGATGCCCACTGTCAAAAAGGATACCCCTCCTAAGAAGAAAGATCTGAAAAGGGGCCGCCAGTCATCCAAAGATGATACCAAAGGTGGACGTGACCGTTCCCGCAGTGAACCTGCGAAGAAACGTGTCGCCACCGCCACGGTAACATCTGAGGTCGACCGTAGCCAAACCGTCGGTACCGTCATGGTATCTTCGGTTGCATTGCCCCCGGTTGCTGATCAACTGCCCAGGCAGGAGAGACAGAGACTGGGTAATGCACTGGCTATTGTTCAGAACTCTTTGGGTGACGAGCAGGCGGGTCAGGTCGCTGCTGACTATGTCAAGCAGTACAAGTGGAGTCAGAAGCAAAAGAAAGCTTCAGCCCCACAGGAGAGTGTCTCACCTGTCAGTGACGCTGAACAGGTAGAGGTACAACAGCCGGATGGGGCGTCAGCCCAGCCGACTGCTCCACCCCAGCACGGAGCAACCTCTGACCCCGTAAGGGATGACGAGGTGACTCCAGTACCTGAGCACAGGGCTGTTGACGAAGGGCTAGCAGGGTTACCTGTGTTGCCTGGAGACGGTCCTGCTTATGACACTGGATTCTCTGACACTCTAGTCCCCGGATTTGAGTGCTACAGAGCTAAGATGGCTGAAAACGCAAGTAAGCTACTCCAGTTTCAGGTTTCTTTCTTGGAGAAGTCCTACTTTGAGCAGTACAAGTTGCTCAGAGAACAGGCTATCCGGGAAGGGAAAGCTTGGGTTGCTGAACGCACCAGAGTCCTTGCCGAGCGTGAGGCGAGTCTGGAGCAAGATCATGCCCTCTGGAGGGCTACGATCGAACAGCTTGAATCAAGGTTGACAACTTGTGACGCCAAGTTCTTCCGGCAGTTCGGGCTAAAGCTGACAGAGTGGGAGAGAACTGGTTTTCCAGATCTCCAGTCCAGGTTGGGGCTTGCCGCAAGGCCTGCTCCTCCTGTGACCCCGGTACTGTCAGTACACCCACCTAGGTATGAGATGCCATTTTCTTTCATGGCACAATCTACCCGGGTGGTCAGTGGCGGGGAACCTACTGCGGCGCCGAGTACCCTCTCGGTAGCCCCAGGTGGAGCCCTTCCTCTCTAGGTGGAGGCTGCTGTGGTTTACACCACGGAGGCCCCTCCTGGAGGAAGTCCTGATGGGGAAGGAAAGCCATCCGGCGGTGTCCCTATGGACACCTAAGGTTGGTCCCCCGTCAGGCCCTCTGGGGTGCACTGTTCCGCCCCTCGGAGGTAAAACTAAACCATCGACGCAGCTACACGCCCCTGGACAACCAAAGCAGACCAACGGTGCTGTCGTGACTTAACCGAGTCTCTACTGCCACCACACTGGAAGCAGCCTGATGTCTTCAACCGTGGTTTACTACTAAGCCACAACCGTCGGTGCTCTACTACTGTCCAGGGCTCCTGATCCTGTGGTCACATTCTACTATTGTGACCTATGAACTATTATATGGATCATCCTCCTGTGATAATTATTCATAGGGAGGCACGGACCTACCTTTTTATATTTATATTTCACAAGAGATGGAAGTACTATACCGGTACTGGACTCTATCCATCTCTACCACCATAAACTGCTAGGTACTGGAGTACCGCCCCTAATAAGGATGACGATCTATCCCACCTTATTTAGGATACGCTAATATGGATTTTTATATATAAACTTTTCTACGCCAAAGGAAGTGGGAACTGCTATAGTTCCAATTATAAAACTTTTCTTCGCCAAAGGAAGTGAGAGCTATTATAGTTCTATTATTTATATATAAGGACACTAACTCCACACGGATTCGCACCATTGCTGAATGTAGTAGGTGATGTGTTGAGTTTCCAAGGTGGTTATTTGGTGCCTTTACTTTTAACTGATACTAGTCTAGGACTATCAGTTGGACAGTTTTTTATATCATGTGCCTACGGGACTATGGTTTGATACCAAAGACTATATTGTTGATATAAACTGTTATATACATGTTAACCTGGTTGTTCATGTATGTATGCCTGTTGTTACTATGAGTAGAAATGTTACTTGTTGATAAATAGATATACGTGGTATATAATGTATCCAAGAGGTATTATTATTATAAAACCAACCCTTCCTACATTCTAAAGGGGGGTAGTGTAACGGGTTGACTATATAGTCTAACTGTTATTGTTGTATATCTATTGTATGTTGTATGATGTAAGACAACACGGTTCTATTGTGTTTAATAACTGTTTTATTCATCTAACTAGTGTCGTCGGTTCGTTACATACACCGACTCCTCTAGTTCGGTTATCTATACGGTAGTGTACCGGTACCACCTTCGGTTACCGTCGGTAGTTGTTACATAATCATTTTTACATAACTAAACCTAACAGGTGGCGCTGCTAGTACGGTCACGTGGCTACGCAGCGCTGTATATAAGACGGCTACTTCCCCATTGGAAGTCAGTCAGGTTTGGGACTGTCGTGACATGACCACCCTGTGCTCACGGGCTTAACTCTATGCTATAGGGTTGCCCCACTGTATTATATATCTGTTCTGATCTTGTATATCCGCTGGTTATACTTGTACTATAATACACAAGAGTTACCTTTACAATAAAGTCGCCGTATATTAAAGTCTAATTTACCTTGTCTGGTTTTTGTACTCAAGTGTTACATACGTAGTAAGAGACCAACTACAGTTCTCTTCAAACGTACCAACTATCGTTCACATTATGTTCTTTCAAATGCAAGAGTTGCAGTTGTTGCTGCATATATAATTGCATAAGGCATTTTTTACATGGCAACTACTGCAATTCTTGTAAATAAACCTTGGCCCAAAATTAGCAATCGATAAACTTTGAACAAACTTTTCAACTACATGAAATAAATTTAGAAAACCTAACTAAAATAAGGCAATACATCTGATGTTAACAATCTCACACTAATTTCAACCCTTCTACTACCTGGAAAGGTCCTTTAATCAAACATTTTTATATCTAGGTTCATCAACTTCTTAAGACCTATGTGCATCAGCCTCATCACAATAAACTTTAAAACTTGAACTCTGTGGATGTTTAAACTGTGGCTGTATGGGGTAGTAGGGACAGTGATGCATGAAGGCAGTTAATATATGTGACGAGGTGAGGCAAAAGACCCCTCCAGGGGGGAAATAAGTAATTAAAGTTAGTGTCATAATATTTAAAATGAGATATCATGAGCTAAAAAATATTCCTGGGACTTGGTTTGGTAAACGAAGGCGATGCCGTGGTATGAGAGGGCTGTCCACTGACTGCTCCAGGCGTGTTTGTGGCGGATTGCTACCACTGCGGCGCTTCTACTGTTGCACCACAGTCAATATTTGGAGCTCTTTCGATTGCGACAAAGCAGAAGTCTTAATTTGCTTTCTTTCGGCCAAGAAACGCGAAAAACTAACCTGATCCGAATTGTTTTCGTCCGGGCAGAAGTGCGGGTCAGCCATGTTGGTTGGCGCATGCGCGCTGAGCCCCTGCTTCACGGACAGAGACTGAATGCTTAGGTCTGCACCTTCCCCGGGCCCTCCCAGCGAGTCAAGTCCACTGGTTTCCTGCTCTGTATGGCTGAAAGCATGTCCAGCTCGATATCTCTCAGCTTCCTCTCTTGCTACCTCCTTTCCTCTGCTGCTGCCTACTGGATTCTGAGCTCTTTCCAGAGTTGATCCGTGTGTCTAGCTCAGCATCTGTCATTGACGACAGGTCCTCGGGGGATTGTTGAGCTGCTTGCTGTCTGCCTGCCTAAGAGGGGAGATCAGCTGTGACCTAGTTATACCTGGGCACATTTGAGGAGAGGGAAGGTGGTGCCCCCTAGTAACCAATACCTGAACCAGGTGTATGACTCCTGCTTCTAACCCTTTTCAAAAATTAGTTAATATCACTAGCTGAAAATTTGAAATAAGCTCTAAATGCATTGTTTAACAAAGTAAATGATGACAATTATGAAAAATCGGTTTTATTTAGAAAAAAACAAATAAAATAGGATTTATTAGTCTAAAATTGGTTTTAGAAGAAATGTTTGCGTTTTGTTTTCAGTTTTGGGTAACTTATTGGATTTTTAAGAAATTACCTCCAATTTCAGCTTCTGGGTCGGTTTCCTCGGCATCCAAAAACTGTCATATGTGCTAAATCTTCATAAAAATATTCTTTTTGCATTCCAAATATAGAATGTTAGCATCAAAGAAGATTATTGTATTCTTCATACAAGTGAGGGCGCAAACAGATTACATCTGTTTGCTAGCCCTCACTTGTTTGAGAAGATACTGGATTCAATACTTATGCATTAGGGGTGTTCAATTTTAGAGCATATTTTCAGTTTGGATCGGGCCACTGTCAGTCGGCGCGGATAGACTCGCTATGTTTAAGCACTACCGGGTAGAGTCTTGCCTGCTCTATTTGGGTCAAAAATGGGTCTTTTTGGGTCAGGAAAAAAATAGGTGGTACTTCAGCATGTCTACTTTTCTATTATCTGAGGCTCATAAATGTTTGGGGCCCCAAAATATCCATGAATCCAAAAAAGCAAACTCAAATTGATCAGCCACGAGACCGTATATAGGATTTTAACAGGGTTGGGATGGTGAATTGACCCCAACTCAGGGGGGGCTTGGCGGGTCATAAAGAATTTTTCTTTCAATGGGATAGCGGAAACTTGGATATTTAACATGTCTTCTTTGCCACATATTAAGGGCAGATCCCAAAAATTGCTCTAACCCCCCCAAAAAAGGGCTTGTTGTTGAGCAATTTTTCAAGTTATTGTAGTAGTATTCATGTTTGAGGGTCCTGCCGCTATTGGTTTAGTCACTTCTACTTGTTGGATTTCTTAATGAATCGTATCATAAGAAAGGCCTAATACAGGGGAGTTCAAAAAAAGAATTTGGGGCTCCACCCCCCTTGTGTTCAATTTTAGAGCATATTTTCAGTTTGGATCGGGCCACTGTCAGTCGGCGCGGATAGACTCGCTATGTTAAAGCACTACCGGGTTGAGTCTCGCCTGCTCTATTTGGGTCAAAAATGGGTCTTTTTGGGTCAGGAAAAAAATAGGTGGTACTTCAGAATGTCTACTTTACGATTATCCGAGGCTCAGAAATGTTTGGGGCCCCAAAATATCCATAAATCCAAAAAAGCAAACTCAAGTTGATCAGCCACGAGACCGTATATAGGATTTCAACAGGGTTGGCACAGTGAATTGACCCAAACTCAGGGGGGGCTTGGGGGGTCATAAAGAATTGTTCTTTCAATGGGATAGCGGAAACTTGGATATTTAACATGTCTTCTTTGCCACATATTAAGGGCAGATCCCAAAAATTGCTCTAACCCCCCAAAAAAGGGCTTGTTGTTGAGCAATTTTTCAAGTTATTCTAGTAGTATTCATGTTTGAGGGTCCTGCCGCTATTGGTTTAGTCACTTCTACTTATTGGATTTCTTAATGAATCGTATCATAAGAAAGGCCTAATACAGGGGAGTTCAAAAAAAAATTTGGGGCTCCCCCCCCCCTTGTGTTCAATTTTAGAGCATATTTTCAGTTTGGATTGGGCCACTGTCAGTCGGCGCGGATAGACTCGCTAGGTTAAAGCACTACCGGGTTGAGTCTCGCCTGCTCTATTTGGGTCAAAAACGGGTCTTTTTGGGTCAGGAAAAAAATAGGTTGTACTTCAGCATGTTTACTTTTCTATTATCTGAGGCTCAGAAATGTTTGGGGCCCCAAAATATCCATAAATCCAAAAAGGCAAACTCAAGTTGATCAGCCACGAGACCGTATATAAGATTTCAGCAGGGTTGGGACGGTGAATTGACCCAAACTCAAGGGGGGCTTGGGGGGTCATAAAGAATTTTTCTTTCAATGGGATAGCGGAAACTTGGATATTAAACATGTCTTCTTTGCCACATATTAAGGGCAGATCCCAAAAATTGCTCTAACCCCCCCATAAAAGGGCTTGTCATTGAGCAATTTTTAAGTTATTCTAGTAGTATTCATGTTTGAGGGTCCTGCCGCTATTGGTTTAGTCACTTCTACTTGTTGGCTTTCTTAATGAATCGTATCATTAGAAAGGCCTAATGCAGGGGAGTTCAAAAAAAAAATTTTGGGGCTACCCCCCCCTTGTGTTCAATTTTAGACCATATTTTCAGTTTGGATCGGGCCACTGTCAGTCAGAGCTGATAGACTGGCTATGTTAAAGCACTACCGGGTAGAGTCTCGCCTGCTCTATTTGGGTCAAAAATGGGTCTTTTTGGGTCAGGAAAAAAATAGGTGGTACTTCAGAATGTCTACTTTACGATGATCTGAGGCTCAGAAATGTTTGGGGCCCCAAAATATCCATAAATCCAAAAAAGCAAACTCAAGTTGATCAGCCACGAGACCGTATATAGGATTTCAACAGGGTTGGCACAGTGAATTGACCCAAACTCAGGGGGGGCTTGGGGGGTCATAAAGAATTGTTCTTTCAATGGGATAGCGGAAACTTGGATATTTAACATGTCTTCTTTGCCACATATTAAGGGCAGATCCCAAAAATTGCTCTCATACCCCCAAAAAAGGGTATGTCTTTGAGTAATTTTTCAAGTTATTCTAGTAATATTCATGTTTGAGGGTCCTGCCGCTATTGGTTTAGTCACTTCTACTTGTTGGATTTCTTAATGAATTGTATCATTAGAAAGGCCTAATACAGGGGAGTTCAAAAAAATTATTTTGGGGCTCCCCCCCCCTTGTGTTCAATTTGAGAGCATATTTTCAGTTTGGATCGGGCCACTGTCAGTCGGCACGGATAGACTCGCTATGTTAAAGCACTACCGGGTGGAGTCTTGCCTGCTCTATTTGGGTCAAAAATGGGTCTTTTTGGGTCAGGAAAAAAGTAGGTGGTACTTCAGCATGTCTACTTTACAATTATCTGAGGCTCAGAAATGTTTGGGGCTCCAAAATATCCATAAATCCAAAAAAGCAAACTCAAGTTGATCAGCCACGAGACCGTATATCCGCGAGACTGCCCTAACTAGGTCACTCATTGACCCAGTTCTTTTCCCGTGCCCGCAGGGCGCCGGTGCTCGTATTATAAACAGGTGCTTTGGGTAGTAGCCGAACCTTTCGCAACCAACAGCTCTGCTGGAGTATTAGTGAGGTTTTTATGGGAAGCATGCCCGCAAACCCACCGGATTATCCGCTCACCACCCACTGGTACCCTGCTGGGGGGTTTACACGCTCCATACCCGGTCACTCGTGTATATTCCAACATTTAACAGATGACAACACAAAACAATTTTTTTCTCTGAAAAAGAGGAAATAAATTTATAATCTTTCCCGCCAGGAATTTGTTCCCTCCTTCTCCTAACATAGTACGGGACAACACACTCGTTGTGTACCAGCTTAGGTTACCGCAGCCCTTTCTATCAGGCGGGGACTGCGTCGAGTACCTCCCATGGGTATTTTCTTTGACCTAGCTCCGGAAGGCGCCCTTTACAGAGGCAGGGTTAGCCGTCCCCTTTCTCTTCCGCCTAGGTTTGCTTACAGCTAGCGAGACTTTTTCCTTCTTCTGCACCTTCTGATCACGGACCCCTAACTTCCTAGGCCTTCCTCGGCCACGTTTCGGGGTTATTTGATCCATTTTCCTGTTCTTGACTTCCTGGTGTAATCCATCTACTCCTAACCAATACGTTTCTGTGGTCAGATCCCTCCCCTTCCAGGGAGGGAGCTGAGCCACGTTGGATTTATAGATCCGCCCAATTAAGGATTTAATCATGACAGTACAGTCACTTACTACTCTAGTCACCACAAATGGACCATCCCAGTTGCTTGCCAATTTTAAATTGGATAGAGGTTCGTGTAGTCTCACTACTTGATCCCCTACCTTGAACCGACTGACTTTTAGTCCATGGTCATAACCAGTCTTCTGCCATTTCGCATTCTTTTGTAACTCAGTTCTAACAAGTTCATATGCGAATTTAAACTGGTCTCTTAGTGATTCTACAAACATCACGTGACAGGATGCGTCGGGATTCAACCCGACCACCCCAAAAACAAGATCGGCTGGCATGATCATGTCGTCCCCAAACACTAATAAGTTTGGGTGCAATTGGTGCTTTTATGAATAGTGCTGTTGAATGCATGGCATACATATTCACATTGTTCATCCCAATCCGTCATACTTTCATCCACCAAGGATTTCAGAACCTGAATTAGCGTTCTGTTGAACCTTTCCACCATCCCATCACTCTGGGGTCGGTAGGGGTTGGTTCGGGTCTTACAGATGGCTAACCCATGGCACATTTCCTGCCATAGATCCGACTCAAATTCCCGGCCTTGGTCACTATGCATCATCAGAGGCACTCCTAGGTGTAATACCCAACCTTTCACAAAGGCCTTCACACAGGTCGCTGCTTTGTGATCGGGTAAGGGGAACACCCTCGTGTACTTAGTATAGTAGTCAGTGACTACCATCATACACATGCTACCATCAGGGGTTGTTTTAAAACCACTGATGATGTCGATTGCTATTCTCGCAAACCTAACTCCGAACAGTTCCTGGGACAATGGCATTTTACCCATCCCAGGGCCGGGTTTATTTTTGCAGCAATCGGGACAAGTGGCGATCCAACGTAATAAGTCAGTGCTCATTCCTGGCCAGTAGTATCTTCGGGAGAGGCGCTCTAGTGAACGTTTCTTCCCAAAGTGACCACTGGTCATATGACCGTGACAATAATACATCAAATCCCTCCTCATACCGGAGGGGATCACTACCTGTCTGATCCTTCTTCCCGAAGGATTGATCTTCCATCTATATAGCACACCTTCGGATACTTCCAGCTCTGTCCATTGAGCTAAAAATCTCATCATCTCTCTATTTTCTAGCGAGATTTCAGGTCGAACAGGTTTGATTCCCTTAGGAATCAACCCGAGCAACCTCCCCACCATCGGATCCTTCTCCTGGAACCTTCGGATAGTCTCCATAGACCATTGAAGGATACCAGTTCCTCTGGATTCCAGTGGCAACCGGACTCCAGCTTGGACCGCCCCATGGGCTCCACAATCGTCACATTTCTCATTTCCACAACTCCTTATGGGTCTGCGGGACAGTGCATCAGCATTTACATGCTTCACACCGGGTCAGTGTTGGATCTGCTTCTGTTCCAACCCGAACTCTGATAAGTGTGCTAACCACCGGCCTATCATACCTTCAGCATCCTTAAAATTAAGTAACCACCTCAAGGAGGAATGGTCAGTCCTCAGCGTAAAATCTGAGCCCCACAACAAATGTTTATATTTCTTTGTGTAAACAATCACTGCCAAGAGTTCCCTCTTGGTGGTACAGTAATTCCTCTGTGACTTGTTCATTGTGTTGCTAGCAAAAGCAATGGGAACTTCCTTTCCGTCTTGGACCTGACTCAGAGCAGCTCCAATGCTCTCATTGCTGGCATCAGTATCCAGGATGAAATGACTGGCGGCTGTCGGATATTTCAACACTGGTGTTTCAACAAAGAGTCTTTTGATGGATTCAAAAGACTCGTCTTGTTCTTTTCCCCATGGAAAAACTTCCTTACGCCTACCAGGTGTCCAATGAGACAGTGACTGGATAGGATAGCTCACCTGGGCATAGCCTGGTAAGAAATCTCGATAATACGAGCAGAACCCAAGGAATGAACGGACATCCTTGGGACACCTGGGTTTTTCCCACTCCGTCACACTTCGGATCTTCTCCGGGTCTGCTTTCACACCCTGTGTGGAAATGATTATCCCCAGATAATTAATATCTTTCTTAAACAACTGACATTTCTTAGGTTTTAATTTCAACCCATTACTCATTATTCTCTGGAGGACTTCTTCCAGGTTGTCTAGACAACCTCGGAATGTCCTTCCGAAGATAATGACGTCATCTAGGTAAACTAGACATTTTTTCCATAGTAAATCGCTCAGTAATGTCTCCATCATGGCCTCGAAGGTGGCTGGCGCATTGCACAACCCGAAGGGCATGACGTTGTACTGGAACAATCCTACATGGCTAGAGAAGGCCGTCTTCTCCATGTCGGCAGGTTTCATCCCGACCTGCCAGTACCCAGACTGTAAGTCTATGGTACAGTACCATTCATTCCCTCCTAGTGAGTCAATGGTTTCATCAATCCTCGGCAGAGGATATGAATTCTTCTTCGTCATCCCATTCAGTTTCCTGTAGTCAATACAGAACCGTATGGTCCCATCTTTTTTTTGTGACCATACAGACTGGACTGCTCCAGGGGCTGGAACAGGGTACAATAGCATGATCCCTAATCATCTTATTGATCTCAGTTTCTGCTACCTCCTTCTTCTTCAGAGGTAGCCGACGGTAAGGAATTTTAAAGGGGGAACTTTCCCCCACGTCAATTCCGTGTAGGACTTTATCAGTTCGTCCTAAGGGTTCTCCTGGGAACGCGAAGGCCCTTCGGCAACGTTTTAACATTACCCGAAGGTCCTTCTGCTCCTTCGGATCTAATTCCGAAGCATCTAGAATTAGCTTCTCTAATTCCTCTTCAATTACGACCGTACCCGGCAGCTCTTCGGATGGCAACCCCAGAAGGCTGCTGGTGACCGCCTCCGCGAGTACCACACTGCCTACTTTAGCGCCTTTCTGGAGATATACCATATGAACACCAGGATTGGAAATGGGGACAAGAGTCCATTGGGCATTTCCCACCAACGTATCAGCAGATTCCAACCAAAGGGATTGGAGATAAGCTACGTCGGGTTCCATGACCCCGGCCCTTCCTCTTAGTTCAGAGGAAGCGCTGATTAACACATCACATGTGGTTCCCGGTGGAAGTTTCACCGTCTGTGCGACACTTGCTACACTACTGATAACTCTCAGCACACATTGTGCTTTGATATTAGAGGGACTCTGTATGGACAATTCACCTGTCTTCGGGTTCAACATCATCCCGAACAGGTCGGCAAAGTCCATCCCTATGATACCATCATCCTCGATCTCAGCAATGGTTGGGGAGAATACAAACTCCTTCCCCACCACTGAGATACACAGGAAAGTACGTCCAAACGTCCGCAATCTGCTACCGTCGGCTGTGCACGCATTTACCCTCATTTTAAGGTCATCATTTGTGCCCAGCAGAAGAGTGTAGAACTTCCGAGAGATGATGGAGTGGCTGGCTCCAGTATTTATCAGAAATTCCCCGACTCTTCCCTTCACAGAAGGGGCTAAACACCACCTTTTACCTCCATTCAATGAAGGGTTACTAGTGAACTTCTGTAAGTCACTCTCAGTACCTAGATCTAATCCACGCCCTCTTATGTATTCCAGGCAAGGGTGATCTAGGGGGAGCCTGGTTCCACAAACCATTGCACTATACTCCTCCGCATCAGCACCGGGTTTCTCCGACTCATTTCCCGAATGTATGACTGGAATGCTGATGGCACCGGCCCCAGGGTTCTCAAGCTGCGCCTGCTTGTCCCCCTTATGTCCGGGCGTCACTACTGAGTGTGAACTTACTCCTGTTCCGTCAGGAGTATCATGGCATATTTCCTTCGGGATCTCTGAGTCGCCTTCCTCAGGGATCCCCTTTAATTTTCCGAGTTCTTTCCGGAGAATCGCATCACAGGTTTCTCAGCTGTGCATGAGGAGGCATAATGCCCCTTCTCCTGACATCTGTAGCATGTTACAGTACTCAGTTCGGGTTTTACCTTCCGTTCCTGTTTCTTATCAAACAATGCCACCATATGCTGCATCATGGCTTCTACCAATCCGAGAGATTGGTCGGGTTCCGATTTCTTCGGAACATTGTGTTCTGGTGGACCCGAGGGAGGTTTGGAAGGGGTTTTTGAATTGTCCCCTGGAGGTTTCTCTGGCTTTTTGCTGCATGATTTGTCAAAAGGTTTCCGCCTTTTGTTATCACCGGATTTTTTGTCCCGGCGCTTCCCACTGAAGGCTACAGCCCCAATGGTCTCTTCTCCTTCGGAATCCTCACCCGAGGATCCCCCGCTGCTGCTATAGTCAACTACCGCTGACATTTGGGATTGGTTGGGCACCAATCCGGCAAGAAGAATTTTCTTCTTCTCATACCCATCTATGGCTAAAAATAGATCGGCTAGGGAGGAATCGCTTTTCCAAGCTTTTCTGGTTAGTTCCTGATGATCAGGGCCACTCAGTCCGCTAATAAACCGGACAAAGAGAGTCTCGATATAGTAATCGGCGTCTCTAGCCCATTCGGGTCTGGCCTGATGCAGAATCTGTTGAAGCTCTAGACCATATATCTTTGGGGACTCTTTTGGTTTCTGGGTTCGTCCTTTGAAGACCAACCAGTGATCCACGGTCACCAGGTTCCCAAAGATATATACAGCAGTATTTTCGAGCTGATCATATGTGCCCGAAGGGCCATATGTACTTCTCCATTGGGAGACTGCTGATTTACCTGGCCCATCATTTAGCCAGATTACGAAGGCTCCTAATGAGTCTTCTTTAGACCACCCATTGTATTTGCAGTCATCCACAAATATTTGGTATTCATCTTTCCAGGGTCCTTTCCCTTTGTAGGGTTTGGTGATCCTGGCGGTGCGCCGGGCACCCCTGGTGGCCCCCTCTATCAGCTGATGTGATAGATTCCGGCTCCAGTCCATTATTTCAGTGGCATCTTGTCCCCGGCTATAGCTATCTAAGCCAAGGCTCTTGATACAAGGATCAGTATCATAAACCTGTCTCAGTCCGGGAGCCATTGAGGTTCCTCGGGTCAATGGTCGGACTGGAGAGACTGGTTCGCACCCGGCAAACCGGGTGGGTCGAGGGCGAGAAGTGGTACCCGGATAAGGGGGAACACTCCCGGTGGTTGTCTGGTCATGGGTTTGGGGTCTAGGCCGACTTCCCTGACTAGTTGTAGGTCTATCAGGACTATCAGTACGGGGGTACTGTCGGTTCTGATCCCTAGACCATCCAGCAGAAGGTCCTTCCCCGGCTCTCTTGCCTCGGGTTGCATGCCCCCGGGTTTGATTTCCCGGAGTTCTCCCTTCTCTGCTCTCTGCCTTCTGGTTATGATGTAAAATCAGGTCACCCCAATTATCATAACCATACCACCCCCCCTGTTGATCCTCATGGGTGGTGGTGTTCTTGTTCGTACCCGAAGGGGGTGGAACAACTCCATACCGAGATGGACTATCCCCAGTGAAGGGGTTCAAGGTGTCATAACTATCGACTCCCGACGCACTTCCCGCGGAATATGCCGTCGGATCGATGGTTACCGAAGGTCCCTTCGGAGCAGGGGGAGCAGATGTATAGTAGACATCTTTCTCTACCTGTCCTCCGGAAGGGTATCGGGTGGTGGGTTTTAGAACTCCTTGGAGTGGAGGGTTCTCCACTCCTTCCCCAAGGGTGAGGGTCACCTCTGGGTCAGGTACCTTCTGGTTACCTAGGTAGAGTTACAACTCTACCCGTCTAGCTTCCAGTATAGATACCGCCTGCATGCTCTCAAGCTTCTTTTGATCTAACTCTTTGTTTGCTTCTATGATAGCAGTTCTTACTGCCTCATTGTCCTCGACCTGCTGGTTGCGAGCGTCCTTGGCAGCGTGCCATTCCCTACAGTATCTTTCTAGGTCCGCCTGATACTGTTGTTGACAGGCATAAGACTTCCGGTTAGCTTGACCTAGCTCGGATAATCTTTTCTTTTCTTCTCTCAGGGTTTCCTGATTTTTCTCCATCTGGTCTTGGCCCAGTTGGTTGTCACGGGTCAACTGATCCCTCCTCCTCTCCATATCCTGATGGACCTGCCTATTCTCTAAGATGTACCTATCCCTTTCAGAGATCAACGAAACCAATTCATCGTGCAGAGCATCGTACTGCTTGTTCATTTCTTCCTTGTTCCGGTAATCGTTGTCCCGGTCCAAAGTGTCGTCCTGATTGAGATCAGGTCTGGTCCCGACGATGGGACATCCTTCGGGTACGACCCGAAGGGGTTTTGGCGGTATTTGGGTCCAGAAATGAGCCTTTCTGGTTCGCTCTTTTCTTTCCTCCGGGAAAGAAAACGGAGTCAGTCGTGTTGAACAAAGAACGCCCAGTGTTCAACATGATTTGACCCTGAGTGGCAATGAGGTTTGATGTGAACCCCCTCACCTCCTCCGGATCCATCTGGTCCACCCGGGTGGACTCCAGTTCTCCTTCTTCCAAGGTCGCTCCTGGATTTAAAGCTCCTTCGGTTTCACGCATGAAACCCTCGAAGCTGGTCGGAACAACTGAGTTATTCCGCTCCGGGACGTTACCGTCCCCATACTTCCCTACTCCGGCCAGGTTCACCTGACTGCTATTCGAAAACTGATCCTGGTCACGGCACCAGTGTAGTGGTTCGGAATCTCAGAAAGAGAACAAGAACATCAGTTTCCAAGTGCGAAGTAGAAAGCGTGTTTTATTCAACGTATCCCTATTACAATTGAATCTAGTCTTAACCCGAAGGATAAGACGAAGCAGTCCTGGTTCAATCTAGTGATTGGGGAAGGGTAATGCTGGGAGTCAGCGGGGCCTGCACTGACTGGCGACTATATGAGGAGGGGAGGTTTATATACCCCCTTTGGATGTGAAATGGACATGGTCACGTGTCGGTTGGCTCCCGCCTGAAACGTGGTGCGCAGTACCCGAGAGAGGACAGTCGCCCCCTCTGGGATACTGCCCACACTAACGCCAGGCGGGAACAACCCGAACTTAACCCTCCTCTGTCACCTGGATGTAAATGATTACCGTAGTAAACCCCGACAGCACTACCGGGTAGAGTCAGGGGAGGCTTGGGGGGTCATAAAGAATTTTTCTTTCAATGGGATAGCGGAAACTTGGATATTTAACATGTCTTCTTTGCCACATATTAAGGGCACATCCCAAAAATTGCTCTAACCCCCCAAAGAAAGGGCTTGTCGTTGAGCAATTTTCAAGTTATTCTAGTAGTATTCATGTTTGAGGGTCCTGCTGCTATTGGTTTAGTCACTTCTACTTGTTGGATCTCTTAATGAATCGTATCATTAGAAAGGCCTCATACAGGGGAGTTCAAAAAAAATATTTTGGGGCTCCCCCCCCCCTTGTGTTCAATTTTAGAGCATATTTTCAGTTTGGATCGGGCCACTGTCAGTCGGCGCGGATAGACTCGCTATGTTAAAGCACTACCGGGTAGAGTCTCGCCTGCTCTATTTGGGTCAAAAATGGGTCTTTTTGGGTCAGGAAAAAAATTGGTGGTACTTCAGCATGTCTACTTTACATACAGATTGGTTTCTGAGACCAGCATATAGGTTTTGAGGGATAAAGGCAAGTTTTTATTCAACACCAGATTGGTACCTGAGACCAGTATATAGGTTTTGAGGGATAAAGACAAGTCAATATCTGAATGAAGAGTGGTTTCTGAGACCAGCATATCGAGGTTTTGAGGGATAAAGGCAAGTTTATATTCAACACAAGATTGGTTCCTGAGACCAGTATATAGGTTTTGAGGGATAAAGGCAAGTTTATATTTAAAACCAGATTGGTACCTGAGACCAGCATATAGGTTTTGAGGGATAAAGGCAAGTCAATATCTGAGTGCAGATTGGTTTCTGAGACCAGCATATAGGTTTTGAGGGATAAAGGCAAGTTTATATTCAACACCAGATTGGTACCTGAGACCAGCATATATAGGTTTTGAGGGATAAAGGCAAGTCAATATCCTAGTGCAGATTGGTTTCTGAGACCAGCATATAGGTTTTGAGGGATAAAGGCAAGTTTATATTCAATACCAGATTGGTACCGGAGACCAGTATATAGGTTTTGAGGGATAAAGGCAAGTTAATATCTGAGTGCAGATTGGTACCTGAGACCAGTAAATAGGTTTTGAGGGATAAAGGCAAGTCAATATCCTAGTGCAGATTGGTTGCTGAGACCAGCATATAGGTTTTGAGGGATAAAGGCAAGTTTTTATTCAACACCAGATTGGATCTTGAGACCAGGAGACCAGTTCATAGGTTTTGAGGGATAAAGGCAAGTCAATACCTGAGTGCAGATTGGTTTCTGAGACCAGCATATATAGGATTTGAGGGATAAAGGCAAGTCAATATCTGAGTGCAGATTGATACCTGAGACCCGTATATACAGGTTTTGAGGGATAAAGGCAAGTTAATATCTGAGTGCAGATTGGTTTCTGAGACCAGCATATAGGTTTTGAGGGATAAAGGCAAGTTTATATTCAACACCAGATTGGTACCTTAGACCAGTATATAGGTTTTGAGGGATAAAGGCAAGTCAATATCTGGGAGCAGATTGGTTTCTGAGACCAGTATATAGGTCTTTAGGGATAAAGGCAAGTCAATATCTGAGTGCAGATTGGTAACTGAAACCAGCATATGGGTTTTGAGGGATAAAGGCAATTACAGCTGGGACTCATATAGGTTTTGAGGGATAAAGGCTTTTGAGGGATAAAGGCAAATATTTTGAGGGATAAAGGCTTTTGAGCTTTAACGCCATTTTTGAGGGATAAAGGCCCGACAGGGCCTTTATCCCTCAAAAGGGTCCCATTTTGAGGGATAAGGGCAATTTGAGGGATAAAGGCCCCACACACCCTCTGTCGCAAAAGCTTATCATTAGAAAGGCCCAATACAGGGGATTTCAGCAAAAAATGTTTTGGGGCTCCCCCCTCCCCATGTACAATATTTTAGAGCAGTTTTCATGGTTACATCGAGCCACTGTCACTCGCCGTCTATAGATTCGCACTAGGACTGAGCCAATGATTGAATGATTCAAGTTGAGAAATTACAGTCTGGTCTGAGTCTCCTGCCTCCCCCTGTCTCCCCCTCCCTCTGCTTCCTCCCTCCCCTTTATCTTCCCTCCCCTGTCTCCTCCCTCTTTCCCTGTCTCCCCCTCCCCTGTCTCCCCTGTCCCCTGTCTCCTCCCTCCCCTGTCTCCTCCCTCCCCTGTCTCCCGCCTCCCCCTGTCTCCCCCTCCCTCTGCTTCCTCCCTCCCCTTTATCTTCCCTGCCCTGTCTCCTCCATCTTTCCCTGTCTCCTGCCTTTCTGGTCTCCTGCCTCCCCTGTCTCCTCCCCTGCCATGGTCTCCTGCCTCCCCTGCCTCCTCCCCTGCCCCTGTCTCCCCCTCCCCTGTCTCGCCCTTGTCTGGACATTGTCATTTTCTCTAAATTAACCTAAATGTCATTATAATGTGTAAAAAAGCGGTCAGACAGAGGAAAGTTATTCCTCTCTCTGACCAGTCAGAGAGAGGAATTATTAAGTTAAGGCTCTACTGGCAGTTAGTATTATTCTTTCCTATTTCTATCAATGTCAACTGGACCACATATTGATATACTAGTCAGGAAAAAAACACTTTGGTCACAATACATCTCATTCCTCCTTCCCAGGCACCTTGAAATATAAGATTTTCTCTCTTTTTTTCCCCCTTTAGCAGTTTAAGATATTTCCAAACTTTGCCTGTTTTTCCTGAGAAACATACCATATATGACAATCGATATTCTGATCAAAAAGATTAACCAAACCCTTCATCTGTCCATGTGTACACTACATTGTGCTATTGGGATTGATGGTATTTCATAATTGTCATTTGATCAATGTGTAAAAAAGCGGTCAGACAGAGGAAAGTAGTTCCTCTGTCTGACCGGTCAGAGAGAGGAATTCTAATATATGGCTCTAGTACCAGCCAGTATTATTCTTTCATATTTCTATCAATGTCAATTGAAAGACATATTGTTCCACTATTTGGGAAGAAACAAAGTTTACACAGTCTGAAACATTCACAAATATTACATATTTCTCCTGAGTAGCCCACCATAATGTCCATTCAAATTACAGTGCATTTACTTTCAAAAATGCATCATCTGTCCATGTGTATACTACATTATGCTATTGGGATCAATGGTTATTCATAATTGTCATTTGATCAATGTGTAAAAAAGCGGTCAGACAGAGGAGAGTAGTTCCTCTGTCTGACCAGTCAGAGAGAGGAATTCTAATATAGGGTTCTAGTGCCCGCCAGTATTATTCTTTCATATTTCTATCAATGTCAATCGAAAGCCATATTGATGTACTACTAAGGAAGAAACAAACTTTACCCATGATGCATGGTATTTCAGGACTATCTTCTGATCAATGTGTGTAAAAAGTGGTCAGAGAGAGGAAAATATGTTCCTCTGTCTGACCGGTCAGAGGGAGGCCACTGAGTAGATGGGCACACATATATGGTTGTGTTGGTAGGCCAGTCCTGTTGTTTGGATTATGTTGGAGGGCCATAGGGACCTACATGATACAAATATGATAGGTAATGTAATAACTGAACTGTGGATGGTGCCGGCCTATTTCTGAAAAATGGTCAGGATGGATCAAAAGTGGTCAGACAGAGGAACCAGGGTTACCGGGGACAGTAAATCGTCACTCCATTTGTCTGTGTCAGTCATCTAGTAAATTATCTAGTGAATTATGTTAGAGGGTAGGGGCCGATATGATACACTTATGATGGATGGTTTATAACTGGACTCTGCATGGTGGCAGTAGAATTCTGAAAATGGTCAGGATGGTTTAAAAGTGGTCAGACAGAGGAACCAGGGCTACCGGAGGCAGTACACTGACACTCCATTTCTTTGTTTGTGTCGCTCGGCCAGCCCTGATGTTTGGATTATGTTAGAGGGCTACAGGGGCCTACAGGATACACATGTGATAGGTAATTTAATAACTGAAATCTGCATGGTGCCAGCAGATTTCTAAAAATGGTCAGGATGGCTGAAAAGTGGTCAGACAGAGAAACCAGGGCCACCGGAGGCAGTAAACCAATACTCCATTTGTTTGCATCAGTCAGCAAGTCCTGATGTTTGGATCATGTTAGAAGGCCATACAGGCCTACAGGATGGACATATGATAGGTAGATTAATAACTGAACTCTGCATGGTGAGAGCAGATTTCTGAAAATGGTCAGGATGGCTCAAAAGTGGTCAGACAGAGGAACCAGAGATGAATTGGAAGCAGTACCTTGTTTGTGTCAGTCACACAGTCTTAATGTTTAGATTACATTTGAGGCCCATATGGGGCCTACATGATGGACATATTGTACATCATTATTTAAATGAACTCCGGATGGGCCGCTGAATTGAAAGACAAAGGTCAGACAGAGGAATGGAGCTACATCAACTTTTTGATAACCGCTCTGCTTGGAAAAGAGGCAGATATGAGGAATGGAGATTTTTCTACCCAATGCTACATGACATTAAATGTGTGATGGAACATGTTATAGACCTTCAGATATTATAATGTAGATGGGGTATGGCAAACGGTTACAAATCTAGAAAAATTCACAAAAACAGTCAGACAGAGGAAAGTAGGCTCGAGACAGTTATAATTGTCCTGCGCTGCCTATATGAGAAAAATATACAAGATTTTCACTCAGGTTGAAGCCAAGTATCAGTTTCTAATAGTTAAAAACATAAATGACTGCAGTACACCTGTTGATTTTTTTTAAATCACGGTATTCCGCTTAGGGGTAAAATTTGACGACAATTTTTGGCTGGTTTTTGGCCTCATATGGGAGAAATATGGTACATAAGTAGGGTAAACCATATATAGTCTGCTAGAACAAAACTTTTTGGACATGATAGGTAAAAAAAATTACATACAACAATGAATGGGTTCATTATAATCAGCAAAAACCCCAAAAACGGTCAGACAGAGGAGTTGCATCACATTCATGAGAATCAGTCTGTATTGTCACACACTCTACCTGAAAATAATCTATACCTTACCCCCCAGCTTAGTATCACGGGAGGTAGCCCTCCAGAGGCCCTCAAAATAATGTATAAATGACAGCATTAAGGTCCCCTGTACGCCCCAGCTTAGTATGGGGGTGCAGAGGGGTCCTCCCTCAGGTCAGAAAGTAGCCGAAATTAAGGGTACCGTGTAACAAAGTCCCTTTTTTTTTTAAGGCCCCTTACATGGACCCAGGGAATTCAATGGTTCTATTGGTTTGTTGCTAAGACAGCTGGTTGCCTAGCAACAGCTATTCTAAGTGTTTATCTGCCTAGCAACACCCATTTCCATGCTCCTGAGGTTGATTATGATCATACCTATACCCCCTAACATGGACCCAAGGAATTCAATGGTTCTTTTGCTTTGTTGCTAAGACAGCTGGTTGCCTGGCAACAGCTATTCTAATTGTTCATCTGCCTAGCAACACTCATCTCTATGCTCCTGAGGTTGATTATAATTGTACCTACCCCCCTAACATGGACCCAAGGAATTCAATGGTTCAATTATTTTGTTGCTAAGACAGCTGGTTGCCTAGCAACAGCTATTCTAATTGTTTATCTGCCTAACAATACCCATTTCCATGCTCCTGAGGTTGATTATAATCTTACCTACCCCCCGAACATGGGCCCTAGGAATTCAATGGTTCTATTGGTTTGTTGCTAAGACAGCTGGTTGCCTAGCAACAGCTATTCTTATTCTTTATCTGCCTAGCAACACCCATTTCCATGCTCCTGAGGTTGATTATAATCATACCTACCCCCCTTACATGGACCCCAGGAATTCAATGGTTCTCTTAGTGCTGCTGCACTGGTGGCCACTTAGTGGCTGTATATCACACTAAATTCCTGTAATGGCAAGTTTTCCCCTGTTGTGTCACATCTGTCAGTTATATCATCCTCCCCCCTATTTATATGGTGTCTTGAATGGGTCCCCTACAAATATACCAACCATGTAGATATTATGTTCCTTCAAATGCAAGAATTGCGGTTGTTCCCGCGTATAAAAATACCTGAGGCATTTTTTTATGCGGCAACAACCGCAATTCTTGTTACCATTCATGCTATTGCCCATTGGGGGGGGGGGGGGTTGCCGCCCTCTGTCTCTAAATGTATTGTCACACACTCTTCCTCAAAATAATGTATACCACTAGTATCACGGGAGGTAGCCCTTCAGAAGCCCTCAAAATAATGTATAATAACGGAAACAAGGTCCCCTATGTCCCAGAGCTAGTATCAAGGGTTGTACCCCTCCGCAAGCCCTAAAAATATTCTAAAACAACAAGATCAGGTGACCCTAAATCCCCTGGGTATTTTTATGGGTTAAACCCCTAGTCCTGATATGAGTTGAATATCACCATGCAACACTACGACCACATTTTAATGCTTAAAGATGCTTGAATACAATTTGCAATTATTTAAATGCCACATATTTGATGCTTCCAATAAATATAAATTTCCTGGAAATGTCATATGAGATTTGCATGAATGGCATATATTTATTTCGACCCTTGGTAGCAGTAAGGTACATATATATCAAAATAATGTTATGACCATGTAATACTATGACAATATTTTTGAATGCAGTAGCTCTCCAGTAAATTTAAGAGAAATCAGTATTCCCTGGAAATATCATATGATATTGACATTTAATTTAAGGTTTACTTAAAGTCACCAGCAATGTCATATGACACTTCCAATACATTAAGGTTTACATTAAATCTACTAGAAATGTCACATGACATTCCGGTAAATTAAGGTTGACATTAAATTTACCGGGAAATGTCATATGGCATTTCCGGTAAATTTAGGTAGACATCAAATTTACTGGAAATGTCATGCGACATTGCCGTGACCTTTCCTGGATGTTTAAGTAAACCTTAAATATACTCTAACAGGAATTTTGATGCAGTGTTAGTCATTCATTGCCCTAATTGGGCAGACTAGATTATCCTACCTACTACATCACTCCTACAGCACACTTCCCTACCCACTGTTAGGCCACTCAAAAGTGAAAATGTGCTGAGAACGTTTTTAATTTTTAATTTTTTGAAATATATAGGGAAATTAAGACTTCCCGCACACAATTTTCGCATTTTAGTAGTTAAGAGTTTGTTGAACCAAAAATGTTTTTTTAATGCAAGTTATTCCTAGCCCTCTGTATTCCTACCAGCATGAGCTTTAATTTGATACCAAATATGCCAATAGTTGTCGACTTTTGACCGATTTGACCGACTTTTCCTGTGAATAGATTATGTCTGAAATTACAGCTAGAGAAACAAGTGCAGGAGGTCTAGAGGGGTTGCAATCAATTGACCCTTGAACTGACATATTCCCTTCATCAAGAAAAATTATGTTGATAACCACCATGCGTTCTTGAATCAGTTGATGATTATTGAACTCTTAACCCAGATACAATCAGGCTGCTCCTTTGATCCAACCTGATTCTCAACCAAAAGTCATTAAGTTATCAATGTTGATTCGATGCTCTGTGCCTACTGGGATGAAGCAATATGATCCTTCGTTCGGTACCTTCTTCTGATCAGATAATTTATCTGCCTCACTAATTATTCTCTCCCTATACACAGAACAGGCGGATGTAAGAGCCCCTCTCTCCAGCCCCCCTCTGCCCCCCCCCTTCTGTCTGACCCCTCCAATTGTGTCCCTCCCTCTATCTACCCCCTCCACCTGTCCCCCCCTCTATCTACCCCCTCCACCTGCCCCCCCCTCTGTCTCCCCCCTCTGTCTACCCCCTCCACCTGTCTCACCCCGCTCTCTCCACCCCCTCCACCTGTCCCCCCCCTCTGTCTACCCCCTCCACCTGTCTACCCCCTACACCTGTGCCCCCCCTCTGTCTACCCCCTTCACCTGTCCCCCCCCTCTATGTACCCCCTCCACCTGTCTCCCCCCTCTGTCTGCACCCTCCACCTGTCTTCCCCCTCTCTCTACCCCCTTCACATGTGGCTCCCTTCCCCTCTGTCTACCCACTCCACCTGTGACTCCCTACCCCTCTGTCTACCCCCTCCACTTGTCCCCCCCTCTTTCTACCCCCTCCACCTGTTTCACCCCACTTTGTCTACCCCCTCCACCTGTCCCCCCCCTCTGTCTACCGCCTCCACCTGTCCCCCCCCTCTGTCTATCTCCTCGACCTGTCCCCCCCCTCTGTCTTCCTTCTCCAGCTATCCCCCCCTCTTTCTACCCCCTCCACCTGTCCCCCCCCCTCTGTCCACCGTCTCCACCAGTCACCCCCCCTTTCTGTCTACCCCCTCCACCTGTCTCACCCAGCTCTCTCCACCCCCTTCCCCTATGCCTCCCTCTGTCTACCCCCTCCACCTGTTTCACCCCCCCCCCTCTGACTAACCCCTCCCCCTGTGACTCCCTCCCCCTCTTCAATTTGAGCTAATTAAGACTATAAGCAGGTTAACTCATAAGCATGTCTAGATATCAAAACAGCATTGACAATTCTAAAAACAATGATACTATCATATATAGATAATAGTTATTTATTTTTCTCAGGTTTGAGATTCATTGATCAAACGAAAAGTCAAGTGTTGCAAAATATATATCTCAATAAAAAAGCTGCAATCAGATGCTAAATATTTGCAATTGATTACAAAGAAAGTATTTACGAGGGATTTTAACTTATAGATTAATTGAAAAATAAAATAATAGTAACACAAGAGCTGCAGATGGTCCTCTATTAAAAATGCGCTTGTCTTTCACAGAAAGAATTAGGAAATATGCTTTAATCTGAATATGTACTTTTCCCCCCAAAAAAAAGTGTTGGAAAAAAAAGCTAAGGCCAGTTAGTCTAGATGAAGGGATGTAAGTCAGGATGAAGTAAGATGAGCTAGGATGAAGGAAGGTGAGTTAGGATGATGGGAGGTGAGCTAGGATGCAGAAAGGTGAATAAGGACAGACAGAAATGAGAAAGGATCGAGGGAGGTGAGTTAGGTCAGAGAAAGATGAGTTAGGACAGGGAGAGGTGAGTTAGGATGTGGGGAAATGAGTTGGGATGGAGGGAGGTAAGTTAGGATGGAGGGAGGTGAGTTAGGATGGAGGGAAGTGAGTTAGGATGGAGGGAGGTGATTGAGTATGGAGGGAGATGAGTTAGGATGGAATGAGATGATTTAGGATGAAAGGAGGTCAATGAGTGAGACATTGTGACAGAAGTAGGCACATAGGGGGTAGACTGAGAGACAGTGTTTAGTTAAGTAAGGGTCAGTATGTGTATATTATCTGTAAGCAGTTAACGTGACGCATAAAGGGTATTGAGCATGAGGATATAGAGGCATAGGCTAAATATGGAACTGATTGACCAACCATATGGTAACTATAGCTGTACACATTTTTCTGTAAGTTAGATTTCTGCCCACCCCTACTCTGTCTGCCCTCCCCTACTCTGTCTGCCCTCCCCTACTCTGTCTGCCCTCCCCTACTCTGTCTGCCCTCCCCCACTCTGTCTGCCCTCGCCTACTCTGTCTGCCCTCTCCTACTCTGTCTGCCCTCCTCCACTCTATCTGCCCTCCCCCACTCTGTCTGCCCTCCTCTACTCTGTATGCCCTCCTCTACTCTGTACGCCCTCCCCTACTCTGTCTGCCCTCCCCTACTCTGTCTGCCCTCCCCTACTCTGTCTGCCCTCCTCCACTCTATCTGCCCTCCCCTACATTGTCTGCCCTCCCCTACTCTGTCTGCCCCCCCTACTCTGTCTGCCCTCCCCTACTCTATCTGCCTGCCCCTTCCCTATCTACCTGCTACTACTCTGTCTTCTCTCCCTTACTCTGTCTGCCCTCCCCCACACAGTCTGCCTTCCCCTACTCTGTCTGCCCTCCCCTACTCTGTCTGCCCTCCCCCACTCTCTCTGCCCTCCTCTACTCTGTATGCCCTCCTCTACTCTGTCTACCCTCCCCCTACTCTGTCTGCCCTCTGCTACTCTGTCTGCCCTCCTCTACTCTGTCTGCCCTCCCCTACTCTGTCTGCCCTCTCCTACTCTGTCAACATCCCCCGACTATGTATGCTTGCTCCCACTTTGTCTGCCCTCCCCCACTATGTATGCCCTTCCCTACTCTGTCTACCCTCTCCTACTCTGTCAACATCCCCCTACTATGTATGCCCTCCCCCACTCTGTCTGCCCTCCCCCACTCGGTCTGCCCTCCGCTACTCTGTCTGCCCTCCCCTACTCTGTCTGCCCTCCCCTACTCTGTCTGCCCTCCCCCACTCTGTCTGCCCTCGCCCACTTTGTCTGCCCTCCCCTACTCTGTCTGCCCTCCCCTACTCTGTCTGCCCCCCCCCCACTCTGTCTGCCCTCCGCTTCTCTGTCTGCCCTCCCCTACTCTATATACCCTCTCCTACTCTGTCAACATCCCCCTACTATGTATGCTCGCCCCCACTCTGTCTGCCCTCCCACACTCTGTTTGCCCTGGGGTAAAGACAAAGACTATGATTGAGAGTAGAGTATTTAGGACTATTCTTAGACAAATTGTACACATTTGTCTGACATTAGAAATAGTGTCTGAAAAGGGTTAAAGATTTCCATCATTCAAGCGTTATTATTTAAGAAAATAGAAGTTAGATCCCGATTGTATTCCCTTTTAATGCTGGCAGACTCTTTAATTACAGGTAACCCAAGGTACAGAAATGAGTGCAATAGGTCTAGAGGAGATTTTTCTATCTGTAGGATCAATTGTTTCACTAAAAAACAACTCAAACAGCTCCTTCCACTGAATTCTTCTGGTATCTTTGATCAAATTATGTCTGCAGCTTTACTTAATCATTAGTACCTGATTTACCTCCCCCCCTCTCACCTATGTCACTCGCCTCCTGCTGTGCTGAACCTCCTCTCCCTGCGTCCTCCCTTCCCCTGTGTCCTCTCCCGCCTGCCCTTTCCTCTCTCCTCACACTGAGTCCCCTCTCCCTGCATGTTCCGCTCCTTCCTGCATCCTACCCATGGGCCTTCCAATCCCCCAACAGGCATTTCCTCCATCTTCTTCCCTCCTCATGCTAATTAGTTTTAATCCTCCCTTTATATTTGGTGCCTCCTCCCTAAATCATTCCTCCAGATGTGTCTTGCCCACTGTGGCCCCCTCCACATTTGTTCCCCTCTATGTGTTGTGTCTCTCCTCTTACTGTCCTGTCTATCCCATGTAGGTACTTTGCATGCATCCTTCCTATTCCCTTATATAACAGTATTGTCCTCTTGTCTACCACATGCATCCTTCCTGTCCCCCTCCACAATCCCTTACAGGTAAGACTGATGATTATTAGATACTATTTCAAAGTCCCAAATTGACCTAGTGCTGGTGACTCTGCAGCACCCTCCTCCAAGCCTCTTTTCTCCTCAAAGTCACTATCGTTTTTATCCCATTCATGTAGAAACAATCTGCATTGGAGAATAATCAAACAATGACAGCAGCGTAATGGTACAGTTCAATGTCATGAGAGGTAATTGATTCACAGTCTGGGCTCCTGTTCAATTGCCCATATTATATTGACCTGTGCATTGTAAATAAAGGTCGGAATGAGTCACACAGAATGCATGCTGGGTGTCACAGGCTGCTGTGTTTTTTGGACTGTAAGCTCATACGCTTTAGAATTACCATTGTGATGGGTCTCATTTGATCACAAAGGATGAATTCAGTGAAATTCTCAAAGTGACCTGCCACATCATGAAAAACTATGTACTTATAACTGTATGAATAGCTAGAACAATCAATATATACTTGCTTCTTAGTGGTTGGAAAACACCTCTGTACATTTGTTATGTACTATACTTTAGTCTACATTCACAGTACAGAAAAAATAGACCCCTTCAATTACATAACAGCAGGAGATGTAATCATTGTCAATAGATGTATGATTGATATTGTGTGACATGTCCTGCAGTGTCCTACATTGACTAAGTATAGGGATTTATTTATCAATAAACAGTAGAACATATCATTAAACCTGATGGTAACTTGAAAACAGTGGGAGGATTGGGTAAATTCATATGAGATAATGTCACATTGACACAGGGGGAATTGAGTATACATTATAAGATGCCACCTCACGTAGTGGTACTACAAAACCAACAGGATATAAAAATAGGAATTGTATTTATGGCCTGGACAATTGCTTAGACTCTCTGACAGAGAGTCTGACATCTCCACTTGTGTCCATCCCCTCTCCTGTGCCCCCCCCCCGCGCTCCACTGTCCACCCCCTCCCCTGTGCCCCCCACTCCACTGTCCACCCCCTCCAGTCTGCCCCTGCCCCTCATCATCTGTCTACCCCCTCCCCCTGTGTCTTCCCCAACTCCACTTCCCGACCCTTCACCCTCGGTCTCCCCCCCCCTCTGTCCACCACCTCCACATGCCTATTCCCACTATTGACCCCCCCTATCCCTCTGTCCCCCCTCTGCACCCCCCCCCCCCCACTCCTCTTGTGTCTGCCACCCTCCCCTTTCCACCTAGTCACCTGGGTCTGCCCCCTTTTATTCACACTCTTCCCCTGTGCCCTCCTCTGTCAACCCCCTCCACATTTGTCTCCCCTCTTTTGACCCCCTGTGCCCATCCCCTCTCCCAGTCATCCCCTTTTGCAACCCCTCCCCCCCTGTGTCTCCCCTTTTGTCCACATCCTCCCCTTGTGCCCTCCCCCCAACCCCCCTCTGTTTTCACCAACTGCACCTGGTACCGCCGTAATCACACAGGGGGGGGGGGGGGGTGGGAGTGCCCTCCCCTTCTGATCGCCTATCAACCCTCTTGCTCCTGTTTGTCCATTCCCTCTGACTTTGTGTACTCCCCCCTTCGACTGTGCCTCACTCCTCCTGCATATTTGCCATTGGCCCTTTTTGTTTAGTAGGGAATATATATAGTTAAAATGACAAGGCTAGGTGTAAAGAGTGGTTACTTGGTCTCAGTCTGGACCCCAGCATTGACTCATAGTCGTCTTCAAAGGTCATTTGTCCATAATTTATTAATGCTGCATGGGTCTTTTTTTTTTGGTTCACCAAACAACACTCCTATAATCATTGGAAAATTGGCCACTTTTATGTTGAACTGGTTTCTATAGGGAATAATTCCAAACAATGCCTGCATCAATAATGAATGACCCCTCTCTGCCACCTTTCACAGAGCTCAGAGCACATTGAGTCTCTCAGCAGCCAGACATCAGAGATGCAGGACGTGTCAGCAACTCACCTCCTACACACAGACCACCACACAGAGTTGTTGTGTAGTACAACATCCTGAACCACCGTCACCATCTACACGGAAGCAGGGTCTCTCTTCTACGTCAGGTAGGTGTATTGTGCTATATAGGCTTGTATTTATTAAGTCAAAGAGAAACAATTGTTGTTAGAGAGAAGTTTTCTGCATCGTGCCTTCATTGTTAGGAAAGGCCAAGAAAATCCTGTTCAATTGTATTTACTTTAACACTAAGCATGGAGATACACATTTTAGATATTCTGTTTGCCAATTGACTTATTAGCCAGAGGTATTACATTAACCAGTATAATATTGAAATTATCAAATCATCTGTACCAGGCTATTTAAGTGTGATTTTCACAGACTAGGTGATGAGATTTCTTGAACTGAAAAAAAAACTACTACTGTAATCTGTCAATTAAAAAAAATGTTTAAACAGTGTTCGGCCAAGGAGTTGTGGGCAATTTCATTAGAGATGTGCCAGACGGACAAAAACTAAAGCATAAGCCTTCCTCATGTTTAAATTGGTATGAAAAAGAGGGAGGAGGAGAGATGAACTACAAATGATCTGAAAGCAAAATTTTGACAACAGAATCTTAAATTATCAAACATGAGAACTGGACCACATAGGTAAAATGTCATATGCTCTGTGGGACAGGCCTATGATTACCGCTTATTAGGAGACTAATGATCAGCTCCCATCCATCTCATGAATGCCCTGTGGGACAGGCATTATTATTTGAAACTTGATCCAAACTGATCATCTTGTTGCTTACTCTCTCCTCCTCAATCTACCACAAAGACAGCCTATGTATATGTGTACTGGTGTTTACTTGACAGCTATATTCATGAGTTATCTGTTCATATATTGATTTGATTAGCTTGTTATTGTCCTCTCCAAAGTCTAATGTGTTGCGATTAATGAAAATTCATGATGACGGGTGATGTGATGTCATTTGAGAAAGTCAGGACTCAAGTTTGCCATTTTAGTACATCTGCACTGTGTATTATTGTATAGATTTATGCTGGTTCATGCTAATCATATGGTCATGCATTGTTGGCTAAACAATCAGTAAAGATAACAGTGATTTCTTGATTGATTGTTGTATGGCATTATTTTTTTTTGATTCACTTGTGTGTAGGACAGTAGGTAATTATTGAAATACTGCCATAACAAAGAGCGGGCTGAGAATCTGTCAATTTTAAAAGATGTTTAAAGAGTGTTTGGCCAAGGAGTTGTAGGCCATTTCATTAGAGATGTGCTAGACAGACAAAAACTAAAGCATAAGCCTTCCTCATGTTTAAATTGGTATGGAAAAGAGGGAGGAGGAGAGATGAACTACAAATGATCTGAAAGCAAAATTTTGACAACAGAATCTTAAATTTTCAAACATGAGAACTGGACCACATAGGTAAAAAGTCATATGCTCTGTGGGACAGGCCTATGATTACCGCTTATTAGAAGACTAATGATCAGCTCCCATCCATCTCATGAATGCCCTGTGGGACAGGCATTATTATTTGAAACTTGATCCAAACTGATCATCTTGTTGCTTACTCTCTCCTCCTCAATCTTCCTCAAAGAGAGCCTGTATATATTTGTACTGATGTTTACTTGACAGCTATATTCATGAGTTATCTGTTCATATATTGATTTGATTAGCTTGTTATTGTCCTCTCCAAAGTCTAATGTGTTGCGATTAATGAAAATTCATGATGACGGGTGATGTGATGTCATTTGAGAAAGTCAGGACTCAAGTTTGCCATTTTAGTACATCTGCACTGTGTATTATTGTATAGATTTATGCTGGTTCATGCTAATCATATGGTCATGCATTGTTGGCTAGACAATCAGTATAGATAACAGTGATTTCTCGATTGATTGTTGTATGGCATTATTTTTTTTGATTCACTTGTGTGTAGGACAGTAGGTAATTATTGAAATACTGCCATTACAAAGAGAGGGCTGAGAATCTGTCAATTTTAAAAGATGTTTAAAGAGTGTTTGGCCAAGGAGTTGTAGGCCATTTCATTAGAGATGTGCTAGACAGACAAAAACTAAAGCATAAGCCTTCCTCATGTTTACATTGGTATGAAAAAGAGGGAGGAGGAGAGATGAACTACAAATGATATGAAAGCAAAATTTTGACAACAAAATCTTAAATTTTCAAACATGAGAACTGGACCACATAGGTAAAATGTCATATGCTCTGTGGGACAGGCCTATGATTACCGCTTATTAGGAGACTAATGATCAGCTCCCATCCATCTCATGAATGCCCTGTGGGACAGGCATTATTATTTGACACTTGATCCAAACTGATCATCTTGTTGCTTACTCTCTCCTCCTCAATCTACCACAAAGACAGCCTATGTATATGTGTACTGGTGTTCACTTGACAGCTATATTCATGAGTTATCTGTTTATATATTGATTTGATTAGCTTGTTATTGTCCTCTCCAAAGTCTAATGTGTTGCGATTAATGAAAATTCATGATGACAGGTGATGTGATGTCATTTTAGAAAGTCAGGATTCAAGTTTGCCTTTTTAATACATCTGCACTGTGTATTATTGTATAGATTTATGCTGGTTCATGCTAATCATATGGTCATGCATTGTTGGCTAAACAATCAGTAAAGATAACAGTGATTTCTTGATTGATTGTTGTATGGCATTATTTTTTTTCATTCACTTGTGTGTAGGACAGTAGGTAATTATTGAAATACTGCCATAACAAAGAGCGGGCTGAGAATCTGTCAATTTTAAAAGATGTTTAAAGAGTGTTTGGCCAAAGAGTTGTAGGACATTTTATTAGAGATGTGCTAGACAGACAAAAACTAAAGCATAAGCCTTCCTCATGTTTAAATTGGTATGGAAAAGGGGGAGGAGGAGAGATGAACTACAAATGATCTGAAAGCAAAATTTTGACAACAGAATCTTAAATTTTCAAACATGAGAACTGGACTACATAGGTAAATTGTCATATGCTCTGTGGGACAGGCCTATGATTACCGCTTATTAGAAGACTAATGATCAGCTCCCATCTATCTCATGAATGCCCTGTGGGACAGGCATTATTATTTGAAACTTGATCCAAACTGATCATCTTGTTGCTTACTCTCTCCTCCTCAATCTTCCTCAAAGAGAGCCTGTATATATTTGTACTGGTGTTTACTTGACAGCTATATTCATGAGTTATCTGTTCATATATTGATTTGATTAGCTTGTTATTGTCCTCTCCAAAGTCTAATGTGTTGCGATTAATGAAAATTCATGATGACAGGTGATGTGATGTCATTTTAGAAAGTCAGGACTCAAGTTTGCCATTTTAGTACATCTGCACTGTGTATTATTGTATAGATTTATGCTGGTTCATGCTAATCATATGGTCATGCATTGTTGGCTAGACATTCAGTACCGATAACAGTGATTTCTCGATTGATTGTTGTATGGCATAATTTTTTTTGATTCACTTGTGTGTAGGACAGTAGGTAATTATTGAAATACTGCCATTACAAAGAGCGGGCTGAGAATCTGTCAATTTTAAAAGAAGTTTAAAGAGTGTTTGGTCAAGGAG
The DNA here is from genome assembly GCA_947462335.1 of Harmothoe impar. Taxonomy (NCBI): domain Eukaryota; kingdom Metazoa; phylum Annelida; class Polychaeta; order Phyllodocida; family Polynoidae; genus Harmothoe; species Harmothoe impar. The sequence goes on along the minus strand of OX381710.1, from coordinate 83,481,165 downwards.
TTGTAGGCCATTTCATTAGAGATGTGCTAGACAGACAAAAACTAAAGTATAAGCCTTCCTCATGTTTAAATTGGTATGAAAAAGAGGGAGGAGGAGAGATGAACTACAAATGAACTGAAAGCAAAATTTTGACAACAGAATCTTAAATTTTCAAACATGAGAACTGGACCACATAGGTAAAATGTCATATGCTCTGTGGGACAGGCCTATGATCACCGCTTATTAGGAGACTAATGATCAGCTCCCATCCATCTCATGAATGCCCTGTGGGACAGGCATTTTTATTTGAAACTTGATCCAAACTGATCATCTTGTTGCTTACTCTCTCCTCCTCAATCTACCTCAAAGAAAGCCTGTGTATATGTGTACTGATGTTTACTTGACAGCTATATTCATGAGTTATCTGTTCATATATTGATTTGATTAGCTTGTTATTGTCCTCTCCCAAGTCTAATGTGTTGCGATTAATGAAAATTCATGATGACAGGTGATGTGATGTCATTTTAGAAAGTCAGGACTCAAGTTTGCCATTTTAGTACATCTGCACTGTGTATTATTGTATAGATTTATGCTGGTTCATGCTAATCATATAGTCATGCATTGTTGGCTAGACAATCAGTATAGATAACAGTGATTTCTTGATTGATTGTTGTATGGCTTATTTTTTTTTGATTCACTTGTGTGTAGGACAGTATGTAATTATTGAAATACTGCCATAACAAAGAGCGGGCTGAGAATCTGTCGATTTTAAAAGATGTTTAAAGAGTGTTTGGCCAAGGAGTTGTAGGCCATTTCATTAGAGATGTGCTAGACAGACAAAAACTAAAGCACACGCCTTCCTCATGATTAAATTGGTATGAAAAAGAGGGAGGAGGAGAGATAACTACAAATGATCTAAAAGCAAAATTTTGACAACAGAATCTTAAATTATCAAACATGAGAACTGGACCACATAGGTAAATTGTCATATGCTCTGTGGGACAGGCCCATGATTACCGCTTATTAGGAGACTAATGATCAGCTCCCACCCATCTCATGAATGCCCTGTGGGACAGGCATTATTATTTGAAACTTGATCCAAACTGATCATCATGTTGCTTACTCTCTCCTCCTCAATCTACCTCAAAGAAAGCCTGTGTATATGTGTACTGATGTTTACTTGACAGCTATATTCATGAGTTATCTGTTCATATATTGATTTGATTAGCTTGTTATTGTCCTCTCCCAAGTCTAATGTGTTGCGATTAATGAACATTCATGATGACAGGTGATGTGATGTCATTTTAGAAAGTCAGGACTCAAGTTTGCCATTTTAGTACATCTGCACTGTGTATTATTGTATAGATTTATGCTGGTTCATGCTAATCATATGGTCATGCATTGTTGGCTAGACATTCAGTACCGATAACAGTGATTTATCGATTAATTGTTGTATGGCTTTTTTTTTTTTGATTCACTTGTGTGTAGAACAGTAGGTAATTATTGAAATACTGCCATAACAAAGAGCGGGCCGAGAATCTGTCAATTTTAAAAGATGTTTAAAGAGTGTTTGGCCGAGGAGTTGTAGGCCATTTCATTAGAGATGTGCTAGACAGACAAAAACTAATGCATAAGCCTTCCTCATGTTTAAATTGGTATGAAAAAGAGGGAGGAGGAGAGATGAACTACAAATGATATGAAAGCAAAATTTTGACAACAGAATCTTAAATTTTCAAACATGAGAACTGGACCACATAGGTAAAATGTCATATGCTCTGTGGGACAGGCCTATGATTACCGCTTATTAGGAGACTAATGATCAGCTCCCATCCATCTCATGAATGCCCTGTGGGACAGGCATTATTATTTGAAACTTGATCCAAACTGATCATCTTGTTGCTTACTCTCTCCTCCTCAATCTACCACAAAGACAGCCTATGTATATGTGTACTGGTGTTTACTTGACAGCTATATTCATGAGTTATCTGTTCATATATTGATTGGATTAGCTTGTTATTGTCCTCTCCAAAGTCTAATGTGTTGCGATTAATGAAAATTCATGATGACGGTTGATGTGATGTCATTTTAGAAAGTCAGGACTCAAGTTTGCCATTTTAGTACATCTGCACTGTGTATTATTGTATAGATTTATGCTGGTTCATGCTAATCATATGGTCATGCATTGTTGGCTAGACAATCAGTATAGAGAACAGTGATTTCTCGATTGATTGTTGTATGGCTTTTTTTTTTTGATTCACTTGTGTGTAGGACAGTAGGTAATTATTGAAATACTGCCATTACAAAGAGCGGGCTGAGAATCTGTCAATTTTAAAAGATGTTTAAAGAGTGTTTGGCCAAGGAGTTGTAGGCCATTTCATTAGAGATGTGCTAGACAGACAAAAACTAAAGCATAAGCCTTCCTCATGTTTAAATTGGTATGAAAAAGAGGGAGGAGGAGAGATGAACTACAAATGATCTGAAAGCAAAATTTTGACAACAGAATCTTAAATTTTCAAACATGAGAACTGGACCACATAGGTAAATTGTCATATGCTCTGTGGGACAGGCCTATGATTACCGCTTATTAGGAGACTAATGATCAGTTCCCACCCATCTCATGAATGCCCTGTGGGACAGGCATTCATTTGAAACTTGATCCAAACTGATCATCATGTTGCTTACTCTCTCCTCCTCAATCTACCTCAAAGAAAGCCTGTGTATATGTGTACTGATGTTTACTTGAGAGCTATATTCATGAGTTATCTGTTCATATATTGATTTGATTAGCTTGTTATTGTCCTCTCCAAAGTCTAATGTGTTGCGATTAATGAAAATTCATGATGACAGGTGATGTGATGTCATTTTAGAAAGTCAGGACTCAAGTTTGCCATTTTAGTACATCTGCACTGTGTATTATTGTATAGATTTATGCTGGTTCATGCTAATCATATGGTCATGCATTGTTGGCTAAACAATCAGTAAAGATAACAGTGATTTCTCGATTGATTGTTGTATGGCATTATTTTTTTTGATTCACTTGTGTGTAGGACAGTAGGTAATTATTGAAATACTGCCATTACAAAGAGCGGGCTGAGAATCTGTCAATTTTAAAAGATGTTTAAAGAGTGTTTGGCCAAGGAGTTGTAGGCCATTTCATTAGAGATGTGCTAGACAGACAAAAACTAATGCATAAGCCTTCCTCATGTTTAAATTGGTATGAAAAAGAGGGAGGAGGAGAGATGAACTACAAATGATATGAAAGCAAAATTTTGACAAGAGAATCTTAAATTTTCAAACATGAGAACTGGACCACATAGGTAAATTGTCATATGCTCTGTGGGACAGGCCTATGATTACTGTTTATTAGGAGACTAATGATCAGTTCCCACCCATCTCATGAATGCCCTGTTGGACAGGCATTCATTTGAAACTTGATCCAAACTGATCATCATGTTGCTTACTCTCTCCTCCTCAATCTACCTCAAAAAAAGCCTGTGTATATGTGTACTGATGTTTACTTGAGAGCTATATTCATGAGTTATCTGTTCATATATTGATTTGATTAGCTTGTTATTGTCCTCTCCAAAGTCTAATGTGTTGCGATTAATGAAAATTCATGATGACAGGTGATGTGATGTCATTTTAGAAAGTCAGGACTCAAGTTTGCCATTTTAGTACATCTGCACTGTGTATTATTGTATAGATTTATGCTGGGTCATGCTAATCATATGGTCATGCATTGTTGGCTAAACAATCAGTAAAGATAACAGTGATTTCTCGATTGATTGTTGTATGGCATTATTTTTTTTGATTCACTTGTGTGTAGGACAGTAGGTAATTATTGAAATACTGCCATTACAAAGAGCGGGCTGAGAATCTGTCAATTTTAAAAGATGTTTAAAGAGTGTTTGGCCAAGGAGTTGTAGGCCATTTCATTAGAGATGTGCTAGACAGACAAAAACTAAAGCATAAGCCTTCCTCATGTTTAAATTGGTATGAAAAAGAGGGAGGAGGAGAGATGAACTACAAATGATATGAAAGCAAAATTTTGACAACAGAATCTTAAATTTTCAAACATGAGAACTGGACCACATAGGTAAAATGTCATATGCTCTGTGGGACAGGCCTATGATTACCGCTTATTAGGAGACTAATGATCAGCTCCCATCCATCTCATGAATGCCCTGTGGGACAGGCATAATTATTTGAAACTTGATCCAAACTGATCATCGTGTTGCTTACTCTCTCCTCCTCAATTTACCTCAAAGAAATCCTATGTATATGTGTACTGGTGTTTACTTGACAGCTATATTCATGAGTTATCTGTTCATATATTGATTTGATTAGCTTGTTATTGTCCTCTCCAAAGTCAAATGTGTTGCGATTAATGAAAATTCATGATGACAGGTGATGTGATGTCATTTTAGAAAGTCAGGACTCAAGTTGGCCATTTTAGTACATCTGCACTGTGTATTATTGTATAGATTCATGCTGGTTCATGCTAATCATATGGTCATGCATTGTTGGCTAAACAATCAGTAAAGATAACAGTGATTTCTCGATTGATTGTTGTATGGCATTATTTTTTTTGATTCACTTGTGTGTAGGACAGTAGGTAATTATTGAAATACTGCCATTACAAAGAGCGGGCTGAGAATCTGTCAATTTTAAAAGCTTGTTTAAAGAGTGTTTGGCCAAGGAGTTGTAGGCCATTTCATTAGAGATGTGCTAGACTGACTAAAACTAAAGCATAAGCCTTCCTCATGTTTAAATTGGTATGAAAAAGAGGGAGGAGGAGAGATGAACTACAAATGATCTGAAAGCAAAATTTTGACAACAGAATCTTAAATTTTCAAACATGAGAACTGGACCACATAGGTAAATTGTCATATGCTCTGTGGGACAGGCCTATGATTACCGCTTATTAGGAGACTAATGATCAGTTCCCACCCATCTCATGAATGCCCTGTGGGACAGGCATTCATTTGAAACTTGATCCAAACTGATCATCATGTTGCTTACTCTCTCCTCCTCAATCTACCTCAAAGAAAGCCTGTGTATATGTGTACTGATGTTTACTTGAGAGCTATATTCATGAGTTATCTGTTCATATATTGATTTGATTAGCTTGTTATTGTCCTCTCCAAAGTCTAATGTGTTGCGATTAATGAAATTTCATGATGACAGGTGATGTGATGTCATTTTAGAAAGTCAGGACTCAAGTTTGCCATTTTAGTACATCTGCACTGTGTATTATTGTATAGATTTATGCTGGTTCATGCTAATCATATGGTCATGCATTGTTTGCTAGACATTCAGTACCGATAACAGTGATTTCTCGATTGATTGTTGTATGGCATTATTTTTTTTGATTCACTTGTGTGTAGAACAGTAGGTAATTATTGAAATACTGCCATAACAAAGAGCGGGCTGAGAATCTGTCAATTTTAAAAGATGTTTAAAGAGTGTTTGGCCAAGGAGTTGTAGGCCATTTCATTAGAGATGTGCTAGACAAACAAAAACTAAAGCATAAGCCTTCCTCATGTTTAAATTGGTATGAAAAAGAGGGAGGAGGAGAGATGAACTACAAATGATATGAAAGCAAAATTTTGACAACAGAATCTTAAATTTTCAAACATGAGAACTGGACCACATAGGTAAAATGTCATATGCTCTGTGGGACAGGCCTATGATTACCGCTTATTAGGAGACTAATGATCAGCTCCCATCCATCTCATGAATGCCCTGTGGGACAGGCATTATTATTTGAAACTTGATCCAAACTGATCATCTTGTTGCTTACTCTCTCCTCCTCAATCTACCACAAAGACAGCCTATGTATATGTGTACTGGTGTTTACTTGACAGCTATATTCATGAGTTATCTGTTCATATATTGATTGGATTAGCTTGTTATTGTCCTCTCCAAAGTCTACTGTGTTGCGATTAATGAAAATTCATGATGACGGGTGATGTGATGTCATTTTAGAAAGTCAGGACTCAAGTTTGCCATTTTAGTACATCTGCACTGTGTATTATTGTATAGATTTATGCTGGTTCATGCTAATCATATGGTCATGCATTGTTGGCTAAACACTCAGTATAGATAACAGTGATTTCTCAATTGATTGTTGTATGGCATTATTTTTTTTGATTCACTTGTGTGTAGGACAGTAGGTAATTATTGAAATACTGCCATTACAAAGAGCGGGCTGAGAATCTGTCAATTTTAAAAGATGTTTAAAGAGAGTTTGGCCAAGGAGTTGTAGGCCATTTCATTAGAGATGTGCTAGACAGACAAAAACTAAAGCATAAGCCTTCCTCATGTTTAAATTGGTATGAAAAAGAGGGAGGAGGAGAGATGAACTACAAATGATATGAAAGCAAAATTTTGAACACAGAATCTTAAATTTTCAAACATGAGAACTGGACCACATAGGTAAATTGTCATATGCTCTGTGGGACAGGCCTATGATTACCGCTTATTGGGAGACTAATGATCAGTTCCCACCCATCTCATGAATGCCCTGTGGGACAGGCATTCATTTGAAACTTGATCCAAACTGATCATCATGTTGCTTACTCTCTCCTCCGCAATCTACCTCAAAGAAAGCCTGTGTATATGTGTACTGATGTTTACTTGAGAGCTATATTCATGAGTTATCTGTTCATATATTGATTGGATTAGCTTGTTATTGTCCTCTCCAAAGTCTAATGTGTTGCGATTAATGAAAATTCATGATGACAGGTGATGTGATGTCATTTTAGAAAGTCAGGACTCAAGTTTGCCATTTTAGTACATCTGCACTGTGTATTATTGTATAGATTTATGCTGGTTCATGCTAATCATATGGTCATGCATTGTTGGCTAAACAATCAGTAAAGATAACAGTGATTTCTCGATTGATTGTTGTATGGCATTATTTTTTTTGATTCACTTGTGTGTAGGACAGTAGGTAATTATTGAAATACTGCCATTACAAAGAGCGGGCTGAGAATCTGTCAATTTTAAAAGATGTTTAAAGAGTGTTTGGCCAAGGAGTTGTAGGCCATTTCATTAGAGATGTGCTAGACAGACAAAAACTAAAGCATAAGCCTTCCTCATGTTTAAATTGGTATGAAAAAGAGGGAGGAGGAGAGATGAACTACAAATGATATGAAAGCAAAATTTTGACAACAGAATCTTAAATTTTCAAACATGAGAACTGGACCACATAGGTAAAATGTCATATGCTCTGTGGGACAGGCCTATGATTACCGCTTATTAGGAGACTAATGATCAGCTCCCATCCATCTCATGAATGCCCTGTGGGACAGGCATTATTATTTGAAACTTGATCCAAACTGATCATCGTGTTGCTTACTCTCTCCTCCTCAATTTACCTCAAAGAAAGCCTATGTATATGTGTACTGGTGTTTACTTGACAGCTATATTCATGAGTTATCTGTTCATATATTGATTTGATTAGCTTGTTATTGTCCTCTCCAAAGTCAAATGTGTTGCGATTAATGAAAATTCATGATGACAGGTGATGTGATGTCATTTTAGAAAGTCAGGACTCAAGTTTGCCATTTTAGTACATCTGCACTGTGTATTATTGTATAGATTTATGCTGGTTCATGCTAATCATATGGTCATGCATTGTTGGCTAGACAATCAGTATAGATAACAGTGATTTCTCAATTGATTGTTGTATGGCATTATTTTTTTTGATTCACTTGTGTGTAGGACAGTAGGTAATTATTGAAATACTGCCATTACAAAGAGTGGGCTGAGAATCTGTCAATTTTAAAAGATGTTTAAAGAGTGTTTGGCCAAGGAGTTGTAGGCCATTTCATTAGAGATGTGCTAGACAGACAAAAACTAAAGCATAAGCCTTCCTCATGTTTAAATTGGTATGAAAAAGAGGGAGGAGGAGAGATGAACTACAAATGATATGAAAGCAAAATTTTGACAACAGAATCTTAAATTTTCAAACATGAGAACTGGACCACATAGGTAAAATGTCATATGCTCTGTGGGACAGGCCTATGATTACCGCTTATTAGGAGACTAATGATCAGCTCCCATCCATCTCATGAATGCCCTGTGGGACAGGCATTATTATTTGAAACTTGATCCAAACTGATCATCTTGTTGCTTACTCTCTCCTCCTCAATCTACCACAAAGACAGCCTATGTATATGTGTACTGGTGTTTACTTGACAGCTATATTCATGAGTTATCTGTTCATATATTGATTGGATTAGCTTGTTATTGTCCTCTCCAAAGTCTAATGTGTTGCGATTAATGAAAATTCATGATGACGGGTGATGTGATGTCATTTTAGAAAGTCAGGACTCAAGTTTGCCATTTTAGTACATCTGCACTGTGTATTATTGTATAGATTTATGCTGCTTCATGCTAATCATATGGTCATGCATTGTTGGCTAGACAATCAGTATAGATAACAGTGATTTCTCGATTGATTGTTGTATGGCTTTTTTTTTTTGATTCACTTGTGTGTAGGACAGTAGGTAATTATTGAAATACTGCCATTACAAAGAGCGGGCTGAGAATCTGTCAATTTTAAAATATGTTTAAAGAGTGTTTGGCCAAGGAGTTGTAGGCCATTTCATTAGAGATGTTCTAGACAGACAAAAACTAAAGCATAAGCCTTCCTCATGTTTAAATTGGTATGAAAAAGAGGGAGGAGGAGAGATGAACTACAAATGATATGAAAGCAAAATTTTGACAACAGAATCTTAAATTTTCAAACATGAGAACTGGACCACATAGGTAAATTGTCATATGCTCTGTGGGACAGGCCTATGATTACCGCTTATTAGGAGACTAATGATCAGTTCCCACCCATCTCATGAATGCCCTGTGGGACAGGCATTATTATTTGATGCTTGATCCAAACTGATCATCATGTTGCTTACTCTCTCCTCCTCAATCTACCTCAAAGAAAGCCTGTGTATATGTGTACTGATGTTTACTTGAGAGCTATATTCATGAGTTATCTGTTCATATATTGATTTGATTAGCTTGTTATTGTCCTCTCCAAAGTCTAATGTGTTGCGATTAATGAAAATTCATGATGACAGGTGATGTGATGTCATTTTAGAAAGTCAGGACTCAAGTTTGCCATTTTAGTACATCTGCACTGTGTATTATTGTATAGATTTATGCTGCTTCATGCTAATCATATGGTCATGCATTGTTGGCTAGACAATCAGTATAGATAACAGTGATTTCTCGATTGATTGTTGTATGGCTTTTTTTTTTTGATTCACTTGTGTGTAGGACAGTAGGTAATTATTGAAATACTGCCATTACAAAGAGCGGGCTGAGAATCTGTCAATTTTAAAATATGTTTAAAGAGTGTTTGGCCAAGGAGTTGTAGGCCATTTCATTAGAGATGTTCTAGACAGACAAAAACTAAAGCATAAGCCTTCCTCATGTTTAAATTGGTATGAAAAAGAGGGAGGAGGAGAGATGAACTACAAATGATATGAAAGCAAAATTTTGACAACAGAATCTTAAATTTTCAAACATGAGAACTGGACCACATAGGTAAATTGTCATATGCTCTGTGGGACAGGCCTATGATTACCGCTTATTAGGAGACTAATGATCAGTTCCCACCCATCTCATGAATGCCCTGTGGGACAGGCATTATTATTTGATGCTTGATCCAAACTGATCATCATGTTGCTTACTCTCTCCTCCTCAATCTACCTCAAAGAAAGCCTGTGTATATGTGTACTGATGTTTACTTGAGAGCTATATTCATGAGTTATCTGTTCATATATTGATTTGATTAGCTTGTTATTGTCCTCTCCAAAGTCTAATGTGTTGCGATTAATGAAAATTCATGATGACAGGTGATGTGATGTCATTTTAGAAAGTCAGGACTCAAGTTTGCCATTTTAGTACATCTGCACTGTGTATTATTGTATAGATTTATGCTGGTTCATGCTAAACATATGGTCATGCATTGTTGGCTAGACATTCAGTACCGATAACAGTGATTTCTCGATTGATTGTTGTATGGCATTATTTTTTTTGATTCACTTGTGTGTAGAACAGTAGGTAATTATTGAAATACTGCCATTACAAAGAGCGGGCTGAGAATCTGTCAATTTTAAAAGATGTTTAAAGAGTGTTTGGCCAAGGAGTTGTAGGCCATTTCATTAGAGATGTGCTAGACTGACTAAAATTAAAGCATAAGCCTTCCTCATGTTTAAATTGGTATGAAAAAGAGGGAGGAGGAGAGATGAACTACAAATGATCTGAAAGCAAAATTTTGACAACAGAATCTTAAATTTTCAAACATGAGAACTGGACCACATAGGTAAATTGTCATATGCTCTCTGGGACAGGCCTATGATTACCGCTTATTAGGAGACTAATGATCAGCTCCCATCCATCTCATGAATGCCCTGTGGGACAGGCATTATTATTTGAAACTTGATCCAAACTGATCATCTTGTTGCTTACTCTCTCCTCCTCAATCTACCACAAAGACAGCCTATGTATATGTGTACTGGTGTTTACTTGACAGCTATATTCATGAGTTATCTGTTCATATATTGATTTAATTAGCTTGTTATTGTCCTCTCAAAAGTCTAATGTGTTGCGATTAATGAAAATTCATGATGACGGGTGATGTGATGTCATTTTAGAAAGTCAGGACTCAAGTTTGCCATTTTAGTACATCTGCACTGTGTATTATTGTATAGATTTATGCTGGTTCATGCTAATCATATGGTCATGCATTGTTGGCTAAACAATCAGTAAAGATAACAGTGATTTCTTGATTGATTGTTGTATGGCATTATTTTTTTTGATTCACTTGTGTGTAGAACAGTAGGTAATTATTGAAATACTGCCATAACAAAGAGCGGGCTAAGAATCTGTCAATTTTAAAAGATGTTTAAAGAGTGTTTGGCCAAGGAGTTGTAGGCCATTTCATTAGAGATGTGCTAGACAGACAAAAACTAAAGCATAAGCCTGCCTCATGTTTAAATTGGTCTGGAAAAGGGGGAGGAGGAGAGATGAACTACAAATGATCTGAAAACAAAATTTTGACAACAGAATCTTAAATTTTCAAACATGAGAACTGGACCACATAGGTAAAAAGTCATATGCTCTGTGGGACAGGCCTATGATTACAGCTTTTTAGAAGACTAATGATCAGCTCCCATCCATCTCATGAATGCCCTGTGGGATAGGCATTATTATTTGAAACTTGATCCAAACTGATCATCTTGTTGGTTACTCTCTCCTCCTCAATCTTCCTCAAAGAGAGCCTGTATATATTTGTACTGGTATTTACTTGACAGCTATATTCATGAGTTATCTGTTCATATATTGATTTGATTAGCTTGTTATTGTCCTCTCCAAAGTTTAATGTGTTGCGATTAATGAAAATTCATGATGACAGGTGATGTGATGTCATTTTAGAAAGTCAGGACTCAAGTTTGCCATTTTAGTACATCTGCACTGTGTATTATTGTATAGATTTATGCTGGTTCATGCTAATCATATGGTCATGCATTGTTGGCTAGACATTCAGTACCGATAACAGTGATTTCTCGATTGATTGTTGTATGGCATTATTTTTTTTGATTCACTTGTGTGTAGGACAGTAGGTAATTATTGAAATACTGCCATTACAAAGAGCGGGCTGAGAATCTGTCAATTTTAAAAGATGTTTAAAGAGTGTTTGGCCAAGGAGTTGTAGGCCATTTTATTAGAGATGTGCTAGACTGACTAAAACTAAAGCATAAGCCTTCCTCATGTTTAAATTGGTATGAAAAAGAGGGAGGAGGAGAGATGAACTACAAATGATCTGAAAGCATAATTTTGACAACAGAATCTTAAATTTTCAAACATGAGAACTGGACCACATAGGTAAATTGTCATATGCTCTATGGGACAGGCCTATGATTACCGCTTATTAGGAGACTAATGATCAGTTCCCACCCATCTCATGAATGCCCTGTGGGACAGGCATTCATTTGAAACTTGATCCAAACTGATAATCGTGTTGCCTACTCTCTCCTCCTCAATTTACCTCAAAGAAAGCCTATGTATATGTGTACTGGTGTCTACTTGACAGCTATATTCATGAATTATCTGTTCATATATTGATTTGATTAGCTTGTTATTGTCCTCTCCAAAGTCAAATGTGTTGCGATTAATGAAAATTCATGATGACAGGTGATGTGATCTCATTTTAGAAAGTCAGGACTGAAGTTTGCCATTTTAGTACATCTGCACTGTGTATTATTGTATAGATTTATGCTGGTTCATGCTAATCATATGGTCCTGCATTGTTGGCTAGACAATCAGTATAGATAACAGTGATTTCTCGATTGATTGTTGTATGGCATTATTTTTTTGATTCACTTATGTGTAGGACAGTAGGTAATTATTGAAATACTGCCATTACAAAGAGTGGGCTGAGAATCTGTCAATTTTAAAAGATGTTTAAAGAGTGTTTGGCCAAGGAGTTGTAGGCCATTTCATTAGAGATGTGCTAGACAGACAAAAACTAAAGCATAAGCCTTCCTCATGTTTAAATTGGTTTAAAAAAGAGGGAGGAGGAGAGATGACTACAAATGATCTGAAAGCAAAATTTTGACAACAGAATCTTAAATTTTCAAACATGAGAACTGGACCACATAGGTAAAATGTCATATGCTCTGTGGGACAGGCCGATGATTACCGCTTATTAGGAGACTAATGATCGGCTCCCACCCATCTCCTGAACGCCCTGTGGGACAGGCATCATTATTTGAAACTTGATCCAAACTGATCATCTTGTTGCTTGCTCTCTCCTCCACGATCTACCTCAAAGAAAGCCTTTGTATATGTGTACTAGTGTTTACTTGACAGCTATATTCATGATTTATATGTTCATATATTGATTGGATTAGCTTGTTATTGTCCTCTCCAAAGTCTAATGTGTTGCGATTAATGAAAATTCATGATGACGGGTGATGTGATGTCATTTTAGAAAGTCAGGACTCAGGTTTGCCATTTTAGTACATCTGCACTGTGTATTATTGTATAGATTTATGCTGGTTCATGCTAATCATATGGTCATGCATTGTTGGCTAGACAATCAGTATAGATAACAGTGATTTCTCGATTGATTGTTGTATGGCTTTTTTTTTTTGATTCACTTGTGTGTAGGACAGTAGGTAATTATTGAAATACTGCCATTACAAAGAGCGGGCTGAGAATCTGTCAATTTTAAAAGATGTTTAAAGAGTGTTTGGCCAAGGAGTTGTAGGCCATTTCATTAGAGATGTGCTAGACAGACAAAAACTAAAGCATAAGCCTTCCTCATGTTTAAATTGGTATGAAAAAGAGCGAGGAGGAGAGATGAACTACAAATGATCTGAAAGCAAAATTTTGACAACAGAATCTTAAATTTTCAAACATGAGAACTGGACCACATAGGTAAATTGTCATATGCTCTGTGGGACAGGCCTATGATTACCGCTTATTAGGAGAATAATGATCAGCTCCCACCCATCTCATGAATGCCCTGTGGGACAGGCATTCATTTGAAACTTGATCCAAACTGATCATCGTGTTGCTTACTCTCTCCTCCTCAATTTACCTCAAAGAAAGCCTATGTATATGTGTACTGGTGTTTACTTGACAGCTATATTCATGAGTTATCTGTTCATATATTGATTTGATAAGCTTGTTATTGTCCTCTCCAAAGTCAAATGTGTTGGGATTAATGAAAATTCATGATGACAGGTGATGTGATGTCATTTTAGAAAGTCAGGACTCAAGTTTGCCATTTCAGTACATCTGCACTGTGTATTATTGTATAGATTTATGCTGGTTCATGCTAATCATATGGTCATGCATTGTTGGCTAGACAATCAGTATAGATAATAGTGATTTCTCGATTGATTGTTGTATGGCATTATTTTTTTTGATTCACTTGTGTGTAGGACAGTAGGTAATTATTGAAATACTGAAATTACAAAGAGCGGGCTGAGAATCTGTCAATTTTAAAAGATGTTGAAAGAGTGTTTGGCCAAGGAGTTGTAGACTATTTCATTAGAGATGTGCTAGACAGATAAAAACTAAAGCATAAGCCTTCCTCATGTTTAAATTGTTATGAAAAAGCACCAGTTCCAACCATGTCCTCTCAATGGATCATTGAGTGATTAACGCCCTAGGCGCTCAGTAGGTATTGAGAGGACAAGGCATACTTTAAGTATGACTGCCCAATGCCACTATCTGCTCAATGCTAGTTCCAATCATCATGTCTTATCTATGACAGATATATACCCATGTCTGCCCATGACTTATTTTAGTCCCTATGAAAAGAGACCCTGCTAACCCTGGCATTTGTACAAAACGTCTGTTCTATCATTTCCAATTGCATTATTGTAAGGGCAGGGCAGCTGACCCCTGTCTGCTCAATGCCCTGTCTGCTCAATGCTATTCCCAAGCATAACCATCTAAGCCCTATCCGCTCAATGCCCTTATCTTCTCAATACTATTTCCAAACTTTCTATTTGAGCCCTGTCCCCCCAATGCCCTTGTCTGCCCAATGCTATTTCCAAACATACAATTTGAGCCCTGTCTGCTCAATGCCCATATCCCATCCTATTGCTGGCTGATCAAAGCCCTTGCTTGCTCGATGCTAATTTTATAATGGTATTGTAACGATAATGCAGCAGTGTATTTGTCAATTTGGAGTATTAAGGTGGGCCGCGGCCATTGCGGAATGGACTTTAGTGCATCAAAATAATTCCTTTATTCGTAGTTCTTTTGGTGTTTTTTTCATAGATTTTTATTCAGGTAATTCACAGCCTAGTGCACTCAATAATGTACAGCCATAATCCGGAATGCAGCAACACACCAATCCTCCATCCAGGCCTTATTTTAATGCCTGTCTGACTAATTATGATATAATTGTGTGTAATGGTAACATACAACATTGAAAGTCATATGCTCAGAAGGATTTCCTACACCCAAAACATTTTAGGGAATAGTTCAAAGGGGAAAGAGGGGTCCATCCCTTGATAGTCGGTCATACACAGATCTTAATGCATTGCCTGGAAGCCGCTTCACCACACAGAGAAAAGAAGTAGAATCACTGTCACTCTCAAATGGGAGTTCCCGCCCGGATCACTGAGGTTTATGCTAAAGCATTTTCACTGTTTCACCTATGCATCGATTATGAGCTTGATGGCTGAGATCAAGTAGATAAAATTTCTGCATTTTTCATTCTGGTGTATTTCTCCCACCATTTAGATTGATGTAAATGATGAAACCAAGAGGAAGGGAGTTGTTAAGATTTTCTTGCATGACCCATTTTGACTCTGTATAATAGTAGTTTCAAACAGATTTGACTCCCGTTTTTTATGTAGTCATCCAATGTTGACTCCCATTTGATTCTCTACACAAAGGGAGTCAGTACACTTAGACGCCCTAGTGGTAGGGAGTCACTTAAGAGTCGTGGGGAGAGTTACATCAGTGATCGGGACCGGACTCCCAATTGAGAGTCACTGTGATTCTGCTTCTTTTCTCTCTGCACATAATATGGACCCCCGTCTCTTGGTCATAAAATGGTTTTCAGGTTCATATGTAGAAAATCTGATATATGTAATTGCAGGGGACCATAGAACAGCTAAAAGACGGACAGGGTAGGGTAAAAGACAGGGATGGCCAGGGAGGGGACAGGAGAGGTTGGGGAAGGGACAGGGGAGGTCGGGCCACAAACTCACCTGTCCCTTCTCTGCCCTCCCCTGTCCCTTTACAATTTTACAAAAGTCCTAGGTAGGCGAGGGGAGGGGAGGGGAGGGGATAGGGGAGGTATGCAAAACATTCCCTGGGCAAATAGGCTTAGTACCCAGCCGACTAGGGCCCAAGATCCGATATTGACATCTGCAGTTAATAGCCTGCACTGACTTGGCGCATAAAATAACGTTGTGGTGAATCAGATCTATTAATAGAACACAACAGACTCGTCAACAAGTGGCGTGGGAACAGTCTTCACGTCACCTCTGCCGCCGTCCCTGGTCTGAGAAAAAAAACATAATGAATGTGCATAATTACAGGAGCCATATGCGCATGAGTGGAAATTCGCATATCACGTCCGTATATATTATCGAAATCCTTATTGGTTTGCTGCATATGGGGTACCAATGCGGGACTCACCTGGCCTAGTTGTAAAATTGTGCAGAAACCAGTCTACATTGCAGGGAACCCCCAGGGAATTCCCTTTGCAACGTTATAATATAGAGACACATACAGAGGTAGGCTGGAGAGCCCCCGTAATGACACATATGGACCCCAAAACCAATGGGGGGGCCCTTGATGGGGGTGGGGTCCCTATGTCCCATGTTGATTTTAAGAAATGCTCATGTGGCCATATCAATTTTAAGAAATGCTCCATGTCCCATGTCACTATCTATTTTTTCCTCATGTCCCATGTCACTAGGGCCCAACATGGTCCATGTCGCCATATCAAATTTAAGGGTCTAGGGCCCTCATGGGAAAAAACGGCCTCCAGGTGCCCACAGTATTAAAGTCCAGTGTAAGGCCAGATGAAGTGGGGATTTGCGGTAGTAAATATTCCAGGAAGTGAGGGTCGTCTGTATCTAAGTAGGCCTTCAGTATACCGACGGCATAGCCTAGCATATGATAGTCTTATCTCTCATTCACTGAAGCTGAAACGCCCACCTCAGTGGCTTATTACCCCAATATGGCCACCCAGTGGGCATATGAGGGATTGTCCCGTGACAGCTCTAGGCCAATCAGGTCACTACCAAACTATTTTTGACACACTTAGTGTAAGTGTGGAGAAATACCAGATATGCTTGAAAGAGATAACACCTTGTTGATACTTAATTTGACTCATATAGCATTTTCTTGACCCAGATAGCGGTCTTATGGTCGACCTGTGGGGCCTTCAGCTCACAAAATTGCCTTGAGCCCACAAAAGAGTACCATTTTGTTAGCTGAAGGCTAACACCGGGCCTTCAGCCCACAAAAGTGGCTTTAAAGCACAAAAGCCTTCAGCCCACAAAAAAAAGTTTTCAGGCCACAAAAGCCTTCAGCCCACAAAAGCCTTCAGGCCACAAAACAAAGGTGCCTTCAGCCCACAAAAACATATATACATGCTGGGCTCACCTACCAATCTAGCTTTTTATATGAACTGGCCTTCAGCTCACAAAACCTATATACTGGTTTCACTAGTATGTATGATCAGTATATATATAGGTTTTGTGACTGGAAGGCAAGTTGATATCTTCTTATGTAAGATCAGTATATAGACAAAGGTCAACGAGTTTAAGACTTGACAGGGGTTTATTGCACGAGCAGGTCGTGCCCGTATTGTACGATGGGCCGCAGGCCCGAGTGCAATACGGGCACGACCTGCGAGTGCAATAAACCGGTCAAGTCTTAAACGAGTTGTCCTTTGTATTTATTTTTCAGTTTGCAAGGAAAAACAACTGCTATTTATTGAAAATCGCCTTACTTTAGACTACTCGACTCTCGACTGGGCGCCGCCATCTTGTCTTGTTGACATTTTGAAACCAAGGCTCATATTCATGCGCGGACAGTTAGCCGTATGTTAACCCAAAAAGCACCCACCCGCACCAAATAATTCGAGTCGATTCAATATGGCGATTTCCATATTAAAGTTTATAGTAGGCATTTAACCCTTTTAATATTCAAATGTAACTATATTGTTAGCGTTCCACTACTTTTGGTCCTACTTTAAACAATTATATTTAAAAATATGAAAATTTCGGCGTCACGGACTACGTTTTCAAAGTGACGTCAGTTAGCGGTACTATTTTACTTTCGCATTTACGCCCGAAACTCGATGAAATCTATTATTTTAAACAAATTACTGGTTTTTCTTCATCAATCTATTTAAATATATTCGTTATATGCTATTGGTATGTCAATAAACACCGTTGAAGACATTTTAACAGTGAAACGGGAACTTTTATTTTCTTTATTTACATCCGGGTCTCTTCGAGACGCCGCGCGCGTCGTCAAAAGTTTTCAAAAGGGCGCGAACCATGCTTGATTAACCTCTCAACTTTAACACAGTTTATTTAATGGATTTCTTCAATGGAGACGCATTATACTGTGAGGAGGAATTGCTTTGAACATTGTAATGGAAGTGCATCGTGATAGGTGCCGTGACATGGGCTCCCTGGAACATAGTGGAGGCTGAAGACTGCATTTGTTGCATGGCCATGTTCCTCAGGGAAGAGGCCGCCCCGGGCATTTGGCTTACCGGCATGTAGTAGGGGTGCGGCCGGGGAAGGGATACGGCCACCGGGGCTGGAGGAAGCACACCCGGGGGGAGTTGAGCATAGCCAAAGTCGGCTGGCATGGCTTCACTACGGCAGGAGGATATACGTTTGGCTGGACGACTGGACAATAAGGTAGGTTGTGATCTTTTCCCTGTGAGAATGTCGCTCATGGCACGCTGCTGAGGTTTGGTGGCGACCGTGTAGTTGTTGAGGGAGTTCAAATTTTTGTGCCCGCTGAGTTGTGCGACCAGCACCGGGGGGATGTCATTGGCCATCAAGGTTTGACAGCATGTTTTCCGGAGGGAATGGTTAGTATGTCTCCCCGGGATACCTGCTTTCTGACACATTAATTTCACAATCTTTCGAAGCTTATTTATTCCCATAGGAGTGTGGAGGTACCAATCTAAATCATTGAAACCACACACTTGACGCACGGTCAAGTAGAATGGCGCCTCTTCAACCATCGCCTTCTCTGGGCGTTTTGACGCAAATAGCTTATAGGCAGCCAGAGGGCATCGGTCATAATTTCTGGCATATATCTTAGGTGCAAAAGCACGAGTGTGGCCCTGGTCTCCTCCCTGTCTAGTCTTAGAAGCCCTCTCATTCCACTGTAGATATTCTTCTTCATCTTTATCCTCCACAAATATTACGTCTCCCCAGGTCATGTTTTTGCTCTCATCACACCCACGTAGGCCAAACCCAATGGTTAAGAACCAAAATATGGTATATTGCAATGTTACTGGGTCAGCAAACCCCAGGGCCCCTGTTTCCCACATTTTATCTACTTCTTCATCATCGAAAGACTTTATTAGGCCTATTTCCAAATCCTGCCTTCTTTATTGTAGCCGTTTTGCTCGTCAGCACGTCTCTGCTCATCTCAAATGCTTCATGGAACGTGGGGTCCACTTGGTACTCCCGCAGCTTCAGATGCCTGTAAATTAGAACAATAAATAATATTAAAATATCATCGTTTAAGGGGGGGGGGCTCACATAGTATTAAATACACACACTCAAATTGGCTCGTCCAAAAAAAAAAAAATTCTGATCAAAATTCAAATTCTCCCTACTACAACAAAAACCCTCGAGACACACTTATATATTCTTATACATTACTTACCTCACAATGGCTCTGTGAATCGATGTCAGAGTGTCCGCTTGGTGAGGGGTCCCAACCTTCTTTTTCTTGGAGACCAGGTAATTACACATGAAACCGTCGAGTTCTTCAGGATCAATTGTCTCTATGGCTCTCTCCTCAATGCAGAAGTCTCTAAGCCACCTCTGGAACGCTTTCACAACCTGAAAAACATATTAAATTGTTAGAAATTAATTTTTATATACTGTATTATAATGTAAACAATGCCCATACTTAGTTTTAATCCACTCAATTTGGATCTAATTACTAAATTCTCCCAACTAAGCGGGAGACGCCCACCATCGTCAAGTGACAGTTCTTTGTTTACATTTTGCGCCCCGCCCCTCGCGACCCTTTAAATAAGTTTAAAAAAGTTCTTACCTGGTCAGTCTTTCGTGTGGTATTTACATTTCTAGTTGAGTCTACAAACTCCTTCATTTCCTCTCGAGACATAAGCCTAAATTCATCATTTTGTAACTTTTTCTGCCAATTTTCCTTTTCTTCAGATCTTCCCGAGGGTGAAGACGCAGGGGCGTCATTGCCGACGTCGGGCTCGGGGGCCTCTTCAAAGCTCTGTCCCATGAAGTCATCAATACTAAAGTAGCCCAAAACTGACGTCTCACCTCCCTCGGATGTTGACTCAAATATAATTCGGCCCTTGGCCCCCCCCTCGGGAGCATTTCCATCCAGAAACAGCATTTCAACTTCAATGGAAGACAGGTACGTCGTCTCACTTTAAATCTGAACGTCGAACGCCGTGCCGGAACTACTTTCTGGTGACGTCAGACGTCGTCACGTGATCCGCCATCGGGAATGACGTCATAGGTCGTTTAATATTCACCCCTCGTATTGCACGGGGGGTGTGTAATACAGCACTCGCTGTACAAACCAATAGACAGTCAGTATTACATGAAAAATAAATGTAGGTTTTGTGAGCTGAAGGCAAATTGATATATCCTTATGTGAGATCAGTATATATAGGTTTTGTGAGCTGAAGGCAAATTGATCTATTCTAATATGAGATCAGTATTACATAGGTGTTGTGAGCTGAAGGCAAGTTGATATAACCTCAAGTGAGAGCAGTACAGAAGTTTTGTGAGCTGAAGGCAAGTTGAGATGAGAGGCTTGATTAGTATGTAAGATCAGAATATATAGGTTTTGTGAGCTGAAGGCAAGTTAATATGAGAGGCTACATTAGTACTTAAGATCAGTACATAAGCCTGTATGTCAGATCAGTACATAAGTTTTGTGAGCTGAAGGTCAGTATATAGGTTTTGTGAGCTGAAAGCAAGTTGATATGAGAAGCTAGATTGGTATATGAGATCAGTATATATAGGTTTTGTGAGCTGAAGGCCAGTTGATCTCTTCTAATGAGAGATCAGTATATATAGGTTTTGTGAGCTGAAGGCAAGTTGATATGAGAGGCTAGATTGGTATATGAGATCAGTATATATAGGTTTTGTGAGCTGAAGGCCAGTTGATCTATTCTTATGAGAGATCAGTATATATAGGTTTTGTGAGTCGAAGGCAAGTTGATATGAGAGGCTACATTAGTACATAAGATCAGTACACAGGCTTGTATGTCAGATCAGTACATAGGTTTTGTGAGCTGAAGGTCAGTATATAGGTTTTGTGAGCTGAAGGCAAGTTGATATGAGAAGCTAGATTGGTATATGAGATCAGTATATATAGGTTTTGTGAGCTGAAGGCCAGTTGATCTATTCTTATGAGAGATCAGTATATATAGGTTTTGTGAGTTGAAGGCAAGTTGATATGAGAGGCCAGATTGGTATGTAAGATCAGTACATAAGCTTGTATTTGAGAGCAATTTGCCTTCAGCTCACAAATCTTATATATTGGCTTTGTGGGCTGAAGGCAAGGTG
Source organism: Harmothoe impar (assembly GCA_947462335.1). Classification (NCBI taxonomy): domain Eukaryota; kingdom Metazoa; phylum Annelida; class Polychaeta; order Phyllodocida; family Polynoidae; genus Harmothoe; species Harmothoe impar. The sequence goes on along the minus strand of OX381710.1, from coordinate 83,459,866 downwards.
ATATGAGAGGCTAGATTAGTTTGTAAAATCGGTGTATATAGGTTTTGTGAGCTGAAGGCAAGTAAATATGAGAGGCTACATTCGTAAGTAAGATCAGTACATAGGCTTGTATGTCAGATCAGTACATGGCTCAAACTCCTGACTTATGTTGTTTTAGGATAGAGGAAGGACAAATCAGAAAGTTCTTAGTATGTTTAAACAAGTTTAGTATATTGAAAGGTATATATCTTGGCTCCTTGGAACACTTTTTGATACATTTCTAACCCTAGCGGTTCAGTTTTTATCGCCACGTGAAGTTTATTGTCCTTTTTTCAGGTGACTCCGTGACCAAAAATCCATGATCATGAACATTATGTTTTAAATACATCACAGCAACTAATAATTTTGTTTACAAGCTGGGCCAACATATATCTTGAAGCATAACAAGAATGGATATCCTCTGAGTAATAGTTTTTGAGATACAGCCCGATGAATTTTGAACATTTATCAGAAATATGAACATTTCAACTACATACTCTCAACTTTACCCTAGTTTCCTCAAAATGGTCCCATTATTGGTTAAATTCACTCTACAGTGTCCTGATCATGTGTACTTTAAGAAATATGAAGCATCATGATATCTGGTTAGACCAAATTTGCACAGTATAGGCCTAAAGTACCCCTATTAACCTATTTTACGTCACGGAGTCACCCGGGTGACTCCGTGACGGAAATAAATTCTTGTATAAATGAGCATAAAAATGGTGGATTTTTGCATTAGAACATTAGAGGGAGTGGGTAGAACGCAGGAAAACCAGAGATAACTTAAATATATTGGGTATTAACAATTCTATGAAGGTTTAAATTTTCATCAGGTTGGCTGGTGACTCCGTGACGAATATTCCGGGTGACTCCGTGACGGAAAATATGTATCCCAATAGAAATATGCTCCTGGAGGCAAGATTATTGGATATTTTTCAAAATTTCTTTTTTCCAGCAGAAGACACAAGAGTTATCTCACAATTTGGGATACAATAGAGACTGTGTGGATCTTCTATATTTATCATATAGAGGTATCAACCTGAAATGACATTTGAATATTTTGCTGACAAAACACACTTAAATGACTGTGGAGAAAAAGATTCGGAACATTATCTAGTGGAATCCTCGTGAATCAATTGACTATACCATAGACCTAATAGAAAATGATATTAGGAATAAGCTGTTACTGCCTCAGTACACATGGGAGGCATGTAAAACATGTCATTTTTAGCGTTTTTGCCGTTTTTAGGGGTTTTTGGGCCTTTGGAGGGCCAGAAAACCGAAAATATTGGGCCAATACACAAAAAATAGAGATTTCCGGAATTATTAAGATGTTTTTTCACATATACCAAAAATTTGAATAAATTGGTGCAAAACTGGTTATTCTGTAGGGGTATAAGCCTGAAAAGGGCCAGAAATAGCCAAAACAACATAAGTGGGGAGTTTATGCCACGTATAAGTTTTGTAAGCTGAAGGTCAGTATATAGGTTTTGTAAGTTAAAGGCAAGTTGATATATTCTGTGAGATCAGTATATATAGGTTTTGTGAGCTGAAGGCAGGTTGATATGAGAGGCTTGATAGGTATGTAAGATCAGAATATATAGGTTTTGTGAGCTGAAGGCAAGTTGATATCTTGTCATGTGAGATCAGTATATATACGTTTTGTGAGCTGAAGGCAAGTTGATATATCCTTATGTGAGATCAGTATATATAGGATTTTGAGCTGAAGGCGAGTTGATCTATTCTTATGTGAGATCAGTATATATAGTCTGGTGGTAGAACCCCCATCTGTAGCCCAACCCCAACTTCTCTGATATAGTTTTTTTTCTCTGCTGATAATTGATGTATAGGGTCTAGGTAGAATTATCAGGGTGGGTGTGGAGCTCTCACCCTTGGGCAATTTGAGATATTCAAGATGGCCACCAGAAAGCTCCCGAAAACTAGAAACGTGCCTATCTTGGCTTCTAATCGACTTAAAAACACAAATAAAAATGGAAAAAGTACATTTATGAGGTCAAGGAATACAACCCTGCCATTTCCAAAAAGAAATATGGCAGCCATTTTAAATTCTTAATGGGATTATTCCTGAAATATGGCTTATTTTGATGGAAAACTGGGAAAATGACAGTCATAGATTCTAATCATTACATTGTTACCATTCTGCATCTGAAATGGATACTTTGGAGGCCAAGGAACCATTCTGCCATATCATAGAATGAGTGTGACAGCCATTTTGAATTTTAAAGTAGGTCACTCATGATAGTGGCTCAAAATCAGCTAATCAGGTTATCCTAAAGTAGATGTTATTGTAACATCTATAATACAGTCATTTAGGAATTTGTCATATACGGAGGGGTGATGATATAGGGATGTGGTGGATTTGGAATCCAGAATTCACGTCCCCCTGACTGTAGGGCCACAGGTCCTCTGGATCTGAGACCCCCTGACTTCAGGCCACCCAGCTTCAGGCCACCCTGACTTCAGGCCCCCGGCCTGTAGGCACCAATCTCACGTCCATTTCATACGTAAACATCCGATTATCTCATTCAAATTCATCATGTCCAACACTATCTCTTACAAATCAAATGTCCAACCCCATTCCCTCGCATCCAACCCCTTCTTTCACCTCTAGCCCCTTCCCTCACATCCAACCCCATTCCCTCTTGTCTAACCCTCTCCCTCACATCCAACCCCATTCCCTCATGTCCAACCCCATTCCCTCACGTCCAACCCCCTCCCTCACCTGCACCCTCACCCCCTCCCTCACATCCAACCCCTTCTCCTCACGTCCCCTACCACTTCCACATGTGATGGAGGGGGTTGGATGTGAGGGAGGGGGTTGGATGTGAGGGAGGGGGTTGGACATGAGGGAGGGGGTTGGACGTGAGGGAGGGGGTTGGATGTGAGGGAGGGACTTGTATGTGAGGCGATGGTAGTGGACATGAGGAGATGGTAGTGGATGTGAGGGGAAGGTAGTGGATGTGAGGAAATGGTAGTGGACATGAGGAAATGGTAGTGGATGTGAGGGAAAGGTAGTGGACGTAAGGGGAAGGTAATGGACGTGAAGAAGTGGTAGTGGACATGAGGGAGGTTTGAGTAAATCATTTCAATCCTCGTGCAGGTCCCTTCTCTCCCCGTATCGTCGTGCAGGTTGCCTCTCTCACCGTTTCCTCATGCGAATAAGGGCCGCTATTCGCACGACCTCCTCCTGCGGATATCATCGGCCGCAAATGGTTACTGATGATGTAAACGTTCCAAGGGTGCTGGCAAATAAATTGCTTATCTTCCCAGAGATGTTCTAGGTTATCAAAGCATAAGAGTAGAACTGAACAGAAAAGGAATGTCTGTGAATGTCCAATGAAGGCCATGGAATACTCATCTCCTATCAATGCATAATAATCTTTTCTCAGTAGCGTAATGGATAATGCTTTAAGGCAAAATGCTGGGTAGTTGGTCATATTATGGCCAACGTAATGATGCCATGAGTTCTCACTTTGATGAATTCAGATAATACAGTTAGTTAAATTGGGGATGTGGCTAAATGTCTGTGTATGTGCTGCTCTTCTGATCTGGTTAGACAATCACACCACTTACTGCCTGCAGTGCCTCAGTTGGATGTGTTGAATCATAACCCAGGGTACTTTGTTGGGCAGTACTTTGGAGTTTAGCATTGTCCCACTGTGACTACAGTCAGGTGTTGATAGTCCGACCAATGCTGTTGCATGCAAAAGTGGTCAGATCTCAAATCTGACAGACTATTACAGCATATATCAATGCAAATGTAAATGACTGTTACACCCAGAACAGGTCCAATCCTGTGTATATCGGACTATGAAAGGACGGACAATCAATACCTGACTGTATTCATATACAGCACACAATCCCCTTCTGCAGGCATGATTAAATACTGGGTAGGAATAGTTCCTGAAGACTACTTTAAATACATTACCAGTATGCTCAGGGAACTATACAAGTCCCAAAGGTAAGGGAACTAGAATATAGTGTCTGTAGTAGTGGATATGCAAGTTTTAAAGAAACATCCTAAGATAAACTGTTACAATGGTTATGACAAAGGGAATCATTATATAAGGGGTAGGATGCTCTAAGCCGGTCCTTATGCAATCAACACAGACTCATGGTTGACTTGAACCATGTCATTAAATTAGTGTTAAAAGCCAGATTTATGGGTAGAATTCTAAGCTGTTTCACTTATACATTGTTGTGCACAAGAGACATTAATGAAGATGCCAATTGCCATTTGGTGGAAACCACTCATGAAGGTGCATATATGAGTATTTACATGTTACTACTACTTTATAAGCATTGGCTCAACAAAAGCTCTGCTCAAGCCACATCTGAATAAATTTGTAATGTATAAATCTGGTATTGATTACGTTTGGTATGGTTTCCCTCATTGCATTGAGCACATACTTGGTCACGAGCTTAGATGACAGAGTTGAATTAATTCCTTTGAAATAGCTTGCAACTATTCTATGTTACTGTATAATTAGCACCAAGTCATAATTCCAGACTTTTAGATCAGACACTGATCAGTCGTTGTGATATTGTGATAAAGTGATACATGACAGCTAAAAGAAGATAACATTGGATAAAGCAGGTCTAGTAAGACTGTAATCCTCTTGTAAAGATTATTGTACTGAGACCAGTTACTTTCACAAAACTGGTGTCTTCCTGTAGAGGATGGCATGGTACCCAGACACCGCTGCTTACTGAGGCCTATATGTGTTTAATCAGGGCAAGCTGTGCTTGCTCATATCTGGGTTTGTCCAGGGCTACCAGTGGGCCTAGCCCACAAAATAATGGGCTTAGCCCAGGACAAAAGTAGGGGGCGGTCCAATAATTATAAGAGCCCACCAGAAACCCATATGGACCCAATTAAGCAATGCTTACTGGGTTATTATTCTCCGTATTGTACACTTTGAATACAAGATGGCTGCCACATACATTCTGTGCATGACAAAATGGTGTCCTTTGCTCAGAAGTGTTCATTTTTGATGCAAGATGGTGACAATATGATAATTAGAATTTATGATAGTAATTTTTCCAGTTTTCCGACAAAACAAGGCATATTTCATGGATAGTTCCATTGTAATTCAAAATGGCTGCCATATTTCTTTTTGAAAATGGCAGGGTTGTATTCCTTGACTTCATAAATGTACTTTTTCCATTTTTATTTGTGTTTCTAAGTTGATTAGAAGCCAAGATAGGCACATTTCTAGTTTTCAGGAGCTTTCTGGCGGCCATCTTGAATATCTCAAATTGCCCAAGGGTGAGAGCTCCAAACCCACCCTGATAATTCTACCTAAACCCTATTCATCAATTATCAGCAGAGAAAAAAACTATATCAGAGAAGTTGGGGTCAACCCCTACGGCTTTCAGACTAATATAGGTTTTGTGAGCTGAAGGTCAGTTGATATATCCTCATGTAAGAACAGTACATATGTTTTGTGAGCTGAAGGCAAGTTGAGATGAGAGGCTTGATTGGTATGTAAGATCAGAATATATAGGTTCTGTGAGCTGAAGGCAAGTTAATATGAGAGACTACATTTATACATAAGATCAGTACATAAGCTTGTATGTCAGATCAGTACATAAGTTTTGTGAGCTGAAGGTCAGTATATAGGTTTTGTGAGGTGAAGGCAAGTTGATGTGAGAAGCTAGATTGGTATATGAGATCAGTATATATATAGGATTTGTGAGCTGAAGGCCAGTTGATCTATTCTTATGAGAGATCAGTATATATATAGGTTTTGTGAGCTGAAGGCAAGTTGATATGAGAGGCCAGATTGGTATGTAAGATCAGTACATAAGCTTGTATTTATGATCAATTTGCCTTCAGCTCACAAATCCTATGTATTGGCTTTCTGGGCTGAAGGCAAGGTGATATGAGAGGCTAGGTTCGTTTGCAAGATCAGTGTATATATATATATAGGTTTTGTGAGCTGAAGGCAAGTTAATATGAGAGGCTACATTCATACGTAAGATCAGTACATGGGCTTGTATGTCAGATCAGTACATAAGTTTTGTGAGCTGAAGTTCAGTATATAGGTTTTGTGAGGTGAAGGCAAGTTGATCTATTCTTATGAGAGATCAGTATATATATAGGTTTTGTGAGCTGAAGGCAAGTTGATATGAGAGGCCAGATTGGTATGTAAGATCAGTACATAAGCTTGTATTTATGATCAATTTGCCTTCAGCTCACAAATCCTATGTATTGGCTTTCTGGGCTGAAGGCAAGGTGATATGAGAGGCTAGGTTCGTTTGCAAGATCAGTGTATAGATATATATAGGTTTTGTGAGCTGAAGGCAAGTTAATATGAGAGGCTACATTTATACATAAGATCGATACATAAGCTTGTATGTCAGATCAGTACATAAGTTTTGTGAGCTGAAGGTCAGTATATAGGTTTTGTGAGGTGAAGGCAAGTTGATGTGAGAAGCTAGATTGGTATATGAGATCAGTATATATATAGGTTTTGTGAGCTGAAGGCCAGTTGATCTATTCTTATGAGAGATCAGTATATATATAGGTTTTGTGAGCTGAAGGCAAGTTGATATGAGAGGCCAGATTGGTATGTAAGATCAGTACATAAGCTTGTATTTATGATCAATTTGCCTTCAGCTCACAAATCCTATGTATTGGCTTTCTGGGCTGAAGGCAAGGTGATATGAGAGGCTAGGTTCGTTTGCAAGAACAGTGTATATATAAATATAGGTTTTGTGAGCTGAAGGCAAGTTAATATGAGAGGCTACATTCATACGTAAGATCAGTACATGGGCTTGTATGTCAGATCAGTACATAAGTTTTGTGAGCTGAAGGTCAGTATATAGGTTTTGTGAGCAGAAGGCAAGTTGATATATTTTTATGTGAGATCAGTATATATAGGTTTTGTGAGCTGAAGGCAGGCTGATATGAGAGGCTTGATAGGTATGTAAGATCAGAATATATAGGTTTTGTGAGCTGAAGGCAAGTTGATTTGAGAGGCTAGATTGGTATGTAAGATCAGTACATAGGCTTGTATGTCAGATCAGTACATAAGTTTTGTGAGCTGAAGGTCAATATATAGGTTTTATGAGCCAAAGGCAAGTTAGATTGGTATATATGAGAAGCTAGATTGGTATATTAGATTAGTATATATAGGTTTTGTGAGCTGAAGGCCAGTTGATCTATTCTTATGAGAGATCAGTATATAGGTTTTATGAGCTGAAGGCAGGTTGATATGAGAGGCTAGATTGGTATGTAAGATCAGTACATAAGCTTGTATTTATGATCAATTTGCCTTCAGCTCACAAATCCTATGTATTGGCTTTCTGGGCTGAAGGCAAGGTGATATGAGAGGCTAGGTTCGTTTGCAAGAACAGTGTATATATAAATATAGGTTTTGTGAGCTGAAGGCAAGTTAATATGAGAGGCTACATTCATACGTAAGATCAGTACATGGGCTTGTATGTCAGATCAGTACATAAGTTTTGTGAGCTGAAGGTCAGTATATAGGTTTTGTGAGCAGAAGGCAAGTTGATATATTTTTATGTGAGATCAGTATATATAGGTTTTGTGAGCTGAAGGCAGGCTGATATGAGAGGCTTCATAGGTATGTAAGATCAGAATATATAGGTTTTGTGAGCTGAAGGTAAGTTGATTTGAGAGGCTAGATTGGTATGTAAGATCAGTACATAGGCTTGTATGTCAGATCAGTACATAAGTTTTGTGAGCTGAAGGTCAATATATAGGTTTTACGAGCCAAAGGCAAGTTAGATTGGTATATATGAGAAGCTAGATTGGTATATTAGATTAGTATATATAGGTTTTGTGAGTTGGAGTCCAGTTGATCTATTCTTATGAGAGATCAGTATATAGGTTTTATGAGCTGAAGGCAGGTTGATATGAGAGGCTAGATTGGTATGTAAGATCAGTTCATAGGTTTGTAGTTGAGATCAACTTGCCTTCAGCTCTCAAATCCTATGTATTGGCTTTGTGAGCTAAAGGCAAGTTGATATGAAAAGCTAGATTGGTATATAAGATCAGGATGAAATGTTTCTTGGCTGAAGGCAAGTTGGTGCTAGAGGCTAGATTCTTCTGTGAGATTAGTGTATAGGTTTTTTGAGCTGAAGGCAAGTTAATATGAGAGGTTTTGTGAGCTGAAGGCAGGTGGATATAAGATGTACGATTGGTGTTCGACCTGAATGCCAATTGCTCTGTGAGACCAGTACATATATGGTATGTATATATGTTTTTGTGGGCTGAAGGCATATTTGTTTTGTGGCCTGAAGGCTTTTGTGGGCTGAAGGCTTTCGTGGCCTGAAGACATTTTTTTTGTGGGCTGAAGGCCCGGTGTTAGCCTTCAGCTAACAAAATGGTACTCTTTTGTGGGCTCAAGGCAATTTTGTGGGCTCAAGGCCCCACACGACCTCTATATGTTATTGACACAGATAGCGGTGATTAGGGGGAGGGGGTGGGCTGACCCCCTCCCCCCCCCCTATTTCTATGCCACTGCAAGATATACCCATGGCTGCAGGGGATGGGTACACCAGTGATTTTCAAAGAAAAGGGGGGTCAGCTTTTCAAGTAAATATGGACTTGGGGGGGGTCCACAATGCAACATGTGGGTGGGGGGGTCCATTTTCTGGAAAAAAATTACGTACATACTGTAGTTGGAGTGGCTGATCGGTGGCGGATCCTTCTCCACCTGGCAGATCTGGCGGATCTGGCGGATCCAGCTAGGTGGTGCGGCATTCGCCACCCAATATAACTATCCCTGGCAGAGCTGGCGGATCAGTCCTCTACCAGCAACTGAACCATGCAGACGTCAGCCTCTAGTATAGCTCACACTACGCCAATTTGATGATCCTTGTACTTGCTTAGACTTTATATTATACTCATCCTTAAACCTTAATTGGATTGATGTCTTGCTGTGATTGTTAAGTATTTGCCTTGCCCTAGTCCTTTTACATTACTTTATGGAAGGGCCTTTAATGCTAGGGCTAGGGCCCCCAACTGCCGTACGTCATCAGTACATACCCAGTAAACACAACTACCTCATTTGAACGTGTTTTCAATACTTAATATAACTTTGAAATGTATGGGTTTAATTAGGTTATTTGACGTAGTTTAACATTTAAAACATGTTTATACAGTCAACTCCCTCTAATGTGGCCACCCTTCGGACTATGAAAAAGTGGCCGCTTTGGTGGGGTGGCTGCATTAGAGGGTGTCATTTTCGGTACATTGTGGTATGTCTGGGACTATGAAAAGTGTCTGCATTAGAGGGATTGGCTGCACTGGAGGGGTGGCCGCAAAGAGGGAGTTGACTGTATAACAGGATTTGCAATTTGATTTACGTCATTATGATGTATCCCCCCCAGAGGAACAACACAAGATGGTATTGGGGTAAATAAATTGATTCATGAGATTATAACATTGATGATTATGACACATATAATATAACGGTATTATATACACCTTATTAACACAGTTTTGTTGAGATCTATAATAACATGGTAATGTAAGAACCGGTATAATAAGTTGAATGAGTATTGTATATAGATCAGTATTGAATATATCGGTGTGGGTGGGTGGGAATTTAGTAGTAGTAGTGTAAAGGAGGAGGAATAGACAGAGAATGGCGGACAGGGTAGGTAGGCGGAAGTGGGCCAGGTAGGGCCAAAGTGGAATGTGGTAGTGCCTGTGATTGACACCAGGGGGGGAAGGGACTTACATCTATGTAGGTGGAGGTGTGTGGTTTCCTCCAGGGGGGGCCACAATGACCGCCCGGTCTCTAGCTATAGACTGAGCCCACAAGTGTCTCAACGTAGTTTAACATTGGATGAACTTCATGTAAATCCTATCAGAGATCAGGACATCATGGGTTTGAGTCCCACCCTGGCCAATTAGTAGTTATTTGTAAATTGGTACAATGAACCTGAATTACAGTAGGGTATCTAGTCAGATAGGTATTATTACTAAAACAGATTTATGCTTCAAATGGGCAAAATAAATGATCTGAAAAAGGAGCCTACATCATGTGCCAAGGTTGGATTCGAACCCACTAATATTTTATAATTGTAAGTTTCCGGAAGAGAGCCGCGAACCCTCAACCCTCTCCTTTAAAGGCAGACACTCTACTGACTGAGCTAACCAGGTATGTATTGGGAAGGTATATTGATGACATAACCAATGGTTCATTTAACAGATTCCTATTATAATAGTTGTCAACTTTTCACTAATTTACAGGCGAGTCAGCGAGTTCACTGACTCGTCTCGCTTGAAGTCCATTTTCCACGACTTATCATTGTTTCTCCTGCCTTAAAAGCTGACAACGTAAAGAAAACATATTATTCTTTGATAATCCGCAATAAAATTCAACTCAAATGTCCAAATAGAAGAGGATTGATTGATTTTCGACAAAGTTTAGTCGCCGAAACTTGACTCGTCAGATTCTTGAAATTTGTGCATTTTTTTACGACAATCGCAAAAAGTCGCAATTTTTTTGATATTTTGATATTTTGACACGAAAATGTACCCATTACACATTTAAGATGGTAGCTTACCATTTAGTATAGCGGTAACTTCCATTTTTAATCGTATTTAGCCATAATCAAGGCTTTTCCTATTGTTCGATACGCGACGACATCCGACAACGTAAACAAAATGCCCATCTCGCGGATTCACGGGATTTCACGAGATTGCACCGCTCGGGAATGCTCGGGGGGTCGGTACGGACATTTTATCTTCCGAAATAGAGCAAATTGCGGACTTTGTAGGTAATATTATTACTCCTACAGGTAATATAGAGGCAGTTGCGGACATTTCGGACAGTACAACCGTCTTGATCAAAAAATAATTTGTTTATCGAGCGCTTCGGCAATCTCCGGTATCAAAACCAACATGGCGGACACGGGAACGCCGAGGGACGGTGATTCGATACCAAATTGGCTAATTTCATGGATTACAGCTCAAATATGCAAGGTAAGTCTGCAATTTTTGTTGATATTGATAGATTAGGCTTCCTCTATTTGGGGGGTGAAATTGCGGACAGCTCAGTAGCCGGGTTATTCCGCAAAATGACAAAGACCGTGCTCTAAACTTGCCAAGACCAAAAAACAGAGCCAATGATCAAATGATAGATTCTAAGCCGAAGCGTTCTACTCGCCAAAATTCCCAAACAAAGTTAAATTTCACAAAAAGTAGGGGGGGGTGGAGGGCTGACACACCAGGGCCTAATAAAGATGACATTTCTGCATCTAACGAGCCTAATAAGGTGACTATTGGTTGAGATTTAGGCCCCCCCCTTGTCAGGTTTCAGGGTTGAGACGCTACCCGGTAGTGCTTTAACATAGGGAGTCTATGGGCGCTGAGTGACAGTGGCTGGATGCAAACATAAAAACTATTCTTAAAAATTGTACAAGGGGGGGGGAGCCCCAAAATGTTTTCTTCTGAACTCTCCTGTAGTAGGCCTTTCTAATGATACGATTTATTAAGAAATGCAACATGTAGAAGTCACTTTTCACATACGGGCACGACCCTTAAACATGAATACTACTAGAATAACTTGAAAATTTGCTCAACGATTTTTTTTTGTTTGTTAGAGAAATTTTTGGGATCTGCCCTTAATATATATCAAAGATGACATGTTTAATATCCCAGATTGCGATATCCCATTAAAAAAAAAAAATCTCTATGACCCCCCAAGCCCCCCTGAGTTTGGGTCAATTCATCAACCCAACCCTCTTGAAATCCTATACGGCGTCGTCGCTGCTCATCTTGACTTTGACTTGAGAAATGACAGCGTGGTTTGGCTTAAGGTAGGCTTATTTAATCATGTTTTATATCAGATTAACATACCCTACACATTATATAAACATCTGAAGTATACCAGGACGAGATATTGTGTTTATAATCCGAAAATTGGGGGTGCTTGGGTTGAATTTGTCCCCGAAAATGTTGTTAACTGCGAGTAGAACGCTTCCACTAGCGTAGCGCCAAACGAAGCGTCTCGGCGAGAGGATTTCAGAAATGTAAAATTTGTCTCTCTATCATGTTTAGTTCCATAGCTACAGGTATTTGGGGCAGGGCACCCCCTTGAAGAAAGGAAAAAATTGCCCCCCCCCTTGTCAGGTTTCAGGGTTGAATTTGTCGATCAAAAAGTAGAATTTCCGAGTACCGCGATGTCCGTAAAAAGCGTGTTCCACTCTGCTTACGTCTTGGCTGAGGCCAGAAATGAAACCCTGACAAAATTCTGATCAAAATGGACTATTTACATGTCCAAATCAGACAAGATTTCATTTTTTCAATTTATTGCCAGTCATGTGTATTGGGGTGAAGCAAAAAAAAATTGCCCCCCCCCCACTCAGAAATCACCCTTAGTCGTTTCTCTGAAAGCCGCGTATGTAGCGACACGGTCCCCAAAGTCATTTCCATGATAGCCGTATGTAGCGACAGGGCCCCGGTAGCTGTTTACCTGATACTAAGCGGCATGTACTTTTATAAGATGTATAGATCTACCAGTGCTGGTCTCTTCACTAATAGTAGATTGGTAACCCGGGGGGGGTCCCTTTTTCTTAAAGTACATGGTCCAACCCGAGGAGGGATAAAAAAATCGCATGCGCTGGTCTCTTCGCTAATAGCAGATTGTTAAACGGGGGCGGGGGGGTCCCTTCAACCCGAAGAGGGATAAAAAATTGCATGCGCTGGTCTCTTCGCTAATAGTAGATTGTTAACCCTTGGCGGGGGGGGGGGGGGTCCTGGGGTTAAATTTGTCAATCAGAAATTAAATTTCCGAGTACCGCGATGCCCCCGAAAAAGCGTGTTCCACTCTGTTTAGGGCTTGGCTGAGGCCAGAAATGAAACCCTGACAAAATTCTGATCGAAATGCACTATTTACATGTCCAAATCAGACAAGATTTCATATTTTCAATTTATTGCCAGCCGTGTGTATTGGGGTGTTTATTTTTGGTTTATGACCAGAACGGTTATTAGAGCTGTCTGTGGTTTGAAACATGTTAATACCCGGTATTTAACACTCAGAAAGGCTAATAAAGCTGTCTGTGGTTTAATACATGTAAATACCCGGTAGTGACTTTAAATAAAAGGCCATGGTTCTTCAGAAGTTAAAGTTCTTTTTTTGCCATTTTATATGTAAATTCTTATATTTTCCATTGAACGTGAGCGGTACGTGCGGGAGTCGCACAAACGGGAGGCACGGGAGCGGGAGTCGCAGGAGCGGGAGCCTTGGCCACGTGGACACACCGTTCAGAACCTTGATCAGGAGCTCTTCAACACGTCTAGGGGCTCCAACCACTCCTCCTTGGGTCAGCATTTTGCATGAATGCTGATTAGGACCCAAATTGTGAGTAGCACAGCTTATGTCGTTTAACCCAGTTAGGTTCCATCCCTCAGTACATCAGAAATGAAATTTCCGAGTACCGCGATGCCCCCGAAAAACCGTGTTCCACTCTGTTTAGGGCTTGGCTGAGGCCAGAAATGAAACCCTGACAAAATTCTGATCGAAATGCACTATTTACATGTCCAAATCAGACAAGATTTCATATTTTCAATTTATTGCCAGTCATGTATATTGGGCTGAAGCAAAAAAAAAATTGACCCCCCCCCACTCGGAAATCACCCTTAGTCGTTTCTCTGAAAGCCGCGTATGTAGCGACACGGTCCCCAAAGTCATTTCCATGATAGCCGTATGTAGCGACAGGGCCCCGGTAGCTGTTTACCTGATACTAAGCGGCATGTACTTTTATTAGATGTATAGATCTACCAGTGCTGGTCTCTTCACTAATAGTAGATTGGTAACCTGGGGGGGGGTCCCTTTTTCTTAAAGTACATGGTCCGACCCGAGGAGGGATAAAAAAATCGCATGCGCTGGTCTCTTCGCTAATAGCAGATTGTAAAACGTGGGGGGGATCCCTTCAACCCGAATAGGGATAAAAAATTGCATGCGCTGGTCTCTTCGCTAATAGTAGATTGTTAACCCTTGGCGGGGGGGGGGTCCTGGGGTTAAATTTGTCAATCAGAAATTAAATTTCCGAGTACCGCGATGCCCCCGAAAAAGCGTGTTCCACTCTGTTTAGGGCTTGGCTGAGGCCAGAAATGAAACCCTGACAAAATTCTGATCGAAATGCACTATTTACATGTCCAAATCAGACAAGATTTCATATTTTCAATTTATTGCCAGCCGTGTGTATTGGGGTGTTTATTTTTGGTTTATGACCAGAACGGTTATTAGAGCTGTCTGTGGTTTGATACATGTAAATACCCGGTATTTAACACTCAGAAAGGCTAATAAAGCTGTCTGTGGTTTAATACATGTAAATACCCGGTAGGGACTTTAAATAAAAGGCTATGGTTCTTCAGAAGTTAAAGTTCTTTTTTTGCCATTTTATATGTAGATTCTTATATTTTTCAGTGAACGTGAGCGGTACGAGCGGGAGTCGCACAAACGGGAGCCACGGGAGCGGGAGTCGCAGGAGCGGGAGCCTTGGCCATGTGGATGCAGCACTCAGAACCTTGATCAGGGGCCCCACAACACGTCTAGGGGCTCCACAACCCATCTAGAAACTGTTCCACATATCTAGGAAACTCATCCACATGTTTAGGAACTCTTCAACATGTGTATCTAAACTCATCAATGGGTCTAGAAACTCTATATCTAGGAATTCCACTAGACATTTAGAAAGCCTAGGAACTCTTCAATATATCAATCTTCATCCAAGTCAATTGATTGCTGCCCTTTTAATTATTAATAAAATCAGTTTCCATTATAACAGAAGGAATTCCTTTGTTGTCATTTATAACCTCTATGTCATCAAGTAAACAAATTTCCTCAACAGTTCTGAAATAAATCCCAAACACACCTCCAAATGCCTAAAGCGTTTCCAAACACAACCCCTTCCAAAATAGTAAATCCAGTATCTTCTCAAACAAGTGAGGGCTAGCAAACAGATGGAATCTGTTTGCGCCCTCACTTGTAACTATAGTATAGTAACTAGTCTGCATATATGCAGACTAGTTCACATAAGAGAGATAAGCCTAGATATAACAAATGTAAGCAAATTCCACATATCTCTGGGTTAAAGGCGGGGTCGACTCCTAAAATTGACATGCAACCTGAGCAACATGTGACATGACCATTTCTTAATATTGACATGTGACATGAAGTTTAGTGACATGACATGAAGTCCAAGGACACAGAAATATTTTTCTGATGTTGTCTCCTGGGGCTTAGCTATAATGCAGAAGTGCTGGGGAAGAAATCCCGGAGTATTTTGACTCCTTCAGTGACATGGGATTTTCCTTAGTGACATGGCCATTTTTTTAAATTGACATGCGACATGGGGACCCCCCTACAATACATCATCCATACATCATTCTTACATGGGGATACAGAGGGGTCCCCCCTCCCCGAGGTCGGAAAGCTGCCGAAATTAAGGTTGCCATATCAGAAAGTCGCTTTTTTGAGCCTTTATCACATTGACTATTTTGTCCGAAAGTCCCAAGGTCACCTAAATTAATGTAACAGGTCGCCATGTCGCCTGGAAAACGGCCCAGGTTGCCAGGTCACTTTTGACGCCTCTGGAGTCATTCTCTCTTGGCAGTACAAGATCCATCTCTATGGTGGGGGGCGGGGGGGGGGGGTCAATTTCTTTCACCTATTCCGGGGGGGGGGGTCACTTTAAAAAACACTATCCTGAGGGAGGGGGGGACATTTTTTTTGACTTGCCAAACGCTTGCCCCCGCCCCGGCCATGAATAATGAACCCTCCTTTATTTTCTTCAAAATACTCTCCATTGAAGTAATATTTTGGTGTAATGTGTGGTATTTTTTCCCATATTCTTAAAACCGATAGACGTCAAGGAAGAACAATGCTGTCAAACACATGTGTAAATTGTCCACTGATCTGTTCGCTCAGCATGTCTGAGAAAATGTCATAAAAAGACTTAACCCTTTGAGTCTGATACAGCTTAAAGGAATGTCAATGCGGTTGTGGTTGAAAAGAATATTTCAGATCGTGTCTAATGAGCTGGCATGACAAAATCAATGGGTGTGTGATATACATTACAAATGACCCAGGCTCAGGGCGATTTAGTGACTGACTTGATGTATTGATTAATCGTTTCAGGAACAATGATATATTTGTGGATTCTGCCCTGGAATAATGTGTCACATTGGTCTGTAGCTTTGCCTCGGACCACTTTCCCACGGACCGCTTTGCCTCGGACCGCCTTGTTTCAGACCACTTTGCCTCGGACCGTTTCGCCTAGGACCACTTTGACTCGGACCGCTTTGCCTCGGACAACTTTCCTTTTGACCACTATCTACAACATTGCTCTGAGATATCTACTGCATCATTGTTTTATGGTGAATCCACTCTGCCTGGGTTACACTTGCACATGTGTGACCTCCTGTGGTTCACTTCCAGTTCACTTTGATTATCTAGGGTTCAGTTTGTTACTCTAGAGTTAATGATTTTACCTTGGCTCAGGAAGAAGTATGGTTTTATCCACAGCTGGCCTTCTTTTTGGATGGGGGGGGGGAGTGATTGGGTAAGTCAGAAAGCTACAGTACCTGGCCTGGGGAAGACGTATATGCAGATGCGGGTACCGGCCCTGCAAGTGTGGGATGGGGAAGTGCGTCACAGAGGGAGAAGGTGGGTAGGGGAAGGGTAATGTTGCGTGGGGTAGGCTAGGGGTCATTCTGACACTTATGAGAAATGGCTCACTATTAAAAGCCTCCTGTTTCCTGCACGCTGAAATTGGGACAACACTAGAACCCGCATTACACATTTCTTGCCAAGGAAATAGCGCAAGTTAGAACTTACGTGCATCATGAATATTACGTGCAACCATCTAAATACTTGTATTACAGCAATCTAAAACATCTGGACCATTAGATAAATTAGGCAAGATGGATCAGGAAATATGTAATTATGTTCATTGATGTCTCTTTAAAAGGGTAAATAGCGGCTTTATTTCGTTGGAAATGGAAACTTAGATCAGATTCCCATGACATCCCTAAGCATGACCTCTGGCACGTCTTTGTCGCTGTATTGCGAATGTCATTTCTCAGTTTTCATGTGAGAAATGAAGTCAAATTCATGGTTAAATATGCATGGATTAAGTATACACTAGGTAGAAGTTTCTACATGACAACAACTACAATAGATATATGTTTATTTTAAAATATGAGGCGAAAGTCGTAGAGAGACTCTGTAATCGCAGGGCCACAAGAACTTGATATGTGATCCAGATGCGTGTCACTAAATGTGACTCTTGTCATTAGGCGGCTACTAACTGCAGGCCCCCCAGCCCACAAGTCTACTAACAAAGGCCCCCCGCCCACAGGCCCTCCCTATCTGAGGCCCCCTGCCTTTAGGCCACCCTGACTACAGGCCCCCGTCCATATCATACGTCCAACCCATAATCTCACATCCAACCCTTTCTCTCACATCCGGCCCCCTCCCTCACATCCAACTCCTTTTCCTCACGTCCAGTACCGATTCCTGGACCTGAGGAGATGGTACTGGACGAGAGGAAATGGTAGTGGACATTAGGAAATAGTAGTGGACATGAGGAGATGGTAGTGGACGTGAGGGGATGGTAGTGGACGTGAGGGGAAGGTAGTGGACGTGAGGTAAGTGGATGCAGAATGATGGGTGTTGGACGTATGGCAGGATCTGGCCTGTGAAGGGGCTGGAGTTAAGGGACCTGTAAGGGGCCATCCATTAATTACAACCACACATATTTGCCTGAAATAGACCCCCCCACCCCCTGTTGCACCATGTACATACTCACTTCACTTTGACCCCCCCCACCAACCATCACTACATGTATTACCAATAAGCTTAAAGTAACCTTCCCTCCCCTCCCTCCCCTCCATCCCCACCATATTGCTTTTTATAAATCACTTGAGGGAGTGGTCATTTTTTAACAAGGGGATATTGATGAATTTCAGGGGGGACCAAACAATTTTGGACCCCTCTTAAGGGGGGGGAAACCAAAAAAATTGCACCCCTTCTTAGCCAAAAAGCCAGCGCGTTACTATAGCTCAAAGGGGTCAGCCGCATTCAAACTTGCCTGAGTGGGGGACCAAACTAAATTATACCATTCCCATGGGGGGGACCGTACCATAAAAACGCGGAAAATCCACCGACCCAGCCCTGTTATTAAAAAATGATTACTCCCCTAATGTAGTAGTAGGGACTGGGTTTTGAAGAAAAAGTCCAAGACGCCATCTAACCCCATTCTCAGGGTGAGATTTTAGATGTTCTGCATGATACCCCCCCACCCCTTATACTGTTAGAATTTTTTATCGGAACTGTACAAATCACAGGGTTGACCCTTTTGACAAGTTTAATAGAAAAACTGAAATCAGGATAAATCCAGGAGAATCCCATGCCTATGACTAAGGTATAGGCCTACTCTGAGGTGGGGGGGGATGGTCACGCTTAGGGCCATCTGGGGCAGGTGGGACTTGGTGAAAATAGGAGAGGTCATAATGAAAAAGAGCCCTTTGTGGTGGGGGGGGGAGTGTTTTTTGTTCAGAAGATTTGCTAAAAACGTTTTGCCTACAAGTGAGTAGCATCGCTTAGAGAGTATTCTCCAAGAAGATTTTGAAAATTTGGTTGGATATTTGGACCAAAAAGTGTACCAATTTTACTTCAAAATGACGAGAAAATCGGCCCAATGCGTACACAATGCGTATGCGAAAATGGGTCTAGTCCCCCCCACCCCCTCTGTATGCTTATGTACACATTTGGCATAACCCCCCCCGCCTTCCCCCCTTAGAGCTCATGTAATTAATGGATGGCCCCTAATCAGGTTGCCTAAAGGCAGGGTGCCTACAATCCAAGTGCCTTTCGTCCGTGTACCGGCAGGAACGGCCCCTGATAACCGTATGTGCGGGCTGCTGCCTGACGGGGTCGTGGTTGGGCGAGTGCGGCATGTGTGGCAGCTAGAGGCAGCCTCCCGCACTGCACTTGATCTGTGTATGAGACCCAAAGTCTGTCGGCAACAGCGCCAGACAGGGCCATCGTTAATTTTGGTAGTGGCAAATGCAGATTTCCAGATTACCGCTAATGTTTATAAAACCTAATTGATAAAGTATAATATCTATCTCCCGAGCAGGGAACATACAGTATCATGATGTCATGATTATGTATGTCTATCCATTGAACCAAATCTTGTTTGACCCAGAATCCCTATGCTTCCCACAGTCGGAATCTGACCTAAGCAGCTAAAGCTATAAATAGGACACAGCGGTGCATGTCTGGCGGGCATTGATATAAACTGCATGATGCTTATTAGCTGGTGTTCTAAAACGCTCAATGATGTACGGAATCCTGATGGCCATTAAGCAGACACGGGCATTGAGCAGATAGGACCAGATAGGTTGGATATATATTGCAATGAGCAGTCAAGGGCATTGGGCTGACAAGGCCCCGATCAGTCTGGGATTCCGCTAGGACTTGTTTTCTATTAGCCAATTTGGCGAATTTGTGTCAATTTTGACAAGCCAAATGGGATATGAATTAGCCAAACCTTTTTTGCTGTGAAATGTACTTATATTTGTTTCAAAGGTTTCACAGATGTATATTGGACATTATGTTAAAAGTTGATCATTGTATTCACAATAGTCTGTAAATAAATAAATGTGAAAATTGCTCAGGACAAAACTATAATTAGCCAATTGGTGAATTTCCAATGGGTAGAATTAGCCTAAAGTGGCAAACTATTTGTTTATAAAGTCAGATATTTTGTCATTAGGCACAGGCGTATTTGTGTCCATATCAATGAGACTAGAGCTATTAGAGGCTGGCTTTGGGTTAACAATTGAGTAAACTGCTCTCCAGTATTTACGGGCATCATGGATATTGCTATCAATTAAATTTTTGTGAAATCTATTTTTTACAATACAACACTGGTTTTTGGTGTGGTTTCTCAAATATATTGCAATATTGTAGTCATCCACATTAAGGTTTTTTGGTGTTTTTTTCATAGCTTTGTTTTTATCTTTTATAAGGGCTAGCAATCCAGCATCCATCCACATTGCTGTGACATGTCCAATTTTAAAATGTTTTAATAGGCAGTGGATGTCAAGCAACCTAGTGATCATAAATGTAAGCATATCCCAAGCCTCCTCAGGGTTAGTACATGTATTAAAGTTATTCCAGTCCTGGTTTGCCAGCTCATTAGTGAATGCAATAGGTGTGTAATCTTTGTAGGAGCAGCCAATGAAACATAACTTTTCGTGGGGGAGGGTCATATGCTTACGAGTGAAATAGTTCCTCTCTCCCCTTGACCCTCACTCTCCCAGTTCCTTGCTCCTCCTGTCTCTCGCTCGCTTTTTCTGTAGCTCCCAAAGTCCCCCAGTCTTTCACTCCCCCAGTCCCTCACTCACCCAGTCCCCCACTCACCCACTCCCTCACTCCCCCGGTCCCTCACTCCCCAAGTCCCTCACTCTCAGAGTCCCCCAGTCCCTAACTCCCCCAGTCCCTCACTCCCCCAGTCCCCCAGTCCCCCACTCCAAGACTACCTCACTCCTGCAGTCCCTCACTCCCCCAGTCCCTCACTCCCCCAGTCCCTCACTACCCAGTTGCTTGCTCCCTTCTTCTATCACTCTCCCAGTCCCCAAGTCCCTCATGCACCCAGTCAACACTCCCCCAACCCCCTCACTCCCCCGGTCCCTCAATCCCCAAGTCCCTCACTCTCAGAGTCCCCCAGTCCCTAACTCCCCTAGTCCATCAGTTCCCCAGTTCCTCACTACCCAGTCGCTTGCTCCCTTCTTCTATCACTCTCCCAGTCCCCAAGTCCCACATGCACCCAGTCAACACTCCCCCAACCCCCATGTCCTTCACTCCCCTGGCCCCTCACTCCCCTGTCCATCACTACCCCAGTCCCTTACTCCTTGGATCCCATGTTCCTCACTCCCCCAGTCCCACACTCCTGCAGTTACTCACTCCTGAAGGCCATCCCTCCCTCAGTTCCTTAAACCCCCCCGTGTATCATTCCCCTTTTCTGTAAGTCCCCCAGTCCCTCGCTTACCCAACTCCTCACTCCCAAAGTCCTTCCCTCCCCCAGGTCCCTCACTCTCCCAGTCCCTCACTCCCAGAGTCCCTCACTCCCCCAGTCCCTCACTCCCCCAGTACCTTATTTCTGCAGTCCCTCACTCCCCCAGTCCCTCACTTGCCTGGTCCCTCACACGCCAAGTCCTTCACTCTCCCAGTCCGTCACTGATATCATAATGGGTGTCATATCTCAGCTACCTCGCTTCAACAATTGCGTCAATAATTTATCTATGGCAACAAAAGGTGTACACAATTCCTTTCTTCTGTAACACTGCTGCTATGGCAACCCATACTTTTGTATCATAAAATATGACAAACAATAACATTGACTGAGGTACTGAGACTTTAACCTTTAAGAGAAGTTACTTGATCACAGCCTCCTTGTTCCACCTCAGCATGGGTCATAGTTATTTTGGACGTTGATTAGTCTATGACTCCATTATTGATGCTACACTGTTTGGCCTTTTGAGTTCACTGAACAAGACTTTTGTAACCATCTGAGTCAAGAGTCAATTGGCCAACCTCATGTGGAAATGCCTTTTGTTGGAAATAATTTCATAGGTAATTAAACATTGACCACATTAATAAAGAACCAAAGCCTCCACAGACCATGACGATCATCAAGGAGAACATTATTAACGGTGCAATGATTGGTATTTTGGGTCATTAAACAAGAGTGCGTGATCATCTGAGCCACATATGTACTGGTTGCTTTCAAATACAATGGCTTTCTGCAGGAGAAAATCTTCAAAGGTAAATAAACATTGACCACATGATTAATGTATAACCTCTTTCTAACTCTCCAACACTGAACGGTGATGCTACTCAGCAGCCTGAGACCAGACAGGCAGGACGTGTCAGCAATTTACCCTACACACATAGATCAGCACACAGAGTGGTGGTGTACTGTGAGATCCTGAACCACCGTCACCAACTCAAACAGAACTAGGGCTTCCCTTCTTTATCTGGTAAGTGCTTTGTAACTTAACATAGGCTTGTTTATCTTTGGTGAAAGAGAAATACTGGTGGTTTGAAAGAAGCAACCTAATCTGTCATACATACTTTAATGTCTTGCAAAGAGGGCTTTTCATGTTTTCATCAGTACAGGTAGCCAAGAATAGATCCTATTCAATTTAACCTAATTGTGGGAACTTACTGTAGAAGTGAGATAATAATGGTTTAGGCTAGGCTCATTGATAAAAATGTAAAGGTATTTGTAGCTCAATAAGAAAGATATTACATAACTAACATTGTGTTCACAGGTTCAATTCAGTTTTTTACTGAATTGAAAAGTATGACATTACCCTTTATCAATTTCAGTAAAATGAGTTCTCTATTTTATATAATTGAAAGTATTACAGTTTATTGTCAAAATATAGTGTCTTTGAGATGGTTTATTTATGTTTAGACTCAAGGAGCACCAGGGTAAATATGAGGCACACATGTATAAAACAAACATTTAGAAACCATTTAGAAAAAAATTAGGTCAAGCTACAACATTGACTGGTGTGCTCAGTCTCGACTGCACAGTGAGAATAGGAGCAGTATTGCTGTGTGGATGTCAATGTTTGTAGTGGTCCTGAAGTCTCTATCAAACTCACTAAGTTCTGCTCTGTCAGTGTATTCAGGGTCCAGTCACTGTATGCCTACAGCTGATACACTTGGTACAGGGTGGAACACTGGCTCTTCCATTCCTTGTGCAGCCGGTGAGATCTTGATGGGAGCTTTATGATAGTCAACATTGAAATTAGTATTGTAGTAAGTAATAAGCCTTGTGATGTAAAACATACTAAATAAGAAAGCTTTTGGAAAGCATAGACAGACAGTCTTGAAAATACATTAAAATCCAAAATTCTATGTTTGATGCACGGGTCCAAAAAACAAATTAGGTCTAATATCTCCTATTTAATCTCCTTCTTCGCTGTAGAATGAAATGTTGTTTCCATTTGCATATGTTCTGCCTATAAATTGTATCCATACATGATACTGTTTTATACAAAACGGTATTCCCAGGTACAACATATTCAAATTAGTAATTTACAGAATTGAACACACATAAGTGCCAGTTATTTCTTGATGCTGAGGACTACATTGTGACAGATGTAGGCACACAGGGGGAAGACAGATAACATGTGGACGGATAACATGTTCTACCTGAGGTAGCTGTTACAGTCATCTGAGAGCAGTTACTGTGACACATAGAGGCACATAAGGTATTAAGCAAGGGGGCTCATTCATTTAACTTGTGATAGTTTAGTGCAACATCTTTTGTAAACCCCTTGAAACTTCTTACAAGTCATACACTGATGCCAAACTAAATATGGATGTGATTGACCAGGCCATATATATATATAAAATGTTGAGATTTTTCCAAATTTGTAATATTGCCAGCCCTTAAAAGGGTGACTTCCTACCTATTTTGTTAAAATGGGTCACATATGGTAACTAGCTCACTCTCACCAAATCAGTGCAACTAAAAAAGTGACGTACATGATCGGTGGACGTACATGATCGGTGGACGTACATGATCGGCAGAGGACAAAATCCGTCTTTTACCCCCTGCACTACGATGTTTAACTCTCCCAACCATACCTACAGGCTGTAATGTATCTTTCGGGAGTTTATTAGAAAAAAACACCTCCCAAAATATTTATAGGGGCCGGAGGGGGGGGGCTCAATGTGTAACCGATCATGTACGTCACATGACGTACATGATCGGCATGGAATGTCATGTAACATTTCCTCATTACCCACTGCTTCACATGTCTATGATTATACATATTTAGACCTACATCATATGAACACCTTGCTATGATTGATTTATGTTTTATATATGGTCAGAAAGGGTAATTAAGACAGTCAATAAATAATGGCCGATCATGTACGTCACATGACGTACATGATCGGTATTGAAATGTCAATTAAAATTATCTTAATAGTCGCATCTAGACATTTCTAACATATTACAAGTCAAGACACACATCATATGTACACCCTGGTAAGGTTTATTTATGTTTTGTCATGGTAGGAAAGGGTAAGGCAGCCAATAAATTACCGATCATGTACGTCATCGATCATGTACGTCACATGACGTACATGATCGGTATTGAAATGTCAATTAAAACTATCTTAATAGTCGCATCTAGACATTTCTAACATAGAACATGTCAAGACACACACCATATGCACACCTTGGTAAGATATATTTATGTTTTAACATGGTCAGAAAGGGTAGGGCAGTCAATAACTCCCGATCATGTACGTCACCGATCATGTACGTCACCGATCATGTACGTCACCGATCATGTACGTCCGCCGATCATGTACGTCCGCCGATCATGTACGTCCAAATAATAGTTGCATCGATCTGGTGAGACTTGTGTCCATCTCAGGTTGTAATCAATTTAGAAACACAAATAAAAATGCAAAAAATAATTTGTGAGATACAACCCTGCAATTTCCAAAGAAGAAATATGTCAGCCATTTTTAATTTATAATGGGAGTATCCATAAAATATGCCTCGCTTTAACAGAAAACCGGAAAGATGACCATCATGAATTCCAATCACTGTATTTTTTAACATTTCACATTCCAAATGAATATTTTTTAGAACAAGACGCTGTAATGTCCATGTGTGTCCATGTGAAGTCCTGTATACATTAAGATCAGTACATATGCTATAGTTCATACAAGGAATTTTGTGGAGGGTATTTTTTGATTGAGGTAGTGTCTTGATCAACATTCCTATAAGCATTTCTGAGTATTTATTCTTAGTAGGATATGCAACCAAGCAAAATTATTCAGAGTAATTCATGCAAATGATATGAAACAATATGACAAATTAACTTATAACATGTATTAACTTACATGACAATATTAATACTACTTGTAACAATTGTAATTGTATGGTGTAATTGCCAAAAATATTATATCATTATTATTGTGATAAACTAATTAATTTATTACAACTGCTATATAAGGTGGCCGACGAAAACAGACCTCACGGTCTTGAAGCAGCCTTTTTGCTCAATATATACCCTCCCCTTTGCCCCCCTCAGCACTGTCCTCTTACTCCCCTCTGCCCCCCTCAGCACTGTCCTCCCCCACCCTCTGCCCCCCTCAGCACTGACCCTTGAACTGACATATTCCATTCATCAAGAAAAATTATGTTGATAACCACCATGCGTGCTTGAATCAGTTGATGATTATTGAACTCTTATCCCAGATACAATCAGGCTGCTCCTTTGATCCAACCTGATTCTCAACCAAAAGTCATGAATCACCCACAGCCTCCCAAAGTACAAAGGTGTTGAATAGTCAGTGATGCATGGTTTATGAGTTTCATTATTTCACCAGATTTGCTACCAGTAGAATCAATCACCAGCAATGCTCCCATGCCACGGCAGGAGGTCTGGGTACTTAACTTGCTCCTTTCACTGAACACCTCTTGGTTCTTCAGACTCAGTGAATTTTAAAATGTCTGTAGCATGACTTTATTATCGATGTCTGTTTTCCCTTAGCTGACAGGAATGCTGGCAATCAGTCATTTTGGGCATCCTGTTAACCGATGAAGCAATATGATCCTTTGTATACTGTCTTCTTCTGATCAGATTAATCTGCATCACTAATTATTCTCTCCCTACACACAGAGGAATGCATGTACTGATCAGGCAGATGTAAGAGCCCCTCTCTCCAGCCCCCCATCCCTCTGCCCCCCCCCCTCTGTCTGACCCCTCCACCTGTGTCTCCCCCCCCCATCGGTCTAACCCCTCCCCCTTTGACTCCTCCACTGAGTCCACCAACTACCCCTGTCCCCCCCTCTGTCCCACCCCCTCTGTCCATCCCGTCCACCTGTGTCTCCTCCCATCTCCCCCTGTGTCCCCCCTGTGTCCACCCCTTCCACCTGTGTCACCCCCTCTGTCTAACCCCTCCCCCTGTGTCCCCCCCTGTGCCCCCCCCCCTGTGTCTCCTCCCCCCTCCCCATGTGTCCCTGCCCCTGTGTCCTGCCCCCCCTTCCACATCCTCCTCCTCCCGTATCTCCCCCTCTTCAGTTATATAACCTCAGGGGATGTAATCATTGCCAGTAGATGTATGATTGATATTGTGTGACATGTCCTAGAGTGTACTACAGTGACTGAATAAAGTAAGGGGATTGATATATCAATGAACAGAAGGACAGACATATCATTAAACCTGATGGTAACATAAAAACAGGGGGGGGGGGGAGTGGGTATGTTCTTAAGAGATGATTTTACGATGAAACAAGGGGAATTCTATATACTAAAGCGGCGACGGAGGGGGGCGCTGTGGGTTCACAGACCCCCTCCGCCACCCCGGCGTATGTTATATATAAGTTATATCTAGTAGCTTTTTTTTTTTTTTTTTTAAATTGTTTATTTATCCTGGCATTAATAGGCATTGCCTTTCAGCGGGCCTGTATAAGGAAATACCAGCCTTTTCGGTCTGGGAATAATAAATGACTCAATAATACATAAGCTTAGGATAATACTTGGGTATTATCAATATGCATGTGTTAGATAGTTACCCTATATTAGTTTGTCTAATTGACATAGAGAAAACTAAGTCCTTAAAATTAGAAGAGGATTTGTGTAACAAACTCAATGTAAACAATTATTATAACATTTGAATATATAGTAAATATAGACATATGTTTCAAAAGACAAATATTAGGCAACCCTGACGATACTGGGGAAGGGTACTTAAGCCAGTTTATTCTTAAGCACCTTGTGAATATGAGACTTGAGATGGGGTAAAGTCAAAACACCTTTTACATCCCTAGGTGTATCCGACCATAGCTTATACGTTCTGTATTCCACAGACTTCTCATATTTAATTTTTATATTGTTTACTGTTTTAAGGACTGGAAAATCATGTGCTCTGGTTCTGATATTACGCTGATCAACATACTTCTTTATACCTGTGCGCTTGAAGGCGAGACTAAGCAGGGAGGCCCAACGCAAATCACTGAGCTTATTAACCTTGGCTGTACTATGTAGATTATCAGTTGACATTCTATTCTCTGGCTTTATGCAGACCCTCAGACCTCTGTTTTGAACCCTTTGAAGCTTATCTAGATTGCCCTGGTTAGTAGCAGAATAAATAACATCTCCATATGTGAAGTGGGGAAGAATCATAGATTTATATATGTCAAGACTTGCTGACTCATCAGTATTGAATCTAATCCTATTCAATAGATATATTTTGTAAACAGTTGATTTACGAGTAATTTCCACGTGCTTATTGAAATTTAGACAACTATCTATTGTGATACCCAGATATTTGAATTCATTTGTCCTAAGAAGAGGTGTGTTACCTAAGATTAGATTGTGGGCCTTTAAACGTTTCAATTTCTTTTGGGAGGAGGCTATTGGCATGTACTTGGTCTTCTTAGCATTAATTGTTAATTTATTTTCTATACACCAGGTTGAAAGATTTTTCAGGTCAGCATTTACCATTGGGGAGGCATCAATTTCAAGGGGGGTTGAAATGTACAGGACTGTGTCATCAGCATATAATTTATATTTGGTATATTTAAGGCAATTTTCTAGGTCATTTATATAGAGAAGAAACAAGAGGGGGCCAAAAATAGAACCCTGGGGGACTCCACAGACAATATCTTTAGTATCAGAAATCTGGTTATTAGCAATGATATGTTGTTTCCTATTTGTTAGATAATTTTCAAACCAGAAAGTAGTGTTATTTGAAAAACCTAATGAACTAAGTTTTTTAATTAATATTGTGTGATTTATTGTATCGAATGCTTTGGAAAAATCTATAAAGACTGTGTGTGTAATATTCTTGTTGTTAATGGCTTTGTATATATCGTCTGTGAAGTCTGCTATTGCTTGAATGGTGGAGTGATTTTGTCTGAAGCCGGATTGATGTTCAGTTATAATATTATTGGCATTTAAGTAGTTAGTAGTCTGGTTGTGGATAATTCTTTCTAAAATTTTACCTGGAAGGGGAAGGGTAGATATGGGTCTTAAGTTATTAACATCTTGCGTATTGCCATCTTTTTGAAGGGGAATAACAGTAGCTATTTTCCACTTATCAGGGATTTTGTTACTAGTGATTGAACGGTTTAGTATGTGAAGAAATTGTTTTGGAAGAATCTTGAAAGCATCTTTTAACACCATTGACTTAATATTTGGCACTGCTGAGGATTTGTGAATGTTGATAGCCAGGATTATTTTTTCCAAATTTTCAAGGGTTTCAGGCTCTAAAGAAAAGTTTCGAGGCAGCTGGGTTTGAGGGGGGGGTCCATGGTGTGTCATAATTTTCAGCAAGTTTGGGTCCTATACCTACAAAATAATTATTTATGAAATCGGCTGTGTCTTTTGAATCAATTTTTTCTTTTGTTATCTGGTCTACTAAAATAAAATTATTTTCAGGATTTTTCTGCTTAAATAAACTATTTATGGTTTGCCAGTATTTTTTGGAGTCGTTTTTATGCTCTTCCAATAGGTTTAAGTGATATTGTTTCTTTTCCTGACGCACTAGTACTTTGGCTCTGTTCCTATGGAAGATGGCAATACGCCAGTCGTCCACATCATGGTTTTTTTTGGCTTTGGCCATTAACCTATTTTTATCCTTTAAATATTCAATAAGATCATCAGAAATCCATGGAGATCTTTTTTTGCCAGCTTAGCCTTAGTCATAGTCTCATCCCGATACACGCTATACTACTACAGACATATCATTAAACCTGATGGTAACAGAAAAACAGGGGGAGGAGTGGGTATGTTCTTAAGAGATGATTTTACGTTGAAATTCTATATACATGATAAGATGAGCCCTCCACCTGTGTCTCACATCCCCTGTGTCCACCCCCTCCACTGTACCTTCCTCCACTGTCCATCCCCTCCAACTGATTGCCCCCCCCCCCCCTCTACTGTCCAACCCATCTCCCTGTGTCAACCCCCCTCTGTCCTCCCCATCCACATGCCTCTCCTCTCTGTTAACCGGCTCTCCCTCTGTCCCCCCTCTGTCCCCCCTCCTCCTGTGTCTGCCGCCCCCTCTGGGTACCCCCTCCAGGGTGCCCCCTGCTCCACTGTCTACCCCTTCAACATGTGTGTCCCCCCTTCTGTCAATCCCCTCCACATGCCTTCCCCCTCTGTCCCCCCTCTGTCCCCCTCCCCCCCCTCTGCCCCCCCCCCCCTCCAACTGTGTCTACCTCCTATTCACACTCTTCCCATGTGCCCCCTCTGTTCACCTTCTCCACATTTGACTCCCCTCTTTTCGCCTCCTGTGCCCATCCCTCCCCCCAGTGTTACCCTATGCTGACCCCACCAGTGCCCCCCCC
This sequence comes from Harmothoe impar, assembly GCA_947462335.1. Classification (NCBI taxonomy): domain Eukaryota; kingdom Metazoa; phylum Annelida; class Polychaeta; order Phyllodocida; family Polynoidae; genus Harmothoe; species Harmothoe impar. Next base: position 83,430,430 of record OX381710.1, on the reverse strand, counting down.
CCTGTTTGTGCACCTACTCCTTCTGTGTCCCCCCCCCATTTTTGTCCACCCACTCCCTCTGTGTCCTCCCCTTTTGTCCACCCACTGCCCCTCTGTCAACTCCTTCTCTCCACCCACTCCTCCTGTGTCTCCCCCCCCCATTTTTGTCCACCCAATCCCCCCGTATCCCCCCTTCTGTCCACCCACTCCCCCTGTATCCCCCTTTCTGTCCACCCACTCCCCCTGTGTCTCCCCCCCCCCCCATTTTTGTCCACCCACTCCCCCTGTCCCCCCCCCCTTTTGTCCTCCCACTCCCCCTGTGTCCTCCCTCTCTGATCGCCTATCAACCCTCCTCCTCCTGTGTGTCTATTCCCTCTGACTTTGTGTCCTCCCTCCACTCCTGCTCTGTGCCCCCCCCCTTTGACAATCCCTCCTGCATGTTTGCCTTCAGCCTTTTAGTTAAGTAGGAAAAATATATAGTCAATATGCCAAGACTAGGTGTTAAGAGTGGTTACTTGATCTCAGTCTGGACCCCAGCATTGTCTCATAGTCATCTTCAAAGTTCATTTGTCTATGATATATTAATGCTGCATGGGCTGTTTTTTGGGGTTCAGTGAACAACAATCCTATAATCATCTGAGTCACCGGTACATTGGCCACTTTCATGTTAAATTGCTTTCTGTGGGGGAATAATTCTAAACAATGACTGCATTTATAATAAATGACCTCTCTCTGCCCCCTTCTACAGAGCTCAGAGCACATTGAGTCACTCAGCAGCCAGACATGAGGGAGGCAGGACGTGTCGGCCACTGACCTCCTACACACAGACCACCACACAGAGTTGTTGTGTAGTACAACATCCTGAACCACCGTCACCATCTACACAGAAGCAGGGTCTCTCTTCTACCTCAGGTAGGTGTATTGTGGTATATAGGGTTGTATTTATTAAGTAAAAAAGAAACAACTGTTGTTGGAGAGAAGTTTTATATTTCCATCTTGCCTTCATTGTTAGGGGAGGCCAAAAATATCCTATTCAGTCATTTTGACTATTTTTTAACACTAAGCATGGAGATACATATTTAGACTTTCTATTTGCCAGTATACTTAAGTAGCTATAGGTATTACGTTAGGCAGTATACTATTGAAATCATCGCACCATCTTTACCAGGTTATTTGAGTGTGATTTTCACAGATTAGGGGATGACATTTCTTAACTCTTCCTTTCCCGATCGCGCATTTATGCGAATTTTTGGCTGATTTTTGGGCGATTTTGAGCCCCCTGCCATCTTCTCAAAAATTGCTTCAAAGCTTAGATTTTTTGGATTCTCACTCTTTGCTATATAGTCTCCAGGGACCCTGAACCATTTATCCCTGTTAATATTTTCCTTCATGTGGTTGGCTTGACAACTTGAGGGACAATCAACCTGATTTTTACCCATATTTAATCGATTTTTCAGGTAAAAATCATTAAAAATGTAGGACAATATTTTTTTGAAAAAACACGCTTTAGAGAGTTTTTCACGATTTAAAAGATGGTACTAATATTTCCCATTAATTTTGGTGTGATTTTGGTCAAAATATCCGTTGCCATAGCAACAGATATGCTAGAAATAATGATTTTGTGATTTATTGGTTGCCATGGTAACCATATGAGATATGGCCGTCATGACCATTCCACAGACAAAATCTGAAAATACCTAACCAAACCTACAATATGGTATTTATTCCATCCCAATTGATGAAGGGGATCCTGAAATATCGCATTTTGAATATTGGTTCAAGATACACTTTTTTGATATTATTGCTATCTTAATAGAGCCATATCTTGCTTATTTATATAGATATTGGAAATTAGGGTACGACCCTTTTAAGTCAACATCCTTAGTTCATAGTATCATTACTCCACTTGTAATTTGAATATTTACATAATTCCAAAAGTTCTGCTCATGCCATCATCTATAGTCCAAAAAACACCCAAAAATGATCCGGGAAAGGAAGAGTGTGATTTTCACAGATAAGGGGATTAGATTTTTCAAAGGAAAAGACCAGCATAATTCCACATGCCCTTTTATTGGAAGTGCTAGCATTGATTAGTAGTATTCGAATATTTATTCTATTAAAGTCTGCACCATGTATCTTTAAAACTGAAATACATTTGACCAAACCAGGTCAGAAATGACGTCACATGAGAACAAAGCCCACCCAGACTCACTCAGCCCATATCTATTGATTGATCTAGACACCACCCTAATGACCTCTTGATTGGTTGCTTAGTAATATACTCCTATATTTGTATGCAATGACAGCCATTTAAGGGCCATGCAATAGCCAATCATAGGGTAGTATAGGCGCAGAAGATTCTGTATTTTCTATCTCCTTCATTTACATTGGCTCTTCCTTCATGAAATTACAACAAAATGGGGTATATTAGCCCAAGTCAAATGTATTTTATTTGCATAGAATTGGTCTTTTCTTTTAAGCTGAAATAATCCTGCAAATACTTTAACTACTATTAATTCACAGATAACCTGCAGTTCTCTAGTGTGGGTAATGCAATATTCTTGAAGTCTAGATGTGGGAAATACAAGTTCTAAAACAGCAATGTTCTGGAGTTCTCCCAAAGTGGGGGGTGTTCTATATGTGTGATGAGGTTAAATGCAGAAATTAACAGTGAAAGTAAGAAAATTATAGTTCAAGCTAGTCTTGCTGGCAAAATGTTGGACAATAGCTCAAAAAGGAAGGTGTTACATTATTAACAATGAAGTCATCATTTGAATTCCATTGAATTTTCAACCGATTGAAAAAAGTGTTATATCTCAGCCCCTTCGCTTCATCAATCCCAGAAAAGAACCATTCTGTCACATCAATGAATGCATGTGACAGCCATATTCAATTTTAAAGTGTGATGTGTTTTTAAAAAACAAATTGGAATTCTGACATCCCGAGGCAGAGATCATCAGGTTAGAAGGCAAAAGAAATAATCTATTTAATGAATATCAGTTTTTAATTAACTCTTTTTGTTGATTTGAGGGTTGTGGTCAATTATCACACTGACAATTTCTTTCAAAATGGATCGTATAATCAGTACCTTTCTGATAAATGTTCAAAATTCATCGGGCTGTATCTCAAAAAACTATTACTCCGAGGATATCCATTCTTGGTATGCTTCAAGATATATGTTGGCCCAGCTTGTAAACAAAATTATTAGTTGCTGTGATGTATATAAAATATAATGTTCATGATCATGGATTTTTCGTCACGGAGTAACCTGACAAAAGACAATAAACTTTACGAGGCAATAAAAACTGAACGGCTAGGGTTAGAAATGTATCAAAACGTGCTCCAAGGAGCTAAGATATATACCTTTCAATATACTAAACTTGTTTAAACATATTAAGAACTTTCTGATTTGTCCTTCCTCTAGCCTAAAACAACATAAGTCAGGAGTTTGAGCCATATACTGACTACACAGATGGGTGGCTCAGTCTGCAGTTTACCACACCACAGAGGACAAGTTCTTACATTGACTGCCCTTATTCTATTCCATAAGTTCATGAATACATTTTTCCCCTCGTCAGCCTTTGGGAAAGTTCTCAGTGATCCATATCACGGGTGGCAATTTTGACAAGTTCAGATGGCACTCTGCTAAAGAGACTGATCTTATGATATCTGGAGTGCACAATGCCTATAGATAGTGCTGCTCCCCCCCCCCTGCATATGACCCACATAACTCCCCCTCTATACTGACTACACACCAAACCCCAGATATAGGAAAACACAGTTGGCCCAAGTTAAATGTCTATGGGACCAAGGGCCCAATGTTTTCTAGGATAATACCCATTACATCTTGATTAAAACAGGCTTGGTTTAAATGCATACCTGATAAATCAATGATTTCAAATCAAAGGTGAGAGGAGGACACACTATTTTATGTAATTGTATTACTACAATTGCTCCTTTTCTTGGTTTGAGGACATCCTAAATGGTGTACCTGATCATGAGAAGAGATCTCACTAGTCTGTATAACTAAAAAGGCTTTTTATCTCATTTCATTGATTGTGAATTTCTGATTAGTCGCCTCATTATAAATTCAAAATGACTGCCCATATGATCTCTTCTAAGCTATGCCAGTATTTGATTAAAGGATATCTATGATATCCCCGTATTGATTATTAGATTTAGCATAGATTTGGAAAAATCTAACCGGATTTCTATTACTGAGCTCATAATGAATAATGGCTTTCTCTAACCAACTTGGGTACCACACCAACGAATGCATTGACCTCTGAAATATAAGTATGGAATCTAAAATTGTGTTTCTAAGTTGATTAGAAGCATTTCTCACAAGTATCCTCATTATTAATTCAAAATGGCTGCCAACATCATCTCAAAAAGTGGTCCGTTGGATTGCTTGGCATCAGAAATGTTTATTTTGAATCTAAAATTGTGTTTCTAAACTGATTAGAAGCAGAGATAGACACATTAATATATACTTTAGTACTATCTCAACTATCACTCCACCCGCAAATTCAAAATGGCCGCCCTATCTTCCTTTAGGATTTGAAGAGAGGTTGTCCAGGTAGAACCTGTCATGGGTCCTACTCATTGAAAAATCACCACAACCTTTTCCAGCAAGACCAGCCACCATGACCCCCTTTGCCCCCTGGGTATAGCATCTATAGGATCCTATTATTCTGTTTCATGATTATTTCAGTCTCTGACAAGCCTTGGACAGTTACCGACAGGCCTAGGTCATAAGTCAACAGGCCTAGTTCAGATGTCAATGGACCTAGGATAAGAAAGTCACCTAGTGGCCTAGGACAGTCATTACCGGGCCTAGGTAGTTTACCAACAGGCCTAGGTGATTCAGAAAGCATGAAAAATATACAAGACCCAATTGTTACTAATAAGTATGTTGAAGGAGGCCATAGGCATCTGTTGCATTATGGATGGCCATATGAGTGCCCTGTATGTGGCAAGGTTATATTTACTATGGCAGGTCTAGTCAAGCACAGACATGCAGCACATAGCCGGCGGTACCCTAAACAAACCCTGGCTACATTTGGAAAAAGAGAAAGCCATGCTACATCTGTGTGCAGTACCTTGTTACAGGCAGCCCCACACCTCAGGCCAACTCTTGCAGGTATCTGCACTGACACTTCCCAAACACAGAAGATGCACCTGGACTGGCCCAGCGTAACCATTCTCAAAACAGAGATGCCTGAAACAGCTAATCCCAGCCAGGAGAGTCAGTCAGGGAAATACAGCCTGGGGTTGAGATTTGAGGATCCTGTTAATACCTACATGTACAGGCTGGCTGTGCGGAGATGTTCAGTTCAGCTGAAGATTCAAAAGGAATACAATGTGACCAAAGTGTATTTAGATAAGGGGATGTACCGAATGATTTATACCTTGGTTAGACAAATAGTGTCTCAGTTGGTAAGAACAGGAGGCCGGCTGCCACCTGCAGTCAGAGGGGACGTGCTGGGACTCACTTACTCGGTAGTCATCTGTCTGTTCCGTCACGGCCACCACGTGCTGGAACATCTCTGAGACACAGCCACAAAGTGCTGGCACATCTTTGACTATAATGCCACGACATGCTGGAGCAATTCTGAGACATGGCCACAAAGTGCTGGCACATCTCTAACTATAATGTCACGACGTGCTGGAAGATCTCTGAGACATGGCCACAAAAAATAATATGCAATAGGCTTCAAAATCATATGAGTATTTACCACTTGTTGACTGACCACCAGCATGGATATAGAAAATGTCACTCGACCCAGTCGGCGATTAGCGCCCACATTAATAATGTATTAGATAATATTATAATTAATAAACCCACCTTTTCTTTGTACCTAGATTATAAGAAAGCTTTTGATACTGTTTCACATTTAATTCTAATTCAGAAAATTTCAGATTTTGGACTTAGCGAAAATACATGCAGGTGGTTTAGGTGTTACTTGACTGGTAGATCGCAATGTGTTATAGCTAATAATATTACTTCTAGTCTATTACCCATTACCTTTGGCGTACCACAGGGGTCCGTACTTGGCCCTGTACTGTTTTCTATATATATTAACTCTTCACCTGATTTATATAATTACAATATTACACTTTATGCGGATGATGCCGTCATTTCTGTAACTCAGGAGAATTGCATGCATGAAGCCCTGCTAGCTTTGTCCTCATGGTGTGTAACCAATAGTCTAACCATTTGTAGCTGTTGGCTATTCTAAGATAGACATCTGCTATGAAAAACTCCAGATTCGAAAATAGGTTGTTCAGAAATTACACTTTATTCATTCTGATATACGGCTCGTAATCATACAGACGGATAGCAATAATCAAATAGGCTTCTGAACACCAGTGGTCATATGAACATACAGGAGGTATACGCTCACGGTCTAGTACATAATTCCCGAGTTCCAAGGCTCTCTTCCATCTTGGTTAACTCCACTTGGATCAGACTCCACAGAGGGAGTTCTGTACCCGGAGTTGTACACCAATGCGTCTATCTCCTCTAGTTCCCCCAGAGGGTGGAACAGAGAAAGACGCAGGGTGACCAAGGTGGAAGCAGCGACAGGACTAGGCCTAAAAGGTACAACAGAGTTCGGGGAAGCTCTGTTGTGGAGCAGTCAAGCTGGCCGAAGTGCGCAGCAAGACTGGGTCCTCGATTAGCAGAACCCCAGGTCTTATGTACTGGTCGTTATGTAATTCTCTCCATTACTCGTAAACACTTGAGTTCCCGAGGAACTCCGGGTAACCACGCGCCGGTGCATCCGAGCCGACACCGTACCCGAGATATGTCGGGTGACACGTGGCGGTCACGGCTCAATGCACATAACCAGGCCGCGCTCCACCATTCCTCAGGTGGGCTTATATAACCTTATACTCGGCAGTAGACAGGAGTGCGGCCTGGATACACGACAACACATATACCAAATATAACTCCAACTGGTTCCATAGAAATAGTACAGCGGCGACCCACTACACTTTAATGAAAAAAAGACTAAATGGATGTTGTTCCATAATGTTAATAATGTTAGACCTGTCTTTAAGCTTAACGGGGTTATAATTGAGTGTGTATATGACTTCCAGTACCTGGGACTTGTTATAGACCCCGACATGAAATTCGTTGCACACAGGAAAAATGTTAGTAATAATTTACGCAATAAGGTACATCAGTTAGCTAATATTAGAAACTTTGTGGATGAGGATATAGCTCTTTTAATATACAACACTATGGTACTACCTACTTTTGATTACGTAGATTACATGTGGGACAGGTATAATGTGGGTGAGAGCCAGCAACTACAGTACATCCAGAACAAATCCCTACGTATAGTTTATAAAGTTAAATTAGAAAAAAATCCCTCTATGACTACAGAACAAACCCATATAACAAGTAAATGCCTTGAATTAGATAAAAGAAGAAAAATCCACTTACTTTTTTATGCCTTCTCATTATCAAAATTACCCAGATATATTGACAATAGAAATATTCGTAGACATGAGAAGTGCCTTATACCATGCCATTTCTAGCTGGAACAACTTGAAGTCTAAATATACTTTAATAGAAGACCTTTCTAGTTTTAAAAAGGCAATTAAAGTAGATATTGACACATGTTTCATGTAATTATCTGTGACTGTCTCTCAGTTCTGCTCTATACGTTACTACCTCTCATCTCATCTCATCTCATCACTTCGATTGTATCCTCACAATGTACTTTATTTTTATACTTACATTGCTATTGGTGACATATTTATAAACGACATGACACGCAACTACCTTCTCCATCAAGATTTTGCAAAAGAAAGAGGTCTTGGTGGAAGAACGGCAATGCGCCGAATCCATGTAATTACGTTAAGTAATTAATTACCTAATAAAACACTTTAAAAAAAAAAAATCTCCGACTATAATGCCACGACATGCTGGAGCAATTCTGAGACATGGCCACAAGATGTCCATAGAATGTAAATTCCAGGGAGATATTGCATAATATACAGCAGTTATTTAGAAAACAGTCCATGAACCGGGGTACTTTCACTCAAGTTATTCTAGTACTGTTCATGTTTGAGGGTCTTACCTGTATGTGAAAAGTGACTTCTACATGTTAGATTTCGTAATGAATATTGTCATTAGAAAGGCCCAATACAGGGGATTTCAGCAAAAGATGTTTTGGGGCTCCCCTTCCCCATATACAATATCACTCGGCGTCTATTGATTTGCACTAGGACTGAGCCAATGATTGAATGATTCAAGTTGAGAAATGACAGTCTGGTCTGCATCAATATTGTTTTGCGGAAAAGCCCGGCTACTGAGCTGTCCGCAATATCACCCCCTATAAGAGAGGAGCCTAATCTATCTATATCAACAAAATTTGCGGACTTACCCTTCATATTTGAGCTGTAATCGATGAAATTAACCAATTCGGTACCGAATCACCATCCCTCGGCGTTCCCTACCCGACATGTTAAATTTGGATGCCGAAGATGGCCGAAGCGGTCGATAAATGAATTATTTTTTGATCAAGACGGTTATACTGTCCAAAACGTCCACAAATGCCTCTATATTACCTGTAGGAGTATTAATATTACGCCCGTGCGAGATAGCCATATTTCGTCGGTCAAACGATAGTAAAAGCCTTGATTATGGCTAAATATGATTAAATATGGAAGTTATCACTATGCTGAAGGGTAAGCCATAGTTTTGAATGCATTATAGTTGTGATAAAGTGGCAAAAATGAAAGTAACAAGAATTGCGGTTGTTGCCGCGTAAAAAAATGCCTCAGGCATTTTTATACGCGGCAACAACCGCAATTCTTGCATTTGAAGGAACATAAAGTCTACATGGTTGGTTTATTTGTAGGGGACCCATTCAAGACACCATATAAACAGGGCGGGAGGGGAAAACGTGGCATTACAGGGATTTAGTGTAATATGTGGCCACCAGTGCAGCAGCATTAATAGAACCATTGAATTCCTTTGGTCCATGTTAGGGCGGGTAGGTACAATTATAATCAACCTCAGGAGCATGGAAATGTGTGTTGCTAGGCAGATAAACAATTATAATAGGTGTTGCTAGGCAGCCAGTTGTCTTAGCAACAAACCAATGAAACCATTAAATTCCTCGGGTCCATGTTAGGGGGGTAGGTAGGATTTTAATCAGCCTCAGCAGCATGGAAATGGGTGTTGCTAGGCAGATAAACAATGAGAATAGCTGTTGCTAGGCAACCAGCTGTCTTAGCAACAAACCAATAGAACCATTGAATTTCTTGGGTCAATGTTAGGGGGGGTAGGTACGATTATAATCAACCTCAGGTGCATGGAAATGGGTGTTGCTAGGCAGATAAACAATTAGAAAAGCTGTTGCTAGGCAACCAGTAGTCTTAGCAACAAAATAATAGAACCATTGAATTCCTTTGGTCCATGTTAAGGGGGAAAGGTGCAATTATAATCAACCTCAGGAGCATGGAAATGGGTGTTGCTAGGTAGATAAACAATTAGAATAGCTGTTGCTAGGCAACCAGCTGTCTTAGCAATAAACCAATAGGACCATTGAATTCCTTGGGTCCATGTTAGGGGGGTAGGTACAATTATAATCAACCTCAGGAGCATGGAAATGGGTGTTGCTAGGCAAATAAACAATTAGAATAGCTGTTGCTAGGCAACCAGCTGTCTTAGCAACAAACCAATAGAACCATTGAATTCCTTGGGTCAATGTTAGGGGGGGTACGTACGATTATAATCAACCTCAGGTGCATGGAAATGGGTGTTGCTAGGCAGATAAACAATTAGAAAAGCTGTTGCTAGGCAACCAGTAGTCTTAGCAACAAAATAATAGAACCATTGAATTCCTTTGGTCCATGTTAGGGGGGAAGGTACAATTATAATCAACCTCAGGAGCATGGAAATGGGTGTTGCTAGGCAGATAAACAATTAGAATAGCTGTTGCTAGGCAACCAGCTGTCTTAGCAATAAACCAATAGGACCATTGAATTCCTTGGGTCCATGTTAGGGGGGGTAGGTACAATTATAATCAACCTCAGGAGCATGGAAATGGGTGTTGCTAGGCAAATAAACAATTAGAATAGCTGTTGCTAGGCAACCAGCTGTCTTAGCAACAAACCAATAGAACCATTGAATTCCTTGGGTCAATGTTAGGGGGGTGGGTACGATTATAATCAACCTCAGGAGCATGGAAATGGGTTTTGCTAGGCAGATAAACAATTAGAATAGCTGTTGCTAGGCAACCAGTAGTCTTAGCAACAAACTTATAGAACCATTGAATTCCTTTGGTCCATGTTAGGGGGGGTAGGTACAATTATAATCAACCTCAGGAGCATGGAAATCGGTGTTGCTAGGCAGATAAACAATTAGAATAGCTGTTGCTAGGCAACCAGCTGTCTTAGCAACAAACCAATAGAACCATTGAATTCCTTGGGTCCATGTTAGGGGGTACAGGTATGCTTATGATCAACCTCATGATAGAAGGTTGATTGATATTAATTTTATTGTTACATGCATAAATTTGTGTTGTGACACCTCAAAACAAAATGGCGGCACCCCTTAAAACAAAATGGCGGCACCCGCACTGACTTCCTGTCAAATGAAAACAATATAATGCCTCAACCTGGTAGTTCGCAAGCTCACCACCAGGGCCCCTCCGGGGCCTTTCGGCCTTAAAAAACTCAATTGCAACTTTTTGCGGTTGTCGTTAAATTCTTAAGTTAGCGAAAGAACGCGATGAATCAAGTTTCGGCAACTAAAGTTTGCCGAAAATCAATCAATCCTCTTCTATTTGGACATTTGAGTTGAATTTTATTGCGGATTAGCAAAGAATAATATGTTTTCTTTAAGTTGTCACCGTTTTAGGCAGGAGCAACAATGAAAACTGGTGCAAAATGGACTTCAACCGAGACCCGTCAGTAAACTTGCTGACTCGCCTGGACAGTTGTGCAATCTCAAGGCAGAAAAGAATAGTAATCTGTTAAATCATAATTGGTATCAAATTAAAGCTTATACTGTCAATAATTCAGTGGTCTAGGAATATCTTACATTTTCCAACTTCTGTAAATCAATAAACACTTAAATACTAAAGTGTGAAATTTGTTCATTAAAAGTCTTCATATTCCTGTACATTTTGGCCCTTCAGAAATTTTCTTTTTTTTTCATGAAAAACCGCCCTTGTCATATTTATGGGTGCTTGGTGATGAGAAACCAGATTTTTTTTCTGAGTGGCCTTACTTTGTGTATATTCTCAGTGAGAAGTTATCAAGACAGACATTGGTACATGACAGTCTCCTGAGAAACTAGAGCTTCATTCATGTGTAGAACAACTTCCTTCATGTATCTACACAGGTATTACAATACAGAAGCCCGTCTTAAAATGCCACACGGCTACGTGTCGACCGGGGCTTGGGGGACCATGCACAAGCAGTGCGTGGTAAAGTGCCCCACTGCTGTGCGTTCACTGCGGCTCAGGGGACCATGTTGACCAGGGCTCGGGTAATTGTCAATATAATATTCAAAGATTCAGAGCTACTTACATTGAAAATGCTATTAAACTGCAGTCCGCTCAAATTGAAATATAATTTGCTCTTTCTGCTACGTTGGGAGGAACCTTGGAGGGAAGATTTGTGTTGTTACTCACATATTGGATCCCAATCAAGACCCTATGAGGAGCTGGGAATCTTCTTGATGTGTTAGGAACCTTCCTAGCATGTTTGGGACCTTCCTGAGGTCTTGGGAACCTTCCTGCCATATCCTGTGCAGTACATGCGCAACACCTGTAGCAGAAAGAAATTCAATATCAATATTAATACCTTCCTGCATGTATTGATACAGGTATTATGGTATAGAGGCCTCCCTAACATGTACAAATGTCTAGGACGACTCCCTGCATGTATTAACACATATATTACAGTTTAGAAACCTGTCTCAACCTGCCGGACGGCTGCGTGGTGACCATGGCTAGGGGGTCTGTGCACATAAAACCCGTCTTAACATACCACATGGATGGCCAGATTCTCTCAAATTCTCTTCAGTAGAGAGAAATAGTGGGGGGGGGGGGGGTTGTGGAGGGAGATTCCAGGGGAAGTGAGCCTAGCACCCTAATTCTATCCCCTAGGATGCCCTCCGTCTCTTAACCCCCTCCAAACTCTTAGAAATTGGCCTCCCTCTCTCCAAATGAATATATCTACCTCTACCATTATTTAGAATCTAAATGTAGCATTTTCATCCAATGCAGACCATGGATATGGCAACATGTAAGCTTTAAGGTCCTTTTTTTGTTCCAGGCCGCTATTTTTTCAAAGCAATTATATCAACATTTGTAGCTTCATATTATCAAACTGTAAAGAAACACTTATACCTCTGCATTTTGTGCCACAAAATGGAATATGTTGCGTGGACAAATATGAATGATTTTGTGATACACTAGGACATTTTTAGATGACCAATCATGTCCTTTTCATCTCAGTTCATTTGACATAATTCATCTGTATCCAAATGAATATCCCAATCACAGAAGCTAATTTTGGACACTTGAAAACCCCATCCTATCAACGGAGGTGTATCATAAACTATTATATTTTTTTCCCCAGATAACTTAATCCTATTTCCTAGATAACTTAATCCTTCATCAGAGACACTTCCTATTGACAGGTATTCAGATATTATATACCTCTCCCACGGTACCCTGTCTCCTCCTGCATGTTTGCCTTTCGCAGGGCTATCTGTTTAGTATAGAGAGGAATAGGTAAAGTGACTTTGTATTAAACCCCCATCTGTTTGCAAGGTTGAGTACCTGTCCTGGCTCAACTCTGACTGTCACTCTAAGGTTTGCGTGATGCAGAGGTTTAAGAGAAATTACTTGATCTCAGCCTCCTCGTGACACCCCACCATGGAGTCATATTTGCAGTCAAGGTTGATTAGTCTGTAACTCCATTATTTATACTGCACCAGTTTTTTCGGGGGTTCCCTGAACAAAGACTGCTGTAATCATTAAAGCCACCTGTCCATTGGCCACTTTCATGTGCATTTGGCTCCATGGGGAATAAATCTACAGGTATTAAACATTGACTGCATTATTGAACAATGACCTTTCTTTGCCTACCTTCAGAGATCACATTGATTAGCAGGGACCTCATTGTCATTGGTGCAGTTTTAAGTATTCTGCTTCATTGATCAAGAGCGCTATAATCATCTGAGTCAGCCTTGTACTAGCTGCTTTTGACAGGAGAATAATTCCACAGGTAATTAAACATTGGCCACATAATTAATGTATGGTCTCTTTCTACCTCTTTCGCCACAGAACAGCACTCAGCAGCTAGGTGTCAGAGAAGCAAGACGTGTCAGCCATTCACCCACTGTGCACATCAATCAGCACACAGAGTGGTACTGTACTGTGAGATCCTGAACTACAGTCACCTACCCACACAGCACCAGCACTTCTCTTCTACCTCAGGTAGGTGTATTGTGATTTCATATAGGCTCCTTTTTTATTTGGTCAAAGAGAAATAGTAGTTGTCAGAGAGATGCCACCTGATGGCGGAACTGATTGATGATCCTATTTCATCTCAGCTGCTTCGCCTAAAAGGGATAATATAACACACTTATTTTAATTTCTAATTAGGAAGGCTATATAGTAGGCTGGTAAAATTTCAAAAGAAGGCTAGAAATCATTTTATGAGGGATGGAATGTTAGGGATTGGCATCCATGCCAGACTTGAGGTTTAACCTATATTGAACAAGTTTAGGGTGGATGCCAGCTATAATTATCGTTTTTCTCTGAAATGCATAATGTACCCATTATAGGCCTAATAATGGTAGCCATTATTGAAATTTACCATTTTCGTCATAGCTTTCCTTATAAGGGTGATAGACATTCATGGTAGCCAGGACAGAGATGTACTATTTTCACAATAGCACTGCAAATAAGCGTGATAGACATTTATTTAAAGTGGCTTCATCCATATTTCCAGGGTCTAGGGATGCAATGGTGGCATCTTATCCCATACATTGTTGACCTATTTTTGCCTGATATTAACCCATTTGACCCAATTTCTATTCACTGTATAGTTCTTTCACACTGCCCATATGAGCACATATTCTCTGTAGACAGGGGAACTAGTCACCTGGTGATCATGTATCCATCTTTAGATATGTATTGTAAAGGCCTACAAAGGTTAGAATCATATACAATTAAGGAGAATAGAGGGATTAAAAGACCAGTATGCCTATGCTTGTAGTTATAAAGGTATGTTAGTAAGTGTAGATTTGATAACCTATGATACAAAAACATTTTAGTGATCCCATATTATATTTTTTCTTTATAAATACTTGTCCTTTTGTAATAGGCTAATATGTAACTAAGCCTTAACTATCTTCTGCTGTTTGCATGAATGCTTCCATTGTGGTTGCACTTAATAACAGAGATATCCCTTCCTATCATCTAAATTGGTGCATGTTATCATCTATTTCCAGTGTAGAGATGCTTATCCGTAAAACTGTAAAACCTTTCAGAAAAGTTGGTTTGAGTACACTGTAACAAGAACACCACCATCTTAAACCTTGATACCATACCTAATTCTTAATTAGTGTTCAGTAAATAAGGAAGTTATTGCTCTTCATAAAGTAAGAAAATGCCTAAGGGAGTGCTCAAAAGAGGACTTGAATGGGACAGTCTTTGGCCTCTTTACCACTGAACCCCCCTGGAGTAAGCCAACAGCTTGTCTCAGCATGGGCTTTGATCAAAGCTTAAACTCTTTTTACTTATAATAATGTTAACATTGTGTGTCTAGTCTATAATGGTAATTATGTTTTGCCTCTTGGTGGAGTGTTGGGTTTGCCAAGATAGATAATGCAGTGTGCAAGTACCTATTACCAGCAAGCCCATGTTAAATGAAAGGGTTTTACCAAATATCCTCAGGAATACAACAGTGCTATGGATTTAACCAGAAATGATTTAAAAGAAAGCAAGCTTACATGCAACATAGGGACAGTAATGATACATTTCAATGATATGTTGCCAAAACATTGAGGATATATAGCCTATGCATAATCCACTCTTCTCTTTATGATGGAAAGAAGGGGAACTATTCCTCAATGCATTGAAAGGTAAAGATGTGCAATAGGAAATTAACCTCTCACAGCTGCCCAGTTTTGAGGGTTCAGGGCCAGATTTTAGTATGACCTAGGGCAGATAGAGACCTGATAAACATATAGATGACTGGTAATAAATAGAAGGAAAAAGTCCCTGATATTTGCAATATCAAGTAGTCCTGAGGCAATGTGATGTATTCATTATGTTGCTAGACCCTAAAAATGGGGATGTAGACACTTTAATTGAATGTCTATCATCATTAGCTGTAAAGCTATATCAGAAATAGTGAATTTTGGTAATGGCCGCCTTTATAGGGCCCTATTTAAGAGAAAAACAATAATTTCAGCTGGCATCCACCCTGAACTTGTTCAATATAGGTCAGACTTCAAGTCTGGCATTGATGCCAATCCCTAACATTCCATCCCTCATGTGGTCAAATTTCAAGATTCTGCCACCCTACTAATATCAGTCAGTCATGTCCCCTGTGCCCCCTGCTCCACTGTCTACCCCATGTCTCAACCCCCCCCCCCCCCCCCCATCTGTCCATCCCCCTCCGATGTGCCCCCACTCCACTGTCCACCCCCTCCAAGGTCCATTCCCTCCATTAGTACTGTGCCCCCCGCTCCACTGTTCATCCCCTCCACTAGTACTGTGTCCCCCTGCTCCACTGTCAGACCCCTTCCCCCTGTGTCCCCCGCTCCACTGTCCTACCCCTCCACATGTGGCTCCATCCCCCTGCCCCCTCCACTGTCCATCCAGTCCACTGTGCCCCCCGCTTTACTGTCCATCCCTCCACATGCCTCTCCTCAGTGTCCATCCCCCTCCTCTGTGCCCCCCTCTCCACTGTCCAGCTCATCCCCTGTGCCCCCTGCTCCACTGTCTACCCCGTGTCTCAACCCCCCCCATCTGTCCATCCCCCTCCGATGTGCCCCCGCTCCACTGTCCATCCCCTCCATTAGTACTGTGTCCCCCTGCTCCACTGTCAGACCCCTTCTCCCTGTGCCCCATGCTCCACTGTCCATCCCCTCACCTGTGCCCTCCCGCTCCACTGTCCACCCCCTCCCCTGTGCCCCCCGCTCCACTGTCCAGCCCCTCCACTGTGCCCCCCGCTCAACTGTCCATCCCCTCCCCTGTACCCCCCCGCTCAACTGTCCCCCTTCACCTGTGTCTCACCCCCCTATTGTCCATCCACTCCCCCGTGCCCCTCCTCAACTGTCCCCCCCTTCACCTGTGTCTCATCCCCCTATTGTCCATCCACTCCCCCGTGCCCCTCCTCCACTGTCCCCCCCTTCACCTGTGTCTCACCCCCCTATTGTCCATCCACTCCCCCGTGCCCCTCCTCCACTGTGGCCCCCTTCACCTGTGGCTCACCCCCCTATTGTCCATCCACTCCCACGTGCCCCTCCTCCACTGTCCCCCCCTTCACCTGTGTCTCATCCCCCTATTGTCCATCCACTCCCCCGTGCCCCTCCTCCACTGTCCCCCCCTTCGCCTGTGTCTCACCCCCCTATTGTCCATCCACTCCCCCTTGCCCCTCCTCCACTGTCCCCCCCCTTCACCTGTGTCTCATCCCCCTATTGTCCATCCACTCCCCCGTGCCCCTCCTCCACTGTCCCCCCCCTTCACCTGTGTCTCACCCCCCTATTGTCCATCTACTCCCCCGTGCCCCTCCTCTACTGTCCCCCCTTCACCTGTGTCTCATCCCCCTATTGTCCATCCACTCCCCCGTGCCCCTCCTCTACTGTCTCCCCTTCACCTGTGTCTCACCCCCCTATTGTCCATCCACTCCCCCTTGCCCCTCCTCCACTGTCCCCCCCTTCACCTGTGTCTCATCCCCCTATTGTCCATCCACTCCCCCGTGCCCCTCCTCCACTGTCCCCCCCCTTCACCTGTGTCTCATCCCCCTATTGTCCATCCACTCCCCCTTGCCCCTCCTCCACTGTCCCCCCCTTCACCTGTGTTTCATCCCCCTATTTTCCATCCACTCCCCCGTGCCCCTCCTCCACTGTCCCCCCCTTCACCTGTGTCTCACCCCCCTATTGTCCATCCACTCCCCCTTGCCCCTCCTCCACTGTCCCCCCCTTCACCTGTGTTTCATCCCCCTATTTTCCATCCACTCCCCCGTGCCCCTCCTCTACTGTCCCCCCTTCACCTGTGTCTCACCCCCCTATTGTCCATCCACTCCCCCGTGCCCCTCCTCCACTGTCCCCCCCCCCTTCACCTGTGTCTCATCCCCCTATTGTCTATCCACTCCCCCGTGCCCCTCCTCCACTGTCCCCCCCCCCCTTCACCTGTGTCTCACCCCCCTATTGTCCGTCCACTCCCAGTGCCCCTCCTCCACTGTCCCCCCCCTTCACCTGTGTCTCACCCCCCTATTGTCCATCTACTCCCCCGTGCCCCTCCTCTACTGTCCCCCCTACACCTGTGTCTCACCCCCCTATTGTCCATCCACTCCCCCGTGCCCCTCCTCTACTGTCTCCCCTTCACCTGTGTCTCACCCCCCTATTGTCCATCCACTCCCCCTTGCCCCTCCTCCACTGTCCCCCCCCTTCACCTGTGTCTCATCCCCCTATTGTCCATCCACTCCCCCGTGCCCCTCCTCCACTGTCCCCCCCCTTCACCTGTGTCTCACCCCCCTATTGTCCATCCACTCCCCCGTGCCCCTCCTCTACTGTCTCCCCTTCACCTGTGTCTCACCCCCCTATTGTCCATCCACTCCCCCTTGCCCCTCCTCCACTGTCCCCCCCTTCACCTGTGTCTCATCCCCCTATTGTCCATCCACTCCCCCGTGCCCCTCCTCCACTGTCCCCCCCTTTCACCTGTGTCTCATCCCCCTATTGTCCATCCACTCCCCCTTGCCCCTCCTCCACTGTCCCCCCCTTCACCTGTGTCTCATCCCCCTATTGTCCATCCACTCCCCCGTGCCCCTCCTCCACTGTCCCCCCCTTCACCTGTGTCTCACCCCCCTATTGTCCATCCACTCCCCCGTGCCCCTCCTCCACTGTCCCCCCCTTCACCTGTGTCTCACCCCCCTATTGTCCATCCACTCCCCCGTGCCCCTCCTCCACTGTCCCCCCCTTCACCTGTGTCTCACCCCCCTATTGTCCATCCACTCCCATGTGCCCCTCCTCCACTGTCCCACCCTTCACCTGTGTCTCACCCCCCTATTGTCCATCCACTCCCCCGTGCCCCCTCTCCACTGTCCCCCCCTTCACCTGTGTCTCACCCCCCTATTGTCCATCCACCCCCCCCGTGCCCCTCCTCCACTGTCCCCCCCTTCACCTGTGTCTCACCCCCTATTGTCCACCCACTCCCCCGTGCCCCTCCTCCACTGTCCCCCCCCCCCTTTACCTGTGTCTCACCCCCCTATTGTCCATCCACTCCCCCGTGCCCCTCCTCCACTGTCCCCCCCCTTCACCTGTGTCTCATCCCCCTATTGTCCATGCACTCCCCCGTGCCCCTCCTCCACTGCCCCCCCCCCTTCCACCTGTGTCTCATCCCCCTATTGTCCATCCACTCCCCCGTGCCCCTCCTCCACTGTGCCCCCCTTCACCTGTGTCTCACCCCCCTATTGTCCATCCACTCCCCCGTGCCCCTCGCTCCACTGCCCCCCCCTTCACCTGTGTCTCACCCCCCTATTGTCCATCCACTCCCCCGTGCCCCTCCTGCACTGTCCCCCCCCCCTTCACCTGTGTCTCACCCCCCTATTGTCCATCCACTCCCCCGTGCCCCTCCTCCACTGTCCCCCCCCCTTCACCTGTGTCTCACCCCGCTATTGTCCATCCACTCCCCTGTGCCCCTACTCCACCCTTCCACCTGTGCCTCCCCCCTCTCTGTCCACCCCTTCCACATGCCTCTCCCCACTGTTAACCCCCCTCACCTTCTGAGCCTCCACTGTCTCCCCCCCCTCCCCCTGTGTCTGCCGCCCCCTCTGTCCACTTGTCAACCTTGTCTACCCAACTCTATTCACCCTTCCCCTGTTCCCACTCTGTCCACCTCCTCCACATGTTTATCCCCTCCTACTCTGTCCCCCCTCTGTCCCCCACTGGCCCCCTCCCCCTGTGTCTCCCGCCCCCTCTGTCCACCCATCAACCTGTGTCTACCCAACTCTACTCAACTCTATTCACACCCTTCCCCTGTGCCCCCTCCGTCCACCTCCTCCACATTTTGTCCATCCCTTCCCCCAGTGTCTTCCCACTCTGCCAAACCCCTCCCCATGCATCTCCTGTCACTGTCCACCCCCTCCCCCAGTGTCTCCCCCCCCCCCTCTGTCCACCCCCATCCCAAGTGTTTCCCTCCACTGTCCACTCCCTCCTCCAGTGTCCCCCCCCCCTCTGTCCACCCCCATCCCCAGTGTTTCCCTCCACTGTGCCCCCATTGTACTTAGCCACCTGTCACCTAGCCCCCTGTTACTTGGCTCCATTGTGACTTAGCCCCCTTCTTGCCTACACTCCTGATACTAGGCCCAACATGTTACTCAAGCATATATAGACAGAGCTTCACGCTAAAGTGGTTAGTGCACAAGTAGTGCTTGGGCCGTATTGCACGCTGGCCTTAGGCCTAGTGCAATACAGCCCAAGCACTGCAATTGCACTAACGACTGATGAGGTCATTTTTAAGTGATGCTCTGTGTTTATTTCAGAGTATATCGATCTAAAACAGACATGCAGTACATGTCTGATTACTTTTGCGGTGTTTGTTTCCATCCTTCGGTCGCCATTTTGAATTTCAAGTAGGTCACGTGACCCCATGGCGACCCAATAGTGACCCCATGGTGACCCCCAACATACCTTAGGAACGTGTAATACGGGTAGAGCATGTAATACGGTCGAGGGTTATTCCACGCTCTATTGGTATACAGCACTCCCATAGGTGTAACCTTGATAGATTGTATTCACCATGAAATAAATAGTGTGTCACCTGTATCATGTGTGCATCATGTGTGCATCATAAATGTATCATGTGTGCATCATGTACATTATGTGTGTGTCATGTTTGTCATGTGTGCATCATGTGTATCAGTTTTTTCCCAAAACACATTTTCTATACTAGTGCATCATGAGTTTGTCATGTGTACATCATGTTGGTCATGTGTTCATCATGTGTGCGTCATGTTCTTCATGTGTGCATCATGTGCATCAGGGAGCTATAGAAAATGATTTCTGGTGAAGGGATGATGCACACATGACGCACAGATGATGCACACATAATGCACACATGATTCACACATGAAGAAAATGTGATCGTTAGAATAATACGGCTATTATAGAAAAAGGATAACAGGAGGGGGCCATGTATGATGGGGGCCAAATGACAATAGGTCCAGATGCCTAGGGGGCCAGGAAACATGGGGCTACATGACATGGGGCTAGGTTTGACAGGGGCCACAATCCCTAGAACCCTCTGCGGTTCACTCCCTCCCCCGATCCCCTGTCCACCCCCACCAGAGGGATGGGGGGGAGACACTGGGGTGGGAGTGGACAGAGGGGGGAGACACTAGGGGAGGGAGTGGACAGAGGAGGGAAACACTGGGGATGAGGGTGAAAAGTGGAGGGAAACACTGAGGTTGGGTGTAGACAGAGAAAGGAAACACTGGGGGTGGGTGTAGACAGAGAAAGGAAACACTGGGGGTGGGTGTGGACAGAGGGGGGGGAATCACTAGGGGTGGATGTGGACAGAGGGGGGGAGACACTAGAGGTGGGGGTGGACAGAGCGGGGGAGACACTGGGAGTGGGGTGAACAGAGTGGGGGAGACACTGCTGGCAATTGATTCAACAAGTAGCAAATCTGATGAAATAATGAAATTCATAAACCATGCATCAGTGACATTTTGACCACCTTTGTACTTTCGAATGCTGGTATGAAGGAAAGTGTCTCCCCCCCCTCTGTCCATCCCCTACCCCAGTGTTTCCCCCCCCCCCCCCCCATCTGTCTTTCCGTCCTAGGGCTTGGCAATGGAAATAAAGGGAATGGAATTGGAAATGGTGGACAGTTATAGATATTTCGGGGATTACACTTGAAACTGAACTTGGATTTAAAAAAGAATTAAATAAGGTAATACGTAGGGTAAATCATAAAATATGGAAAATAGGTCATTTCAGAAGTTGTTTTGATGATGAGTAAGCAGCAATAATACTAAAAGCTATGTTATTACCATATATTGATAATAGTATATTATTTTTCTCTGGTCTAAGTCTTACGGACCTCAAGAGATAGCAAGTGTTGCAGAATACAGCAATAAGAGTGTGTTTCCAGATTTATGCTCCTACCGAAATCTCAGTAAAGAAATTGCATGATAAAGCAGGAGTAATGCCATTGGATTTAAGAATTAAGTATTTACAGGGAGTTATTTGTTATAGGATGATAGCTATAAAAGGGTTAGATCTACTAGATAATAGACACACAAGGGCAGCTTATTAAGGAGCATATACAGAGCGAATTTGTAAATCCCCCCCTTAAAAGCTTTGAATGAATGGAATATGATTCCAGCAAAAATAAGATGAGCTGAAAATAAAGAGTGCTTTAAAAGAGCTCTTAGGAAGATAGTAGTAAAATTCTTTAAGAAAAAAACACAGGGGTGGATCCCTGTTAGTTGGTTATGGTCCAGTAAACAAGGAGACCTTGACCCTGACCTGGGGCATACAGAGCCAGCTGGCAAGGTAGGCTTAGTATAAACCTAAGTAATACATATAACCGACTGTGACTAATCATACCGGTAGCATTAAACTTATATAATTAGGGGGGTAATTATATATACAATATATTTAGAGTAAAGTTATAAGTAATCAAAGAGGTACAGGAGATTTATGTTGATTTAGTCTTAAGATTATGAGTGAATGTGTGGGTGGCTTTTCTAGGAAAACTTGTATTAAAACAGTTGGACTGGTACAATTGGAGTTAGTATTAATACAACTTGATTGCAAAGTCTGTTGGAAAAGATATATGATATTTGAAACTTGAAATTTGAATCTTATCATAAATTGAGTCGCTGTAATTCTACAATAGAGCAGTTGGAGGAAATGTAATTATATGTATAGTAGCTAGTAAAATTCTATTTGTAAAATTCTATTTATCAATAAGCCCAAGTGTATGTATACTAATAGGTAAATTGTATTTGCTAGTTATATGTTTATTACGGTATTCCAGAGTACATCAAGAAATGGTTTATAATTTGTTTGCATGCCGGTAAATTCATAGCATCAACCATCTCATCATCCCCCCCCCAAGTAATATCAATTAAGAATTATTTAATTCTTCCATTATAAAAAAGCAAAAAGAAGGTTTAGCCATGAAAAAATGAATGTTCAAATCAAGGAATGAATTGAATCTTCTTGTATTTCGACTGATGAGACAATTGATAACTGCATTTATTTGTAGACTGTTCTTTTCAATATAATAAAAGTTTGAATTTAAATTGAATTGAATTGAGAGAGCAATGGGAGGAGAGGACACAGTAAGTAACTGAAGTTTTGATTCTACTCTCAACTTTGACATTTGCATCTTTTAGGGGGTTTCATGTAAGTAGTACAAGTGAGGGCGCAAACAGATTCCATCTGTTTGCTAGCCCTAACTTGTTTGAGAAGATACTGGAATTACTATTTTGGAAGGGGTTGTGTTTGGAAACGCATTGGGCATTTGGAGGTGTGTTTGGGATTTATTTCAGAACTGGTGAGGAAATTTGTTTACTTGATGACATAGAGGTTATAAATGACAACAAAGGAATTCCTTCTGTTATAATGGAAACTGATTTTATTAATAATTAAAAGGGCAGCAATCAATTGACTTGGATGAAGATTGATATATTGAAGAGTTCCTAGACTTTCTAAATGTCTAGTGGAATTCCTAGATATAGAGTTTCTAGACCCATTGATGAGTTTAGATACACATGTTGAAGAGTTCCTAAACATGTGGATGAGTTTCCTAGATATGTGGAACAGTTTCTAGATGGGTTTCACGCCCGACTTGTATCCGAAATACCCTCTCATGAAGTCCATATTTAAAGGGCTAGTATGAGTGTTGTGGGGCCCCTAGTCATGTTGTGGAGCTCCTAGACGTGGTATGGAGCCCCTACACGTGTTGTGGAGCCCCTACACGTGTTGTGGGGACCCTAGTCATGTTGTGGAGCCCCTAGGCCTGTTGTGGAGCCCCTAGACGTGTTGTGGGGCCCCTGATCAAGGTTCTGAGTGCTGCGTCCACATGGCCAAGGCTCCCGCTCCTGCGACTCCCGCTCCCGTGGCTCCCGTTTGTGCGACTCCCGCTCGTACCGCTCACGTTCACTGGAAAATATAAGAATTTACATATAAAATGGCAAAAAAAGAACTTTAACTTCTGAAGAACCATGGCCTTTTATTTAAAGTCACTACCGGGTATTTACATGTATTAAACCACAGACAGCTTTATTAGCCTTTCTGGGTGTTAAATACCGGGTATTTACATGTATCAAACCACAGACAGCTCTAATAACCGTTCTGGTCATAAACCAAAAATAAACACCCCAATACACATGGCTGGCAATAAATTGAAAATATGAAATCTTGTCTGATTTGGACATGTAAATAGTGCATTTCGATCAGAATTTTGTCAGGGTTTCATTTCTGGCCTCAGCCAAGCCCTAAAGAGAGTGGAACACGGTTTTTCGGGGGCATCGCGGTACTCGGAAATTTCGTTTCTGATTGACAAATTTAACCCCAGGACCCCCCCCCCCCCGCCAAGGGTTAACAATCTACTATTAGCGAAGAGACCAGCGCATGCAATTTTTTATCCCTATTCGGGTTGAAGGGATCCCCCCCCCCCCCCGTTTAACAATCTGCTATTAGCGAAGAGACCGGCGCATGCGATTTTTTTATCCCTCCTCGGGTCGGACCATGTACTTTAAGAAAAAGGGACCCCCCCCGGGTTACCAATCTACTATTAGTGAAGAGACCAGCACTGGTAGATCTATACATCTTATTAATATTTACTCCGACGACAATCCTAATAATAAGGAAGGAGACAAGTCAGTGATAGTGTATAATGATTTGGTATATTTGGCTGGGGACCAAATTAGGCCCCTAGCCCATTATTTATTTTCACAACAAAGAAAAAATGTTTGAATGTTTATATCCACAAGCCGTCGCCTAGGCTCCCCTGGTGGGCGGAAGTAGATGTAACTAGGGACAGGCAGCGCCTGTAGGAGGTGGTGGCCGGGAGAAGCAACTCCCGCCACAGTGTTCTGCGTATATTAATACCCTTATAACCTCACTTATAATTCCCATTAATATTTACTCCGACGACAATCCTAATAATAAGGAAGGAGACAAGTCAGTGATAGTGTATAATGATTTGGTATATTTGGCTGGGGACCAAATTAGGCCCAGAGCGAAGCCCCCAGACCAGAGTTATTGTTATCAATTGTCCTCTGCCTCCTGGAGGAACATTACAGCTACCCGCATATCATTTTTAATCCTTGTCTTTAAGGGTGCTGATAGATACTTGTAGACACAGTCTGATGACCAGTCACCCCTCCTTTTGATCTCTGCGATCGAGGCGCTTGACATATACAAGAAGGTGGCGCCCCCTCTGCGGAGGCTGTAAGAACTAAACAGCCTGGCATCCAGCCCTATTTCCCCGCAGAGGAATTTTAGTGTGTCCTGGTACACCGCATATTTGAGAGGAACTGACCCCTTAATGGGGTCCACTAGTCTAAAGGCTGCCTCTGTGGCGGCTGCCGGTACATCGGTGAAGTGTTTCTCCGTCCAGTAGACTACACACAGCTCTTTCCTAGGCAATCTAGCTATTGGAATGTCAATCGCTCTCTCGGCAAATTGTATTGTCTTGGACATTGAAATATTCAGGATCATTCCCCACTCGTAGAACTTAAAGTCCCCTCTAGTCAGAGTTGCGGTAGACTCTGTAACGTGTGCTTTCCTAAGCAGTCCTCTAAATGACGTCAAAATAGCTGCTCTAAAGCAGGTGTGGCCTTGAGTGTCCATAAGCTCTCTCATCATCCGTGCTAGCTGCGCTGGGAGCAGGGGGGCTGCCTGCTTTGACGCATTACCTAGGGTCCTCTTCACACCCTGTATGCAGCAATACACATTATAGTCGTTATAGTCAATAGGGGTCTGCCTGTTCTGCTTCAGGAAGTCATTCAGCCCACTTAAATAATTAATGATGGACACATACTGTAGTGTCTTTGACAAATGTGCTATGTATAGGCCCACTTGTTCCGAGTCACATGGGAGGGGGGATAATATTCCCCTGAACTCTTCACAGAATTCCATGTACTTCTTTACTTGGGAGTCTCTTGTCGGCCTCGTGGTCTCTGCATAGTGTCTGCTCCTTAGAACTTCACACTCCCTCTGCAGCTCCTGTAGCCCTGCAAGAATCAGAAAATAGGTCAGCACAGCACATCCTCTGGCTACTGTCAGCCTCCCTCAGGCGTTTCAGGGCCTCTCCACACAGCTTACCCTCTTTTGAGTATAGCCTACTAAGGCTGTCACATATTGTGTTTTTGTCTGAGGGTAGGTATACAGAGCATACATCAAAGTTGCCCTCTACCGCTATCCAAAATAGCTTTCTGATATACTTCATGATTGGCTTGGATTTACTCCTGCCTGAGTTTACTGCCGCCTTGACCGTAGTGTTATCTGTCACTACACATATGTCACTATCATTCCAGTTGTGACTCCAGCGTTCTACCGCTGCTACCACAGCAAACATCTCTAGTATGTTTATATGCTCTATGTCCCCCTCCTCCTTGTGGCATAGGTCATCTGGTTCCCGGTAGTGGTGGCCTAACCAAAGTTCCATCTCTTCCTGTTTTTCCTCCACTAGAGTGCCTGCCAACCAGTCATCCCCGTGGGTAGTGCCGTAGCCTGTTGTGCTGGCATCACTGTATGGCCGTTTTTCACGAAACTGCTTTTTTTCATGCACCAAGGGGGTCAAAAAAAAAGTAGGAGTATGCTTGAAACCTTTTGTGTCCATGTACCTTAGGGGGTGGGTCATACATAAAAAAAATTGGGGCAGGTTAAATATATACAGTAAATGTATGGTAGGAGGGCAAAGTTGTATAGCCATATCACGTGGCTTCACGCCTAACGCCCTTTTCCCCTCAAGAAGGAGACACTCTTGTCATGTATTAGGGCATTTCTTTCATTAATATTATGTTTTAATATTGAAGAAAACATCCCAACCTAGGGTAGGAATCCATCTATTGCTACTTGATAGGTCATTTTAATGTTTTTTGGCCCCAGAAACATTATGGACCGGTCATGTCATGGTGTGACACATTTGTGTATTGGAAACTGTGAATACTATATTAAAAATTAAACATTAGTAATGGAGAGTTTACAGTATTTATGTGTTGTTTATTCATTGAAAAATAAGTAATAAATTGGATATGAATATAGTTAAACAACATTAAAACACTAAAGCCCAATTTCATATTGAATCATACTTGACTATAACTTGAACTTATTTTAGTTAAATTGCATTAAATTCAGATGATAGTATAGTATGCCCCTTTTTTCCCGGGGAATCCTTCTTTGCTTCCTTGCTTGTTTGTTTAAATATCATTGTCTGTTTCCGCTACTACCGGTACTTGTTAGTATTATTATTATTATTATTATTTATTATTATTGTTACTTTTTCATCTTCACTGTCGTCGGCATTACCGTCATCATTATCATTGTGTCAATGCTTAATATTAATAACATTATTAATGTTGTTTGGTAACACTACTTAATGTTACTATATTGTTTTAATCTGATTGCATTTCATTTTTAATCGAATCTTTTAATGAATATTGTTGCTAATGCTGTTTGTCTGGGTGCCCCTACTTCCCTCCCCCCCCCCCTGTATTTTTTGTCCCTTTAATCCATTATTCTTTTGTATCCACCCTGTGATGTGATTAGTTAAAGAAAGGGAAGTGTGCCTTCCCTGAAATGATTTACACTGGAGTAAAGTCCATTATCATTTACACCTTAGATCCAACCACCGTAGAGCTGCTCTCTATTAAACCTCTTGCAGAACATTAAGTTGTGAGATCTGTAAGGGGTTATCTTGGGCTCTGGGTTGGTAAGCTAGGGCCTATCATATTTTTTGTATATATTCTTTGTTTGTTATTTAATTTCTTGTATTATTGTAAATACCAACTTGTTTTCTTTTGGACATTCTGGACTGCTGTTGTGATGACTACTACAAGATTATGTGATTTTTTGAAGACTACGGGATTGAAGATGGTACATTTGAACACGAGGAGCATGTATAAAAAACGTCAAGACATATTTGATCAGCTTGATGGCACGGACATTGTCACTATGAGTGAAACTTGGCTACACCCTGAATATGATGATGATTTGATAAATTGGGAAGGCATGAAATTGTTTAGACAAGACCGGGCAAGAAAAAAGGGAGGTGGTATTGTTATGTACGTGCGTGATGACCTAGATTGTGATGTAGAAATAAGAACTGACCTGTGTTTAAAT
This sequence comes from Harmothoe impar, assembly GCA_947462335.1. Classification (NCBI taxonomy): domain Eukaryota; kingdom Metazoa; phylum Annelida; class Polychaeta; order Phyllodocida; family Polynoidae; genus Harmothoe; species Harmothoe impar. The sequence goes on along the minus strand of OX381710.1, from coordinate 83,402,874 downwards.
GACAAGAATTTGGAATGCTTTGTCATGGATTTATCCTTAAAAAGCGAGAAGAAAATTCAGATTGTAACTCTTTATAGGCCGCCGAGTGGTAAACTTGATGTATTCTTTCAGTCTGTCAAAAAGATAATGAAGAGTGCCATTCAAGGCGATATTGAGCAATGGATTTTAGGTGATATTAATATTAACACCCTCAGAGAGGGTACAGCCTCAAGTGTTTCTCTTAGTGATCTCTGTAAATTTCAAGGTTATCACAAATTAATACATCAGTGTACTAGGCCTTATAAAAACACCGTATCTTGCCTTGATAACATATTAACCTCTTATAATGGTGATTTCACAGCTGGTGTTTTAAATTTTTTGGTGAGTGATCACTTACCGGTTTTTGCTGTTAAAACTAAGCTAAAAATTGAATATTTAAAAAAATCGTTGCGCTTGCGCAACTACAGAAACTTTGATTTCGAGCTATTCAAAGATTGGCTTAGTGAGGCAGACTGGGAGGAATTTTATGAATTCAGGGACCCGGATGTGGCCTGGATCTTTATACTTAATCACATTGTTGAGTATTTGGATGTAAACTGCCCTTGGGAAACCTTGCAGGTATTGGACAAAAGAAATAGATGGATGACTGGTGAGATCTTAGGTCTGATAAATGAACGTGAGAATGCTGTAGATCAATTTCTCAAAACAAAAAGGGAGCGTCATCTGACAATAGCAAAAAAATTGAGATGTAGGATAAATAAGGCAATTACCCAGGCGAAGTCAGACTACATTAAAAGCACCTTGGAGGAAAACCAAGAGGATCCAAAAAGGTTTTGGAGGATCATAAATAATGTGTTGAAACCACAGGTAACAATTGAACCTCCTATTCTAATAGGTGAAGATAATTTCATGAAATCTAATCAGGATTCAGTTGAATATTTAAATCACTATTTCTCAAACATAGGTAGCAGGTTATCAGAAAATATGACAGCAATGGGTAATCCTGAAAAGACAAATTACACTGAACCCTCGCCATGTACTTCCGGTAGGATAGTTGTTAATAGGTGCTTAGTGGACATTTTGTTCAGTGAGATTAACATAAATAAGACCTCAGGTGTAGAAGGGGTGCGTTGTGATGTCTTAAAGTGTGCATTAAGATTCCTGCTAGATCAAATGACATGGCTTTTTCAGCTTAGTTTTGATGAAGGAATTTTTCCTACTGACTGGAAACAAGCTCGGGTCAGCCCAATTCCCAAGACTGGTAATTTGAAATTAATAACTAACTGGAGGCCGATATCTTTGTTACCTGTACCGTCTAAAATAGCTGAAAAGCTTATGCATATTCATTTGTCTGATGTGCTGGACAAACTGAATTTTTTGAGTAACCAGCAGTATGGTTATAGACAAGGTAGGGGTACTGGGGATGCAATTTTCAATTTTCTCAACAACTTATATGAAAATAGGGATAGGGGCCATTTGACTGCAGCCTGTTATTTAGACCTTAAAAAGGCTTTTGACAGTGTTCACCATGTCTATCTGCTCGAAATTCTTGGACAGCTGGGTTTAAATGATCGTGTATTAAACTGGTTAATGTCATACTTGAATGGCAGACAACAGTTTACAAGGATAGGTAGTTATGTCTCAAGTGTGTCAGATGTTAAGTTTGGTGTCCCACAGGGATCTGTTCTTGGACCCTTGCTATTTATAATATATGTCAACGACGTAAGTCAAATTTTAGGGGATAACTGTCATTATATGTATGCTGATGATTTGGTAGTGTTCCACTCGGCTAATAGGCTGGATTTGATTGAGGAAAGGATGAATGAAAGCCTCTCTAAACTGTCGCGCTGGTTTGTAAATAAAAGGCTAACTGTAAATGTAGATTAGAGCAAAATCACTTGGTATGGGTCTACCCAAAAACTACCAAAGTGCAGAGGCATTACTTTCAGGCTCGATGATGTGGAGCTAGAAACAGTAACTTGCTATAAATATTTAGGATTAAAAATAGACAGTTGCCTCAGCCTAGAGCCTGCCATGAGAGATCTAACAGGCAAAGTAAACCACAGACTATTCAGGTTTGGTAAGTTCCGGGGTGTCCAAACAGAAGTGGCAGCGGTACTTGTGTATAAAGCCACAATTATGAGTCTATTTGATTATGCTAGTTTTTGCCATGAAGGTGCTAATGGAGGACTGCTGAAAAAACTTGATAGAATGCAAAAAAGGGGTTTGAAAATATGCTATATTGGGAGAGGCTTAAATGAAGATGCCATGTATGCTCTGTCAAAGCTACCACATCTAAAACGAAGAAGGCAGGAACTGTTGCTAACTTATATGTTTAAATTATCTCAGGATGAGAGCAGGTTGGATTTAACACCCAGACGGGAAGGGCTCAGATCTGAAAAGCAGATCAGATTTAAAGTGCCCCGTGCCAGGAATGCTGGATACACAAAATCTCCCCTATTTAGAGGTGTTGAATTATGGGATAAACTTGGGGATTGGTTCCAAACTAGTAAGGACAAATTAACTTTCAAGAATAGAATAAAGAAACTGCCAAGCCTTGATTGCATTAATAATAACCCTGGGGGTGTGCTTGATGAGACAGCTGATGAGGAAATAGTACTCTCCCTTGAGGAATGGCCGCCTTTGCGCTAGGAAACTGTTATAGTGACAGTATCTAGGCTCAATATATACTCCAGGGCGCTGTTGTAATGATAGCGTCTAAGAGTTAGGCGTGTCAGTAGTTATAAATCTGCTGATTTCACTGTCAGAATGTGTCGTATAATCTATGTCAAAATGAGCATGCTCCTAGGATCTTTATTGTTTCTTTATTATTTCTTATGTGCCATATGTGTCTAAAAATCCCCTAGACCAGCATCGCAGACGGCGATAACATCTGTGTGTTTTTCGAATTATCCTTCGTATTTTCTTGTAGTGTGTGTCCTAGTAGTGTTAGTTTGTCATTGATTTTGTTGTTGTACTGTTGTAAATATTTTGTTGTATATAACTTATTTATTATTGTTGTCTCATATAATTTTTGTGTATATAACTGTTTATTTCATCTTGATTTTTTCATCTATAACATGTCCATCTTTACATCATACTATGTGTGAGAAAATGAAGCACAACTATGACCGATAAGGCATCACCATTTATTGTCATAACATATACCACAGATTGTAATTTTTGTGACTTGACAATAAAAACCCTTCAAACCTTAAAAAAAAAATTATGGTATGTCCTGAAAACTCCTGAAATCTCTACATTACTCATTGTCAAAGAAAATAATTCTGAGATAACAAGCTATATATGGTTTATTTGTCCATAATGCATTAGAAAACATCCATATCTACAGACTGGTATACAGTTATATGGGTCACAGGTGATTATATTATGTTTTAAAGCTTTCTGAAAAGGGCGTTAGGCGTGAAGCCACGCTGCTGACCGAGAGCCTCAAAAGCCTTAAAACATGAATAAAACATATTATTCTTTATATTCAACCTTAGATATCCCATAGGAGCAAGGGTGGTACATGGTAGACTCCTCACACATCGATTCAGGGTGGTTGGATATCATTTAGTATGGCACTGACAGCTATTGTTGAGGGCGTTAGGCGTGAAGCCACGATGCTGACCGAAAGCCTCAAAAGCCGTAAATCATAAATAAAACATATTATTTACAATAATTAACCTTAGCTATCATATGGAAAGAAGGGTGATACACTGTAGCACCCTCACACATCGATTCAGGTTGGTTGGATAGCTTTTTGTACAGCACTGAGAGCTATTGGTGAGGGCGTTAGGCGTGAAGCCAGGATGCTGACTGACAGGGCTAACATAGGATATTGCCCCCCTACTGTATTCTATCCAATCTCTCGGGTTCTTAACTGCTACATATATGTTCCTGGACACCTCCAGTGCCTTGTATCAGTTCTTGTAGCATGGGTAGGGTTAAAACTATTGGATATCTTTCATTTCCTGAAGGAGTTGTTGACTTCTCAACCAGAAAATGTTCTTAAAACATGATTAAAAGATATTATTTATAATATTAAACCTTAAATAGTCCATGGGAAGAAGGGTGGTACATGGTAGGCTCCTCACATAGCTATTCAGGTTGGTAGGATATGATTTAGTATGGCACTGAGAGCTATTGGTGAGGGCGTTAGGCGTGAAGCCACGACGCTGACCGAGAGGTTTAACATAGGATATGCTCCCATTACTGTATCCTATCCAATCTCACGGGTTCTTAACTGCTACATTATGTGTGCCAGCACTCCTCCCCTACCTTATTCTATAGTTTCAAGCATGTATGAGGCTCAAAACATTTCTATATTTTGGGTTCTTGTAAGAAATTGTTGGCTTTTTGGCCGAAAAAGGATAATAAAACATATCATTTACTACAATAAACCTTGGATATCCTATGGGAAGAAGGGTGGTACATGGTAGCACCATCTCCCATCGATCCAGGTTGGGTGGATAGCTCTTTGTACAGCACTGAGAGCTATCTATTGGTGAGGGCGTTAGGCGTGAAGCCAGGGCGTTAGGCGTGAAGCCGGCGTTAGGCGTGAAGCCCGAACATGTATAAACGTATAGCTTTTGCTGCCCTTATGGCAGAATAATGCTATTAAACCAGGAACTAACCTATATATATAAGTTTATCTATAGCATAGAGATGGTGGTTAAATATAATATCTCTGGATGCTACTACAGCATTAGAGTGTATGTAGGGCGTTAGGCGTGAAGCTCCGTAAAGTTCTCCAACCTGGTCAATGTCCTCTCTAGGCTATCATAGATAACCCTCACTCTTAATTTTTTTTTTATTATGTAGGTATATGTTAGGCCTTAACATACCACAATCAGATATTCTTTTTACTGCTTTAATCTCAGAGGTGGAGGACATTGTTTAGGGCGTTAGGCGTGAAGCCAATAAAGTTCCCTAATACATATATGCCTACAGGACCTATACAATACTGCCTATATGTCCATATTTGGTACTAAAAAATTCCTTACCTTATTTGGGAAGTGGAATAATACAGATATAAGCACATAGCTATTTATTTTATTAATTATTTTAGCTTGCAATGTGGGTCATCATGATTTTCGGGTGGAAAAGGGCTGTTTTTGAGTACTTTTTGACCTCCAGCTCTCTTATTTTCACTCATAGATAGGCAAAACCAGGGTACCCTGTAAAGTCCTCGTCTATCCTGACCAGAATACATCAAAAGGATCGATGTATCTATCATATTTGAAAAAATATAGGCAGGAGAAAAAAATAAATGAAAAAAAGCAGTTTCGTGAAAATCAGCCGTATGTAGATAGTACCGGTCTGTTTTTCACAAACATGCTTGCCTCGCCATTGAATATGGCAGCAAAGTCCTGCCACCATTGTAGGTCCTCCTTGAAGTTGACCCCCAACCTTATTCTGTGGTGTGGCTTCCTGGCAGTGGCACATAAATCATAGATCCTTCTAGTGAAGACCCGGCCCCCCCTGACTACCTTGGAGCAGTGGGCCAGCAGACCCGCCAGTTGGTCTAGCTCTTTCTTGGTTGCCTTGTCTTTTCCTACAAAGAACTGCAGAGCTGTCTCCAGCTTGTCTAACTTATCACTTGGAAGCCTTAGCTTCATGAGAGTGGTATCAATTTCTATACCTAGGAACCTACTCACTCTTGTTGGAGAGGCCAGTTTCTTAAAACTGACGGCGAACCCCAGTCTGCGTAGTATGCCTACCAGTGCTTGTTGGGCTTTACAACCTTCTTCAAATGTGCTCGTTATTAAGGCAAAGTCGTCTAAGTAATTGACTGCCTCGGGGTAGCCTTCCCTTACTAGGCACCTTATCACAAAGTCTGACACCTTAGAGAAGCAATAGGGGCTGCTACTCAGCCCCATACACAGCCTGTTGTCCTGTAAGTGGGTCACTATTCCGGGTTTGAATTCCCAACTCAGGCCCATCCTCCTGCTGCTTGTGGGATGAATAGATATGGCCCTATAAGCGTCCTGTATGTCGACTGTTCCGACCCAGTGACCTGGCTGTATCCTCTCCACGACGTTGTCTACACTATTGTAAGAAAATTTATTGGCTACAGAATTTGTGAAATCATTTATGCTACTGCCCGCAGGTTCACTACAATCGACAATTGCTCTGTATCCTGAGCCGTCCCCTTTAGGTATAAGGCCGATTGCATGAGTACACAGTGCCGGAGTGCTTATCACCGACAGTGCTCCAGTGCTTATTTCCTTGTGGAGTTTTTCCTCCATGATGTCCCAACCCTCCTGGGTGTTGGGCACATAATTCTTGCTTGGATATTCTGAGGCACAATCTAAGTTCACCACAATGTGCCCGAATATCGCCCCATAGACTGGGTATTCCCAGTCTGGGTCGGTGTCTCCCCTTAGGAAGCATTCCACAATCATACGACAAGGTTTCATTTGTACTTTTATCCCGTTGATTTTATGACAACAGTGGCATGAACCTTTGACACAAGCGTCGTATATTATGAACTGTACCTTAGTATTGCTGTCTTGAACACAATCCGCGGCTTCGACGTGGTAAATCCCCGTAGGATCCGACTTGTCGACGTATTTCCTCATCGTGAACCAATCTGCGTTGTTGTTGGGGGTTTCCCCGCTGTTCGTATCCAAAGCGAGGCTAGTGCCCGTCGCTACGTGCCGGGGATTCCCATCCCGGCCTCGTGGCGGCTCCGCGCCGTTGTTGGGGGTTTCCCCGTCGGCCTCGTCACTCGTATCCGGAGCGAGGCTGTGTGTCGTCACTGCGTGGCGGGGATTCCCCTCCCCGGCGCGTGGCGTCCCTGTGGTTCCCGGGCTCCCCGCCGCGGCGCGGTGGTTGTTTCCCGCCGCGGTCGGTTGCCCCGTGTCCTATCGGCGTCTCTGCTTTAACGCCATGTTGTTGCGGTCTTTACACTGGGTTCCCTTGTGGGATGGGTCCCAGCAGTAAAGGCATGAGTGGTATTTCTCACAATCCGGCTCCGTGCAGCCTTCCTTCTCGATGTTCCAGCCGTAGCACGGCCCCCGTTTGCTGCTCTGCTGTTGGGGTGGCGGGCCTCCCTGGCCGCCCTGGCTGCGCCAGCTCCTGCTGCCCCCTGGCGGTTTAAATCCTTGCTTTCCCGCCTTCGCTCTGCTTGCCGCGGATTCCCGCGCCCGCTGGGCTTCCCAGGTCGACTCGTATCCGAAGTGGTTGTTTGCTATATCAGAGTTACCACCTTGGAAAGCTGACACTCCTATGTTGTCTGCTGACAGTCTGACCGCTTTATCATATCTCATGATGAACCTGGGCACATAGATGTCTGGTATAGACTTCATGGCCATGAATCCGATGTGCGCCATGTAACCGGCCACTTCCCGTTCACTTCCCCACTCGTAATCCACGCCCCACCTCATGGAGGCTAATACTAGCTCATCAAAGTGAATGTCTTTTTCGTCTCTCCCTTCCAGATAGGGAAACAGATCGAACTTACTCCGCTTTTTCCCTTGCGTTGCGTCGTCGCCCGTTGGTACGTCGTAGTTCCGCCAGGTGCCGCCTCCGGTTCCGGACCAGAACCTGAAGTTCGTCGTCCAGGATTGTATTTTCATCCAATCCCTTCAGAACCGCTTCTACCTCCTCGTCGGATCGACCCCCCTTCCGAGAGATTACCTTGATGGTCTCTCGTAGGTATTGGTGCCTACGATTGGCCTTTTCCATGCGACTAGTGTCTGCAGACCTAGCCGCGGCCGTGTTCTGTTGGATCATTTCATCCTCCAGAGTAGCATCCAGAATGGACTCTTTGGTCTTCTGTTCCATACTCCGAGCCAGCTTCATTGCTGGCGTCAGATGTCTCTTCTTCTCCCGCCGGTTATGCACGGTGAAGTACTCCGCTGCAGTTTGCAGGTCGTACTCCAAGGCCGCGATAAGTTCGGGACGTCCCTCGGTCTCAGCAACTAAGCGAGCTGTCTCTGACTTTTTGCTGAGATCGTCCATGGCCGCAGTTAAGCGATCTGGGAACCAAGCCGGGAACCTGGCAGACAACTCGTCCAGCCCCCGGAAGGTTCGCATTTGGATCAGATCGAAGGATCTGACCTCTGTTGCGCTCATCTGATCGATGATAGCACCTCGGAGCAGGGATGGGACGTCGGCGTCCTCCTTCTCCCATGCGTCATGCTGGTATGGAGCGAGGATTTGCACCCCCGATCCAGTTGGACCACCACCTGCAGCCTGGTCCAGTTTTCCGGCTTCCTCCGAAATATCCATGGTATTGGATGGTTCCAGAGCAGGCTTGGTAGGCTGTTGAGGAGTATCCACTCGGACGGGTACCTCTTTTGGAGGAGGTAACTCCACCCGAACGGGTACCTCCTTTCTTGGCTCCAGGGGAGTCGGGAGGTTGAAGGTGATGCTAGACAGCACATCCTGCACTACCTGGACCGTATGGGCTGCGGATGATGTATCCATAGTTTCCGCGGTCCGAGGTGCCTCGGGAGGAACTGCCGTTTTTGGACGGCCTCCCCCATGTCCCTTAGTACCAGCCATCGCAGCGGCTGTAGCAGCTACTGCTGAGCTGTTGTCCAGCCCTCGCGTGAAGGACAACACGTCAATGGCTGGGGTCGGAGTAGCTGTGGTTACAACTGCCTTCCCACTACCTTTCCCCTTGGCAGGGATCGGTAGGTTGGACTTACTGGGGCCCGGAGTCTTGACAGCTTTAGTGCTGTCGGACGTCGGCCCCTTCCCCGGCTGGTCCTTAGCACCAGGCTTCGGATCAGCTTTCTTTTGACCCTTAGGCACCTTCGTAGTAGGAGCCTTGGGGTCAACCGTCTTCGGATCCTTGGAGGCCGCTGCAGTGGCAGCCTTAGAACCCGGCTTCTTCGTACTCGCAGTACTTTCCTTCTTCGGAGCGGGCTTTTTAGGCTCGTCCTTTCCCGGAGGCTTCTTCCCAACACCAGTGTGTTTGATAGCCTTGGTACTAGCCTTAGTATCGGCCGACTTGGACCGATCTCGGGTAGCACCCTTCCCACCGCGCGTCCTCGGACGTGAAGTGTCGGAATCACTCCCACTCCCCATAGACAGTTTGCGAGCAACCGTCTTCTGGAGGTTTGGTGATATACTGAGACTGCACATCCGGGAGGGACGTACAGTCGTCTCGGAAGGATCCGCCGCTACCTGGGTGTAGGCGAGTCCTTGCAGCACTCCGGAGTCCTCGCTGCCGTCCGGCGACGGGGACTTTCGGATCGGGGACACGACCGGATCTACACAGAGTTCCGCTAGTGTCTGGCTCAACTCATCACCACTAGGGCTCTGAGCATCCATTGTCTCCTCGGTGGGGAATGCCACCTCGGAGTGTCCGGTGAGTTCGGATTGACGGAGCTGTTGCTCGGCCATCCTCACTACTGCACAGTGTCTTTCGACGGGAGTTTGACGGGGAAACCACTAGTTCCCCGTCTCCCTCTTTGTCTCAGACGCACCAGGAAAGAGTACTCACTGCTTACAACTCTTTTACTGACTTTTCTCCTCTTCTAGCCGTCCAAAACACCAACTTCCCCGCTGCCGACCAACACCGCTATTGACCGGGGCGAGCCCAAAATCAATATGGCGTTCCCTCGCTTTTGTTTTTAAAACAAAGCGCATGCGCAGCGTCTCGCGTGATTGGACGCGATCCCGTTACCCGGTGTGACCCAATTACTGTTTAATCAGGTCACGACCTTTCCCGCCCGCAGCTCGGGCTCGAGGGATCACACTGCTACGTAGGCGGCTCACAAAAGTCAAAATATACTTCGAATAAAGAGCTCATCAGGAGTATTAGTGGATATTTATGGGAAATCGAAGATTACCCCACCGGATTATCCGTCCACCACCCTCGGGGAGCACTCTTACATTCTTTTCCTCTTGACTCTGAGCGCCCCTGTTGGTAACATACATATAACATATAGGACAACACAGGACAACACACTCGTTGTGTAAACAAGCTAGGTTACAGCCCCTCTAGCCACCAGCCTTGGGCTTCGCCGAACGGGTTTCCCGTCCACCTCTCGTAACCTGGCCGAAGGACACTCGTTCTTAACTAAAACTCCAGCCTCGATTTTAGTTTTCGATGCCCTTCTTCCTTCGCCTGCCGAGACATTCTTTTTCACGGTCTTCCGGAGCTTCTTTCGTACCACTCTCTTAGGGGTATCCGCTGACACCCCTTCCAAAGGTACAAATTTAGCCTCCGAAGTTCCCTTTTCCACCTCCGTTTCCGGGGTGAGCTCCCTTCCAGCCCAAGCACGCAACCGAGCCACATGGCTTGTCCGGATGCGTCCTGCTTCGGACTGAATCAACACAGTCGTTTGACTGATACATTCAACCACGGTGTGTGGTCCATCCCAATTATTCGCCAGCTTGCCGTTGCAGAGCGGTTCGTGTAGGCGGATCACTCTATCCCCCACTACGAATCGTCGCAACTTCAATCCGGTGTCGTAACCCACCTTCTGCCAATTCGCAGCTTTGAGCAAATGAGCCCTAACTGTTTCGTAGGCAAATTTGAACCTCTCTCGTAGAGATTCTACAAACAGCACCGTACATGGTGCTTCCGGACTGATCCCTACCACCCCGAATACTAAATCCGCCGGCATGATCAAGTCCTCTCCGAACACCAAGAGGTTCGGTGTGCAATTTGTCGAAGTGTGGACCGTATTGTTATACGCATGCACCACAAATTCGCACTGATCATCCCAATCATCCATATGGGAGTTCACTAATGGCTTCAAAACCTGGATCAAGGTCCGATTGAACCGCTCCACCTGCCCGTCGGACTGTGGTCGTTACGGATTGGTCCGAGTTTTGCATATAGCCAACTGATGGCACATAGCTGCCCATAGTTTGGACTCAAATTCTCTCCCTTGATCGCTATGTAACATCAAGGGAGCCCCCAGATGGAGGATCCACCCCTTCACCAATGCTTCCGCACAAGTAGCAGCGGTATGATCCTCGAGTGGGTACACTCGGGTGTATTTCGTATAGTAGTCCGAGACCACCATCATACACGTATTACCTTTTGGAGTGGGTTTAACTCCACTGATAATGTCCACAGCTATTCGAGCAAATCTCACTCCGAATAGCTCTTGTTGCAGTGGCAATTTTCCTAGTCCAGGACCAGGTTTGCCTAAACAACAGGCCGGACAGGTCTCGATCCACCTTAAAAGGTCGCCTGACATGCCGGGCCAGTAGTATCTCCGACTCAGCCTTTCTAACGAGCGTTTCTTTCCGAAATGCCCACTAGTGGAATGGCCGTGGCAGTAGTACAGGATGTCTTTCCTCATAGCAGCAGGGATTACCATTTGTAACACCCTCCGCTTTCCGGGACAAGTCTTCCACCTGCACAACAACGAGTCTCGGACCTCCAGTTCGTGGAACTGAGCCAAGAAACGTCGCATTTCACGGTTTTCCAGTGATATTTCGGGTCTCACTGGACAGACCCCAGTAGGGACAAGCTCCCTCAGTCGTGCTATGGTAGGATCGGCTATCTGGTACGTCCTTATAGTGTCGGTGGACCAATCCAACAGGTTTTGCAACAACCCATCATAAGGCAAACGCACACTTGCTACCACAGCATTGTGAGCACCACAATCCCCACACTCCGGACGCACACAACGGCGTACCGGACGTCTACTCAGGCAGTCAGCATTAATATGCTTCGTGCCCGCTCGGTGCTGGATATGAGAGTTTTCCAGTCCAAACTCGCTGAGGTGATTCAACCACCGACCAATCATTCCCTCGGCGTCCTTAAAATTAAGGAGCCACCTCAAGGCCGAATGATCGGTACGGAGTGTGAAATTCCCTCCATATAAGAAGTGCCGAAACTTCTTCGTGTACACCACTACTGCGAGCAGCTCTCGCTTGGTAGTACAATAATTTCTCTGTGCCTTGTTCATACTGTTACTAGCGAACGCCAGCGGGACCTCTACTCCGTCCTGGATTTGGGACAATGCGGCCCCGATGCTCTCATTGCTCGCATCAGTGTCAAGGATGAAATGCCCCTTCTCCGTAGGGTATCTCAGCACCGGGGTGGTTCGGAACAACGCCTTAATCTCTTTGAAGGCTTCATTCTGTTCCATCCCCCATGGGAAGGGTTCTTTTTTTCTCCCCGGAGTCCAATGGCTCAACCGTTGTAATGGCTGAGACACCCTAGAGAATCCGGGGATGAAGTCCCTGTAATAGGAACAGAACCCTAAAAAGGATCTGATATCCTTTGGTCCTTTTGGAACTTCCCAAGTCTCCACAGTCTCCAATTTAGCCGGATCAGCCTGCACACCCTCGGTGGAGATGATCCGGCCCAAATAGACCATGGACTTCCGAAAAAGTTCACATTTCTTCGGCTTTAATGTCAAGCCATTGGACCGAATTCGCTCCAAAACCTCTCCGAGGTTCAACGCACACTCTTCAAAAGTCTTGCCAAAGACAATGACATCATCCAAGTATACCAAGCATTTGCGCCACAACAGATCACTCAGAAGAGTTTCCATCATAGCCTCAAAAGTGGCCGGGGCGTTGCACAACCCGAAGGGCATCAGCTCAAACTGATACAGTCCAATGTGACTTGTAAAAGCCGTTTTCTCTTTATCCTCCTCCTTCATCCCGATCTGCCAATATCCGAACTGCAAATCAAGGGTGCAGAACCATTGGTTCCCACCCAAAGAGTCCAGAGTCTCATCAATCCGGGGGAGAGGATATGCATTTTTCTTGGTTACCCCATTCAGGCGCCTATAGTCGATACAAAATCGGATAGACCCGTCCTTTTTAGTAACCATCTGGACCGGGCTGGACCAGGGGCTAGTGCTAGGCACGATCACCTTCTGTTCCAACATGGTCTTCACTTGTTCCTCTACCACCGCTTTCTTACCCAAAGGCAAGCGTCGGTAAGGCATCTTGAAAGGCTGTGCATCACCCGTATTGATAGAATGCAACACTTTGTCGGTTTGGCCCAAAGGCTCCCCCTCCACCTGCCATGCATCCTGATACTTCACTACCAGCCTCCTTAGGGAGTCGAGATCCCTCCGATCCGTCAAATCCGTTTCGGAGATCATTTTCTCAAGTCCCTCACTCAGAGCGGTCGGAGAAGGGTCACCCTTCATGCTCACCTGTCCAGCAGGCATCACTGCCTCACTGGTGAACACCTTCCCCAGTATTGTATCTTTCTTTAGATACTTCGGTTCCAACCCGAGGTTAGAAACCGGCACTACGGTCCAAGCACCATCACCCACGAGGGTGTCCATGCCCGTCAAACCGATACTACCCAACATGGCCACATCCGGCTCCACAACTGCCTCTTCCTCTCTCCTAAGCCCCTTGCTTCGGACCAGCACGTCACACGTCTGTCCGGGAGGAATCTTTACAGTTTGGACCACCGTTGCCACTGTCGACACTTGTCGGAGCACACATTGCTCTACCGCACGGTACGGGTGCTCTATCAGGATTACCCCTGTACCCGGATTCAGGACCGCGTCATACAACGCCGAAAAATCCAATCCGAGTATACCGTCGTCTGCAATATCCGCAATGGTGGGAGAAGCCACATACTCCTTCCCCCCAATTCGGAGCGGTATGAACGCGCGCCCATACGTCTGCATACTTGACCCATCGGCCGAACAGGCGTTTACCCTCGTTTTGAAGTTGTCACGACTATCCGGCATAAGAGCATAGAAGTTAGAGGAGATAAAGGAGTGGCTAGCTCCCGTATCTACTAAAAATTCGCCCGCTCTACTGGCCACAGTAACAGACACATACCACCGCCTCCCCCCCAGCGGAGACGGGTTTACAGTATAGCGTTTAAAATCCTTCGGAGCAGCCAAATCAAGGCCATGTTTCTTCAAATGGTCGAAACATGGATGATCCGGGGAAAGCTGGGTACTCCCTACCCACACGGTGTCTGTGACAGCCGCAACTTCCTCGTTCCTATCCGTAATGGGCCTCCCTGCCTCATTGCCGGGCAACTGTTGGACCGGAATGTTAACCAGGCCGGCATCCGAGCCCCTCAAGCTCGAAGCCACCCCTGATTCCCTTCCTGCCTTCGGAATTTCACTAGGCTCTACCTCTCTGGTATGTTGGCGTACATCATATACAGGGGTCGTCCGCTCGCCTTCTCGGACCACCCCCTCTAGTTTCCCTCCTTTCCGGCAACTTTCGGAGTCGGAGCCGTACACTCCGCAGCAAAGTGACCGATCTCCAGGCACCTATAGCACTTGGCGGTCCGCCGATTGATCTTCCTCCGGTTAGGCTGTGTAGCCCCCTGAATGGAAGTCGTCATCTTCTCAAACAGCGATGTGAAAAACGCTGCGTCCATTATCGGAGCTTTTGGGTCCGATGATTCCTTCTTCGGAGGAGGGTTTCCACCCCCTTCCGGCTTCCTATTCTTCCACGGCGTTTTAGAGGAATTCCCATTCCTCTTAAACTGAGCTGCAGAAGCTATCGCTCCCTCTTCCTCACTGCCCGAACCATCAGACTGCTCCGGAGAACACTCTATAATGGCCGAGGCCCGGGTGGGCACCCGGTCCCCTAACAGTGACTTCTTGAGAGCATGTATGTCGATGGCCTTAAAAAGGTCATCTAATGACGTATCTGCTCTCCACGTATCATACACCACATGTTGCATTTCTGGATCCCTCAGTCCAGCAACAAACTGAGAGAACAATTCCTTAGAGAATAAGGCATCATGGATTCCTGAAGCTGGATGTACCTTCTTCAGGAGTCTCATCAGTGCAAGTCCGAAAACCCTCGGGGCCTCGTTCTTGCCTTGCACTCGCTTCTTAAAAGCAACCATCGGGTCAATCCGAGCGGAGTCTCCGTATAGGATAGTTCCGATCTCTACCAGTTGTTTGAAAGTGCCGCGGGGTCCGCATTCATCTTTCCACTGCTCCACGGCCATCAGGCCATCCCCCAAGCGCAATCCCTTACAGACGTACGGAATTGCATCCTGTTGATCCCACCCACTGAGGTTGATGTCCTCAACGGTGGCTCCCAACCAATCTTCCCAAGAGTTTTTCTGCCAGTAGGGAAAAGGCTCGCTAGCAATGCGTCTAGCAGTGTTGGATGACCCCCTAATTTTAGAGGTTATCGCCAGGCATTTAGAAATGGAAGCCGAGGCGTCCTTTTCTGTACCTACGTTGTGCAATCCGATCCCAGCTATTGCTGGGTTTGTATCGTACAACTCTTGCAACTCTGTACTCAGAATTGTTCTCCTCGGAGCCCTCCTCGGACTCTTTGCGCCCGGAGTCGTCCCCGGAGTAGCGCCTCTGGTAGGCAAGCTATTCTGTCTCTCCAGATAGGTCTGGTAGGTACCATACGACACCAAATCCTTAGTGGGGTCCACACCTTGACTGAACCACCAATTTTTCTCCTGGTCAGTCATATACTGACACTGCTGGGCCAGAGCAAGCAATCGCTGATGCGCCGCCTTCTCTTTTTCCAGTTCCTTGGCCTGTCTCTCAGCCTCCTCATCTTGCTGTGCCTCCGCCAATTTAGCTTTCGCAGCTTCACCGGCCGCTCGGAGCCCTTCTTGTCGAGCTCTCAAAACCGCCGCCTCCTGCTCCGCTAATTCCTCAGCGAGGGCTGCATTTTCCTTCATGCGTTCTTGTTGCTGCTCAAGAGCAGCCTGCTGTTTGCGATACACATCTCGCCTCTCCAATTCCAAGTTCTTCTGTTCATGGAACAGTATGTTTGCTTGGCATTCTCGCCATTGCGACAAACTCGAGGGAGTTAAGTCGGTCTTGGCCGCCTTATCTTGTTCGGCTGCTTTCTTCAAGCGTTCCGAATCCAGTTGCTGCTCATCCAGTTTCAACTGAGAACGTGGACTCCGCACCAACTCCGATAACGACCTTCCCCTGCCCGCCGTGTTTACACATGTCGGAGCCGAAAAGACCTGCTTCGGAATTGGACGGATACCACTGATACCCACCCTAGGTGAGTAATCACTCGCCCTACCTCTACCCCTTGCCCGGCCAACCTGTAGTGGTCGTCCTGGCGTTGAAGTAGACAAGGCACCTTCTACAGTCATCCCACGTCCCATAGGAAGATTTTGGGTGTCCGTAAAACTCATGTAACGAGGACCTTTCGGACTGTCATTATCAGCGGAAGCGTACGAGGTACTGCTATCCTGTATACTCTCCCTAGTCTCTGACAAAAACTGCTCCAAAGAACTTCTTTTTGCCTTCAGAATGTCACATTCTGACACGAGACTTCGGCAAACCTCCCGTAAGTCTTCAGTGTCCCGAACAAGTTCTGATCGGGTCCCTTCTGCTTCATGGATGACGGCATCTCGGGCCGCACAAATCTGATTCAGCTCAGTGTTAGCCTGGGCAAAGTCGGAACGGAGTCCCTGTAGATCAGCCTGTTTCTGATCGAACTCCACTCGAACCCTGCTAAGGGATTGCACCAGCTTTTCGTTCTCCTCCAACAAAGTTGAAAGCCTTGCGTCTTTCTCCTTGATTTTGGAAGCTCTATGTGTGACTGCACCTTCTAATGCAATCAGACTGCTTTTCCATTCATTCGACTGTTTCTGAATGGTCAACAACTCCATTTGGGCCATTTGCACACGCTCCTGTATTCTGGCCTCTCTCATGTCGTCGAAACGACGTTCCTCCAAGATGGTAGCCCTCCGTGGATTCGGAGCGGCTGATCTTGACCCACCAATGTTGAACATTGACAGGCTCATTTCTTCTAATGAGCAATTCATTATTTCGGGACCTTTGTATCCCAAAAATGCGCTTGTTCCGGATGGAACATTCACACTCCTGCGGGTATCTGCCTTCTTGACGGCATCTAACCCCTCCGGTGATAAGGCTGGCGCCTCATCGGGAGACCTCGCTGCTCCGTCCAGAGCAGGAGGTCTGCGCTACTGCACAGGCTAACCTGCGTTTCACTCAGAACTGGTCACGGCACCAGTGTAATAAACGATACTTTGTCTCTTTATGATATTGGTAGAGTATCAATTAAAGAACAAAGTCGACACAGTTCGGATCAAGTGTTACAGGTTGCAAATCGGGTTTATTAAGAAAACCTAGACAAGCAGTATCTATGTGTGCGAACTCCCTATAGAGTTCGGAACGGGTCAGTAGGCTAATCAGCCGTAATGATCACGGGGTCTCCTCACCAGCGTGGCTCAGAGTAACCGACGAGTACCGTCAGATGCTGGGTATATATAGGCAGCCAGCCTGCGCGCGCACACGCAGACCGGAAGCCTATAGCGACCTCTGTCCATACCCCAAGCCCGGGGTAGGTGCTGCCACCTACCGTCGGACCTTCCCCTACTATGCGTGCCATGGCTATGCATAGCGCGCTTCTTCAAAACGCGTGCGTCTCCTTAGAGAAAAAATGTTTGAATGTTTATGTCCACAAGCCGTCGCCTAGGCTCCCCTGGTGGGCGGAAGTAGATGTAACTAGGGACAGGCAGCGCCTGTAGGAGGTGGGGGCCGGGAGAAGCAACTCCCGCCACAGTGTTCTGCGTATATTAATACCCTTATAACCTCACTTATAATTCCCATAAAAGTACATGCGGCTTAGTATCAGGTAAACAGCTACCGGGGCCCTGTCGCTACATACGGCTATCATGGAAATGACTTCGGGGACCGTGTCGCTACATACGCGGCTTTCAGAGAAACGACTAAGGATGATTTCCGAGTGGGGGGGTCAATTTTTTTTTGCTTCAGCCAAATACACATGGCTGGCAATAAATTGAAAATATGAAATCTTGTCTGATTTGGACATGTAAATAGTGCATTTCGATCAGAATTTTGTCAGGGTTTCATTTCTGGCCTCAGCCAAGGCCTAAAGAGAGTGGAACACGGTTTTTCGGGGGCATCGCGGTACTCGGAAATTTCATTTCTGATGTACTAAGGGATGGAGCCTAACTGGGTTAAACAACATGAGCTGTGCTACTCACAATTTGGGTCCTAATCAGCATTCATGCAAAATGCTGACCCAAGGAGGAGTGGTTGGAGCCCCTAGACGTGTTGAAGAGCCCCTGATCAAGGTTCTGAACGCTGTGTCCACATGGCCAAGGCTCCCGCTCCTGCGACTCCCGCTCCCGTGGCTCCCGTTTGTGCGACTCCCGCTCGTACCGCTCATGTTCACTGGAAAATATAAGAATTTACATATAAAATGGCAAAAAAAGAACTTTAACTTCTGAAGAACCATGGCCTTTTATTTAAAGTCACTACCTGGTAGTTACATGTATTAAACCACAGACAGCTTCATTAGCCTTTCTGAGTGTTAAATACCGGGTATTTACATGTATCAAACCACAGACAGCTCTAATAACCGTTCTGGTCATAAACCAAAAATAAACACCCCAATACACATGGCTGGCAATAAATTGAAAATATGAAATCTTGTCTGATTTGGACATGTAAATAGTGCATTTCGATCAGAATTTTGTCAGGGTTTCATTTCTGGCCTCAGCCAAGCCCTAAAGAGAGTGGAACACGGTTTTTCGGGGGCATCGCGGTACTCGGAAATTTCATTTCTGATTGACAAATTTAACCCCAGGACCCCCCCCCCCCCCCCAAAGGGTTAACAATCTACTATTAGCGAAGAGACCAGCGCATGTAATTTTTTATCCCTCTTCGGGTTGAAGGGACCCCCCCCCCCCCCAGTTTAACAATGTGCTATTAGCGAAGAGACCAGCGCATGCGATTTTTTATCCCTCCTCGGGTCGGACCATGTACTTTAAGCGAAGGGACCCCCCCCCCAGGGTTACCAATCTACTATTAGTGAAGAGACCAGCACTGGTAGATCTATACATCTTATAAAAGTACATGCGGCTTAGTATCAGGTAAACAACTACCGGGGCCCTGTCGCTACATGCGGCTACCATGGAAATGACTTTTGGGACTGTGTCGCTGCATACGCGGCTTTCAGAGAAACGACTAAGGGTAATTTCCGAGTGGGGGGGGGGGGGCAATTTTTTTTTTGCTTCAAGGCTCTGAACCAGATGTTTGTCAAACACGTGCGGCTTTCAGGGTAATGACTAAGGGTGATTTCCGAGTGGGGGGGGGGGTCAATTTTTATTACTTCACCCCAATACACACGACTGGCAATAAATTGAAAACATGAAATCTTGTCTGATTTGGACATGTAAATAGTGCATTTCGATCAGAATTTTGTCAGGGTTTCATTTCTGGCCTTAGCCAAGCCCTAAGCAGAGTGGAACACGCTTATTGCGGACATAGCGGTAGGCGCCTACACAGAAATTCATAGTTTTAAGAATTTATTATTTTTGCTTCGGTAGCCTACATTCAATCCCAGAACCCACAATTTTAGGAATATAATTACCATGTCTCATCCAAACATTCACATAGCTCTGGAACTAAACATGATACAGAGACAAATTTTACATTTCTGAAATCCTCTCGCCGAGACGCTTTGTTTGGCCCTATGCAAAAGAGTCTAAGTCGAAGCGTTCTACTCGCAGTTAACAACATTTTCGGGGACAAATTCAACCCAAGCACCCCCAATTTTCGGAATATAAACACAATATCTCGTCCTGGTATACTTCAGATGTTTATATAATGTGTAGGGTATGTTAATCTGATATAAAACATGATTAAATAAGCCTACCTTAAGCCAAACAAAAAAAAATCGTTGAGCAAATTTTCAAGTTATTCTAGTAGTATTCATGTTTGAGGGTCGTGCCGCTTTTGGGTTTAGTCACTTCTACATGTTGGATTTCTTAATGAATCGTATCATTAGTAAGGCCTAATACAGGAGAGGTCAGAAAAAAATATTTTGGGGCTCCCCCCCCCCCCTTGTACAATTTTTAAGAGCAGTTTTCATGTTTGCATCGAGCCACTGACTGGCACTGTGACTCGGCGCCCATAGACTCCCTATGTTAAAGCACTACCGGGTAGCGTCTCGACCCTGAAACCTGACAAGGGGGGGGGGGGGGGTGGGCTCAATTTATTTTTGCTTCAAGGGGGTGCCCTGCCCCAAACCAAATGTTAGTCATAGACCCGTATCTATGGAACTAAACATGACAGAGAGCCAAATTTTACATTCCTGAAATCCTCTCGCGGAGACGCTTTGTTTGGCGCTATGCAAAAGAGTCTAAGTCGAAGCGTTCTACTCGCAAAAATTCCCAAACAAAGTCAAATTTCGCAAAAAGTACGGGGGTTGGAGGGCTGACACACTAGGGCCTAATAAAGATGAAATTTCTGCATCTAACGAGCCTAATAAGGTGAATATTGGTTGAGAATTACCTTTGATATTAGCCATTTTCAAGCTTGGCCCAGCGCCGATCAGCTGATCGTTGACCTATCATTTGATCATTGGCTCTGTTTTAAGTTTAGAGCCCGGTCTTCGTCATTTCACGGAATAACCCGGCTACTGAGCTGTCCGCAATTTCACCCCCCAAATGGAGGAAGCCTAATCTATCATTGACAACAAACATTGCGGACTTAACTTGCATATTTGAGCTGTAATCCATGAAATTAGCCAATTTGGAACCGAATCATCGTCCCTCGGCGTCCCCCGCCCGCCATTTTGAATCTCGCGAGATCCCGAGAATCCGTGAGATAGCCATATTTTGTTTACATTGTCGTCGTGTCGAACAATATTAAAAGGCTGAATTATGGCATAATACGATTAAATATGGAAGATATCGCCCTGCTGAACGGTAAGCCATCATTATAAATGTATTATGGATATATTTTCATGCCAAAATAAAAATAAAACACATGATCGATCGTTGTCGTAAAAAAATGCACAAATTTCAAGAATCCGACGAGTCAAGTTTCGGCGACTAAACTTTGTCGAAAATCAATCAATCCTCTTCTATTTGGACATTTGAGTTGAATTTTATTGCGGATTATCAAAGAATAATATGTTTTCTTTAAGTTGTCACCTTTTTAGGCATTAGAAACAATGATAAGTCGTGGAAAATGGACTTCAAGCGAGACGAGTCAGTGAACTCGCTGACTCGCCTGTAAATTAGTGAAATTTCGAAGACGAAAAGAATAGGAATCTGGATAATAATATGTATCGGAACAGGACTATACTAAGTACTGGTTATTACTCATTGGACATGCAGCCAATCAGAGAGCCCCTTTTGGCGGGAAATTCAAATCAGCCAACCAGAGGCCACCATTTGGGCGGGAAATTCAAATTGGACCCACGGAGGTGGGTCTCTTAATATTTGACTTCTATTATTTAATATTAAAAACAAAATGAGTGATGGCGGACGATGGCGTAATGAGATGAGACAAGGAGGGTCTCTGCAGGACCGCTGTTTGTCTGTGTGAAGAATGTGACGTCACCTTTGACAATAAGCTGGAATTCCTACTCTACAGACAGAGACACCCTGACGCGAATCTCTTTATATACTGATGCGTGAGACAGTACCCACTCCCCATGTCTCCCCCTCCCTCTGCTTCCTCCCTCCCCTTTATCTTCCCTCCCCTGTTTCCTCACTTCTCCCATCGTCTCCTCTCCTCCCCTGTCTCCCTTCCTGCCCTGCCTCCTTCTTCCCCTGTCTCCTCCCTCCACTGTCTCCTTTCTCCCCTGTCTCCTCTCCTCCCCATGATTTCATTCCTACCCCCATCTCCTCTCTTCCTCCTTTTTCCTCCCCCTATCTCCTCTCCTCCACCTGTCTCATCTCCTCCCCTGTCTCCTCCCCCTCCACCAGTCTATTCCCTCACCCTGTCTCCTGCCTCCCCCTGTCTCCTCCCTCCCCTGTCTCCCCCCTCCCCATGTCTCCCCCCTCCCATTGTCTTCTCCCTCTTCTGTCTCCTCCACCTCCCCCTGTCTCCTCCCTCCCATGTCACTTCTCTTCCACCCGTCTCTTCCTTCCCCTGTCTACTCTATCCCCCTGTTAACCCCTGGGATCCCCCCTAACCCTCTCTCCTCTCCCCTGTATCCTCCCTCACATGTATCTTCTCCTCCCCCTGTCTCCTCCCATCCCTGTCTCCTTCCTCCCCCTGTTTCCTGCCCTCCCTTGTCTCCTCTCCTCCCCTGTCTCCTTCCTCTGTCTCCTCCCCCTCTCCCTGTCTCCTCCCTCCCCTGTCTCCTTCCTGCCCCTGTCTCCTATCCTCCCCTGTCTCGTTGTCCTCCCCTGTCTTGTTGTCCCCCATGTCTACTCCCTCCCCTGTCTCCTCCCCTACCCCTGTCCCCCCCTCCCCTGTGTCCCCCTTCCCCCTGTCTCCTCTCTCCCCTGTCTCCTCCCTCCCCTGTCCCCTGCCTCCCCTGTCTCCTGCCTCCCCCTGTCTCCCCCTCCCTCTGCTTCCTCCCTCCCCTTTATCTTCCCTCCCCTGTCTCCTCCCTCTTTCCCTGTCTCCCCCTCCCCTGTCTCCCCTGTCCCCTGTCTCCTCCCTCCCCTGTCTCCTCCCTCCCCTGTCTCCTGCCTCCCCTGTCTCCCGCCTCCCCCTGTCTCCCCCTCCCTCTGCTTCCTCCCTCCCCTTTATCTTCCCTGCCCTGTCTCCTCCATCTTTCCCTGTCTCCTGCCTTTCCGGTCTCCTGCCTCCCCTGTCTCCTCCCCTGCCATGGTCTCCTGCCTCCCCTGCCTCCTCCCCTGCCCCTGTCTCCCCCTCCCCTCTCTCGCCCTTGCCCCTGTTTCCTTTCTCCCCTGTCTCCTCCCCTTCCCCTGTCTCCTTCCTCCCCAATCTCCCCCTCCCCCTGTCTCCCCCTCCCTCTGCTTCCTCCCTCCCCTGTCTCCTCACCCCTCCCATTGTCTCCTCTCCTCCCCTGTCTCCTTCTATCCCCCAGTCTCTTCCCTCACCCTGTCTCCTCTCCTCCCACTGTCCCCTTCTCCCCCTGTCTCCTGCTTCCCCCTGTCTCATCCACCTCCCCCTGTCTCCTTCCTCCCATTGTCTCCTCCCTCCCATTGTCTCCTCCCTCCCCTGTCTCCCCCCTCCCATTGTCTCCTCCCTCCCCTGTCCCCCCCCCCCTTTCTTCTCCCTCCTCTGTCTCCTCCCCCACAGTCTGTCTCCTCCCTCCCATGTCTCTTCTCTTCCACCGGTCTCTTCCTTCCCCTGTCTCTTCTCTTCCACCTGTCTCCTCCCTCCCCTGTCTCCTTCCTCCCCCTGTATCCTCCCTCCCCTGTCTCCTCTCCTCCCCATGTTTCCATTCATCCCCCCATCTCCTCTCCTCCCTCTTTTTCCTCCCCTGTCTCCTCCCCTCCCCTTTCCCCTCCCTCCCCTCTACCCCTGTCTCCTGCTTTTCTGTATCCTCCCTCCCCTCTCTCCTCCCCTCTTCCTGTCTCCTGCCCTCCCCTGCCTCCCCCCTCCCCCTGTCTCCTCCCTCCCCTGTCTCCTCCCTCCCCTTGGATCCCCCCTACCCCTGTCTCTTGCTTCCCCTATATCCTCCCTCACATGTATCTTCTCCTCCCCCTGTCTCCTCCCGTTCCTGTCTCCTCTCCTCCCCTGTCTCCTTCCCTTGTCTCCTCTCCTCCCCCTGTTTCCTCTCCTCCTCCTTTCTTCTCTCCTCCCTGTGTCCCCTACCTCCATCGTCTCCTCTCTTCCCCTTGTCTCCTCCCTCCCCTGTCTTCTCTCCTCCCCATGTCTACTCCCCATGTCCCACTAACCTCCTCCCTCATACCCTGTCTTCCTCGCTAAAACCCTTCCTCCCTCAATCACTTTCATCCTCATTCCCCTCCTCCAACACTCCCCTCCTCCCTCACTCCCCTCCTCCCTCACTCCCTTTCTCCCTCACTCCCCTCCTCCCTCACTCCCCTCCTCCCTCACTCCCCCCCTCCCTCACTCCCCCCTCCCTCACTCCCCTCCTCCCTCACTCCCCCCCTCCCTCACTCCCCTCCTCCCTCACTCCCCCCTCCCTCAATCCCCTCCTCCCTTACTCCCCTCCTCCCTCACTCCCCTCCTCCCTCACTCCCCTCCTCCCTCACTCCCCTCCTCCCTCATCCCCCTCCTCCCTCACTTCCCTCCTCCCTCACTCCTCAACTCCCTTACTCCCCTCCTCCCTCACTCCCCTCCTCCCTCACTCCCCTCCTCCCTCACTCCCCTCCTCCCTCACTCCCCTCCTCCCTCACTCCCATCCTCCCTCACTCCCCTCCTCCCTCACTCACTTTCATCCTCATTCCCCTCCTCCAACACTCCCCTCCTCCCTCACTCCCCTCCTCCCTCACTCCCCTCCTCCCTCATTCCCCTCCTCCCTCATTTCCCTCCTCCCTCACTCCCCTCCTCCCGCACTCCCCTCCTCCCTCACTCCTCTACTCCCTCACACCCCTTCTCCCTCACTCCCCTCCTTCCTCACTCCCCTCCTCCAACACTCCCTTTCTCCCTCACTCCCCTCTTCCCTCACTCCACTCCTCCCTCACTCCCCTCCTCCCTCACTCCCCCCCTCCCTCACACCCCTCCTCCCTCACTCCCCTCCTCCCTCACTCACTTTCATCCTCATTCCCCTCTTCCAACACTCCCCTCCTCCCCCACTCCCCTCCTCCCTCATTCCCCTCCTCCCTCATCCCCCCCTACCCTCACTCCCCTCATCCCTCACTCCCCTCCTTCCTCATTCCCCTCCTCCCTCACTTCCCTCTCCCCTACAACTGATTTCCCCTTCTACCTTACTGCCCTACTCCATTGCTCATCTATTCCCACACTAACCTATTCGCTCTCTCCCCTCCTCCCTCACTAACCTCCTCCCGCATACACTGTTCCCTCACTTCCCTCCTCCCTCATTCCCCCTCCCTCACTCCCCTCCTTCATCATTCCCCTCCTCCCTCACTCCCCTTCTGCCTCACTCCCTGCTCCCTCAGGGTCCCCTACTCCCTAACTTCCCTCCTCCCTCACTCCCCTCCTCCCTCGCTCCTCTACTCCCTCACTCCCCTCCTCCCTCACTCCTCTCCTCCCTCACTCCCCTCCTCCCTCACTCCTCTACTTACTCACTCCCTCCTTCCTCACTCCCCTCCTCCCTCACTCACCTCCTCCTTCACTCCTCTACTCCCTCACTCCCCTTCTCCCTCACTCCTCAGCTCCCTCGCTCCCCTCCTCCTTCACTCCTCTACTCCCTCACTCCCCTCCTCCCTCACTCTCCTCCTTCCTCACTCCCCTCCTCCCTCACTCCTCTCCTTCCTCACTCCCTGCGCCCTCAGGGTCCCCTCCTCCCTTACTCCCCTCCTCCCTCACTCCCCCCTCCTTCACTCCCCTCCTCCCTCACTCCTCTACTCCCTCACTCCCCTCCTTCCTCACACCCCTTCTCCCTCACTCCCCTCCTCCCTCACTCCCCTCCTCCCACACTCCTCTACTCCTTCACTCCCCTCCTCCCTCACTACTCTACTCCCTCATTCCCCTCCTTCCTCACTCCCCTTCTCCCTCACTCCCCTCCTCCCTCACTCCCCTCCTCCCACACTCCTCTACTCCTTCACTCCCCTTCTCCCTCACTCCTCTACTCCCTCACTCCCCTCCTTCCTCACACCCCTTCTCCCTCACTCCTCTTCTCCCTCACTCCCCTCCTCCCTCACTCCCCTCCTCCCACACTCCTCTACTCCTTCACTCCCCTCCTCCCTCACTCCCCTCCTCCCACACTCTACTCCTTCACTGTATCCTCCCTCCCCTCTCTCCTCCCCTCTTCCTGTCTCCTGCCCTCCCCTGCCTCCCCCCTCCCCCTGTCTCCTCCCTCCCCTGTCTCCTCCCTCCCCTTGGATCCCCCCTACCCCTGTCTCCTGCTTCCCCTATATCCTCCCTCACATGTATCTTCTCCTCCCCCTGTCTCCTCCCGTTCCTGTCTCCTCTCCTCCCCTGTCTCCTTCCCTTGTCTCCTCTCCTCCCCCTGTTTCCTCTCCTCCTCCTTTCTCCTCTCCTCCCTGTGTCCCCTACCTCCATCGTCTCCTCTCTTCCCCTTGTCTCCTCCCTCCCCTGTCTTCTCTCCTCCCCATGTCTACTCCCCATGTCCCACTAACCTCCTCCCTCATACCCTGTCTTCCTCGCTAAAACCCTTCCTCCCTCAATCACTTTCATCCTCATTCCCCTCCTCCAACACTCCCCTCCTCCCTCACTCCCCTCCTCCCTCACTCCCTTTCTCCCTCACTCCCCTCCTCCCTCACTCCCCTCCTCCCTCACTCCCCCCTCCCTCACTCCCCCCTCCCTCACTCCCCTCCTCCCTCACTCCCCCCCTCCCTCACTCCCCTCCTCCCTCACTCCCCCCTCCTCAATCCCCTCCTCCCTTACTCCCCTCCTCCCTCACTCCCCTCCTCCCTCACTCCCCTCCTCCCTCACTCCCCTCCTCACTCATCCCCCTCCTCCCTCACTTCCCTCCTCCCTCACTCCTCAACTCCCTTACTCCCCTCCTCCCTCACTCCCCTCCTCCCTCACTCCCCTCCTCCCTCACTCCCCTCCTCCCTCACTCCCCTCCTCCCTCACTCCCATCCTCCCTCACTACCCTCCTCCCTCACTCACTTTCATCCTCATTCCCCCTCCTCCAACACTCCCCTCCTCCCTCACTCCCCTCCTCCCTCACTCCCCTCCTCCCTCATTCCCCTCCTCCCTCATTTCCCTCCTCCCTCACTCCCCTCCTCCCGCACTCCCCTCCTCCCTCACTCCTCTACTCCCTCACACCCCTTCTCCCTCACTCCCCTCCTTCCTCACTCCCCTCCTCCAACACTCCCTTTCTCCCTCACTCCCCTCTTCCCTCACTCCACTCCTCCCTCACTCCCCTCCTCCCTCACACCCCTCCTCCCTCACTCCCTCCTCCCTCACTCCCCACCTCCCCACTCCCCTCCTCCCTCACTCCTCCCCCCCTCACTCCCCCCCTCCCTCACACCCCTCCTCCCTCACTCCCCTCCTCCCTCACTCACTTTCATCCTCATTCCCCTCTTCCAACACTCCCCTCCTCCCTCACTCCCCTCCTCCCTCATTCCCCTCCTCCCTCATCCCCCCCTACCCTCACTCCCCTCATCCCTCACTCCCCTCCTTCCTCATTCCCCTCCTCCCTCACTTCCCTCTCCCCTACAACTGATTTCCCCTTCTACCTTACTGCCCTACTCCATTGCTCATCTATTCCCACACTAACCTATTCGCTCTCTCCCCTCCTCCCTCACTAACCTCCTCCCGCATACACTGTTCCCTCACTTCCCTCCTCCCTCACTCCCCTTCTGCCTCACTCCCTGCTCCCTCAGGGTCCCCTACTCCCTAACTTCCCTCCTCCCTCACTCCCCTCCTTCCTCGCTCCTCTACTCCCTCACTCCCCTCCTCCCTCACTCCTCTCCTCCCTCACTCCCCTCCTCCCTCACTCCTCTACTTACTCACTCCCTCCTTCCTCACTCCCCTCCTCCCTCACTCACCTCCTCCTTCACTCCTCTACTCCCTCACTCCCCTTCTCCCTCACTCCTCAGCTCCCTCGCTCCCCTCCTCCTTCACTCCTCTACTCCCTCACTCCCCTCCTCCCTCACTCTCCTCCTTCCTCACTCCCCTCCTCCCTCACTCCTCTCCTTCCTCACTCCCTGCGCCCTCAGGGTCCCCTCCTCCCTTACTCCCCTCCTCCCTCACTCCCCCCTCCTTCACTCCCCTCCTCCCTCACTCCTCTACTCCCTCACTCCCCTCCTTCCTCACACCCCTTCTCCCTCACTCCCCTTCTCCCTCACTCCCCTCCTCCCTCACTCCCCTCCTCCCACACTCCTCTACTCCTTCACTCCCCTCCTCCCTCACTACTCTACTCCCTCATTCCCCTCCTTCCTCACTCCCCTTCTCCCTCACTCCCCTCCTTCCTCACACCCCTTCTCCCTCACTCCTCTTCTCCCTCACTCCCCTCCTCCCTCACTCCCCTCCTCCCACACTCCTCTACTCCTTCACTCCCCTCCTCCCTCACTACTGTACTCTCTCACTCCCCTCCTTCCTCACACCCCTTCTCCCTCACTCCTCTTCTCCCTCACTCCCCTCCTCCCTCACTCCCCTCCTCCCACACTCCTCTACTCCTTCACTCCCCTCCTCCCTCACTACTGTACTCTCTCACTCCCCTCCTTCCTCACACCCCTTCTCCCTCACTCACCTCCTCCCTCACTCCCTGCTTCCTCACTCCCTGCTCCCTCAGGATCCTCTCCTCCCTCACTCCCCTCTGTTCTCACTCCCCTCCGTTCTCACTCCCCTCCTCCCCCACACCTCTCCTTCCTCATTTCCTTCCCCCCTCACTCCCCTCCTCCCTCACTCCCCTCCTCCCTCACTCCCCTGCTCCCTCACTCCCTTTCCCCCTCACCCCCTTCCTCCCTCACTCCCCTTCTCCCTCACTCCCCTCCTTTCTCACTCCCCTCCTTCCCCACTCCCCTCCTTCTTCATTCCCTTTCCCCCTCATTCCCCTCCTCCCTCACTCTCCTCATCCCTCACTCCCCTCCTCCCTCAATACCCTCTCCCCTCCAACTGATTTCCCCTTCTACCTTACTGCCCTTTTCCATTGCTCATCTATTCCCACACTAACCTATTCGCTCTCTCCCCTCCTCCCTCTCTAACCTCCTCCCTCATACACTGTTCCCTCACTTCCCTCCTTCCTCACTCGCTAAAATTCTCCCTACCTTACTTAAATGTTACCTCCGTCACTTCCTCCCTTACTCTCCTACTCCCCTACTCCCCTACTCCCCTACTCCCTCACTCCCCTCCACCCTCACTCCTGTACTCCCTCAATCCCCTCCTCCCCCACTACCCTCCGCCCCCTTAGACCCCTTTCCATTGCTACTCTATTCCCTCACTTACATACTTCCTTTCTCCCATCCTCCCTGTCTCCCCTTCTCCCTCTCTCTCCTCCTCCCTCACTAACCTCCTCCCTCATACCCTGTTCCCTCCTTCCTCGCTATCTTCCTCGCTTAATTCCTCCCTATCTTACTTAAATGCTACATGCAGGACTGTCGCTGTTGGGGTACTGAGACTTTGACCTTTAAGAGGAGTTACTTGATCTCAGTCTGCTTGTTCCACCTCAGCATGGGTCATAGTTATCTTGGACGTTGATTAGTCTATGACTCCATTATTGATGCTGCACTGGTTGGTCTTTTGGGTTCACTGAACAAGGGCCCTGTTCTCATCTGAGTCACATGTGAATTGGCCACCATCACGTGGAAGTACCTTTTGTGGGAAATAATTCCATAGGTGATTAAACATTGACCACATTAATAAAGAATGACCTCTCTGTGATTGCCTCCACAGATCATGACGAGCATCAAAGAACACATTATTAACGGTGCAATGATTAGTATTTTGGTTTATTGAACAGGAGTGCTTAATTATCTGAGTCACATATGCACTGGTTGCTTTTAAATACAATGGCTTTCTGCAGGAGAAAATCTTCAAAGGTAAATGCACATTGACCACATGATTAATGTATGGCCTCTTTCTTACTCTCCCCACACTGAACGGTGCTGCTACTCAGCAGCCCGACACCAGACAGGCAGGACGTGTCAGCCATTTACCCTACACACATAGATCAGCACACAGAGTGGTGGTGTAGTGTGAGATCCTGAACCACAGTCACCAACTCAGACAGAACTAGGGCTTCCCTTCTATAACTGGTAAGTGCTTTGTAACTTAACATAGGCTTGTTTATCTTTGGTAAAAGAGAAATACTGGTGTTTTGAAAGAAGCCAACTTATCTGTCTCACATACTTTAATGTCTTGCAAAGAGGGCTTTTCATGTTTTCATCAGTACAGGTAGCCAAGAATAGATTCTATTCAATTAAATCTAATTGCTGGAATGTACTGTAGAAGTGAAATAATAATGGTTTAAGCTAGGCTCATTGATCAAAGGTGAAGGTATTTGTAGCTCAATAAGAAAGATATCACATAACTAACATTGTGTTCACAGCTTCAATTCTGTTTATTACTGAATTGAAAAGTCAGACATTACCCTTTATCAATTTCCGTAAAATGAGTTCTCTATTTTATATAATTTAAATTTTTGCAGTTTAGTGTCAAAATGTAGTGTTTTTGAGATGGTTTATGTATGTTTAGACTCAAGTAGCACTAGGGTAAATATGAGGCACACATGTATAAAACAAACATTTAGAAACCATTTAGAAAAAAATGAAGTCAAACTACAACATTGACTGGTGTGCTCAGTCTCGACTGCACAGTGAGAATAGGAGCAGTATTGCTGTGTGGATGTCAATGTTTGTAGTGCTCCTGAAGTTTCTATCAAAAGTTCTGCTCTGTCAGTGTATTCAGGGTCCAGTCACTGTATGCCTACAGCTGATACACTTGGTACAGGGTGGAACACTGGCTCTTCCATTCCTTGTGCACCTGGTGAGATCTTGATGGGAGCTTTATGATAGTCAACATTAAAATTAGTATTGTAATAAGAAATAAGCTTTATGATGTAAAACATACTAAATAAGAAAGCTTTTGGAAAGCATAGACAGAGAGTCTTGAAAAAACATTAAAATCCCAAATTCTATGTTTGATGCACAGGTCCGAAAACACAAATTAGGTCTAATATCTCCTATTTAATCTCCTTCTTCGCTGTAGAATGAAATGTTGTCTCCATTTGCATATGTTCTGCCTATAAATCATATCCATACATGATACTGTTTTATACTAAAAGGTATTCCCAGGTACAACATATTCAAATTAGTAATTTACAGAATTGAACACACATAGGTGCCAGTTATTTCTTGATGCTGAGGACTACATTGTGACAAATGTAGGCACACAAGGGGAAGACAGATAACATGTAGAGGGATAACATGTTCTACCTGAGGTAGCTGTTACAGTTCTCTGAGAGCAGTTACTGTGACACATATAGGCACATAAAGTATAACAAAGGGGGCTCATTCATTTTACTTGTGATAGTTTAGTGCAACATCTTTTGTAAACCCCTTGAGACTTCTTACAAGTCATACACTGATGCCAAACTAAATATGGATGTGATTGACCAGGCCATATATATATATAAGATGTTGAGATTTTTCCAAATTTGTAATATTGCCAGCCCTTAGAAGGGTGACTTCCTACCTATTTTGTTAAAATAGGTCACATATCGTAACTACACTCCCAAAAACTAGAAATGTGTCTATCTCAGGTTGTAATCAATTTAGAAACACAAATAAAAATGCAAAAAGTAATTTGTGAGATACAACCCTGCCATTTCCAAGAAGAAATATGTCAGCCATTTTTAATTTATAATGGGAGTATCCATAAAATATGCCTCGCTTTAACAGAAAACCGGAAAGATGGCCCTCATGAATTCCAATCACTGTATTTTCAACATACCACATTCAAAATTAATAATTTTCCGAACAAGACAATGTATTGTCATGTCAAAGTGTATAATTTGGAGAATAGTAAATCCATCAGCATTGCTTAACGGGTTTCCCAGTTGATTGTCATATGGGACTCACCATAGTTTTGTCCTCGGCTAAGGGGTGGGTCCCAAATAGGCCTGCCCAGATTTGAAGTTTCTGTGTTGATTGCATAAGGACCTGCTTAGAGTATCATTGCCCTTGTAATGATGTTTGCCATGACTTCTTACCCTTCTTAATGATTGCATGTCTACTGGTGCAAACACTATTTTCTAGCTCCTTTACCTCATAGAACCCTAAACATACTGATAATATATCAAAGATAGTTATCTCTGTGTAACAAATCAGCCAAACCCATGTATTCTGAATTATTCCTAGCCACTATTCACAATTTCCTGCAGTTGGAGATTGTGTGTTGTATATGAATAAAGAGTTAGAGTGGCCCGCCGCTAAAGTCTGAAGTACTACCCAATATAGTTGTCCCACCTGCAAGAAGATCACACTTAGCTGGCCAGGGGGGTGATTTATTTTGAAGTACACTGGCTTGTGATTCTGCATCTCCAAATGAGGCATAGCAGGCAGTAAGTGGTGAGATTGGGTAACCAGGTCAGAAGAGAAGCACATGCAAAGACATTTTAGTCAGTTTAACAATCCGAGACATCTATGAGTGAACATTCAATCTCCACAAGGCAGAAACTAATGGCACATTAAACATTAGCTCCAGGGGTGTCCTGGACAAAGAAGAACAAAACAGAGGGGACCAATTCTGGCTGAGTGGGGGCCTATCAACTATTTGTCAGATGTCAGCATCCCCCTGGCCTACAGCCCGGCAAGTGTATGAAACCCTGGTACTTTATTGTCCTAGGGCGGCCAGTTCCCCAGTCCCCCAGTCCCTCACTCTCCAAGTCCCTCACTCCCCTAGTCATTCACTCCCCCAGTCCCCCAGTCCCTCACCCTCTAAGTCCCGCACTCCCCCAGTCTCCCAGCCCTTCCCTGCCCCAGTATCTCCCCCGGGCCCTCACTCCCCCTGGCCCTCCCTCTCCCAGTCTCTTGTTCCCTTCTCCTTTCACTCCCATAGTCCCCCAGTCCCTCACTACCCAAGTCCCTCACTCCCACACTCCCCCAGTCCCTCACGCCCCCAGTCCCTCACTCCCCCTGCTACCTACATGAGCCACAACCTAACCCCCTCCTTCTCCAGGGTTCCTACTGCTCCTTCTAGGTCCCCATCCCCCCTGTGGCTTCAACCTGTCCTCTCTGGGCTTCAACCCTTCAAACTGGAGCCTCTAGCAGGTGTCCATCCACCCTACAGCATCAAGACCTCCTTTTTGGAGGATCTGCCAACCATGCTTTAGCTATCAAAGCTCTGTGATCTCATTACCTTCAATCACTCAACCCTCGCTGGACAGGGGGACAAGGTCCTACTCCTACCATAGACATTCCATATCTGCTCATCTTCCACAAGCCCTTATTTCCTGTCCTATGTTCACCCCTTCCAGGCTTGATCCACCTGTGTCATCCCTGCCATATATGTCCTGCCCTTCACTGGCACCTCTCCTTCATGTCATGTCCTGCTCTCTCCTGCGTCCTCTTCCCAATACCCCTGTGTCCCCTTACCCACCCCCTCTCCCTGTATGCTGATTCAAAATATATCGATTATCAATTTTGAATAAGTGTGTCTATCATAACCATTTTTTAAATATTAAGGGTTTTATGACAATTTTTAACAACTTTTGACAATTTCCGAAATTAAAGCATACACATATTTGAGGTTATTTTGAGGTCATTTTTTCTCTCTATCAGATGCACTAACTAGTTAGTTGATACAGTTAACGACATAAGAGCCAGATCATTATGAAGCACCCAACCCCTAGCCCAGAGCTCAGGTCTGAAGGCACATTACCCCAAATATTGGCTCTATATATGTTGGGTGACCATGCACGCATGGTTTCACTGCATGAAAACCTCGATATAAGTTCATTTAAGTTCTCACTAAAAGCCAATATATATGCTTAAATGTTGTAGAAAAGTAGCTTCAATGACATTGAATCTACCTCTCCGGGAAGACTTAAATGTCAAAGCTTCGAGATTTAAGCATATTTTGGTATACCAAAAATGACTATTTTGGTGTATTTAAGCAACTTTATGTTGACCTAAATGCACCAAAATATTTACCTAAAGGTGTTTGTAGGTGACAAAACCTAATGTCAAGGCTATGGGAAATTTTACTTAAATGTGATTCAACCAAATGTCAAAGTTATAGGAAGTTTACTTAAATGTGATTAAACCAAATATCAAGGGCCAGGTGCTGGTTCAAAAAATTCACATTTAGGCACTTTTAATGACCTTTACATGACCTTTTAATGGACATTGTCATTTTCTCTAAATTTACCTAAATGTCATTATAATGTGTAAAAAAGCGGTCAGACAGAGGAAAGTTATTCCTCTGTCTGACCAGTCAGAGAGAGGAATTATTAATTTAAGGCTCTACTGGCAGTTAGTATTATTCTTTCCTATTTCTATCAATGTCAACTGGACCACATATACTAGTCAGGAAAAAAACACTTTGGTCACAATGCATCTCATTCCTCCTTCCCAGGCACCTTGAAATATAAGATTTTCTCTCTTTTTTTCCCCCTTTAGCAGTTTAAGATATTTCCAAACTTTGCCTGTTTTTCCTGAGAAACATACCATATATGACAATCGATATTCTGGTAAAAAAGATTAACGAAACCCTTCATCTGTCCATGTGTACACTACATTGTGCTATTGGGATTGATGGTATTTCATAATTGTCATTTGATCAATGTGTAAAAAAGCGGTCAGACAGAGGAAAGTAGTTCCTCTGTCTGACCGGTCAGAGAGAGGAATTCTAATATATGGCTCTAGTACCAGCCAGTATTATTCTTTCATATTTCTATCAATGTCAATTGAAAGACATATTGTTCCACTATTTGGGATGAAACAAAGTTTACACATGATGCATCTCATTCTTCCTTCCCAGGCACCTTGAAATATGAGATTTTCTCAGTTTTTTCACTTCCTAGCAGTCTGAAACATTCACAAATATTACATATTTCTTCTGAGTAGCCCACCATAATGTCCATTCAAATTACAGTGCATATACTTTCCAAAATGCATCATCTGTCCATGTGTATACTACATTATGCTATTGGGATCAATGGTTATTCATAATTGTCATTTGATCAATGTGTAAAAAAGCGGTCAGACAGAGGAAAGTAGTTCCTCTGTCTGACCGGTCAGAGAGAGGAATTCTAATAAAGGGTTCTAGTGCCCGCCAGTATTATTCTTTCATATTTCTATCAATGTCAATCGAAAGCCATATTGATGTACTACTAAGGAAGAAACAAACTTTACCCTTGATGCATGGTATTTCAGGACTATCTTCTGATCAATGTGTGTAAAAAGTGGTCAGAGAGAGGAAAATATGTTCCTCTGTCTGACCGGTCAGAGGGAGGCCACTGAGTAGATGGGCACACATATATTGTTGTGTTGGTAGGCCAGTCCTGTTGTTTGGATTATGTTGGAGGGCCATAGGGACCTACATGATACAAATATGATAGGTAATGTAATAACTGAACTGTGGATGGTGCCGGCCTATTTCTGAAAAATGGTCAGGATGGATCAAAAGTGGTCAGACAGAGGAACCAGGGTTACCGGGGACAGTAAATCGTCACTCCATTTGTCTGTGTCAGTCATCTAGTAAATTATCTAGTGAATTATGTTAGAGGGTAGGGGCCGATATGATACACTTATGATGGATGGTTTATAACTGGACTCTGCATGGTGGCAGTAGATTTCTGAAAATGGTCAGGATGGTTCAAAAGTGGTCAGACAGAGGAACCAGGGCTACCGGAGGCAGTACACTGACACTCCATTTCTTTGTTTGTGTAGCTCGGCCAGCCCTGATGTTTGGATTATGTTAGAGGGCTACAGGGGCCTACAGGATACACATGTGATAGGTAATTTAATAACTTAAATCTGCATGGTGCCAGCAGATTTCTATAAATGGTCAGGATGGCTGAAAAGTGGGCAGACAGAGGAACCAGGGCCATCGGAGGCAGTAAACCAATACTCCATTTGTTTGCATCAGTCAGCAAGTCCTGATGTTTGGATCATGTAAGAAGGCCATACAGGCCTACAGGATGGACATATGATAGGTAGATTAATAACTGAACTCTGCATGGTGAGAGCAGATTTCTGAAAATGGTCAGGATGGCTCAAAAGTGGTCAGACAGAGGAACCAGAGATGAATTGGAAGCAGTACCTTGTTTGTGTCAGTCACACAGTCTTAATGTTTAGATTACATTTGAGGCCCATATGGGGCCTACATGATGGACATATTGTACATCATTATTTAAATGAACTCCGGATGGGCCGCTGAATTGAAAGAAAAAGGTCAGACAGAGGAATGGAGCTACATCAACTTTTTGATAACCGCTCTGCCTGGAAAAGAGGCAGATATGAGGAATGGAGATTTTTCTACCCAATGCTACATGACATTAAATGTGTGATGGAACATGTTATAGACCTTCAGATATTATAATGTACATGGGGTATGGCAAACGGTTACAAATCTAGAAAAGTTCCCAAAAACAGTCAGACAGAGGAAAGTAGGCTCGAGACAGTTATAATTGTCCTGCGCTGCCTATATGAGAAAAATATACAAGATTTTCACTCAGGTTGAAGCCAAGTATCAGTTTCTAATAGTTAAAAACATAAATGACTGCAGTACACCTGTTGATTTTTTTTAAAATCACGGTATTCCGCTTAGGGGTAAAATTTGACGACAATTTTTGGCTGGTTTTTGGCCTCATATGGGAGAAATATGGTACATAAGTAGGGTAAACCATATATAGTCTGCTAGAACTAAACTTTTTGGACATGATAGGTAAAAAAAATTACATACAACAATGAATGGGTTCATTATAATTAGCAAAAACCCCAAAAACGGTCAGACAGAGGAGTTGCATCACATTCATGAGAATCAGTCTGTATTGTCACACACTCTACCTGAAAATAATCTATACCTTACCCCCCAGCTTAGTATCACGGGAGGTAGCCCTCCAGAGGCCCTCAAAATAATTTATAAATGACAGCATTAAGGTCCCCTGTACGCCCCAGCTTAGTATGGGGGTGCAGAGGGGTCCTCCCTCAGGTCAGAAAGTCGCCGAAATTAAGGGTACCATGTAACAAAGTCCTTTTTTGTTTTAAGGCCGAAAGGCCCCAAAGGGGCCCTGGTGGTGAGCTTGCGAACCTCCATGTTGAGGCATTATATTGTTTTCATTTGACAGGAAGTCAGTACGGGTGCCGCCATTTTGTTTTAAGGGGTGCCGCAATTTTGTTTTAAGGTGTCACAACATAAATTTATGCATATATAATGAAAAAATTGATATTAATCAACCTTCGATCCTGAGGTTGATCATAAGCATACCTATACCCCCTTACATGGACCCAGGGAATTCAATGGTTCTATTGGTTTGTTGCTAAGACAGCTGGTTGCCTAGCAACAGCTATTCTAAGTGTTGATCTGCCTAGCAACACCCATTTCCATGCTCTTGAGGTTGATTATAATTGTACCTACCCCCCTTACATGGACCCAAGGAATTCAATGGTTCGATTTTTTTACAGCTGCTTGCCTAGCAACAGCTGTTCTAATTGTTTATCTGCCTAACAATACCCATTTCCATGCTCCTGAGGTTGATTATAATAATACTTCCCTCCCTAACATGGACCCAGGGAATTCAATGGTTCTATTGGTTTGTTGCTAAGACAGCTGGTTGCCTAGCAACAGCTATTCTAATTGTTTATCTGCCTAGCAACACCCATTCCCATGCTCCTGAGGTTGATTATAATCATACTTACCCCCCTAACATGGACCCAAGGAATGCAATGGTTCTATTGGTTTGTTGCTAAGACAACTGGTTGCCTAGCAACAGCTATTCTAATTGTTTATCTGCCTGGCAACACCCATTCCCATGCTCCTGAGGTTGATTATAATCTTACCTACCCCCCGAACATGGGCCCTAGGAATTCAATGGTTCTATTGGTTTGTTGCTAAGACAGCTGGTTGCCTAGCAACAGCTATTCTTATTCTTTATCTGCCTGGCAACACCCATTTCCATGCTCCTGAGGTTGATTATAATCATACCTACCCCCCTTACATGGACCCCAGGAATTCAATGGTTCTCTTAGTGCTGCTGCACTGGTGGCCACTTAGTGGCTGTATATCACACTAAATTCCTGTAATGGCATGTTTTCCCCTGTTGTGTCACATCTGTCAGTTATATCATCCTCCCCCCTATTTATATGGTGTCTTGAATGGGTCCCCTACAAATATACCAACCATGTAGATATTATGTTCCTTCAAATGCAAGAATTGCGGTTGTTCCCGCGTATAAAAATACCTGAGGCATTTTTTTATGCGGCAACAACCGCAATTCTTGTTACCATTCATGCTATTGCCCATTGGGGGGGTTGCCGCCCTCTGTCTCTAAATGTATTGTCACACACTCTTCCTCAAAATAATGTATACCACTAGTATCACGGGAGGTAGCCCTTCAGAAGCCCTCAAAATAATGTATAATAACGGAAAAAAGGTCCCCTATGTCCCAGAGCTAGTATCAAGGGTTGTACCCCTCCGCAAGCCCTCAAAATATTTTAAAACAACAAGATTAGGTGACCCTAAATCCCCTGGGTATTTTTATGGGTTAAACCCCTAGTCCTGATATGAGTTGAATATCACCATGCAACACTACGACCACATTTTAATGCTTAAAGATGCTTAAATGCAATTTGCAGTTATTTAAATGCCACATATATGATGCTTCCAATAAATATAAATTTCCTGGAAATGTCATATGAGATCTGCATGAATGGCATATATTTATTTCGACCCTTGATAGCAGTAAGGTACATATATATCAAAATAATGTTATGACCATGTAATACTATGACAATATTTTTGAATGCAGTAGCTCTCCAGTAAATTTAAGAGAAATCAGTATTCCCTGGAAATATCATATGATATTGACATTTAATTTAAGGTTAACTTAAAGTCACCAGCAATGTCATATAACACTTCCAATACATTAAGGTTTACATTAAATCTACTGGAAATGTCACATGACATTTCCGGTAAATTAAGGTTGACATTAAATTTACCGGGAAATGTCATGTGGCATTTCCGGTAAATTTAGGTTGACATTAAATTTACTGGAAATGTCATGCGACGTTGCCGTGACCTTTACTGGATGTTTAAGTAAACCTTAAATATACTCTAACAGGAATTTTGATGCAGTGTTTGTCATTCATGGCCCTAACTGGGCAGACTAGATTATCCTACCTACTACATCACTCCTACAGCACACTTCCCTACCCACTGTTAGGCCACTCAAATGTGAAAATGTGCTGAGAACGTTTTTTATTTTTTATTTTTTGAAATATATAGGGGAATTAAGAGTTCCCGCACACAATTTTCACATTTTAGTAGTTAAGAGTTTGTTGAACCAAAAATGTTCTTATAATGCAAGTTATTCCTAGCCCTCTGTATTCCTACCAGCATGAGCTTTAATTTGATACCAAATATGCCAATAGTTGTCGACTTTTGACCGATTTGACCGACGGCTTTCTCTTTTCCTGTGAATAGATTATGTCTGAAATTACAGCTAGAGAAACAAGTGCAGGAGGTCTAGAGGGGTTGCAATCAATTGACCCTTGAACTGACATATTCCCTTAATCAAGAAAAATTATGTTGATAACCACCATGCGTTCTTGAATCTGTTGATGATTATTGAACTCTTAACCCAGATACAATCAGGCTGCTCCTTTGATCCAACCTGATTCTCAACCAAAAGTCATTAAGTTATCAATGTTGATTCGATGCTCTGTGCCTACTGGGATGAAGCAATATGATCCTTCGTTCGGTACCTTCTTCTGATCAGATAATTTATCTGCCTCACTAATTATTCTCTCCCTATACACAGAACAGGCGGTTGTAAGAGCCCCTCTCTCCAGCCCCCCTCTGCCCCCCCCTTCTGTCTGACCCCTCCAATTGTGTCCCTCCCTCTATCTACCCCCTCCACCTGTCCCCCCTCTATCTACCCCCTCCACCTGTCTCCCCCCTCTGTCTACCCCCTCCTCCTGTCTCCCCCCTCTGTCTACCCCCTCCACCTGTCCCCCCCTCTGTCTACCCCCTCCACCTGTCCCCCCCCTCTGTCTAACCCCTCCACCTGTCTACCCCTCTGTCTACCCCCCTCCACCTGCCCCCCCCTCTGTCTACCCCCTCCACCTGTCCCCCCCCTCTGTCTAACCCCTCCACCTGTCTACCCCTCTGTCTATCCCCTCCACCTGCCCCCCCCTCTGTCTACCCCCTCCGCCTGTCTACCCCCTCTGTCTACCCCCTCCACCTGTCTCACCCCGCTCTCTCCACCCCCTCCACCTGTCCCCCCCCTCTGTCTGCCCCCTCCACCTGTCTACCCCCTACACCTGTCCCCCCCCCCCTCTGTCTACCCCCTTCACCTGTCTCCCCCCTCTATGTACCCCCTCCACCTGTCTCCCCCCTCTGTCTGCACCCTCCACCTGTCTTCCCCCTCTCTCTACCCCCTTCACATGTGGCTCCCTTCCCCTCTGTCTACCCACTCCACCTGTGACTCCCTACCCCTCTGTCTACCCCCTCCACTTGTCCCCCCCTCTTTCTACCCCCTCCACCTGTTTCACCCCACTTTGTCTACCCCCTCCACCTGTCCCCCCCTCTGTCTACCGCCTCCACCTGTCCCCCCCCCTCTGTCTATCTCCTCGACCTGTCCCCCCCCTCTGTCTTCCTTCTCCAGCTATCCCCCCCCTCTTTCTACCCCCTCCACCTGCCCCCCCCCCTCTTTCTACCGTCTCCACCTGTCTCACCCCCCTTTGTCTACCCCCTCCACCTGTCTCACCCCTCTGTCTACCGTCTCCACCAGTCACCCCCCCTTTCTGTCTACCCCCTCCACCTGTCTCACCCAGCTCTCTCCACCCCCTTCCCCTATGCCTCCCTCTGTCTACCCCCTCCACCTGTTTCACCCCCCCCCCTCTGACTAACCCCTCCCCCTGTGACTCCCTCCCCCTCTTCAATTTGAGCTAATTAAGACTATAAGCAGGTTAACTCATAAGCATGTCTAGATATCAAAACAGCATTGACAATTCTAAAAACAATGATACTATCATATATAGATAATAGTTATTTATTTTTCTCAGGTTTGAGATTCATTGATCAAACGAAAAGTCAAGTGTTGCAAAATAATGCTTTGAGAGTGTGTTATCAGATATATGACCCCATTATATCTCAATAAAAAAGCTGCAATCAGATGCTAAATATTTGCAATTGATTACAAAGAAAGTATTTACGAGGGATTTTAACTTATAGATTAATTGAAAAATAAAATAATAGTAACACAAGAGCTGCAGATGGTCCTCTATTAAGAATGCACTTGTCTTTCACAGAAAGAATTAGGAAATATGCTTTAATCTGAATATGTACTTTTCCCCCCCAAAAAAAGTGTTGGAAAAAAAAGCTAAGGCCAGTAAGTCTAGATGGAGGGATGTAAGTCAGGATGAAGTAAGATGAGCTAGGATGAAGGAAGGTGAGTTAGGATGGAGGGAGGTGAGCTAGGATGCAGAAAGGTGAATAAGGACAGACAGAAATGAGAAAGGATCGAGGGAGGTGAGTTAGGTCAGAGAAAGATGAGTTAGGACAGATAGAGGTGAGTTAGGATGTAGGGAAATGAGTTGGGATGGAGGGAGGTAAGTTAGGATGGAGGGAGGTGAGTTAGGATGGAGGGAAGTGAGTTAGGATGGAGGGAGGTGATTGAGGATGGAGGGAGATGATTTAGGATGGAATGAGATGATTTAGGATGGAAGGAGGTCAATGAGTGAGACATTGTGACAGAAGTAGGCACATAGGGGGTAGACTGAGAGACAGTGTTTAGTTAAGTAGGGGTCAGTATGTGTATATTATCTGTAAGCAGTTAACGTGACGCATAAAGGGTATTGAGCAGGAGGATATAGAAGTAGTATAGTATGTATCGGAACGGGACTATAGTTAACTACTGTTTATTACTCAATCGACATGCAGCCAATCAGAGGCCTCCATTTGGTCACGTGACCCGTTGCCATGGTAACGTGACCTACTTAGGGCTCTCAGCCAATCAGAAGCCAGCATTCTGGGTGACCTACTGACCTACTTAGAAGCTCTCAGCCAATCAGAGGCCGGCATTCTGGTAACCATGGTAACGTGACCTACTTACGTCACGTGACCTACTTAGGCTCAGCCAATCAGAAGCCGGCATTCTGGTAACTAGGGTAACGTGACCTACTTAGGGTTTGTTTGTAAACAACACCACGTGGCTCTCTTGTTTGTAAACAACACCACGTGACACGTGACTGTTTGTAAACAAACAAACAAAAAAAAGTTATGTAACTTATATATAGAAATAAAAACACAACAAGATAATTTCTTTTCTTTTCATTTTATTCTTTATTTTCATTTCAATCAGAAAAAACACACAAGTTTATGCTTTTTTAGCTTGCTTCTTCGATTTGCAGCAACTCAACAGGCCGCAAAGTCTCACGCCGCCGTCACTCGCACCACCACACCCCGGACGACTTCTCTCCAATAGACATTGCACGACTTTGGATAAATCCAACACCATTTCGGCAAGGCAGAGAATCTTTGCCTCCATGAAACGGCCGCCATCGCAACAACCCGTCACAACAGCATCATCGATAGCTTCTGACTCACGACCCGGTCGCTCAGCTTTGGGATTTTGCTCATGCGCATGACGCACTTCTTGGGGTTTCTTGTTCGACATGCTTCAATTAGGAAATGAACGCAATGAGGTCCACAGGTGTCAGCAGAAGTGTCTTGTAGTTGAATGCGGTTTCTTTGCCACTTGAACGGAGCAGAGCGTTCCACGAAAGACAAGAACTCCGCACTCAGCGGCGGTAAGCCGAAGGAATCAAAGTAGTACACTTCACCCGTGCTCGACACGTAAAACGCCACCCAATGCTGACCTGGTAAATGTTGCGGATCTGTGTTGCTCACGAAACAAGTGTCTTTGATAGGGTGCTTCGGAATAGTGTCACAAGAGAAAACGCCCAGGAAACGATGTTTTGTGTGAACGTTTTCCTTCAACACTCTGCTTATTTCAAGCGTGTTCATACGATACGCCAAGTACCGCCGTCTTGTCTTCAGTTCATGTGGTAGTCGGTGATGGGGTGTCGATCTCGGGTCAGCTCGACGACGTTGTCGTACACCAAGTAGAGTAGCACCGTTGTTGTCGCTTGTAGCGCCGCGCGGAAACTGACTTCCACCCTCAGCTGACCCGCTCTTATAAGGTTCACGCGACACCCGTCGTGCGATCTGTCTGGGGTTAAGTCGAGGGGGAACACCGTGTAACCGTTCAGGAATTGATCGTATGAAATACCGCAGGAGCGCGCGCCCTCGTACATCCCCGTTTCCGTGTGTAGCGCCAAGTACTCTCTCACGGCCGCTTTGGTCTTAAAGTCGGGCACGTAGGCGTCGTTCGGCACTTTCTGATCGTTCACTATCACTTGAAGCGAGCTGATGTCGTAATGCTTCATCTCGAACGGGTTCTTGGTGTAGCTACCGTTGAAGGCGTCGTGGTCAAGGAAGCAAATCATCATCGACTTGGGAAGCTGGCCTGTGTTGGAGTGCGTGTAGCTGTGATCTCTGTTACCTTGAGGGATGGCGTACGTCGTCACCTCCACTCTGTTCACCGGGTAGTCGAAGGGCCCGTGTTCTATCACCGCTCTCTCGTGCGTTTCCGCTACAGCGTCCGCCACCAGCACGCGTCGCACGTAGAGCTTTGCTTTGTAGATCTTTAAGCTGTAGCCTCCGTCAGCGGCGCACATCAGATAGAAAGAGGGCGCTGCTTGTTTCAGAGTGAGATTGATTTCTGTCTCTCCAACGATGAGCTTCGGTTGATGAGCCAGGTCAAAGTGCAGTCGCGCCATCAGCGAAAAGCGCTTGTTGGAGATTAGCTTCTTGCGCGCTTTGTACCCCGCATTCGCGTCAGTCAACGTGTCAAACTGACCGGGCGTATCTTCATGCCACCCCTGGGCGCTCATGACGCCGTCCTTCACGTCTTTGTTGTAGTTTAGTAACCCTTCCAAGTAAGCTCGGTAAGGGTAGGTCTCGGTGTTGCCAGACACTTTGAAACCGCCGATGGAGACTTGGACGTCTTTGAAGAGCGAGTGAGCCAAGTTGTTCACCGGAGCTACCGCGTCGGTGTCCTCGATCGCCGCTCCGTTCGCTTTCAGCACTTGACATTCCAGATGAAGGTAATTCTCGTTCAGGTCTGTGTACTCTTGCGACTTGTTGATGGTGAAATTTATGTTACCTCCATCCTCTAAAGAGTTTTTTGTTTCTATCCCCAGGAAAGACGACTTTAAGATAGTAGTCTGAGTCGGCGCTACGGTGTGCAGGTCGAGCTCAGAGAGCGCGCACTCGTTACTGCTCTCGTGTACGTAAGCCATTGTGTTCTCTCTTCACGCGGCCGACAGACTGACGCCGGCCGCCTCCAGTCTTTTCATTTATACCTGAACGCCTAGGCGCTTACCGGTCGAATACATCCCCTCTACGTCTCTTGCAAGAGCCACCGCCCGTCTGAGGAGAATGCCGGCGACGTTTCGACCCTTTCTTAGACGCGACAGTCGTCTTTCCTCCCGAGAACGCCGTACTCGCCAGTCTCTTCAGAGCGCCTGCGCCTCGGTCTTTCACGCTGCTCTTTAAAGTCCGACCCGCCAGCACATCTTTAGCTACGCCCACACCGGCGCGGAGCAGCGTTTTTCCCACCGACTTCAATAGCGGGGTAG
This sequence comes from Harmothoe impar, assembly GCA_947462335.1. NCBI lineage: Eukaryota > Metazoa > Annelida > Polychaeta > Phyllodocida > Polynoidae > Harmothoe > Harmothoe impar. Next base: position 83,358,845 of record OX381710.1, on the reverse strand, counting down.
CCGAGCGCATCAGACCTAACAGAGCGCCGCCCAAACCGTGCCCGCTCTGGAAAGAGCGCCCGCTGTACACGTTGACGCCGTTGCCCAGCTGCGCGTTGTAGTAATCGCTGTACCCTCTGCCGACGGTGCGCCTGGGTGGAAAGTACGGAACGCGTTGACGCATCATTTTTCTCTCTTTCAGCGCTCAATAGGTCTCAGATGAAGTGTCACGGTCACCTCGCCTCTACCGAATGGGATGGAATGACCGGATCGGTCTCTTAAATAGATGCCGACCTCGGTAAACCTCTTGGATTTCAAGGGGAAATAATCCAAATGGGGAAAACTGATAGCTTGCACGCCACCTCAACGCTTTCCGCCTCTGTCCACCGCCACGCAGCGCAACAGCGGCACTTGCATGTCGCCCACACGTCTCTCCTGGATCATGTCGGTGTATATGTACACAGAGTGCACGTCCCCGTAAACATCCATCGAGTAGGCGCCGGTAGTCGGCGACGCGAAACATGTCTTCTCTCCAAAGCCTAGAACGCATGCGAGATGCTGACTCAGCAGGACAGCACAGTGTCTCGGCGGTTTGATGGTGACGCGTTTCGTCTTGGCGTCGTACGATAAGATCCGCATCGGTTTGAGCAAGAAGCTGTCGCCCTCTAGTCTGTCATCTCGCAACGTCTCACTCAAGCGCTCGATTAGGGTGTGGTTGCTTCCGGTGAAAATAGGAGGTATCTCGAATATGTTTGGCATGAAACTGCGCACTCCCATGTCTTTCTCCATCTCTTCGATCATCTGTCTTGCTTGATCGCTGATCGCCTTCTTCTTCACCGCCGGGGACAAGAACTGCTTGTATACGGCATTCGTCTGTCTCAAGTCGACCTCTCTCTTGAACCTTTTTGTTTCCGGTTTCAATTGCTGCTCTTCCGACGTGTCTGATATCTCTTCCACCGTTACATAGCTCGCTTCCTTCCAGCTCAGCGGGAATTTTGAGCTGAACGTTAGCTTGCTCAGACCGTTCGCGTTTTTCATTCCCCTCCAGTCTACCTGTGGTTTTTTTCCTTCGGCGAATTTAGTTTCTTTTAAAACCTGGATCGCCTCCTCTAGCGAACCCTTGGTGCGCAGAGGAACAACGATGATCAAGTCGTCGTCGTGCACGTTAGTCCATTCTGTAGGGAGGATGATCTCAGTCAGAGCCGCTTCGTACGCTTCGGGCAGAAGGAGCGGCGAGTCGAAGTGAGTTCGGAAAGACGTCAAGCTGTTGTCAGGATAATACTCCATAGAGCTGTTGCTAGGTAGAGTGATGTTCATTTTTTTTTTTTTTTTCTACGTTATTTTTTTGACGGGGATCCACTCGTTGAACTTGTCGTCATAACCTAACCAACGTACGAAAGCTAACTCTTTACCGTCGACGGTCTTGCGGCGCAACACCTCGTCTATCAGGTAGTTGTTGTCGTAACGACTCTTGTACACCTTCTGAACCTCTTCCGGGTAGAAGACTCCTTTTATCTCCTCGCCCTTGTCGTCTTTCAGCTCGAACCCTCTGCTTCCCAACGTCTTAGCAACGTCGACCATTTCCTCGCGCCAGTTTCCCTCGTACCCTTTGTCGAAGGCGCCTTTAGTTCTCAACATCCTCACTCTGTCACCCGGAGCGATGACGTCGACGGCGGACGTCTTTGTTTTTTTCTTCTTTTTCCATATTTTGTCGATTTGTTTGTTAGTTGGGAGATCTTGTCGGTAGAAAACTGTTTCGCTGTTTTCCGAGCTGACTTGAGCCGGCGCCATTTTCAACGTCTTGTGGTGAGTGCGATTGTAAGAAGACACTACATGGTGCAGTACGTCTACGTAGCGATACGTGCGCTTGTGTGTGAAATAACGCCACAGCTTCTCCTTCAGACTGCGGTTCAAGCGCTCCACTAGACTAGCTTTGATGTCGTCGTTCTCGCCAGTGAAGAACTCTATGCCCTCGCTCTTCAAGTGATCTTGAAAGATCTTGTTCAAAAACTCTTTCCCCTTGTCTGTCTGAACAGTGCGCGGTCGTCTCTCGCCAGTGTCTGTCATCTCTCGGAAGGCCTCGGTGACATCAGCGCCGCTCTTGGATTTAATGGGAACGGCCCACGCGTACCTAGAGAAAACGTCGATCGCCGTCACCACGTACCGGAAGCGGTCGTTGTGAGACGCCAAAGCTTGCATGTCCATCAGATCTATCTGCCACTGCTGATCGATTGCGCCGGTTATAGTCTTGTTCCTTGCGAATTTTCTCCGAATGGGTTTATGTTTAGTGTAGGCGTCCAGCGACACTAAAGCATCTCGGATGACGGACGGGTTTAGGTGGCGAAAATGATGTTTCTGGAGTTTAGTCACGCTAGTGAAACTGGAGGGCGCTTTGACGTCGGTATATCTAGCTACTACGCGCTTCTTTTCTTTTTCCTTCTTGGTCAGTCTCTTCACTGGTTTGCCCATCGTCGACTTGTTGAGGGCGTGAACGACGACGTCGCCGCTAGGCGGTTGCGCCCTTTCCTTTTCTTACTCCCCGCGCTCCTATAGGAAGTCGGAGTTTGGAAAAGTTCACTGCTCTCCTCGTCTTCAGAGGATTGATCGTCCACCTGGAGAGAAGAGTCTGCTGCTGCTACTGCTGCTGCTGCTGCTTCTCCTTCTTCCGAGTCGAAGCTCGGTCTTTTCCGACCTCTGTCAGCAAGCCGTGTGTCCAAGCTTTGGCCAGGTCCGCTCGCTTTATACAGATGGTTTCCGATCAAGGAGTCTGTGGGAACTGCTTCGCACAGCGCTTTCGTGAACGGAGAGTAGCCCGCCGGTCTGGGCGCCGTCTTCCTGAACCTGGCGGCGTCGTTCAGTAAGTCCACTATGTTGATGCGATGCTCAGGTGGTATTCTCCGACCCGACATCTCGCGCACCGCACCGTCCTCGTTCCACTTGACCACACCGGATTTCTCCAATTGTTTGTACAGCGCCACGGTCCGGGTGTGATTCCTTTTGGGAACTTGGTTCACCAACCGCTCAAGTAGGGACGCGCTGGCTTCTTCAGCAGACTGACGGAGGTGAGCCGGGGGCGAAGAAGTGTAGGACGAAGAGATGTTGCTGTTGTTGGGATTCGCGAGAAAAAATTGCAATCTATTCAACAACCTTCGGTATTTCAACATTTTCTCGCGCGATTCCAAAGTGGGATCGTTCAACACTAAGTCCAAGTCCCTGTAGATAAACTGTAGCACCTGGTGCAAGGCCGCGTCGGGATGAAGGGACTGTTCTGCCTGCTTGTGGTAATAGGCCATGTCGGCAGGTAGGCGGGCGGCGGTGGCAGGAGCGGAACTCTCGTTCTTTTCAGTACGCTCATCAGGAAGAGGAGGAAGGTTTGGAGCAGTAGAAGTACTAGCAGCAGCGACTGCAGTAGTAGCAGCGCTAGTAGTAGCAGCAGCGGGCACATGATGAAGTAGACCTGCTCGTGATGATTTGTAGAGCGTCTCAGGATCCACAAGCGCTAAGCGTTTGTAGTGTTGTTGCTGCTCTGAGTCCGTCATGGGAACGACGGTGGCGATGACGCTGGCGGTGGCGGTAGCGGTGGTACTGTCGGCGAGTAGGTGTTGAATGAGGTGTCTCATATACGGAGAATGCTCTTTATAAGCGGTAAGGCCATCCCTATGAGAGCCGGAATGAGGAAACCTCCCTCTTGTACCAAGACGCGTCTCTTTTTCTTGATGGGCGTAGATTTTTTGCCGACCTCCCTCAACACGTCAGCCGATTCTCGAAGCTTGTCCAGTTGTTTGTCGCTGAGCTGGATGTTCCCTACCAGTAAATTGTGACAGATCTCACTCAATGCTGCGATCAGATCGTCGCTTCCAGAGTCTATTAGATGCGAGCAGTCCTTTGGCGAGCACTTAGCTAAGTGCTTGAGAGTACCAAAGTGTCTTTCGAGTAGATGAGAAGACATTTTTGCTACTGCTTTCTCTTGTTCTTTTTTTTGTCTAGCGGTACAAATACTAGCTGAGAGTGTATGGACGTCAAAGAGGAGCGTATTCTCAGATCGTCAGGTGTTGACTGCTTGAAGTCCAGAAGGAGGTATGAGTGAGGTCGCTTGAGTTCATGGGTAAATATACTAGAGAGGGCCGCCGCGTTGGATGGAAACACCTGGCGAGACAGACTAGCTATTTGCCCCATGTCGCGCGGGTTCTTGAAAACGATCATGTAGTGAGCGTTCAGACTCATAGTTCGAAAGTCGGGTGATTTCTGGAATAGGTTCTGAGTGATGTATATGACGCTCACGTTCCAGTGATGCGAGTATTTAGTAAAGATGTCGGCTACCACTTGCTGATTGGAACTGCTCATCAGATCGTCCAATATCAGTAGAGTGTGTGGTCGTAAAGCGTCTTCTGCTACTTCCACGTCTCCCGCTATAGACTCTTTGCTAGGAAGACCTTCTCTGAATTCCACACCGTACTGATTTTGCATTTTTTCAAACAGAGGTTGCCACTCGCCGTAATGGTAAAAAGTCTTTTCGACCGGCGGCGTGACCAAATTGTTCACGTCGCTCAGAAATTGATCCACCAAGCGCGATTTTCCACAACCCGACGGACCGCTAATGATACAACTAAAGGGTCCTTGTAGTCGAGCGTCGAAATGAATTTCTGTGAAGAGTTTGCTTTTACTACTCGACATTTTTTTGTTTTTTTTCAGGACGCGTCAGAGAGCGGTTGTGTGTCTGACTGTCTGCTGTGTTTCTCACTCGAACGGTCGGTAGTGAATGGTTGTGGAGAAAAGTCAGCCGACCTTTTTATTGATACCGGCCGGTGTCACAGTAGCGGCGGCAGAAGTGACTTTTTTTTCTTTTTTTTTTGCGATAAAATTCTATTTTCACTCAATAGTCATAAATGTTTGTATCAGACTCCAGAGGAGTCTGATACAAATATTTATTTATTTTTTTTAAAGAAGAGGAGGAGGAGGAGGAGGAGGAGGAGGAGGAGGAGGAGATTAATTTTTTTTTTTTTTTTTTTTTTGATCATTTAGGCAAAGCTCGTCGCTTTGCCGCTTTTTTTTCTATTTCTGTGTTGTGACACGATCGTCTCGAAAAAGCAATAAGGCGTGTGAGCGCGGCGGTGACAAATACATATTGGAGCGTATGGTTTAAAATAGTGCGTCCCTATCTTCTTCAATTCGGCTGCGTTGCAATATGCGGGATAACAAGTGACGATGTCGAAACGTTTAGAGACCGTGTTCACGTCGGCCACAACGCGCGCCCACCGAGTGGGAGCTGCAGTCGCTCCCAAGAAACCGATCGGCTTGTCGAATCATTTCATAGCACTTATTCTCACTTTATAAGAGGAGGCAGGGTGAGGAGAGTAGCGGCGCTCTTTCTTTTCATGAAACGCCCAACGAGTGGGGGCGCTGAGAGCGGCTGTTATGCAATGGTAGAGTAAATACTGTTCTGAGAAGACGGCTCTCGGCCATGTCGCTACGTTTTCCTTTTCCGCTCTTGTATAAAAATAAGCAATAAGCAGACTCAGCTCGAAATTCCCTGCTGGCGTGATGGCGGTGACTGCAGGCGGTGGCGGCGGTCGGCTGGCCGGCGGTGGCGGTGTCGGCGGCGATGGTAGAAGGGTGTGTGGAAAGAGAGACGCATCTCAGTCTTTTATAGGAGCGGCGAGTCTGACATTTTCAGCTGTCGCATGCTGACCTGCTGCTATCATAAGAGAAACAAAAGCCCTAATCACGCTTTTCAGCTGGATCCTTCCACCCCGCCAGACATGGATCCAGATGGGAAGGTGGTTTAAAATTAAATCCGTGTACCGACTGTCATACAATAGAGTAATTAGTTGAACGCGTGTTACCTGTATAAAGGATTAGCGGGTCATGGGCTCAGCGTGTGTATAGAAAAACAACTACAGGTAGCGTGAACAAAGCGACCCCCTCCCTTTCTGTCACTCTGTCTGTGACTAGAGGGTGTGCGTGTGGTAAGCGGCTTAAATCTAAAGAAAAACAAATCACCCTCTCCTGTCGTCAGCAGTCAGCCGGCCGGCGGCTGGAAAATGCGATTAGAGGGATGATGAGCCGCGTAGTAAGCGACTTATCTAAAGACCTGCCGTGAGGGGGCAGCTGGCCGGTGGCTTGAAAAAAGGGGGGAGTAAGGGTATATAAGGGGGAGTGAAACCGTATTCGGCATCGTCATCATCGTTCACGCTACTACTACTACTACTACTACTACTACTACTACTACTACCACCACCAGCACCGCGCCTCAATTTGCAGATCCCCATGATGGAAAGTTGCTACCGTGACATGAAGCGGAATGACGAAGCAGCGCGCGAATGTGAAGCTGATGCTGTAGCCTCTGCTACTGCTGCTGCTAGTGCTGCTCAGCGTGCTACTGCTGCATTTACTGCGGCTGTTAGTGACGCTGGTTGTGATGACGTTGTTGTTGTTGCCGCTGCGGCTGTGACTGCTGCTGTTGCTGCCGCCGATGCAGCTACTCATGCCACCGATGCCGACGCTGCTGCTGCTGATGCTGTTGCGGCTGCCGATGTCGCCGCTGATAACGCTGCTAGTGCCCGCTCTGCCGCCCTTGCTACTGTCGCTGCTGCTGTTGTTGCTAATGCTCACGCTACTGCTGCTACAGCTGCTGCTACTGCTGCTACCGCTGCTGCCGAGGCTGCTGCCGATGCTGCTGCCGATGCTGCCGATGCTGCTGATGCTGCTGATGTTAGCAGTCGCGTCGACAAAGAATCGTCATTTGTCACTCTTAAACCTCCAGTTGAACGCGCGACGAGTAGTAGGGCTACCAACGCGACGGCCGGATGGTGCAACTGGTGTCGTCGCTTCTGCTCGTGCACTTGCTTTTCTTCCAGTCCTACCTGCTGCTGCTACGGTATGATAGTGTTATAGTGTTTGAATGAGAACGCGCGTAGTTACACATAGACGCTGTAACAGATGTGCTTTTTTTTGAAAATATAATTTTAACATAACATGGAACTTGTTGTGTTTATTTTCTATATATAAGTTGTTTGTTTACAAACAGTCACGTGTCACGTGGTGTTGTTTACAAACAAGAGAGCCACGTGGTGTTGTTTACAAACAAAACCCTAAGTAGGTCACGTTACCCTAGTTACCAGAATGCCGGCTTCTGATTGGCTGAGCCTAAGTAGGTCACGTGACGTAAGTAGGTCACGTTACCATGGTTACCAGAATGCGGGCCTCTGATTGGCTGAGAGCTTCTAAGTAGGTCAGTAGGTCACCCAGAATGCTGGCTTCTGATTGGCTGAGAGCCCTAAGTAGGTCACGTTACCATGGCAACGGGTCACGTGACCAAATGGCGGCCTCTGATTGGCTGCATATCGATTGAGTAATAAACAGTAGTTAACTATAGTCCCGTTCCGATACATACTATACTACTTATAGAGGCATAGGCTAAATATGGAACTGATTGACAAACCGTATGGTAACTATAGCTGTACACATTTTTCTGTAAGTTAGATTTCTGCCCACCCCTACTCTGTCTGCCCTCCCCTACTCTGTCTACCCTCCCCTACTCTGTCTGCCCTCTCCTACTCTGTATGCTCCCACTTTCTCTGCCCTCCCCAACTCTGTATGCCCTTCCCTACTCTGTCTACCCTCTCCTACTCTGTCAACATCCCCCTACTATGTATGCCCTCCCCACTCTGTCTGCACTCCCCCACTCTGTCTGCCCTCCGCTACTCTGTCTGCCCTCCCCTACTCTGTCTGCCCTCCCCTACTCTGTCTGCCCTCCCCCACTCTGTCTGCCCTCCCCCACTCTGTCTGCCCTCCTCTACTCTGTATGCCCTCCTCTACTCTGTATGCCCTCCCCTACTCTGTCTGCCCTCCCCTACTCTGTCTGCCCTCCTCCACTCTATCTACCCTTCCCTACATTGTCTGCCCTCCCCTACTCTGTCTGCCCTCCCCTACATTGTCTGCCCTCCCCTACTCTATCTGCCTGCCCCTTCCCTATCTACCTGCTACTACTCTGTCTTCTCTCCCTTACTCTGTCTGCCCTCCCCCACTCAGTCTGCCTTCCCCTACTCTGTCTGCCCTCCCCCACTCTGTCTGCCCTCCTCTACTCTGTACGCCCTCCTCTACTCTGTCTGCCCTCCCCTACTCTGTCTGCCCTCCCCTACTCTATCTGCCTGCCCCTTCCCTATCTACCTGCTACTACTCTGTCTTCTCTCCCTTACTCCGTCTGCCCTCCCCCTACTCTGTCTGCCCGCCGCTACTCTGTCTGCCCTCCCCCTACTCTGTCTGCCCTCCGCTTCTCTGTCTTCCCTCCCCTACTCTGTCTGCCCTCCCCTACTCTGTCTGCCCTCCCCCACTCTGTCTGCCCTCCTCCACTCTGTCTGCCCTCCCCTACTCTGTCTGCCCTCTCCTACTCTGTCAACATCCCCCTACTATGTCTGCCCTCCCCCACTCGTTCTGCCCTCCCCTACTCTGTCTGCCCTCCCCTACTCTGTCTGCCCTCCCCTACTCTGTCTGCCCTCCTCTACTCTGTCTACCCTCTCCTACTCTGTCAACATCCCCCTACTATGTATGCCCGCCCCCACTCTGTCTGCCCTCCCACACTCTGTTTGCCCTCAGGTGGGGTAAAGACAAAGACTATGATTGAGAATAGAGTATTAAGGACTATTCTGAGACAAATTGTACACATTTGTCTTACATTAGAAATAGTGTCTGAAAAGGGTTAAAGAATTCCATCATTCAAGCGTTATTATTTAAAGAAAATAGAAGTTAGATCCCAATTGTATTCCCTTTTAATGCTGGCAGACTCTTTAATTACGGGTAACCCAAAGTACAGAAATGAGTGCAATGGGTCTAGAGGAGATTTTTCGAACTGTAGGATCAATTGTTTCACTAGAAATGCTCCTTGGGCCAAAGAAGGAGGCCTGTGACTCAAACAGCTCCTTCCACTGAATTCTTCTGGTCTCTTTGATCAAATTCTGTCTGCAGCTTTACTTAATCATTGTTACCTGATTTACCTCCCCCCCTCTCACCTATGTCACTTGCCTCCTGCTGTGCTGAACCTCCTCTCCCTGCGTCCTCCCTTCCCCTGTGTCCTCTCCCGCCTGCCCTTTCCTCTCTCCTCACACTGAGTCCCCTCTCCCTGCATGTTCCGCTCCTTCCTGCATCCTACCCATGGGCCTTCCAATCCCCCAACAGGCATTTCCTCCATCTTCTTCCCTCCTCATGCTAATTAGTTGTAATCCTCCCTTTATATTAGGTGCCTCCTCCCTAAATCATTCCTCCAGATGTGTCTTACCCACTGTGGCCCCCTCCACATTTGTTCCCCTCTATGTGTTGTGTCTCTCCTCTTACTGTCCTGTCTATCCCATGTAGGTACTTTGCATGCATCCTTCCTATTCCCTTATATAACAGTATTGTCCTCTTGTCTACCACATGCATCCTTCCTGTCCCCCTCCACAATCCCTTACATGTAAGACTGATGATTATTAGATACTATTTCAAAGTCCCAAATTGACCTAGTGCTGGTGACTCTGCAGCACCCTCCTCCAAGCCTCTTTTCTCCTCAAAGTCACTATCGTTTTTATCCCATTCATGTAGAAACAATCTGCATTGGAGAATAATCAAACAATGACAGCAGCGTAATGGTACAGTTCAATGTCATGAGAGGTAATTGATTTACATGCCGGGCTCCCGTTTAATTGCCCATATTTTATTGACCTGTGCATTGTAAATCAAGGTCAGAATGAGTCACACAGAATGCATGCTGGGTGTCACAGGCTGCTGTGTTTGTTGGACTGTACGCTCATACGCTTTATAATTACCATTGTGATGGGTCTGATTTGATCACAAAGGATGAATTCAGTGAAATTCTCAAAGTGACCTGCCACATCAAAAAATACTTTGTACTTATAACTGTATGAATAGCTAGAACGATCAATATATACTTGCTTCTTAGTGGTTGGAAAACACCTCTGTACATTTGTTATGTACTATACTTTAGTCTACATTCACAGTACAGAAAAATAGACCCCTTCAATTACATAACAGCAGGAGATGTAATAATTGTCAATAGAGGTATGATTGATATTGTGTGAAATGTCCTGCAGTGTCCTACATTGACTAAGTATAGGGATTGATATATCAATAAACAGTAGAACATATCATTAAACCTGATGGTAACTTGAAAACAGTGGGAGGATTGGGTAACTTCATATGAGATGATGTCACATTGACACAGGGGGAATTGAGTATACATTATAAGATGCCACCTCACGTAGTGGTACTACATAACCAACAGGATATAAAAAAAGGAATTGTATGTATGGCCTGGACAATTGCTTAGACTCTCTGACAGAGAGTCTGAGATCTCCACCTGTGTCCATCCCCTCTCTCGAGCCCCCCCCCCCCCCGCGCTCCACTGTCCACCCCCTCCCCTGTGCCCCCCACTCCACTGTCCACCCCCTCCAGTCTGCCCCTGCCCCTCATCATCTCCTCAACATGCCTATTCCCACTATTGACCCCCCTATCCCTCTGTCCCCCCTCTGCCCCCCCCCCCACTCCTCTTGTGTCTGCCACCCCCCCCCCTTTCCACCTAATCACCTGGGTCTGCCCCCTTTTATTCACACTCTTCCCCTGTGCCCCCCACTGTCAACCCCCTCCACATTTGTCTCCCCTCTTTTGACCCCCTGTGCCCACCCCCTTTCCCAGTCATACCCTTTTGCAACCCCTAACCCCCTGTGTCCCCCTCTTTTGTCCACATCCTCCCCTTGTGCCCTCCCCCCCCCCTCTGTTTTCACCCACTGCCCCTGGTACCGCCATAATCACACAGGGGGGGGGGTGGGAGTGCCCTCCCCTTCTGATCGCCTATCAACCCTCTTGCTCCTGTTTGTCTATTCCCTCTGAGTTTGTGTACTCCCCCCTTCGACTGTGCCTCACTCCTCCTGCATATTTGCCATTGGCCCTTTTTGTCTAGTAGGGAATATATATAGTTAAAATGACAAGGCTAGGTGTAAAGAGTGGTTACTTGGTCTCAGTCTGGACCCCAGCATTGACTCATAGTCGTCTTCAAAGGTCATTTGTCCATAATGTATTAATGCTGCATGGGTTGCTGTTTTTTGGTTCACCAAACAACACTCCTATAATCATTGTAAAATTGGCCACTTTTATGTTGAATTGCTTTCTATGGGGAATAATTCCAAACAATGCCTGCATCAATAATGAATGACCCCTCTCTGCCACCTTTCACAGAGCTCAGAGCACATTCAGTCACTCAGCAGCCAGACATCAGAGATGCAGGACGTGTCAGCCACTCACCTCCTACACACAGACCACCACACAGAGTTGCTGTTTAGTACAACATCCTGAACCACCGTCACCATCTACACAGAAGCAGGGTCTTTCTTCTACGTCAGGTAGGTGTATTGTGCTATATAGGCTTGTATTTATTAAGTCAAAGAGAAACAATAGTTGTTAGAGATAAGTTTTCTACATCTTGCCTTCATTGTTAGGAAAGGCCAAGAAAATCCTGTTCAATTGTATTTACTATGCTTTAACACTAAGCATGGAGATACACATTTTAGATATTCTGTTTGCCAATTGACTTATTAGCCAGAGGTATTACATTAACCAGTATAATATTGAAATTATCAAATCATCTGTACCAGGCTATTTGAGTGTGATTTTCACAGACTAGGTGATGAGATATCTTAAACTGAAAAAAAAACTACTACTGTAATCTGTCAATTAAAAAAAATGTTTAAACAGTGTTTGGCCAAGGAGTTGTGGGCAATTTCATTAGAGATGTGCTAGACAGACAAAGACTAGAGCAGAGAGCCTTCCTCATGTTTAAATTGGTATGAAAAAGAAGGAGGAGGAGAGGTGTACTACAAATGATCTGAAAGCAAAATTTTGACAACAGAATTTTACATTTTCGAACATGAGAACTGGACCATATGTGTCAAATATCATATGCTCTGTCGGACAGGCGTATGATTACCGCTTATTAGGAGACTAATGATCAGCTCCCATCCATCTCATGAATGCCCTGTGGGAAAGGCATTATTATTAGAAAGCCTGTATATATGTGTGCTGGTGTTTACTTGACAGCTATATTCATGAGTTATCTGTTCATATATTGATTTGATTAGCTTCTTATTGTCCTCTCCCAAGTCTAATGTGTTGCGATTAATAAATATTCATGATGACAGGTGATGTGATGTCATTTTTGAAAGTCAGGACTCAAGTTTGCCATTTTAGTACATCTGCACTGTGTATTATTGTATAGATTTATGCTGGTTCATGCTAATCATATGGTCATGCATTGTTGGCTAGACAATCAGTATAGATAACAGTGATTTCTCGATTGATTGTTGTATGGCATTATTTTTTTTGATTCACTTGTGTGTAGGACAATAGGTAATCATTGAAATACTGCCATTACAAAGAGCGGGCTGAGAATCTGTCAATTTTAAAAGATGTTTAAAGAGTGTTTGGCCAAGGAGTTGTAGGCCATTTCATTAGAGATGTGCTAGACAGACAAAAACTAAAGCATAAGCCTTCCTCATGTTTAAATTGGTATGAAAAAGAGGGAGGAGGAGAGATGAACTACAAATGATCTGAAAGCAAAATTTTCACAACAGAATCTTAAATTTTCAATCATGAGAACTGCACCACATAGGTAAAATGTCATATGCTCTGTGGGACAGGCCTATGATTACCACTAATTAGGAGACTAATGATCAGCTCCCATCCATCTCATGAATGCCCTGTGGGACAGGCATTATTATTTGAAACTTGATCCAAACTGATCATCTTGTTGCTTACTCTCTCCTCTTCAATCTACCTCAAAGAAAACCTGTATATATGTGTACTGGTGTTTACTTGACAGCTATATTCATGAGTTATCTGTTCATATATTGATTTGATTAGTTTCTTATTGTCTAATGTGTTGCAATTAGTGAAAATTCATGATGACAGGTGATGTGATGTCATTTTAGAAAGTCAGGACTCAAGTTTGCCATTTTAGTACATCTGCACTGTGTATTATTGTATAGATTTATGCTGGCTCATGCTAATCATAATGGTCATGCATTGTTCGCTAGACAATCAGTATAGATAACAGTGATTTCTCGATTAATTGTTGTATGGCATTATTTTTTTTGATTCACTTGTGTGTAGGACAGTAGGTAATTATTGAAATACTGCCATTACAAAGAGCGGGCTGAGAATCTTTCAATTTTAAAAGATGTTTAAAGAGTGTTTGGCCAAGGAGTTGTAGGCCATTTCTTTAGAGATGTGCTAGACAGACAAAAACTAAAGCATAAGCCTTCCTGATGTTTAAATTGGTTTGAAAAAGAGGGAGGAGGAGAGATGAACTAAAAATGATTTAAAATCAAAATTTTGACAACAGAATCTTAAATTTTCAAACATGAGAACTGGACCACATAGGTAAAATGTCATATGCTCTGTGGGACAGGCCTATGATCACCGCTTATTAGGAGACTAATGATCAGCTCCCATCCATCTCATGAATGCCCTGTGGGACAGGCATTATTATTTGAAACTTGATCCAAACTGATCATCTGGTTGCTTACTCTCTCCTCCTCAATCTACCTCAAAGAAAGCCTCTGTATATGTGTACTGGTGTTTACTTGACAGCTATATTCATGAGTTATCTGTTCATATATTGATTTGATTAACTTCTTATTGTCCTCGCCAAAGTCTAATGTGTTGCGATTAATGAAAATTCATGATGACAGGTGATGTGATGTCATTTCAGAAAGTCAGGACTCAAGTTTGCCATTTTAGTACATCTGCACTGTGTATTATTGTATAGATTTATGCTGGTTCATGCTAATCATATGGTCATGCATTGTTGGCTAGACAATCAGTATAGATAACAGTATTCTCGATTAATTGTTTTATGGCATTTTTTTTTTTGATTCACTTGTGTGTAGGACAGTAGGTAATTATTGAAATACTGCCATTACAAAGAGCGGGCTGAGAATCTGTCAATTTTAAAAGAAGTTTAAAGAGTGTTTGGTCAAGGAGTTGTAGGCCATTTCATTAGAGATGTGCTAGACAGACAAAAACTAAAGTATAAGCCTTCCTCATGTTTAAATTGGTATGAAAAAGAGGGAGGAGGAGAGATGAACTACAAATGAACTGAAAGCAAAATTTTGACAACAGAATCTTAAATTTTCAAACATGAGAACTGGACCACATAGGTAAAATGTCATATGCTCTGTGGGACAGGCCTATGATTACCGCTTATTAGGAGACTAATGATCAGCTCCAACCCATCTCATGAATGCCCTGTGGGACAGGCATTATTATTTGAAACTTGATCCAAACTGATCATCTTGTTGCTTACTCTCTCCTCCTCAATCTACCTTAAAGAAAGCCTGTTTATATATATATGTGTACTGGTGTTTACTTGACACCTATATTCATGAGGTATCTGTTCATATATTGATTTGATTAGCTTCTTATTGTCCTCTCCAAAGTCTAATGTGTTGCAATTAGTGAAAATTCATGATGACAGGTGATGTGATGTCATTTTAGAAAGTCAGGACTCAAGTTTGCCATTTTAGTACATCTGCACTGTGTATTATTGTATAGATTTATGCTGGTTCATGCTAATCATATGGTCATGCATTGTTGGCTAGACAATCAGTATAGATAACAGTGATTTCTTGATTGATTGTTGTATGGCATTATTTTATTTGATTCACTTGTGTGTAGGACAGTAGGTAATTATTGAAATACTGCCATTACAAAGAGCAGGCTGAGAATCTGTCAATTTTAAAAGATGTTTAAAGAGTGTTTGGCCAAGGAGTTGTAGGCCATTTCATTAGAGATGTGCTAGACAGACAAAAACTTAAGCATAAGCCTTCCTCATGTTTAAATTGGTATGAAAAAGAGGGAGGAGGAGAGATGAACTACAAATGATCTGAAAGCAAAATTTTGAGAACAGAATCTTAAATTTTCAAACATGAGAACTGGACCACATAGGTAAAATGTCATATGCCCTCTGGGACAGGCCTATAATCACCCCTTATTAGGAGACTAATGATCAACTCCCATCCAACTCATGAATGCCCTGTGGGACAGGCATTATTATTTGAAACTTGATCCAAACTGATCATCTTGTTGCTTACTCTCTCCTCCTCAATCTACCTCAAAGAAAGCCTATGTATATGTGTACTGGTGTTTACTTGACAGCTATATTCATGAGTTATCTCTTCATATATTGATTTGATTAGCTTTTTATTGTCCTCTCAAAAGTCTAATGTGTTGCAATTAATGAAAATTCATGATGACAGGTGATGTGATGTCATTTTAGAAAGTCAGGACTCAAGTTTGCCATTTTAGTACATCTGCACTGTGTATTATTGTATAGATTTATGCTGGTTCATGCTATTCATAGGGTCATGCATTGTTGGCTAGACAATCAGTATAGATAACAGTGATTTCTCAATTGATTGTTGTATGGCATTATTTTTTTGATTCACTTGTGTGTAGGACAGTAGGTAATTATTGAAATACTGCCATTACAAAGAGCAGGCTGAGAATCTGTCAATTTTAAAAGATGTTTAAAGAGTGTTTGGCCAAGGAGTTGTAGGCCATTTCATTAGAGATGTGCTAGACAGACAAAAACTAAAGCATAAGCCTTCCTCATGTTTAAATTGGTATGAAAAAGAGGGAGGAGGAGAGATGAACTACCAATGATCTGAAAGCAAAATTTTGACAACAGAATCTTAAATTTTCAAACATGAGAACTGGACCACATAGGTAAAATGTCATATGCCCTGTGGGACAGGCCTATGATCACCGCTTATTAGGAGACTAATGATCAGCTCCCATCCATCTCATGAATGCCCTGTGGGACAGGCATTATTATTTGAAACTTGATCCAAACTGATCATCTGGTTGCTTACTCTCTCCTCCTCAATCTACCTCAAAGAAAGCCTATGTATATGTCTACTGGTGTTTTCTAGACAGCTATATTCATGAGTTATCTGTTCATATATTGATTTGATTAGCTTCTTATTGTCCTCTCCAAAGACTAATGTGTTGCAATTAATGAAAATTCATGATGACAGGTGATGTGATGTCATTTTAGAAAGTCAGGACTCAAGTTTGCCATTTTAGTACATCTGCACTGTGTATTATTGTATATGTTTATGCTGGCTCATGCTAATCATATGGTCATGCATTGTTGGCTAGACAATAAGTTTAGATAACAGTGATTTCTCGATTATTTGTTGTAAGGCATTATTTTTTTTGATTCACTTGTGTGTAGGAAAGTAGGTAATTATTGAAATACTGCCATTACAAAGAGCGGGCTGAGAATCTGTCAATTTTAAAAGATGTTTAAAGAGTGTTTGGCCAAGGAGTTCTAGGCCATTTCATTAGATATGTGCTAGACAGACAAAAAGTAAAGCATAAGCCTTCCTCATGTTTAAATTGGTATGAAAAAGAGGGAGGAGGAGAGATGAACTACAAATGATCTGAAAGCAAAATTTTGACAACAGAATCTTAAATTTTCAAACATGAGAACTGGACCACATAGGTAAAATGTCATATGCTCTTGGGACAGGCCTATGATCACCGCTTATTAGGAGACTAATGATCAGCTCCCATCCATCTCATGAATGCCCTGTGGGACAGGCATTATTATTTGAAACTTGATCCAAACTGATCATCTTGTTGCTTACTCTCTCCTCCTCAATCTACCTCAAAGAAAGCCTGTATATATGTGTACTGGTGTTTACTTGACAGCTATATTCATGAGTTATCTGTTCATATATTGATTTGATTAGCTTGTTATTGTCCTCTCAAAAGTCTAATGTGTTGCAATTAATGAAAATTCATGATGACAGGTGATGTGATGTCATTTTAGAAAGTCAGGACTCAAGTTTGCCATTTTAGTACATCTGCACTGTGTATTATTGTATAGATTTATGCTGGTTTATGCTATTCCTAGGGTCATGCATTGTTGGCTAGACAATCAGTATAGATAACAGTGATTTCTCGATTGATTGTTGTATGGCATTATTTTTTTTGATTCACTTGTGTGTAGGACAGTAGGTAATTATTGAAATGCTGCCATTACAAAGAGCGGGCTGAGAATCTGTCAATTTTAAAAGATGTTTAAAGAGTCTTTGGCCAAGGAGTTGTAGGCCATTTCATTAGAGATGTGCTAGACAGACAAAAACTAAAGCATAAGCCTTCCTCATGTTTAAATTGGTATGAAAAAGAGGGAGGAAGAGAGATGAACTACAAATGATCTGAAAGCAAAATTTTGACAACAGAATCTTAAATTTTCAAACATGAGAACTGGACCACATAGGTAAAATGTCATATGCTCTTGGGACAGGCCTATGATCACCGCTTATTAGGAGACTAATGATCAGCTCCCATCCATCTCATGAATGCCCTGTTGGACAGGCATTATTATTTGAAACTTGATACAAACTGATCATCTTGTTGCTTACTCTCTCCTCCTCAATCTACCTCAAAGAAAGCCTATGTATATGTGTACTGGTGTTTACTTGACAGCTATATTCATGAGTTATCTCTTCATATATTGATTTGATTAGCTTCTTATTGTCCTCTCCAAAGACTAATGTGTTGCAATTAATGAAAATTCATGATGACAGGTGATGTGATGTCATTTTAGAAAGTCAGGACTCAAGTTTGCCATTTTAGTACATCTGCACTGTGTATTATTGTATATGTTTATGCTGGCTCATGCTAATCATATGGTCATGCATTGTTGGCTAGACAATCAGTTTAGATAACAGTGATTTCTTGATTATTTGTTGTATGGCATTATTTTTTTTGATTCACTTGTGTGTAGGATAGTAGGTAATTATTGAAATGCTGCCATTAAAAAGAGCGGGCTGAGAATCTGTCAATTTTAAAAGATGTTTAAAGAGTCTTTGGCCAAGGAGTTGTAGGCCATTTCATTAGAGATGTGCTAGACAGACAAAAACTAAAGCATAAGCCTTCCTCATGTTTAAATTGGTATGAAAAAGAGGGAGGAGGAGAGATGAACTACCAATGATCTGAAAGCAAAATTTTGACAACAGAATCTTAAATTTTCAAACATGAGAACTGGACCACATAGGTAAAATGTCATATGCCCTGTGGGACAGGCCTATGATCACCGCTTATTAGGAGACTAATGATCAGCTCCCATCCATCTCATGAATGCCCTGTGGGACAGGCATTATTATTTGAAACTTGATCCAAACTGATCATCTGGTTGCTTACTCTCTCCTCCTCAATCTACCTCAAAGAAAGCCTATGTATATGTCTACTGGTGTTTTCTAGACAGCTATATTCATGAGTTATCTGTTCATATATTGATTTGATTAGCTTCTTATTGTCCTCTCCAAAGACTAATGTGTTGCAATTAATGAAAATTCATGATGACAGGTGATGTGATGTCATTTTAGAAAGTCAGGACTCAAGTTTGCCATTTTAGTACATCTGCACTGTGTATTATTGTATATGTTTATGCTGGCTCATGCTAATCATATGGTCATGCATTGTTGGCTAGACAATAAGTTTAGATAACAGTGATTTCTCGATTATTTGTTGTAAGGCATTATTTTTTTTGATTCACTTGTGTGTAGGAAAGTAGGTAATTATTGAAATACTGCCATTACAAAGAGCGGGCTGAGAATCTGTCAATTTTAAAAGATGTTTAAAGAGTGTTTGGCCAAGGAGTTCTAGGCCATTTCATTAGATATGTGCTAGACAGACAAAAAGTAAAGCATAAGCCTTCCTCATGTTTAAATTGGTATGAAAAAGAGGGAGGAGGAGAGATGAACTACAAATGATCTGAAAGCAAAATTTTGACAACAGAATCTTAAATTTTCAAACATGAGAACTGGACCACATAGGTAAAATGTCATATGCTCTTGGGACAGGCCTATGATCACCGCTTATTAGGAGACTAATGATCAGCTCCCATCCATCTCATGAATGCCCTGTGGGACAGGCATTATTATTTGAAACTTGATCCAAACTGATCATCTTGTTGCTTACTCTCTCCTCCTCAATCTACCTCAAAGAAAGCCTGTATATATGTGTACTGGTGTTTACTTGACAGCTATATTCATGAGTTATCTGTTCATATATTGATTTGATTAGCTTGTTATTGTCCTCTCAAAAGTCTAATGTGTTGCAATTAATGAAAATTCATGATGACAGGTGATGTGATGTCATTTTAGAAAGTCAGGACTCAAGTTTGCCATTTTAGTACATCTGCACTGTGTATTATTGTATAGATTTATGCTGGTTTATGCTATTCCTAGGGTCATGCATTGTTGGCTAGACAATCAGTATAGATAACAGTGATTTCTCGATTGATTGTTGTATGGCATTATTTTTTTTGATTCACTTGTGTGTAGGACAGTAGGTAATTATTGAAATGCTGCCATTACAAAGAGCGGGCTGAGAATCTGTCAATTTTAAAAGATGTTTAAAGAGTCTTTGGCCAAGGAGTTGTAGGCCATTTCATTAGAGATGTGCTAGACAGACAAAAACTAAAGCATAAGCCTTCCTCATGTTTAAATTGGTATGAAAAAGAGGGAGGAAGAGAGATGAACTACAAATGATCTGAAAGCAAAATTTTGACAACAGAATCTTAAATTTTCAAACATGAGAACTGGACCACATAGGTAAAATGTCATATGCTCTTGGGACAGGCCTATGATCACCGCTTATTAGGAGACTAATGATCAGCTCCCATCCATCTCATGAATGCCCTGTTGGACAGGCATTATTATTTGAAACTTGATACAAACTGATCATCTTGTTGCTTACTCTCTCCTCCTCAATCTACCTCAAAGAAAGCCTATGTATATGTGTACTGGTGTTTACTTGACAGCTATATTCATGAATTATCTCTTCATATATTGATTTGATTAGCTTCTTATTGTCCTCTCCAAAGACTAATGTGTTGCAATTAATGAAAATTCATGATGACAGGTGATGTGATGTCATTTTAGAAAGTCAGGACTCAAGTTTGCCATTTTAGTACATCTGCACTGTGTATTATTGTATATGTTTATGCTGGCTCATGCTAATCATATGGTCATGCATTGTTGGCTAGACAATCAGTTTAGATAACAGTGATTTCTTGATTATTTGTTGTATGGCATTATTTTTTTTGATTCACTTGTGTGTAGGATAGTAGGTAATTATTGAAATGCTGCCATTAAAAAGAGCGGGCTGAGAATCTGTCAATTTTAAAAGATGTTTAAAGAGTCTTTGGCCAAGGAGTTGTAGGCCATTTCATTAGAGATGTGCTAGACAGACAAAAACTAAAGCATAAGCCTTCCTCATGTTTAAATTGGTATGAAA
The DNA here is from genome assembly GCA_947462335.1 of Harmothoe impar. Lineage (NCBI taxonomy): Eukaryota > Metazoa > Annelida > Polychaeta > Phyllodocida > Polynoidae > Harmothoe > Harmothoe impar. The sequence goes on along the minus strand of OX381710.1, from coordinate 83,338,508 downwards.
AAGAGGGAGGAGGAGAGATGAACTACAAATGATCTGAAAGCAAAATTTTGACAACAGAATCTTAAATTTTCAAACATGAGAACTGGACCACATAGGTAAAATGTCATATGCTCTGTGGGACAGGCCTATGATCACCGCTTATTAGGAGACTAATGATCAGCTCCCATCCATCTCATGAATGCCCTGTGGGACAGGCATTATTATTTGAAACTTGATCCAAACTGATCATCTTGTTGCTTACTCTCTCCTCCTCAGTCTACCTCAAAGAAAGCCTATGTATATGTGTACTGGTGTTTACCTGACAGCTATATTCATGAGTTATCTCTTCATATATTGATTTGATTAGCTTCTTATTGTCCTCTCCAAAGTCTTATGTGTTGCAATTAATGAAAATTCATGATGATAGGTGATGTGATGTCATTTTAGAAAGTCAGGACTCATGTTTGCCATTTTAGTACATCTGCACTGTGTATTATTGTATAGATTTATGCTGGCTCATGCTAATCATATGGTCATGCATTGTTGGCTAGACAATCAGTATAGATAACAGTGATTTCTCTATTGATTGTTGTATGGCATTATTTTTTTTGATTCACTTGTGTGTAGGACAGTAGGTAATTATTGAAATACTGCCATTACAAAGAGCGGGCTGAGAATCTGTCAATTTTAAAAGATGTTTAAAGAGTCTTTGGCCAAGGAGTTGTAGGGCATTTCATTAGAGATGTGCTAGACAGACAACAACTAAAGCATAAGCCTTCCTCATGTTTAAATAGGTATGAAAAAGAGGGAGGAGGAGAGATGAACTACAAATGATCTGAAAGCAAAATTTTGACAACAGAATCTTAAATTTTCAAACATGAGAACTGGACCACATAGGTAAAATGTCATATGCCCTGTGGGACAGGCCTATGATCACCGCTTATTAGGAGACTAATGTTCAGCTCCCATCCATCTCATGAATGCCCTGTGGGACAGGCATTATTATTTGAAACTTGATCCAAACTGATCATCTTGTTGCTTACTCTCTCCTCCTCAATCTACCTCAAAGAAAGCCTGTATATATGTGTGCTGGTGTTTACTTGACAGCTATATTCAAGAGTTATCTGTTCATATATTGATTTGATTAGCTTGGTATTGTCCTCTCAAAAAATCTAATGTGTTGCGATTAATGAAAATTCATGATGACAGGTGATGTGATGTCATTTTAGAAAGTCAGGACTCAAGTTTGCCATTTTAGTACATCTGCACTGTGTATTATTGTATAGATTTATGCTGGTTTATGCTATTCATAGGGTCATGCATTGTTGGCTAGACAATCAGTATAGATAACAGTGATTTCTCGATTGATTGTTGTATGGCTTCTTTTTTTTTGGATTCACTTGTGTGTAGGACAGTAGGTTATTATTGAAATACTGCCATTACAAAGAGCAGGCTGAGAATCTGTCAATTTTAAAAGATGTTTAAAGAGTGTTTGGCCAAGGAGTTGTAGGCCATTTCATTAGAGATGTGCTAGACAGACAAAAACTAAAGCATAAGCCTTCCTCATGTTTAAATTGGTATGAAAAAGAGGGAGGAGGAGAGATGAACTAAAAATGATCTGAAAGCAAAATTTTGACAACAGAATCTTAAATTTTCAAACATGAGAACTGGACCACATAGGTAAAATGTCATATGCCCTGTGGGACAGGCCTATGATCACCGCTTATTAGGAGACTAATGTTCAGCTCCCATCCATCTCATGAATGCCCTGTGGGACAGGCATTATTATTTGAAACTTGATCCAAACTGATCGTCTTGTTGCTTACTCTCTCCTCCTCAATCTACCTCAAAGAAAGCCTATGTATATGTGTACTGGTGTTTACTTGACAGCTATATTCATGAGTTATCTGTTCATATATTGATTGAATTAGCTTGTTATTGTCCTCTCCAAAGTCTAATGTGTTGCAATTAATGAAAATTCATGATGACAGCTGATGTGATGTCATTTTAGAAAGTCAGGACTCAAGTTTGCCATTTTAGTACATCTGCACTGTGTATTATTGTATATGTTTATGCTGGCTCATGCTAATCATATGGTCATGCATTGTTGGCTAGACAATCAGTTTAGATAACAGTGATTTCTCGATTGATTGTTGTATGGCATTATTTTTTTTGATTCACTTGTGTGTAGGACAGTAGGAAATTATTGAAATACTGCCATTACAAAGAGCAGGCTGAGAATCTGTCAATTTTAAAAGATGGTTAAAGAGTGTTTGGCCAAGGAGTTGTAGGCCATTTCATTAGAGATGTGCTAGACAGACAAAAACTAAAGCATAAGCCTTCCTTATGTTTAAATTGGTATGAAAAAGAGGGAGGAGGAGAGATGAACTACAAATGATCTGAAAGCAAAATTTTGACAACAGAATCTTAAATTTTCAAACATGAGAACTGGACCACATAGGTAAAATGTCATATGCCCTGTGGGACAGGCCTATGATCACCGCTTATTAGGAGACTAATGATCAGCTCCCATCCATCTCATGAATGCCCTGTGGGACAGGCATTATTATTTGAAACTTGATCCAAACTGATCATCTTGTTGCTTACTCTCTCCTCCTCAATCTACCTCAAAGAAAGCCTGTATATATGTGTACTGGTGTTTACTTGACAGCTATATTCAAGAGTTATCTGTTCATATATTGATTTGATTAGCTTGGTATTGTCCTCTCAAAAAATCTAATGTGTTGCGATTAATGAAAATTCATGATGACAGGTGATGTGATGTCATTTTAGAAAGTCAGGACTCAAGTTTGCCATTTTAGTACATCTGCACTGTGTATTATTGTATAGATTTATGCTGGTTTATGCTATTCATAGGGTCATGCATTGTTGGCTAGACAATCAGTATAGTTAACAGTGATTTCTCGATTGATTGTTGTATGGCTTTTTTTTTTTTTGATTCACTTGTGTGTAGGACAGTAGGTAATTATTGAAATACTGCCATTACAAAGAGCAGGCTGAGAATCTGTCAATTTTAAAAGATGTTTAAAGAGTGTTTGGCCAAGGAGTTGTAGGCCATTTCATTAGAGATGTGCTAGACAGACAAAAACTAAAGCATAAGCCTTCCTCATGTTTAAATTGGTATGAAAAAGAGGGAGGAGGAGAGATGAACTACAAATGATCTGAAAGCAAAATTTTGACAACAGAATCTTAAATTTTCAAACATGTGAACTGGACCACATAGGTAAAATGTCATATGCCCTGTGGGACAGGCCTATGATCACCGCTTATTAGGAGACTAATGTTCAGCTCCCATCCATCTCATGAATGCCCTGTGGGACAGGCATTATTATTTGAAACTTGATCCAAACTGATCATCTTGTTGCTTACTCTCTCCTCCTCAATCTACCTCAAAGAAAGCCTGTATATATGTGTACTGGTGTTTACTTGACAGCTATATTCATGAGTTATCTGTTCATATATTGATTTGATTAGCTTGGTATTGTCCTCTCAAGAAATCTAATGTGTTGCGATTAATGAAAATTCATGATGACAGGTGATGTGATGTCATTTTAGAAAGTCAGGACTCAAGTTTGCCATTTTAGTACATCTGCACTGTGTATTATTGTATAGATTTATGCTGGTTTATGCTATTCATAGGGTCATGCATTGTTGGCTAGACAATCAGTATAGATAACAGTGATTTCTCGATTGATTGTTGTATGGCTTGCTTTTTTTTGATTCACTTGTGTGTAGGACAGTAGGTTATTATTGAAATACTGCCATTACAAAGAGCAGGCTGAGAATCTGTCAATTTTAAAAGATGTTTAAAGAGTGTTTGGCCAAGGAGTTGTAGGCCATTTCATTAGAGATGTGCTAGACAGACAAAAACTAAAGCATAAGCCTTCCTCATGTTTAAATTGGTATGAAAAAGGGGGAGGAGGAGAGATGAACTACAAATGATCTGAAAGCAAAATTTTGACAACAGAATCTTAAATTTTCAAACATGAGAACTGGACCACATAGGTAAAATGTCATATGCCCTGTGGGACAGGCCTATGATCACCGCTTATTAGGAGACTAATGTTCAGCTCCCATCCATCTCATGAATGCCCTGTGGGACAGGCATTATTATTTGAAACTTGATCCAAACTGATCATCTTGTTGCTTACTCTCTCCTCCTCAATCTACCTCAAAGAAAGCCTGTATATATGTGTACTGGTGTTTACTTGACAGCTATATTCATGAGTTATCTGTTCATATATTGATTTGATTAGCTTGTTATTGTCCTCTCCAAAGTCTAATGTGTTGCGATTAATGAAAATTCATGATGACAGGTGATGTGATGTCATTTTAGAAAGTCAGGACTCAAGTTTGCCATTTTAGTACATCTGCACTGTGTATTATTGTATAGATTTATGCTGGTTTATGCTATTCATAGGGTCATGCATTGTTGGCTAGACAATCAGTATAGATAACAGTGACTTCTCGATTGATTGTTGTATGGCTTTTTTTTTTTGATTCACTTGTGTGTAGGACAGTAGGTAATTATTGAAATACTGCCATTACAAAGAGCAGGCTGAGAATCTGTCAATTTTAAAAGATGTTTAAAGAGTGTTTGGCCAAGGAGTTGTAGGCCATTTCATTAGAGATGTGCTAGACAGACAAAAACTAAAGCATAAGCCTTCCTCATGTTTAAATTGGTATGACAAAGAGGGAGGAGGAGAGATGAACTACAAATGATCTGAAAGCAAAATTTTGACAACAGCATCTTAAATTTTCAAACATGAGAACTGGACCACATAGGTAAAATGTCATATGCCCTGTGGGACAGGCCTATGATCACCGCTTATTAGGAGACTAATGTTCAGCTCCCATCCATCTCATGAATGCCCTGTGGGACAGGCATTATTATTTGAAACTTGATCCAAACTGATCATCTTGTTGCTTATGCTCTCCTCCTCAATCTACCTCAAAGAAAGCCTATGTATATGGCTCACTCTCACCAGATCGATGCAACTATTTTTTAGACGTTCATGATCGGCGGACGTACATGATCGGCGGAAGAACATGATCGGTGACTTACATGATCGGTGACGTACATGCTCGGTGACGTACATGATCGGGAGTTATTGACTGCCCTACCCTTTCTGACCATGTTAAAACATAAATATATCTTACCAAGGTGTGCATATGGTGTGTGTCTTGACATGTTCTATGTTAGAAATGTCTAGATGCGACTATTAAGATATTTTTAATTGACATTTCGATAACGATCATGTACGTCATGTGACGTACATGATCGATGACGTACATGATCGGTGATTTATTGGCTGCCTTACCCTTTCCTACCATGACAAAACATAAATAAACCTTACCAGGGTGTACATATGATGTGTGTCTTGACATGTAATATGTTAGAAATGTCTAGATGCGACTATTAAGATAATTTTAATTGACATTTCAATACTGATCATGTACGTCATGTGACGTACATGATCGGTTGTACATTGATCCACCCTCATTTTGACCCATTTCTGACCATGTTTAAAACATAAATCAATCCTAGCAAGGTGTACATATGATGTAGGTCTAAATATGTATAATCATAGACATGTAAAGCAGTGGGTAATAAGAAAATTTTACATGACATTCCAAACCGATCATGTACGTCATGTGACGTACATGATCGGTTGTACATTGATCCCCCCCCTCTTTGGCCCCTATTAATATTTAGGGAGTTATTTTTTCCTAAGAAACTTCCCAAGACTACATTACAGCCAGTAGGTATAGTTATATAAGTTAAATAGCGGAGTAAAGGGGGCCTTAGGGGGATATTGTAGTTTTCCGATCATGTACGTCCGCCGATCATGTACGTCCACCGATCATGTACGTCACTTTTTTAGTTGCAATGATTTGGTGAGAGTGAGCCATATGTGTACTGGTGTTTACTTGACAGCTATATTCAAGAGTTATCTGTTCATATATTGATTTGATTAGCTTGTTATTGTCTTCTCAAAAGTCTAATGTGTTGCGATTAATGAAAATTCATGATGACAGGTGATGTGATGTCATTTTAGAAAGTCAGGACTCAAGTTTGCCATTTTAGTACATCTGCACTGTGAATTATTGTATAGATTTATGCTGGTTTATGCTATTCATATGGTCATGCATTGTTGGCTAGACAATCAGTATAGATAACAGTGATTTCTCGATTGATTGTTGTATGGCATTATTTTTTTTGATTAACTTGTGTGTAGGACAGTAGGTAATTATTGAAATACTGCCATTACAAAGAGCAGGCTGAGAATCTGTCAATTTTAAAAGATGTTTAAAGAGTGTTTGGCCAAGGAGTTGTAGGCCATTTCTTTAGAGATGTGCTAGACAGACAAAAACTAAAGCATAAGCCTTCCTCATGTCTAAATTGGTATGAAAAAGAGGGAGGAGGAGAGATGAACTACAAATGATCTGAAAGCAAAATTTTGACAACAGAATCTTAAATTTTCAAACATGAGAACTGGACCACATAGGTAAAATGTCATATGCCCTGTGGGACAGGCCTATGATCACCGCTTATTAGGAGACTAATGTTCAGCTCCCATCCATCTCATGAATGCCCTGTGGGACAGGCATTATTATTTGAAACTTGATCCAAACTGATCATCTTGTTGCTTACTCTCTCCTCCTCAATCTACCTCAAAGAAAGCCTGTATATATGTGTACTGGTGTTTACTTGACAGCTATATTCATGAGTTATCTGTTCATATATTGATTTGATTAGCTTCTTATTGTCCTCTCCAAAGTCTAATGTGTTGCGATTAATGAAAATTCATGATGACAGGTGATGTGATGTCATTTTAGAAAGTCAGGACTCAAGTTTGCCATTTTAGTACATCTGCACTGTGTATTATTGAATAGATTTATGCTGGTTTATGCTACTCATAGGGTCATGCATTGTTGGCTAGACAATCAGTATAGATAACAGTGATTTCTCGATTGATTGTTGTATGGCATTATTTTTTTTGATTCACTTGTGTATAGGACAGTAGGTAATTATTGAAATACTGCCATTACAAAGAGCAGGCTGAGAATCTGTCAATTTTAAAAGATGTTTAAAGAGTGTTTGGCCAAGGAGTTGTAGGCCATTTCATTAGAGATGTGCTAGACAGACAAAAACTAAAGCATAAGCCTTCCTCATGTTTAAATTGGTATGAAAAAGAGGAAGGAGGAGAGATGAACTACAAATGATCTGAAAGCAAAATTTTGTCAACAGAATCTTAAATTTTCAAACATGAGAACTGGACCACATAGGTAAAATGTCATATGCCCTGTGGGACAGGCCTATGATCACCGCTTATTAGGAGACTAATGATCAGCTCCCATCCATCTCATGAATGCCCTGTGGGACAGGCATTATTATTTGAAACTTGATCCAAACTGATCATCTTGTTGCTTACTCTCTCCTCCTCAATCTACCTCAAAGAAAGCCTGTATATATGTGTACTGGTGTTTACTTGACAGCTATATTCAAGAGTTATCTGTTCATATATTGATTTGATTAGCTTGGTATTGTCCTCTCAAAAAATCTAATGTGTTGCGATTAATGAAAATTCATGATGACAGGTGATGTGATGTCATTTTAGAAAGTCAGGACTCAAGTTTGCCATTTTAGTACATCTGCACTGTGTATTATTGTATAGATTTATGCTGGTTTATGCTATTCATAGGGTCATGCATTGTTGGCTAGACAATCAGTATAGTTAACAGTGATTTCTGGATTGATTGTTGTATGGCTTTTTTTTTTTTTGATTCACTTGTGTGTAGGACAGTAGGTAATTATTGAAATACTGCCATTACAAAGAGCAGGCTGAGAATCTGTCAATTTTAAAAGATGTTTAAAGAGTGTTTGGCCAAGGAGTTGTAGGCCATTTCATTAGAGATGTGCTAGACAGACAAAAACTAAAGCATAAGCCTTCCTCATGTTTAAATTGGTATGAAAAAGAGGGAGGAGGAGAGATGAACTACAAATGATCTGAAAGCAAAATTTTGACAACAGAATCTTAAATTTTCAAACATGTGAACTGGACCACATAGGTAAAATGTCATATGCCCTGTGGGACAGGCCTATGATCACCGCTTATTAGGAGACTAATGTTCAGCTCCCATCCATCTCATGAATGCCCTGTGGGACAGGCATTATTATTTGAAACTTGATCCAAACTGATCATCTTGTTGCTTACTCTCTCCTCCTCAATCTACCTCAAAGAAAGCCTGTATATATGTGTACTGGTGTTTACTTGACAGCTATATTCATGAGTTATCTGTTCATATATTGATTTGATTAGCTTGGTATTGTCCTCTCAAGAAATCTAATGTGTTGTGATTAATGAAAATTCATGATGACAGGTGATGTGATGTCATTTTAGAAAGTCAGGACTCAAGTTTGCCATTTTAGTACATCTGCACTGTGTATTATTGTATAGATTTATGCTGGTTTATGCTATTCATAGGGTCATGCATTGTTGGCTAGACAATCAGTATAGATAACAGTGATTTCTCGATTGATTGTTGTATGGCTTGCTTTTTTTTGATTCACTTGTGTGTAGGACAGTAGGTTATTATTGAAATACTGCCATTACAAAGAGCAGGCTGAGAATCTGTCAATTTTAAAAGATGTTTAAAGAGTGTTTGGCCAAGGAGTTGTAGGCCATTTCATTAGAGATGTGCTAGACAGACAAAAACTAAAGCATAAGCCTTCCTCATGTTTAAATTGGTATGAAAAAGGGGGAGGAGGAGAGATGAACTACAAATGATCTGAAAGCAAAATTTTGACAACAGAATCTTAAATTTTCAAACATGAGAACTGGACCACATAGGTAAAATGTCATATGCCCTGTGGGACAGGCCTATGATCACCGCTTATTAGGAGACTAATGTTCAGCTCCCATCCATCTCATGAATGCCCTGTGGGACAGGCATTATTATTTGAAACTTGATCCAAACTGATCATCTTGTTGCTTACTCTCTCCTCCTCAATCTACCTCAAAGAAAGCCTGTATATATGTGTACTGGTGTTTACTTGACAGCTATATTCATGAGTTATCTGTTCATATATTGATTTGATTAGCTTGTTATTGTCCTCTCCAAAGTCTAATGTGTTGCGATTAATGAAAATTCATGATGACAGGTGATGTGATGTCATTTTAGAAAGTCAGGACTCAAGTTTGCCATTTTAGTACATCTGCACTGTGTATTATTGTATAGATTTAAGCTGGTTTATGCTATTCATAGGGTCATGCATTGTTGGCTAGACAATCAGTATAGATAACAGTGACTTCTCGATTGATTGTTGTATGGCTTTTTTTTTTTGATTCACTTGTGTGTAGGACAGTAGGTAATTATTGAAATACTGCCATTACAAAGAGCAGGCTGAGAATCTGTCAATTTTAAAAGATGTTTAAAGAGTGTTTGGCCAAGGAGTTGTAGGCCATTTCATTAGAGATGTGCTAGACAGACAAAAACTAAAGCATAAGCCTTCCTCATGTTTAAATTGGTATGACAAAGAGGGAGGAGGAGAGATGAACTACAAATGATCTGAAAGCAAAATTTTGACAACAGCATCTTAAATTTTCAAACATGAGAACTGGACCACATAGGTAAAATGTCATATGCCCTGTGGGACAGGCCTATGATCACCGCTTATTAGGAGACTAATGTTCAGCTCCCATCCATCTCATGAATGCCCTGTGGGACAGGCATTATTATTTGAAACTTGATCCAAACTGATCATCTTGTTGCTTATGCTCTCCTCCTCAATCTACCTCAAAGAAAGCCTATGTATATGGCTCACTCTCACCAGATCGATGCAACTATTTTTTAGACGTTCATGATCGGCGGACGTACATGATCGGCGGAAGAACATGATCGGTGACTTACATGATCGGTGACGTACATGCTCGGTGACGTACATGATCGGGAGTTATTGACTGCCCTACCCTTTCTGACCATGTTAAAACATAAATATATCTTACCAAGGTGTGCATATGGTGTGTGTCTTGACATGTTCTATGTTAGAAATGTCTAGATGCGACTATTAAGATATTTTTAATTGACATTTCGATAACGATCATGTACGTCATGTGACGTACATGATCGATGACGTACATGATCGGTGATTTATTGGCTGCCTTACCCTTTCCTACCATGACAAAACATAAATAAACCTTACCAGGGTGTACATATGATGTGTGTCTTGACATGTAATATGTTAGAAATGTCTAGATGCGACTATTAAGATAATTTTAATTGACATTTCAATACTGATCATGTACGTCATGTGACGTACATGATCGGTTGTACATTGATCCACCCTCATTTTGACCCATTTCTGACCATGTTTAAAACATAAATCAATCCTAGCAAGGTGTACATATGATGTAGGTCTAAATATGTATAATCATAGACATGTAAAGCAGTGGGTAATAAGAAAATTTTACATGACATTCCAAACCGATCATGTACGTCATGTGACGTACATGATCGGTTGTACATTGATCCCCCCCCTCTTTGGCCCCTATTAATATTTAGGGAGTTATTTTTTCCTAAGAAACTTCCCAAGACTACATTACAGCCAGTAGGTATAGTTATATAAGTTAAATAGCGGAGTAAAGGGGGCCTTAGGGGGATATTGTAGTTTTCCGATCATGTACGTCCGCCGATCATGTACGTCCACCGATCATGTACGTCACTTTTTTAGTTGCAATGATTTGGTGAGAGTGAGCCATATGTGTACTGGTGTTTACTTGACAGCTATATTCAAGAGTTATCTGTTCATATATTGATTTGATTAGCTTGTTATTGTCTTCTCAAAAGTCTAATGTGTTGCGATTAATGAAAATTCATGATGACAGGTGATGTGATGTCATTTTAGAAAGTCAGGACTCAAGTTTGCCATTTTAGTACATCTGCACTGTGAATTATTGTATAGATTTATGCTGGTTTATGCTATTCATATGGTCATGCATTGTTGGCTAGACAATCAGTATAGATAACAGTGATTTCTCGATTGATTGTTGTATGGCATTATTTTTTTTGATTAACTTGTGTGTAGGACAGTAGGTAATTATTGAAATACTGCCATTACAAAGAGCAGGCTGAGAATCTGTCAATTTTAAAAGATGTTTAAAGAGTGTTTGGCCAAGGAGTTGTAGGCCATTTCTTTAGAGATGTGCTAGACAGACAAAAACTAAAGCATAAGCCTTCCTCATGTCTAAATTGGTATGAAAAAGAGGGAGGAGGAGAGATGAACTACAAATGATCTGAAAGCAAAATTTTGACAACAGAATCTTAAATTTTCAAACATGAGAACTGGACCACATAGGTAAAATGTCATATGCCCTGTGGGACAGGCCTATGATCACCGCTTATTAGGAGACTAATGTTCAGCTCCCATCCATCTCATGAATGCCCTGTGGGACAGGCATTATTATTTGAAACTTGATCCAAACTGATCATCTTGTTGCTTACTCTCTCCTCCTCAATCTACCTCAAAGAAAGCCTGTATATATGTGTACTGGTGTTTACTTGACAGCTATATTCATGAGTTATCTGTTCATATATTGATTTGATTAGCTTCTTATTGTCCTCTCCAAAGTCTAATGTGTTGCGATTAATGAAAATTCATGATGACAGGTGATGTGATGTCATTTTAGAAAGTCAGGACTCAAGTTTGCCATTTTAGTACATCTGCACTGTGTATTATTGAATAGATTTATGCTGGTTTATGCTATTCATAGGGTCATGCATTGTTGGCTAGACAATCAGTATAGATAACAGTGATTTCTCGATTGATTGTTGTATGGCATTATTTTTTTTGATTCACTTGTGTATAGGACAGTAGGTAATTATTGAAATACTGCCATTACAAAGAGCAGGCTGAGAATCTGTCAATTTTAAAAGATGTTTAAAGAGTGTTTGGCCAAGGAGTTGTAGGCCATTTCATTAGAGATGTGCTAGACAGACAAAAACTAAAGCATAAGCCTTCCTCATGTTTAAATTGGTATGAAAAAGAGGAAGGAGGATAGATGAACTACAAATGATCTGAAAGCAAAATTTTGTCAACAGAATCTTAAATTTTCAAACATGAGAACTGGACCACATAGGTAAATGTCATATGCCCTGTGGGACAGGCCTATGATCACCTCTTATTAGGAGACTAATGATCAGCTCCCATCCATCTCATGAATGCCCTGTGGGACAGGCATTATTATTTGAAACTTGATCCAAACTGATCATCTTGTTGCTTACTCTCTCCTCCTCAATCTACCTCAAAGAAAGCCTGTATATATGTGTACTGGTGTTTACTTGACAGCTATATTCATGAGTTATCTGTTCATATATTGATTTGATTAGCTTGTTATTGTCCTCTCAAAAGTCTAATGTGTTGCGATTAATGAAAATTCATGATGACAGGTGATGTGATGTCATTTTAGAAAGTCAGGACTCAAGTTTGCCATTTTAGTACATCTGCACTGTGTATTATTGTATAGATTTATGCTGGTTTATGCTATTCATAGGGTCATGCATTGTTGGCTAGACAATCAGTATAGATAACAGTGATTTCTCGATTGATTGTTGTATGGCATTATTTTTTTTGATTCACTTGTGTGTAGGACAGTAGGTAATTATTGAAATACTGCCATTACAAAGAGCAGGCTGAGAATCTGTCAATTTTAAAAGATGTTTAAAGAGTGCTTGGCCAAGGAGTTGTAGGCCATTTCATTAGAGATGTGCTAGACAGACAAAAACTAAAGCATAAGCCTTCCTCATGTTTAAATTGGTATGAAAAAGAGGGAGGAGGAGAGATGAACTACAAATGATCTGAAAGCAAAATTTTGACAACAGAATCTTAAATTTTCAAACATGAGAACTGGACCACATAGGTAAAATGTCATATGCCCTGTGGGACAGGCCTATGATCACCGCTTATTATGAGACTAATGATCAGCTCCCATCCATCTCATGAATGCCCTGTGGGACAGGCATTATTATTTGAAACTTGATCCAAACTGATCATCTTGTTGCTTACTCTCTCCTCCTCAATCTACCTCAAAGAAAGCCTGTATATATGTGTACTGGTGTTTACTTGACAGCTATATTCATGAGTTATCTGTTCATATATTGATTTGATTAGCTTCTTATTGTCCTCTCCAAAGTCTAATGTGTTGCGATTAATGAAAATTCATGATGACAGGTGATGTGATGTCATTTTAGAAAGTCAGGACTCAAGTTTGCCATTTTAGTACATCTGCACTGTGTATTATTGTATAGATTTATGCTGGTTTATGCTATTCATAGGGTCATGCATTGTTGGCTAGACAATCAGTATAGATAACAGTGATTTCTCGATTGATTGTTGTATGGCATTATTTTTTTTGATTAACTTGTGTGTAGGACAGTAGGTAATTATTGAAATACTGCCATTACAAAGTGCAGGCTGAGAATCTGTCAATTTTAAAAGATGTTTAAAGAGTGTTTGGCCAAGGAGTTGTAGGCCATTTCATTAGAGATGTGCTAGACAGACAAAAACTAAAGCATAAGCCTTCCTCATGTTTAAATTGGTATGAAAAAGAGGGAGGAGGAGAGATGAACTACAAATGATCTGAAAGCAAAATTTTGACAACAGAATCTTAAATTTTCAAACATGAGAACTGGACCACATAGGTAAAATGTCATATGCCCTGTGGGACAGGCCTATGATCACCGCTTATTAGGAGACTAATGATCAGCTCCCATCCATCTCATGAATGCCCTGTGGGACAGGCATTATTATTTGAAACTTGATCCAAACTGATCATCTTGTTGCTTACTCTCTCCTCCTCAATCTACCTCAAAGAAAGCCTGTATATATGTGTACTGATGTTTACTAGACAGCTATATTCAAGAGTTATCTGTTCATATATTGATTTGATTAGCTTGTTATTGTCCTCTCAAAAAATCTAATGTGTTGCGATTAATGAAAATTCATGATGACAGGTGATGTGATGTCATTTTAGAAAGTCAGGACTCAAGTTTGCCATTTTAGTACATCTGCACTGTGTATTATTGTATAGATTTATGCTGGTTTATGCTAGACAATCAGTATAGATAACAGTGATTTCTCGATTGATTGTTGTATGGCATTATTTTTTTTGATTCACTTGTGTGTAGGACAGTAGGTAATTATTGAAATACTGCCATTACAAAGAGCAGGCTGAGAATCTGTCAATTTTAAAAGATGTTTAAAGAGTGTTTGGCCAAGGAGTTGTAGGCCATTTCATTAGAGATGTGCTAGACAGACAAAAACTAAAGCATAAGCCTTCCTCATGTTTAAATTGATATGAAAAAGAGGGAGGAGGAGAGATGAACTACAAATGATCTGAAAGCAAAATTTTGTCAACAGAATCTTAAATTTTCAAACATGAGAACTGGACCACATAGGTAAAATGTCATATGCCCTGTGGGACAGGCCTATGATCACCGCTTATTAGGAGACTAATGATCAGCTCCCATCCATCTCATGAATGCCCTGTGGGACAGGCATTATTATTTGAAACTTGATCCAAACTGATCATCTTGTTGCTCACTCTCTCCTCCTCAATCTACCTCAAAGAAAGCCTGTATATATGTGTACTGGTATTTACTTGACAGCTATATTCATGAGTTATCTGTTCATATATTGATTTGATTAGCTTGTTATTGTCCTCTCAAAAGTCTAATGTGTTGCGATTAATGAAAATTCATGATGACAGGTGATGTGATGTCATTTTAGAAAGTCAGGACTCAAGTTTGCCATTTTAGTACATCTGCACTGTGTATTATTTTATAGATTTATGCTGGTTTATGCTATTCATAGGGTCATGCATTGTTGGCTAGACAATCAGTATAGATAACAGTGATTTCTCGATTGATTGTTGTATGGCATTATTTTTTTTGATTCACTTGTGTGTAGGACAGTAGGTCATTATTGAAATACTGCCATTACAAAGAGCAGGCTGAGAATCTGTCAATTTTAAAAGATGTTTAAAGAGTGTTTGGCCAAGGAGTTGTAGGCCATTTCATTAGAGATGTGCTAGACAGACAAAAACTAAAGCATAAGCCTTCCTCATGTTTAAATTGATATGAAAAAGAGGGAGGAGGAGAGATGAACTACAAATGATCTGAAAGCAAAATTTTGACAACAGAATCTTAAATTTTCAAACATGAGAACTGGACCACATAGGTAAAATGTCATATGCCCTGTGGGACAGGCCTATGATCACCGCTTATTAGGAGACTAATGATCAGCTCCCATCCATCTCATGAATGCCCTGTGGGACAGGCATTATTATTTGAAACTTGATCCAAACTGATCATCTTGTTGCTTACTCTCTCCTCCTCAATCTACCTCAAAGAAAGCCTGTATATATGTGTACTGGTATTTACTTGACAGCTATATTCATGAGTTATCTGTTCATATATTGATTTGATTAGCTTGTTATTGTCCTCTCAAAAGTCTAATGTGTTGCGATTAATGAAAATTCATGATGACAGGTGATGTGATGTCATTTTAGAAAGTCAGGACTCAAGTTTGCCATTTTAGTACATCTGCACTGTGTATTATTGTATAGATTTATGCTGGTTTATGCTATTCATAGGGTCATGCATTGTTGGCTAGACAATCAGTATAGATAACAGTGATTTCTCGATTGATTGTTGTATGGCATTATTTTTTTTGATTCACTTGTGTGTAGGACAGTAGGCAATTATTGAAATACTGCCATTACAAAGAGCAGGCTGAGAATCTGTCAATTTTAAAAGATGTTTAAAGAGTGTTTGGCCAAGGAGTTGTAGGCCATTTCATTAGAGATGTGCTAGACAGACAAAAACTAAAGCATAAGCCTTCCTCATGTTTAAATTGGTATGAAAAAGAGGGAGGAGGAGAGATGAACTACAAATGAACTGAAAGCAAAATTTTGACAACAGAATCTTAAATTTTCAAACATGAGAACTGGACCACATAGGTAAAATGTCATATGCCCTGTGGGACAGGCCTATGATCACCGCTTATTAGGAGACTAATGATCAGCTCCCATCCATCTCATGAATGCCCTGTGGGACAGGCATTATTATTTGAAACTTGATCCAAACTGATCATCTTGTTGCTTACTCTCTCCTCCTCAATCTACCTCAAAGAAAGCCTGTATATATGTGTACTGGTGTTTACTTGACAGCTATATTCATGATTTATCTGTTCATATATTGATTTGATTAGCTTCTTATTGTCCTCTCCAAAGTCTAATGTGTTGCGATTAATGAAAATTCATGATGACAGGTGATGTGATGTCATTTTAGAAAGTCAGGACTCAAGTTTGCCATTTTAGTACATCTGCACTGTGTATTATTGTATAGATTTATGCTGGTTTATGCTATTCATAGGGTCATGCATTGTTGGCTAGACAATCAGTATAGATAACAGTTATTTCTCGATTGATTGTTGTATGGCATTATTTTTTTGGATTCACTTGTGTGTAGGACAGTAGGTAATTATTGAAATACTGCCATTACAAAGAGCAGGCTGAGAATCTGTCAATTTTAAAAGATGTTTAAAGAGTGTTTGGCCAAGGAATTGTAGGCCATTTCATTAGAGATGTGCTAGACAGACAAAAACTAAAGCATAAGCCTTCCTCATGTTTAAATTGGTATGAAAAAGAGGGAGGAGGAGAGATGAACTACAAATGATCTGAAAGCAAAATTTTGACAACAGAATCTTAAATTTTCAAACATGAGAACTGGAGCACATAGGTAAAATGTCATATGCCCTGTGGGACAGGCCTATGATCACCGCTTATTAGGAGACTAATGTTCAGCTCCCATCCATCTCATGAATGCCCTGTGGGACAGGCATTATTATTTGAAACTTGATCCAAACTGATCATCTTGTTGCTTACTCTCTCCTCCTCAATCTACCTCAAAGAAAGCCTGTATATATGTGTACTGGTGTTTACTTGACAGCTATATTCATGATTTATCTGTTCATATATTGATTTGATTAGCTTCTTATTGTCCTCTCCAAAGTCTAATGTGTTGCGATTAATGAAAATTCATGATGACAGGTGATGTGATGTCATTTTAGAAAGTCAGGACTCAAGTTTGCCATTTTAGTACATCTGCACTGTGTATTATTGTATAGATTTATGCTGGTTTATGCTATTCATAGGGTCATGCATTGTTGGCTAAACAATCAGTATAGATAACAGTGATTTCTCGATTGATTGTTGTATGGCATTATTTTTTTGGATTCACTTGTGTGTAGAACAGTAGGTAATTATTGAAATACTGCCATTACAAAGAGCAGGCTGAGAATCTGTCAATTTTAAAAGATGTTTAAAGAGTGTTTGGCCAAGGAGTTGTAGGCCATTTCATTAGAGATGTGCTAGACAGACAAAAACTAAAGCATAAGCCTTCCTCATGTTTAAATTGGTATGGAAAAGAGGGAGGAGGAGAGATGAACTACAAATGATCTGAAAGCAAAATTTTGACAACAGAATCTTAAATTTTCAAACATGAGAACTGGACCACATAGGTAAAATGTCATATGCCCTGTGGGACAGGCCTATGATCACCGCTTATTAGGAGACTAATGTTCAGCTCCCATCCATCTCATGAATGCCCTGTGGGACAGGCATTATTATTTGAAACTTGATCCAAACTGATCATCTTGTTGCTTACTCTCTCCTCCTCAATCTACCTCAAAGAAAGCCTGTATATATGTGTACTGGTGTTTACTTGACAGCTATATTCATGATTTATCTGTTCATATATTGATTTGATTAGCTTCTTATTGTCCTCTCCAAAGTCTAATGTGTTGCGATTAATGAAAATTCATGATGACAGGTGATGTGATGTCATTTTAGAAAGTCAGGACTCAAGTTTGCCATTTTAGTACATCTGCACTGTGTATTATTGTATAGATTTATGCTGGTTTATGCTATTCATAGGGTCATGCATTGTTGGCTAAACAATCAGTATAGATAACAGTGATTTCTCGATTGATTGTTGTATGGCATTATTTTTTTGGATTCACTTGTGTGTAGAACAGTAGGTAATTATTGAAATACTGCCATTACAAAGAGCAGGCTGAGAATCTGTCAATTTTAAAAGATGTTTAAAGAGTGTTTGGCCAAGGAGTTGTAGGCCATTTCATTAGAGATGTGCTAGACAGACAAAAACTAAAGCATAAGCCTTCCTCATGTTTAAATTGGTATGGAAAAGAGGGAGGAGGAGAGATGAACTACAAATGATCTGAAAGCAAAATTTTGACAACAGAATCTTAAATTTTCAAACATGAGAACTGGACCACATAGGTAAAATGTCATATGCCCTGTGGGACAGGCCTATGATCACCGCTTATTAGGAGACTAATGTTCAGCTCCCATCCATCTCATGAATGCCCTGTGGGACAGGCATTATTATTTGAAACTTGATCCAAACTGATCATCTTGTTGCTTACTCTCTCCTCCTCAATTTACCTCAAAGAAAGCCTGTATATATGTGTACTGGTGTTTACTTGACAGCTATATTCATGATTTATCTGTTCATATATTGATTTGATTAGCTTCTTATTGTCCTCTCCAAAGTCTAATGTGTTGCGATTAATGAAAATTCATGATGACAGGTGATGTGATGTCATTTTAGAAAGTCAGGACTCAAGTTTGCCTTTTTAGTACATCTGCACTGTGTATTATTGTATAGATTTATGCTGGTTTATGCTATTCATAGGGTCATGCATTGTTGGCTAGACAATCAGTATAGATAACAGTGATTTCTCGATTGATTGTTGTATGGCATTATTATTTTTGATTCACTTGTGTGTAGGGCAGTAGGTAATTATTGAAATACTGCCATTACAAAGAGCAGGCTGAGAATCTGTCAATTTTAAAAGATGTTTAAAGAGTGTTTGGCCAAGGAGTTGTAGGCCATTTCATTAAAGATGTGCTAGACAGACAAAAACTAAAGCATAAGCCTTCCTCATGTTTAAATCGGTATGAAAAAGAGGGAGGAGGAGAGATGAACTACAAATGATCTGAAAGCAAAATTTTGACAACAGAATCTTAAATTTTCAAACATGAGAACTGTACCACATAGGTAAAATGTCATATGCCCTGTGGGACAGGCCTATGATCACCGCTTATTAGGAGACTAATGTTCAGCTCCCATCCATCTCATGAATGCCCTGTGGGACAGGCATTATTATTTGAAACTTGATCTAAACTGATCATCTTGTTGCTTACTCTCTCCTCCTCAATCTACCTCAAAGAAAGCCTGTATATATGTGTACTGGTGTTTACTTGACAGCTATATTCATGAGTTATCTGTTCATATATTGATTTGATTAGCTTCTTATTGTCCTCTCCAAAGTCTAATGTGTTGCGATTAATGAAAATTCATGATGACAGGTGATGTGATGTCATTTTAGAAAGTCAGGACTCAAGTTTGCCATTTTAGTACATCTGCACTGTGTATTATTGTATAGATTTATGCTGGTTTATGCTATTCATAGGGTCATGCATTGTTGGCTAGACAATCAGTATAGATAACAGTGATTTCTCGATTGATTGTTGTATGGCATTATTTTTTTTGATTCACTTGTGTGTAGGACAGTAGGTAATTATTGAAATACTGCCATTACAAAGAGCAGGCTGAGAATCTGTCAATTTTAAAAGATGTTTAAAGAGTGTTTGGCCAAGGAGTTGTAGGCCATTTCATTAGAGATGTGCTAGACAGACAAAAACTAAAGCATAAGCCTTCCTCATGTTTAAATTGGTATGAAAAAAAGGGAGGAGGAGAGATGAACTACAAATGAACTGAAAGCAAAATTTTGACAACAGAATCTTAAATTTTCAAACATGAGAACTGGACCACATAGGTAAAATGTCATATGCCCTGTGGGACAGGCCTATGATCACCGCTTATTAGGAGACTTATGTTCAGCTCCCATCCATCTCATGAATGCCCTGTGGGACAGGCATTATTATTTGAAACTTGATCCAAACTGATCATCTTGTTGCTTACTCTCTCCTCCTCAATCTACCTCAAAGAAAGCCTGTATATATGTGTACTGGTGTTTACTTGACAGCTATATTCATGAGTTATCTGTTCATATATTGATTTGATTAGCTTCTTATTGTCCTCTCCAAAGTCTAATGTGTTGCGATTAATGAAAATTCATGATGACAGGTGATGTGATGTCATTTTAGAAAGTCAGGACTCAAGTTTGCCATTTTAGTACATCTGCACTGTGTATTATTGTATAGATTTATGCTGGTTTATGCTATTCATAGGGTCATGCATTGTTGGCTAGACAATCAGTATAGATAACAGTGATTTCTCGATTGATTGTTGTATGGCATTATTTTTTTTGATTCACTTGTGTGTAGGACAGTAGGTAATTATTGAAATACTGCCATTACAAAGAGCAGGCTGAGAATCTGTCAATTTTAAAAGATGTTTAAAGAGTGTTTGGCCAAGGAGTTGTAGGCCATTTCATTAGAGATGTGCTAGACAGACAAAAACTAAAGCATAAGCCTTCCTCATGTTTAAATTGGTATGAAAAAGAGGGAGGAGGAGAGATGAACTACAAATGAACTGAAAGCAAAATTTTGACAACAGAATCTTAAATTTTCAAACATGAGAACTGGACCACATAGGTAAAATGTCATATGCCCTGTGGGACAGGCCTATGATCACCGCTTATTAGGAGACTTATGTTCAGCTCCCATCCATCTCATGAATGCCCTGTGGGACAGGCATTATTATTTGAAACTTGATCCAAACTGATCATCTTGTTGCTTACTCTCTCCTCCTCAATCTACCTCAAAGAAAGCCTGTATATATGTGTACTGGTGTTTACTTGACAGCTATATTCATGAGTTATCTGTTCATATATTGATTTGATTAGCTTCTTATTGTCCTCTCCAAAGTCTAATGTGTTGCGATTAATGAAAATTCATGATGACAGGTGATGTGATGTCATTTTAGAAAGTCAGGACTCAAGTTTGCCATTTTAGTACATCTGCACTGTGTATTATTGTATAGATTTATGCTGGTTTATGCTATTCATAGGGTCATGCATTGTTGGCTAGACAATCAGTATAGATAACAGTGATTTCTCGATTGATTGTTGTACGGCATTATTTTTTTGGATTCACTTGTGTGTAGGACAGTATGTAATTATTGAAATACTGCCATTACAAAGAGCAGGCTGAGAATCTGTCAATTTTAAAAGATGTTTAAAGAGTGTTTGGCCAAGGAGTTGTAGGCCATTTCATTAGAGATGTGCTAGACAGACAAAAACTAAAGCATAAGCCTTCCTCATGTTTAAATCGGTATGAAAAAGAGGGAGGAGGAGATATGAACTACAAATGATCTGAAAGCAAAATTTTGACAACAGAATCTTAAATTTTCAAACATGAGAACTGTACCACATAGGTAAAATGTCATATGCCCTGTGGGACAGGCCTATGATCACCGCTTATTAGGAGACTAATGTTCAGCTCCCATCCATCTCATGAATGCCCTGTGGGACAGGCATTATTATTTGAAACTTGATCTAAACTGATCATCTTGTTGCTTACTCTCTCCTCCTCAATCTACCTCAAAGAAAGCCTGTATATATGTGTACTGGTGTTTACTTGACAGCTATATTCATGAGTTATCTGTTCATATATTGATTTGATTAGCTTCTTGTTGTCCTCTCCAAAGTCTAATGTGTTGCGATTAATGAAAATTCATGATGACAGGTGATGTGATGTCATTTTAGAAAGTCAGGACTCAAGTTTGCCATTTTAGTACATCTGCACTGTGTATTATTGTATAGATTTATGCTGGTTTATGCTATTCATAGGGTCATGCATTGTTGGCTAGACAATCAGTATAGATAACAGTGATTTCTCGATTGATTGTTGTATGGCATTATTTTTTTTGATTCACTTGTGTGTAGGACAGTAGGTAATTATTGAAATACTGCCATTACAAAGAGCAGGCTGAGAATCTGTCAATTTTAAAAGATGTTTAAAGAGTGTTTGGCCAAGGAGTTGTAGGCCATTTCATTAGAGATGTGCTAGACAGACAAAAACTAAAGCATAAGCCTTCCTCATGTTTAAATTGGTATGAAAAAGAGGGAGGAGGAGAGATGAACTACAAATGATCTGAAAGCAAAATTTTGACAACAGAATCTTAAATTTTCAAACATGAGAACTGGACCACATAGGTAAAATGTCATATGCCCTGTGGGACAGGCCTATGATCACCGCTTATTAGGAGACTAATGATCAGCTCCCATCCATCTCATGAATGCCCTGTGGGACAGGAATTATTATTTGAAACTTGATCCAAACTGATCATCGTGTTGCTTACTCTCTCCTCCTCAATCTACCTCAAAGAAAGCCTGTATATATCCGTACTGGTGTTTACTTGACAGCTATATTCATGATTTATCTGTTCATATATTGATTTGATTAGCTTGTTATTGTCCTCTCCAAAGTCTAATGTGTTGCAATTAATGAAAATTCATGATGACAGGTGATGTGATGTCATTTTAGAAAGTCAGGACTCAAGTTTGCCATTTTAGTACATCTGCACTGTGTATTATTGTATAGATTTATGCTGGTTTATGCTATTCATAGGGTCATGCATTGTTGGCTAGACAATCAGTATAGATAACAGTGATTTCTCGATTGATTGTTGTATGGCATTATTTTTTTTGATTCACTTGTGTGTAGGACAATAGGTAATTATTGAAATACTGCCATTACAAAGAGCAGGCTGAGAATCTGTCAATTTTAAAAGATGTTTAAAGAGTGTTTGGCCAAGGAGTTGTAGGCCATTTCATTAGAGATGTGCTAGACAGACAAAAACTAAAGCATAAGCCTTCCTCATGTTTAAATTGGTATGAAAAAGAGGGAGGAGGAGAGATGAACTACAAATGATCTGAAAGCAAAATTTTGACAACAGAATCTTAAATTTTCAAACATGAGAACTGGACCACATAGGTAAAATGTCATATGCCCTGTGGGACAGGCCTATGATCACCGCTTATTAGGCGACTAATGTTCATCTCCCATCCATCTCATGAATGCCCTGTGGGACAGGCATTATTATTTGAAACTTGATCCAAACTGATAATCTTGTTGCTTACTCTCTCCTCCTCAATCTACCTCAAAGAAAGCCTATGTATATGTGTACTGGTGTTTACTTGACAGCTATATTCATGAGTTATCTCTTCATATATTGATTTGATTAGCTTCTTATTGTCCTCTCCAAAGTCTAATGTGTTGCAATTAATGAAAATTCATGATGACAGGTGATGTGATGTCATTTTAGAAAGTCAGGACTCAAGTTTGCCATTTTAGTACATCTGCACTGTGTATTATTGTATAGATTTATGCTGGTTTATGCTATTCATAGGGTCATGCATTGTTGGCTAGACAATCAGTATAGATAACAGTGATTTCTCGATTGATTGTTGTATGGCATTATTTTTTTTGATTCACTTGTGTGTAGGACAGTAGGTAATTATTGAAATACTGCCATTACAAAGAGCAGGCTGAGAATCTGTCAATTTTAAAAGATGTTTAAAGAGTGTTTGGCCAAGGAGTTGTAGGCCATTTCATTAGAGATGTGCTAGACAGACAAAAACTAAAGCATAAGCCTTCCTCATGTTTAAATTGGTATGAAAAAGAGGGAGAGGAGAGATGAACTACAAATGATCTGAAAGCAAAATTTTGACAACAGAATCTTAAATTTTCAAACATGAGAACTGGACCACATAGGTAAAATGTCATATGCCCTGTGGGACGGGCCTATGATCACCCCTTATTAGGAGACTAATGATCAGCTCCCATCCATCTCATGAATGCCCTGTGGGACAGGCATTATTATTTGAAACTTGATCCAAACTGATCATCTTGTTGCTTACTCTCTCCTCCTCAATCTACCACAAAGAAAGCCTATGTATATGTGTACTGGTGTTTACTTGACAGCTATATTCAAGAGTTATCTGTTCATATATCGATTTGATTAGCTTGTTATTGTCCTCTCAAAAGTCTAATGTGTTGCGATTAATGAAAATTCATGATGACAGGTGATGTGATGTCATTTTAGAAAGTCAGGACTCAAGTTTGCCATTTTAGTACATCCGCACTGTGTATTATTGTATAGATTTATGCTGGTTTATGCTATTCATAGGGTCATGCATTGTTGGCTAGACCATCAGTATAGATAACAGTGATTTCTCGATTGATTGTTGTATGGCATTATTTTTTTTGATTCACTTGTGTGTAGGACAGTAGGTAATTATTGAAATACTGCCATTACAAAGAGCAGGCTGAGAATCTGTCAATTTTAAAAGATGTTTAAAGATTGTTTGGCCAAGGAGTTGTAGGCCATTTCATTAGAGATGTGCTAGACAGACAAAAACTAAAGCATAAGCCTTCCTTATGTTTAAATTGGTATGAAAAAGAGGGAGGAGGAGAGATGAACTACAAATGATCTGAAAGCAAAATTTTGACAACAGAATCTTACATTTTCAAACATGAGAACTGGACCACATAGGTAAAATGTCATATGACCTGTGGGACAGGCCTATGATCAATGCTTATTAGGAGACTAATGATCAGCTCCCATCCATCTCATGAATGCCCTGTGGGACAGGCATTATTATTTGAAACTTGATCCAAACTGATCATCTTGTTGCTTACTCTCTCCTCCTCAATCTACCTCAAAGAAAGCCTATGTATATGTGTACTGGTGTTTACTTGACAGCTATATTCATGAGTTATCTCTTCATATATTGATTTGATTAGCTTGTTATTGTCCTCTCCAAAGTCTAATGTGTTGCAATTAATGAAAATTCATGATGATAGGTGATGAGATGTCATTTTAGAAAGTCAGGACTCAAGTTGACCATTTTAGTACATCTGCACTGTGTATTATTGTATAGATTTATGCTGGTTTATGCTATTCATAGGGTCATGCATTGTTGGCTAGACAATCAGTATAGATAACAGTGATTTCTCGATTGATTGTTGTATGGCATTATTTTTTTTGATTCACTTGTGTGTAGGACAGTAGGTAATTATTAAAATACTGCCATTACAAAGAGCAGGCTGAGAATCTGTCAATTTTAAAAGATGTTTGAAGAGTGTTTGGCCAAGGAGTTGTAGGCCATTTCTTTAGAGATGTGCTAGACAGACAAAAACTAAAGCATAAGCCTTCCTCATGTTTAAATTGGTATGAAAAAGAGGGAGGAGGAGAGATGAATTACAAATGATCTGAAAGCAAAATTTTGACAACAGAATCTTAAATTTTCAAACATGAGAACTGGACCACATAGGTAAAATGTCATATGCCCTGTGGGACAGGCCTATGATCACCACTTATTAGGAGACTA
This sequence comes from Harmothoe impar, assembly GCA_947462335.1. Classification (NCBI taxonomy): domain Eukaryota; kingdom Metazoa; phylum Annelida; class Polychaeta; order Phyllodocida; family Polynoidae; genus Harmothoe; species Harmothoe impar. The sequence goes on along the minus strand of OX381710.1, from coordinate 83,313,061 downwards.
ATGATCAGCTTCCATCCATCTCATGAATGCCCTGTGGGACAGGCATTATTATTTGAAACTTGATCCAAACTGATCATCTTGTTGCTTACTCTCTCCTCCTCAATCTACCTCAAAGAAAGCCTGTATATATGTGTACTGGTGTTTACTTGACAGCTATATTCATGAGTTATCTCTTCATATATTGATTTGATTAGCTTCTTATTGTCCTCTCCAAAGTCTAATGTGTTGCAATTAATGAAAATTCATGATGACAGGTGATGTGATGTCATTTTAGAAAGTCAGGACTAAAGTTTGCCATTTTAGTACATCTGCACTGTGTATTATTGTATAGATTTATGCTGGTTTATGCTATTCATAGGGTCATGCATTGTTGGCTAGACAATCAGTATAGATAACAGTGATTTCTCGATTGATTGTTGTATGGCATTATTTTTTTTGATTCACTTGTGTGTAGGACAGTAGGTAATTATTGAAATACTGCCATTACAAAGAGCAGGCTGAGAATCTGTCAATTTTAAAAAATGTTTAAAGAGTGTTTGGCCAAGGAGTTGTAGGCCATTTCATTAGAGATGTGCTAGACAGACAAAAACTAAAGCATAAGCCTTCCTCCTGTTTAAATTGGTATGAAAAAGAGGGAGGAGGAGAGATGAACTACAAATGATCTGAAAGCAAAATTTTGACAACAGAATCTTAAATTTTCAAACATGAGAACTGGACCACATAGGTAAAATGTCATATGCCCTGTGGGACAGGCCTATGATCACCGCTTATTAGGCGACTAATGTTCATCTCCCATCCATCTCATGAATGCCCTGTGGGACAGGCATTATTATTTGAAACTTGATCCAAACTGATCATCTTGTTGCTTACTCTCTCCTCCTCAATCTACCTCAAAGAAAGCCTGTATATATGTGTACTGGTGTTTACTTGACAGCTATATTCATGAGTTATCTCTTCATATATTGATTTGATTAGCTTCTTATTGTCCTCTCCAAAGTCTAATGTGTTGCAATTAATGAAAATTCATGATGACAGGTGATGTGATGTCATTTTAGAAAGTCAGGACTCAAGTTTGCCATTTTAGTACATCTGCACTGTGTATTATTGTATAGATTTATGCTGGTTTATGCTATTCATAGGGTCATGCATTGTTGGCTAGACAATCAGTATAGATAACAGTGATTTCTCGATTGATTGTTGTATGGCATTATTTTTTTTGATTCACTTGTGTGTAGGACAGTAGGTAATTATTGAAATACTGCCATTACAAAGAGCAGGCTGAGAATCTGTCAATTTTAAAAAATGTTTAAAGAGTGTTTGGCCAAGGAGTTGTAGGCCATTTCATTAGAGATGTGCTAGACAGACAAAAACTAAAGCATAAGCCTTCCTCCTGTTTAAATTGGTATGAAAAAGAGGGAGGAGGAGAGATGAACTACAAATGATCTGAAAGCAAAATTTTGACAACAGAATCTTAAATTTTCAAACATGAGAACTGGACCACATAGGTAAAATGTCATATGCCCTGTGGGACAGGCCTATGATCACCGCTTATTAGGCGACTAATGTTCATCTCCCATCCATCTCATGAATGCCCTGTGGGACAGGCATTATTATTTGAAACTTGATCCAAACTGATCATCTTGTTGCTTACTCTCTCCTCCTCAATCTACCTCAAAGAAAGCCTGTATATATGTGTACTGGTGTTTACTTGACAGCTATATTCATGAGTTATCTCTTCATATATTGATTTGATTAGCTTCTTATTGTCCTCTCCAAAGTCTAATGTGTTGCAATTAATGAAAATTCATGATGACAGGTGATGTGATGTCATTTTAGAAAGTCAGGACTCAAGTTTGCCATTTTAGTACATCTGCACTGTGTATTATTGTATAGATTTATGCTGGTTTATGCTATTCATAGGGTCATGCATTGTTGGCTAGACAATCAGTATAGATAACAGTGATTTCTCGATTGATTGTTGTATGGCATTATTTTTTTTGATTCACTTGTGTGTAGGACAGTAGGTAATTATTGAAATACTGCCATTACAAAGGGCAGGCTGAGAATCTGTCAATTTTAAAAGATGTTTAAAGAGTGTTTGGCCAAGGAGTTGTAGGCCATTTCATTAGAGATGTGCTAGACAGACAAAAACTAAAGCATAAGCCTTCCTCCTGTTTAAATTGGTATGAAAAAGAGGGAGGAGGAGAGATGAACTACAAATGATCTGAAAGCAAAATTTTGACAACAGAATCTTAAATTTTCAAACATGAGAACTGGACCACATAGGTAAAATGTCATATGCCCTGTGGGACGGGCCTATGATCACCGCTTATTAGGAGACTAATGATCAGCTCCCATCCATCTCATGAATGCCCTGTGGGACAGGCATTATTATTTGAAACTTGATCCAAACGGATCATCTTGTTGCTTACTCTCTCCTCCTCAATCTACCACAAAGAAAGCCTATGTATATGTGTACTGGTGTTTACTTGACAGCTATATTCAAAAGTTATCTGTTCATATATTGATTTGATTAGCTTGTTATTGTCCTCTCAAAAGTCTAATGTGTTGCGATTAATGAAAATTCATGATGACAGGTGATGTGATGTCATTTTAGAAAGTCAGGACTCAAGTTTGCCATTTTAGTACATCCGCACTGTGTATTATTGTATAGATTTATGCTGGTTTATGCTATTCATAGGGTCATGCATTGTTGGCTAGACCATCAGTATAGATAACAGTGATTTCTCGATTGATTGTTGTATGGCATTATTTTTTTTGATTCACTTGTGTGTAGGACAGTAGGTAATTTTTGAAATACTGCCATTACAAAGAGCAGGCTGAGAATCTGTCAATTTTAAAAGATGTTTGAAGAGTGTTTGGCCAAGGAGTTGTAGGCCATTTCATTAGAGATGTGCTAGACAGACAAAAACTAAAGCATAAGCCCTCCTCATGTTTAAATTGGTATGAAAAGAGGAAGAAGGGGAGATGAACTACAAATGATCTGAAAGCAAAATTTTGACAACAGAATCTTAAATTTTCAAACATGAGAACTGGACCACATAGGTAAAATGTCATATGACCTGTGGGACAGGCCTATGATCACTGCTTATTAGGAGACTAATGATCAGCTCCCATCAATCTCATGAATGCCCTGTGGGACAGGCATTATTATTTGAAACTTGATCCAAACTGATCATCTTGTTGCTTACTCTCTCCTCCTCAATCTACCTCAAAGAAAGCCTATGTATATGTGTACTGGTGTTTACTTGACAGCTATATTCATGAGTTATCTCTTTATATATTGATTTGATTAGCTTGTTATTGTCCTCTCCAAAGTCTAATGTGTTGCGATTAATGAAAATTCATGATGACAGGTGATGTGATGTCATTTTAGAAAGTCAGGACTCAAGTTTGCCATTTTAGTACATCTGCACTGTGTATTATTGTATAGATTTATGCTGGTTTATGCTATTCATAGGGTCATGCATTGTTGGCTAGACAATCAGTATAGATAACAGTGATTTCTCGATTGATTGTTGTATGGCATTATTTTTTTTGATTCACTTGTGTGTAGGACAGTAGGTAATTATTAAAATACTGCCATTACAAAGAGCAGGCTGAGAATCTGTCAATTTTAAAAGATGTTTGAAGAGTGTTTGGCCAAGGAGTTGTAGGCCATTTCATTAGAGATGTGCTAGACAGACAAAAACTAAAGCATAAGCCTTCCTCATGTTTAAATTGGTATGAAAAAGAGGGAGGAGGAGAGATGAATTACAAATGATCTGAAAGCAAAATTTTGACAACAGAATCTTAAATTTTCAAACATGAGAACTGGACCACATAGGTAAAATGTCATATGCCCTGTGGGACAGGCCTATGATCACCGCTTATTAGGAGACTAATGATCAGCTCCCATCCATCTCATGAATGCCCTGTGGGACAGGCATTATTATTTGAAACTTGATCCAAACAGATCATCTTGTTGCTTACTCTCTCCTCCTCAATCTACCACAAAGAAAGCCTATGTATATGTGTACTGGTGTTTACTTGACAGCTATATTCAAGAGTTATCTGTTCATATATTGATTTGATTAGCTTGTTATTGTCCTCTCAAAAGTCTAATGTGTTGCGATTAATGAAAATTCATGATGACAGGTGATGTGATGTCATTTTAGAAAGTCAGGACTCAAGTTTGCCATTTTAGTACATCCGCACTGTGTATTATTGTATAGATTTCTGCTGGTTTATGCTATTCATAGGGTCATGCATTGTTGGCTAGACCATCAGTATAGATAACAGTGATTTGTCGATTGATTGTTGTATGGCATTATTTTTTTTGATTCACTTGTGTGTAGGACAGTAGGTAATTTTTGAAATACTGCCATTACAAAGAGCAGGCTGAGAATCTGTCAATTTTAAAAGATGTTTAAAGAGTGTTTGGCCAAGGAGTTGTAGGCCATTTCATTAGAGATGTGCTAGACAGACAAAAACTAAAGCATAAGCCCTCCTCATGTTTAAATTGGTATGAAAAAGAGGGAGGAGGAGTGATGAACTACAAATGATCTGAAAGCAAAATTTTGACAACAGAATCTTAAATTTTCAAACATGAGAACTGGACCACATAGGTAAAATGTCATATGACCTGTGGGACAGGCCTATGATCACTGCTTATTAGGAGACTAATGATCAGCTCCCATCAATCTCATGAATGCCCTGTGGGACAGGCATTATTATTTGAAACTTGATCCAAACTGATCATCTTGTTGCTTACTCTCTCCTCCTCAATCTACCTCAAAGAAAGCCTATGTATATGTGTACTGGTGTTTACTTGACAGCTATATTCATGAGTTATCTCTTTATATATTGATTTGATTAGCTTGTTATTGTCCTCTCCAAAGTCTAATGTGTTGCAATTAATGAAAATTCATGATGATAGGTGATGAGATGTCATTTTAGAAAGTCAGGACTCAAGTTTGCCATTTTAGTACATCTGCACTGTGTATTATTGTATAGATTTATGCTGGTTTATGCTATTCATAGGGTCATGCATTGTTGGCTAGACAATCAGTATAGATAACAGTGATTTCTCGATTGATTGTTGTATGGCATTATTTTTTTTGATTCACTTGTGTGTAGGACAATAGGTAATTATTGAAATACTGCCATTACAAAGAGCAGGCTGAGAATCTGTCAATTTTAAAAGATGTTTAAAGAGTGTTTGGCCAAGGAGTTGTAGGCCATTTCATTAGAGATGTGCTAGACAGACAAAAACTAAAGCATAAACCTTCCTCCTGTTTAAATTGGTATGCAAAAAAGGGAGGAGGAGAGATGAACTACAAATGATCTGAAAGCAAAATTTTGGCAACAGAATCTTAAATTTTCAAACATGAGAACTGGACCACATAGGTAAAATGTCATATGCCCTGTGGGACAGGCCTATGATCACCACTTATTAGGCGACTAATGTTCATCTCCCATCCATCTCATGAATGCCCTGTGGGACAGGCATTATTATTTGAAACTTGATCCAAACTGATCATCTTGTTGCTTACTCTCTCCTCCTCAATCTACCTCAAAGAAAGCCTATGTATATGTGTACTGGTGTTTACTTGACAGCTATATTCATGAGTTATCTCTTCATATATTGATTTGATTAGCTTCTTATTGTCCTCTCCAAAGTCTAATGTGTTGCAATTAATGAAAATTCATGATGACAGGTGATGTGATGTCATGTTAGAAAGTCAGGACTCAAGTTTGCCATTTTAGTACATCTGCACTGTGTATTATTGTATAGATTTATGCTGGTTTATGCTATTCATAGGGTCATGCATTGTTGGCTAGACAATCAGTATAGATAACAGTGATTTCTCGATTGATTGTTGTATGGCATTATTTTTTTTGATTCACTTGTGTGTAGGACAGTAGGTAATTATTGAAATACTGCCATTACAAAGAGCAGGCTGAGAATCTGTCAATTTTAAAAGATGTTTAAAGAGTGTTTGGCCAAGGAGTTGTAGGCCATTTCATTAGAGATGTGCTAGACAGACAAAAACTAAAGCATAAGCCTTCCTCATGTTTAAATTGGTATGAAAAAGAGGGAGAGGAGAGATGAACTACAAATGATCTGAAAGCAAAATTTTGACAACAGAATCTTAAATTTTCAAACATGAGAACTGGACCACATAGGTAAAATGTCATATGCCTTGTGGGACAGGCCTATGATCACCCCTTATTAGGAGACTAATGTTCAGCTCCCATTCATCTCATGAATGCCCTGTGGGACAAGCATTATTATTTGAAACTTGATCCAAACTGATCATCTTGTTGCTTACTCTCTCCTCCTCAATCTACCTCGAAGAAAGCCTATGTATATGTGTACTGGTGTTTACTTGACAGCTATATTCATGAGTTATCTCTTCATATATTGATTTGATTAGCTTCTTATTGTCCTCTCCAAAGTCTAATGTGTTGCGATTAATGAAAATTCATGTAGACAGGTGATGTGATGTCATTTTAGAAAGTCAGGACTCAAGTTTGCCATTTTAGTACATCTGCACTGTGTATTATTGTATAGATTTATGCTGGTTTATGCTATTCATATGGTCATGCATTGTTGGCTAGACAATCAGTATAGATAACAGTGATTTCTCGATTGATTGTTGTATGGCATTATTTTTTTTGATTCACTTGTGTGAAGGACAGTAGGTAATTATTGAAATACTGCCATAACAAAGAGCAGGCTGAGAATCTGTCAATTTTAAAAGATGTTTAAAGAGTGTTTGGCCAAGGAGTTGTAGGCCATTTCTTTAGAGATGTGCTAGACAGACAAAAACTAAAGCATAAGCCTTCCTGATGTTTAAATTGGTTTGAAAAAGAGGGAGGAGGAGAGATGAACTAAAAATGATTTAAAATCAAAATTTTGACAACAGAATCTTAAATTTTCAAACATGAGAACTGGACCACATAGGGAAAATGTCATATGCTCTGTTGGACAGGCCTATGATCACCACTTATTAGGAGACTAATGATCAGCTCCAATCCATCTCATGAATGTCCTGTGAGACAGGCATTATTATTTGAAACTTGATCCAAACTGATCATCTTGTTGCTTACTCTCTCCTCCTCAATCTAACTCAAAGAAAGCCTGTGTTTAAGTTTACTGGTGTTTACTTGACAGCTATATTCATGTGTTATGTGTTCATATATTGATTCGATTAGCTTCTTATTGTCCTCTCCAAAGTCTAATGTGTTGCGATTAATGAAAATTCATGATGACAGGTGATGTGATGTCATTTAAGAAAGTCAGGGCTCAAGTTTGCCATTTTAGTACATCTGCACTGTGTATTATTGTAAAGATTTATGCTGGTTCATGCTAATCATATGGTCATGCATTGTTGGCTAGACAATCAGTATAGATAACAGTGATTTCTCGATTGATTGTTGTATGGCATTATTTTTTTTGATTCACTTGTGCGTAGGACAGTAGGTAATTATTGAAATACTGCCATTACAAAGAGCAGGCTGAGAATCTGTCAATTTTAAAAGATGTTTAAAGAGTGTTTGACCAAGGAGTTGTAGGCCATTTCATTAGAGATGTGCTAGACAGACAAAAACTAAAGCAACGGATCATTGAGTGATTAACGCCGTAGGCGCACAGAAGGTATTGAGAGGACAAGGCATACTTTAAGTATGACTGCCCAATGCCACTATCTGCTCAATGCTAGTTCCAATCATCATGTTTTATCTATGACAGATCTATACCCATGTCTGCCCATGACTTATTTTAGTCCCTATGAAAAGAGACCCTGCTAACCCTGGCATTTGTACAAAACGTCTGTTCTATCATTTCCAATTGCATTTTTGTAAGGGCAGGGCAGCTGACCCCTGTCTGCTCAATGCCCTGTCTGCTCAATGCTATTCCCAAGCATAACCATCTAAGCCCTATCCGCTCAATGCCCTTATCTGCTCAATACTATTTCCAAACTTTCTATTTGAGCCCTGTCCCCCAATGCCCTTGTCTGCCCAATGCTATTTCCAAACATCTAATTTGAGCCCTGTCTGCTCAATGCCCATATCCCATCCTATTGCTGGCTGATCAAAGCCCTTGCTTGCTCGATGCTAATTTTATAATGGTATTGTAACGATAATGCAGCAGTGTATTTGTCAATTTGGAGTATTAAGGTGGGCCGCGGCCATTGCGGAATGGACTTTAGTGCATCAAAATAATTCCTTTATTCATAGTTCTTTTGGTGTTTTTTTCATAGATTTTTATTCAGGTACAGTAGAATCTCGTTATAAGGAGGACGGATACAAGGAGCAGACGGTTATAAGGAGCACATTTGCTCTGCTATTTTTTTCTCTCTACTTTTCTATAGTAAAAAAACCCTGTTAGAAAAAGCAATTATCATGGGAAATCGTTTACAAGGAGCACTTTTTGGCCATAAATGGGGTATTTTCCCAATATAATAAAGTAAAACTAGGCTACAACGAGCATAGATACAAGGAGCACCTGCCTTTAACAACCGTATTTGTCACGTCCTGACTTTATCCTATGCATTTCTATAATAAAGAGACTTTGAAATAATGAAATACACTTGCACTACACTTGATTATAACGAGGTAATTATTACATGTACAAGCAGGGAAGCCCTGTACAGTCCTCACACACACTGGACCCAGTCGCCCACCACCTCCCACAGTCGCTCACCACCTCCCACTGGCTAGGGGGTGGGAGAGGCCGGGTTAAGAAGTCTTACACCTCTCAGACCCGCCCAGAGTGGACATCTCCCTATAGTGTAGGGACATCTCCCTAGTGTGGGGACATCTCCCTAGTGTAGGGACATCGCCCTAGTGTAGGGACATCTCCCTAGTGTAGGGACATCTCTGTAGCGTAGGGATATCTTCCTATTGTAAGGACAACTCCCTGACCCGGGGGGGGGGGGCAAAATCGGTTATAAGGAAGGTTGGTTATAAGGAGCAAATTTGCCAAAAGGTGCTCCTTATAACGAGATTTTACTGTAATTCACAGCCTAGTGCTCTCAATAGTGTACAGCCATAATCCGGACTACAGCAACACGCCAATCCTCCATCCGGGCCTTATTTTAATGCCTGTCTGACTAATTATGATATAATTGTGTGTAATGGTAACATACAACATTGAAAGTCATTTGCTCAGAAGGATTTCCTACACCCAAAACATTTTAGGGAATAGTTCAAAGGGGGGAGAGGAGTCCATCCCTTGATAGTCGGTCATACACAGATCTTAATGTATTGCCTGGAAGGCGCTTCACAGAGAAAAGAAGTAGAATCACTGTCACTCTCAAATGGGAGTTCCTGCCCACACGTCTCTCCTGGATCATGTCGGTGTATATGTACACAGAGTGCACGTCCCCTCTCAGACCCGCCCAGAGTGGACATCTCCCTATAGTGTCAGTGCCAGCCCGTGCCGCCTTCCATCGAGTAGGCGCCGGTAGTCTGCGACGCGAAACACGTCTTCTCTCAGAAGCCTAGAACACATGCGAGATGCTGAGTCAGCAGGATAGCACAGTGTCTCAGCGGTTTGATGGTGACGCGTTTCGTCTTGGAGTCGTACGATAAGATCCCCATCATTTTGAGCAGGAAGCTGGAGCCCCCTAGTCTGTCATCTCGCAACGTCTCACTCAAGCGCTCGACTAGGGTGTGGTTGCTTCCGGTGAAAATAGGAGGTATCTTGAATATGTTTGGCATCAAAGTGCGCACTTCCATGTCTTTCTCCATCTTTTCGATCATCTGTCTTGCTTGATTGCTGATCGCCTTCTTCTTCACGGCCGGGGACAAGAACTGCTTGTATACGGCATTCGTCTGTCTCAAGTCGACCTCTCTCTTGAACCTTTTTGTTTCCGGTTTCAATCGCTGCTCTTCGGACGTGTCTGACATCTCTTCCACCGTTACATAGCTCGCTTCCTTCACACTCAGCGGGTATTTTTCCCTGAGGATTAGCTTGAGCTTGCTCAGACCGATCGCGTCTTTCATTCCCCTCCAGTCTACGTGCGGTTTTCTTCTTTCGGGGAATTTAGCGCCTTTTAAAACGTTCATCGCCTCAGCTAGTGAACCCTTCTTGCGCAGAGGAACAACGATGATCGAGTCGTCATCGTGCACGTTACTCCATTCTGTAGGGAGGATGATCTCAGTCAGAGCCGCTTCGTACGCTTCGGGCAGAAGGAGCGGCAAGTCGAAATGAGTTCGGAAAGACGTCAAGCTGTTGTCAGGATGATACTCCATAGAGCTGCTGCTAGGTAGGGTGATGTTCATTTTTTTCTACGTTATTTTTTTGACGGGGATCCACTCGTTGAACTTGTTGTCGTAACCTAACCCACGTACGAAAGCTAGCTCTTTACAGTCGACGGTCTTGCGGCGCAACACCTCGTCTATCAGGTAGTTGATTTGTTTGTTAGTTGGGAGATCTTGTCGGTAGAAAACTGTTTCGCTGTTTTCCGAGCTGACTTGAGCCGGCGCCATTTTTAATGTCTTGTGGTGAGTGCGATTGTAAGAAGACACTACATGGTGCAGTACGTCTACGTAGCGATACGTGTGCTTGTCTGTGAAATAACGCCACAGCTTCTCCTTCAGACTGCAGTTCAAGCGCTCCACTAGACTAGCTTTGATGTCGTCGATCTCGCCAGTGAAAAACTCTATGCCCTCGCTCTTCAAGTGATCTTGAAAGATCTTGTTCACAAACTCTTTCCCCTTGTCTGGCTGAACAGTGCGCAGTTGTCTCTCGCCAGTGTCTGTCATCTTTTGGAAGGCCTCGGTAACAGCAGCACCACTCTTGGATTTAGTGGGAACGGCCCACGCATACCTAGAGAAAACGTCGATCGCCGTCACCACGTACCGGAAGCGGTTGTTGTGAGACGCCAAAGCCTGCATGTCCATCAGATCTAAGTGCCACTGCTGATCGATTGCACCGGTTATAGTCTTGTTCCTTGCGAATTTTCTCCGAATGGGTTTATGTTTAGTGTAGGCGTCCAGCGACACTAAAGCATCTCGGATGACGGCTGGGTTTAGGTCGCGAAAATGATGTTTCTGGAGTTTAGTCACGCTAGTGAAACTGGAGGGTGCTTTGACGTCGGTATATTTAGCTACTACGCGCTTCTTTTCTTTTTCCTTCTTGGTCAGTCTCTTCACCGCTTTTCCCATCGTCGGCCTGATGGAGTAGCACCAGGAGCGGGAGTGTACGACGCCTGCGCTTGGCGGTTGCGACCTTTCTTTTTCTTACTCGCCGCGCTGCTATATGACGACGGTTTCACTGTAGTCGGAGTTTGGAAAAGTTCACCGCCCTCGTCTTCGTCAGAGGATTGATCGTCCACCTGGAAAGAAGAGCCTGCTTCTTCTTCTTCTTCCGAGTCGGAGCTCGCTCGTTTCCGACCTCTGTCAGTAAGCCGTGTGTCCTAAGGTTGGCCAGGTCCGCTCGCTTTATACAGATGGTTTCCGATCAAGGAGTCTGTGGGATCTGTTTCGTGCAGCGCTTGTGTGAAGGGAGAGTAGCCCGCCGGTCTGTTCGCCGTCTTCCTGAACCTGGCGGCGTCGCTTAGTAATTCCACTATGTTCATGTGACGCTCAGGTTGTATTCTCCGACCCGACATCTCGCGCACCGTACCGTCCTCGTTCCACTAGACCAGACGGATTTCTCCAATTTCTTGTACAGCGCAGCGGTCCGGATGTGATTCCTCTTGGAAACTTGGTTCACCAACCGCTCAAGTAGGGACGCGCTGGCTTCTTCAGCAGACTGACGGAGGTGAGCCGGTGGCGAAGAAGTGTAGGATGTAGAGATGTTGCTGTTGTTGGGATTCGCGAGAAAAAATTGCAATCTATTCAACAACCTTCGGTATTTCAACATTTTCTCGCGCGATTCCAAAGTGGGATCGTTCAACACTAAGTCCAAGTCCCTGTAGATAAACTGTAGCACCTGGTGCAATGCCGCGTTGGGATGAAGGGACTGTTCTGCCTGCTTGTGGTTATAGGCCATATCGGTAGGTAGGCGGGCGGCGGTGGCAGGGGTGGAAGAGGAGGCGGCGGAACTCTCGTTCTTTTCACTACGCTCATCAGGAAGAGGAGGAAGGTTTGGAGCAGTAGAAGTACTAGCAGCAGCGACTGCAGTAGTAGCAGCGCTAGTAGTAGCAGCAGTGGGCACATGATGAAGTAGACCTCCTCGTGATGATTTGTAGAGCGTCTCAGGATCCACGAGCGCTAAGCGTTTGTAGTGTATCATTCCCCTTTTCTGTAAGTCCCCCAGTCCCTCGCTTACCCAACTCCTCACTCCCAAAGTCCTTCCCTCCCCCAGGTCCCTCACTCTCCCAGTCCCTCACTCCCCAGTCCCTCACTCCCCCAGTCCTTTGCCCCCCCACCAGTGTCTCACTCCCCTTCTCTGTAACTCCCTAAGCCCCCAGTCCCTGTCTCTCCCAATTTGTCACTCCCGAAGTCCCTCCCTCCCCTAGGTCCCTCACTCTCCAGTCCCTTACACCCCCAGGTCCCTCACTCTCCCAGTCCCTCCCTCCCCGAGTCCCTCACTCCCCCAGTCCCTCACTCCCCCAGTACCTTATTTCTGCACTCCCTCACTCCCCCAGTCCCTCACTCGCCTGGTCCCTCACACGCCAAGTCCTTCACTCTCCCAGTCCGTCACTTATATCATAATGGGTGTCATATCTCGGCTACCTCGCTTCAACAATTGCGTCAATAATTTATCTATGGCAACAAAAGGTGTACACAATTCCTTTCTTCGGTAACACTGCTGCTATGGCAACCCATACTTTTGTATCGTAAAATATGACAAACAATAACATTGACTGAGGTACTGAGACTTTAACCTTTAAGAGGAGTTACTTGATCACAGCCACCTCAGCATGGGTCATAGTTATTTTGGACGTAGATTAGTCTATGACTCCATTATTGATGCTGCACTGTTTGGTCTTTTGAGTTCACTGAACAAGACTTTTGTAACCATCTGAGTCAAGAGTCAATTGGCCAACCTCATGTGGAAATGCCTTTTGTTGGAAATAATTTCATAGGTAATTAAACATTGACCACATTAATAAAGAACGAAAGCCTCCACAGACCATGACGATCATCAAGGAGCACATTATTAACGGTGCAATGATTGGCATTTTGGTTCATTAAACAAGAGTGTGTGATCATCTGAGTCACATATGTACTGGTTGCTTTCAAATACAATGGCTTTCTGCAGGAGAAAATCTTCAAAGGTAAATAAACATTGACCACATGATTAATGTATAACCTCTTTCTAACTCTCCCACACTGAACGGTGCTGCTACTCCTGAGACCAGACAGGCAGGACGTGTCAGCCATTTACCCTACACACATAGATCAGCACATAGAGTGGTGGTGTACTGTGAGATCCTGAACCACCGTCACAAACTCAAACAGAACTAGGGCTTCCCTTCTTTATCTGGTAAGTGCTTTGTAACTTAACATAGGCTTGTTTATCTTTGGTGAAAGAGAAATACTGGTGGTTTGAAAGAAGCCACCTAATCTGTCTTACAAACTTTAATGTCTTGCAAAGAGGGCTTTTTATGTTTTCATCAGTACAGGTAGCCAAGAATAGATCCTATTCAATTTAATCTAATTGTGGGAACTTACTGTAGAAGTGAGATAATAATGGTTTAGGCTAGGCTCATTGATAAAAATGTAAAGGTATTTGTAGCTCGATAAGAAAGATATTACATAACTAACATTGTGTTCACAGCTTCAATTCTGTTTTTTACTGAATTGAAAAGTATGACATTACCCTTTATCAATTTCAGTAAAATGAGTTCTCTATTTTATATAATTGAAAAAATTGCAGTTTATTGTCAAAATATAGTGTCTTTGAAATGGTTTATGTATGTTTAGACTCAAGGAGCACCAGGGTAAATATGAGGCACACATGTATAAAACAAACATTTAGAAACTATTTAGAAAAAAATGAGGTCAAGCTAAAACATTGACTGGTGTGCTCAGTCTCGACTGCACAGTGAGAATAGGAGCAGTATTGCTGTGTGGATGTCAATGTTTGTAGTGGTCCTGAAGTCTCTATCAAACTCACTAAGTTCTGCTCTGTCAGTGTATTCAGGGTCCAGTCACTGTATGCCTACAGCTGATACACTTGGTACAGGGTGGAACACTGGCTCTTCCATTCCTTGTGCAGCCGGTGAGATCTTGATGGGAGCTTTATGATAGTCAACATTGAAATTAGTATTGTAATAAGTAATAAGCCTTGTGATGTAAAACGTCCTAAATAAGAAAGCTTTTGGAAAGCATAGACAGACAGTCTTGAAAATACATTAAAATCCCAAATTCTATGTTTGATGCACGGGTCCGAAAAAACAAATTGGGTCTAATATCTCCTATTAAATCTCCTTCTTCGCTGTAGAATGAAATGTTGTCTCCATTTGCATATGTTCTGCCTATAAATTATATCCATACATGATACTGTTTTATACAAAACGGTATTCCCAGGTACAACATATTCGAATTAGTAATTTACAGAATTGAACACACATAGGTGCCAGTTATTTCTTGATGCTGAGGACTACATTGTGACAGATGTAGGCACACAGGGGGAAGACAGATAACATGTAGACGGATAACATGTTCTACCTGAGGTAGCTGTTACAGTCATCTGAGAGCAGTTACTGTGACACATAGAGGCACATAAGGTATTAAGTAAGGGGGCTCATTCATTTAACTTGTGATAGTTTAGTGCAACATCTTTTGTAAACCCCTTGAAACTTCTTACAAGTCATACACTTATGCCAAACTAAATATGGATGTTATTGACCAGGCCATATATATGTATAAAATGTTGAGAATTTTCCAAATTTGTAATATTGCCAGCCCTTAAAAGGGTGACTTCCTACCTATTTTGTTAAAATGGGTCACATATGGTGACTACTCTCCCAAAATCTAGAAATGTGTCTATCTCAGGTTGTAATCAATTTAGAAACACAAATAAAAATGCAAAAAAATAATTTGTGAGATACAACCCTGCAATTTCCAAGAAGAAATATGTCAGCCATTTTAGATTTATAATGGGAGTATCCATAAAATATGCCTCGCTTTAACAGAAAACCGGAAAGATGACCATCATGAATTCCAATCACTGTTTTTTTTAACATTTCACATTCCAAATGAATATTTTTTAGAACAAGACGCTGTAATGTCATGTCAAAGTGTAAAGTTTGGAGCATTGCTTAACGGGTTTCCCAGTTGATTATCATATGGGACTAAGCTAAGGGGTGGGTCCCATATAGGCCTGCCCAGATTTGAAGTTTCTGTGTTGATTGCATAAGGACCTGCTTAGAGTATCATTGCCCTTGTAATGATGTTTGCCATGACTTCTTACCCTTCTAAATGATTGCATGTCTACTGGTGCAAACACTATTTTCAAGCTCCTTTACGTCATAGAACCCTAAACACACTGATAATATATCAAAGATAGTTATCTCTGTGTAAAAAGTCAGCCAAACCCATGTATTCTGAGTTATTCCTAGCCACTATTCACAATTTCCTGCAGTTGGAGATTGTGTGTGGTATATGAATAGCGAGTTGTGATTCTGCATCTTCAAATGAGGCATGGCAGGCAGAAAGTGGTGAGATTGGGTTACCAGGTCAGAAGAGAAGCACAGGCAAAGACATTTTACTCAGTTTAACATTCTGAGACATCTATGAGTGAACATTCAATCTCCACATTGATGAAGGCAGAAACTAATGGCACATAAAACATTAGCTCCAGGGGTGTCCTTGACGAAGAAGAACAAAACAACTATTTGTCAGATGTCAGCATCCCCCTGGCTCATAGCCCAGCAAGTGTATGAAACCCTGGTACTTTATTGTCCTTGGG
The DNA here is from genome assembly GCA_947462335.1 of Harmothoe impar. Lineage (NCBI taxonomy): Eukaryota > Metazoa > Annelida > Polychaeta > Phyllodocida > Polynoidae > Harmothoe > Harmothoe impar. The sequence goes on along the minus strand of OX381710.1, from coordinate 83,297,184 downwards.
TCCAGCCCCCCAGTCCCTCACTCTCCCAGTCCCTCACTCCCCTAGTCATTCACTCCCCCAGTCCCCTAGTCCCTCACAGTAGTATAGTATGTATCGGAACGGGACTATAGTTAAGTACTGTTTATTACTCAATCGACCTGCAGCCAATCAGAGGCCTCCCTTTTGGCGGGAAATTCAAAAGCAGCCAATGAGAGGCCTCCCTTTTGGCGGGAAATTCAAATAGGTCACGTGACCGGAAGTGACCTACTTCCGGTCACGTGACCTTTGGGCGGGAAATTCAAATAGGTCACGTGACCGGAAGTGACCTACTTAAGAGGGTCACGTGACCACCATGTTGGCGGGAAATTCAAATAGGTCACGTGACGGGAAGTGACCTACTTAAGGGGGTCACGTGACTACTAGGTTGGCGCGAATTTCAAAATAAGTCACTTGAGATTTTTATGGATAAATAAATTTAAAAAAAGAAAAAAAAAGCAAGCTGAAAGCTTGCTAAAAAATAATTTAAAAATAAGGCTCTTTTTTTCTAGGGGGGGAGGGGCACTCTGGGGGGCACTCTTTAAGATGCATGGGGGGGGGGGAGGGGAGGAGGGGGGGAGGGGGGGAGGGGAAGGGTTTTTTAAGAGTGAGACTCGCTTCTCTGCCCTCTCTTTTAGAGGGCAGAGAGGCGAGTCTACTTACAATGAAAGGTATCATGATTGCGTTTATGATGATGTGCATCATGATGTGACTATCTTACAACCCTATGAGAAATAAGCAAGACATGGGCGTACTTACACGGGCTATTTGTAAACTAATGAATGTGACTTCCTTGTTAAAATCAGTATCTACAACTCTTTTAAGCCTAAGGCTTTTTCTTGAGTTTATTCTTTTGTTCAATTTCGGGCCCACCTCAAAAGAGGAATAGGCCCTCTGTAGCACTTGTCGCTTGCTCATCAATCAGAGCCGGGGTGTAGAAGGCCCCTGCCCTGTCGGGTACGAGATAGATCGACCTCTGGTACGTTTTTGGTTAGTTTGGAGCTCTCAGTCGACTGTCTTATCCACCTTAAAAAAACCAGACTTTCGGTGTCTCATGATAAAACTGGTGCCTTATACTAAGTGCTGGATTACTTTCTCATTTTTTTAGTGTTCTATCCGATGCTTATTTAATTTTTGCACTGATAAAAACGGTTAGCTTGTACAAACACGCGGTCTATTTAAGTGTTAAGTGTAGAAAATGAACAGAACAGTGCACAGAAAATAGAGCTACCGACTACATTTCGCCCAGTCACTCAGCGGAGAACAAAAGAACTACTGACGTAGTGTACCCGCTATTCCGACAGTTGGCGCCACCGTTATACTTTTCCCGCGTGCGACATGAAGCCCTGGGGCGGGTACTTGCTGTTTTGGTTGTAGGTACCGAACTACAGCCAACTACAGCCAGCCCAATGTCATGGTGAGACAGCTCTCTTATTTTTACCTTGAGTAGCGTCCGTAGGGCCTATGACAAAACCTAGTCCCGTACACTGAGCAGCTTGAGGTCTGAAGGCTCATACAGAAAAATGTGTGGGTGTGTGGGTGTGTGGGTGTGTGGGTTGCTTTACGCCTTAGTTAACAGCTATGGTCATTTCAAGAGCGGTGATGGTGATCGAATCTATTGGCCCTTTTACCGAGACAAGGGTTCTTTTACATCCCACACTACATAGCAGAGGGACGTCTAGCAGCCCCTAGAGGCCCCGCAGGGGGCTCGAGAGGTGCCGTGGAGAAGAGCAGATATCCACGAGAGGCCACGCCAACAACCAAATTCTATCTTTATCCCGCGAGAAAAGGAGATAAGGGTCAAGGTTATGAACCATCAAAAGATTTTAGAGTAAATTAAGTTATGAGATATTAATATAATGTACATATCTAGGGCCCGATATAGGGCCTCTGCAGATCCCCCTTCAGGGCCCCGATCCATGAGGCCTTAGAAACGGAGCTGGGTCATGTAACCAAGGGAGATCAGCAGTTGTTGATGTCGGCGCTGCCGATAACGCTGGTAAATGACCGTTTTACTCATGTTTAGAGTCAGAATAGCTTGAGTATTACTTGAATATCGAAGAGTAGAGGTCAAATTACCCCAGACAAGGTGTTTCCATCTAGAAATTCTCGACAGTATTTCCGAAAATTGCAAATATTGGTCTCAGCCCCACGGGGCCCCATACCGAGTATTAAAAGTTTGAGATGCAACTTTCATTCATGCTGTTGACCAATCAGGGGGCCCTGTTTTTACGACCTTGACTACATAGTAAAAGTGATTGACAACGTCAGATATCACTTGACGACGTCAAATATCGATCTGATATTTGATCCCTTGATATTTGATTCAAAACCCACATCGAGTGGGATAAAGCCTTTTATCATCTTTTGATTGTGAGGCATACACTTTTTCTTACACACAACAGCTGTCATCTATCAAGGGGCTATGGATAGGGGGTCCCCATGTCGAATGTCGATCTTAGAAAATGACCATGTCACATGGCAATGTCACTTAATAATGTTCATATCCCATGTCGATTTTAAGAAATGTTCATGTCACCTGTCACTATGATTTTTTGGGCCTCATGTCACTTGTCATTAGACCTCATGTCGTTTGTCGATTATAAGAAATGGTCATGTCACCATATCGAATTTAGCGGTCCACACCCATTATCAAGTGTCAGGGCATGTTGGCTGCTTGAACACGTAGTCTGTCATCACCCTTGTTTCTGTGCCTTATCTAAACAGGCAATTAGTGGCCGCTAGCCGAGAGTACCTCCCTGGTCGCCTCTCCCGAATCTGCTAGACGTCTCACTGATAGGAGTGTGTGGGTGTGTGGGTCTGTGTGTGTCTGTTCGGTCTGTGTGTGCACGCGTCTTGCACTCTAGTCTTGCGGACCACTGTTAAGCCTGTGGTTGGAGAGCGCGACATAGCCGCCCGCTACACTCTCTAAACAGAGGTCCGCAAGACTAGGCCGGATCGCGCTCTTGCTTAAAGGTGCACCTCAACTCAGTGCGCCTTTAACAGCCGCCCCAAATAGGTGAAGTTCTTGACGCGGCACAGCGCCTCCCACCAGTAGCCAATCAGCGCGCCGAACGCCGGACACACCTCCACCGTGTGAGCCTCTAAGTAGGTCACACGAATCATACTAAGATGCCGATCTCTTCTGTCGGTTCGTCGCGGTGGCCGTGAGTGATCGCACGGTCGCCAAGATTCACTGCCTTGATTGGCAGAGGGGGGGGCTGATTACCCCCCGTCGGATGAATTGCGGCGAAACCATAATCAATTTTTCGCTGTTTTAGATAAAAGAGATCCAGAGCTATCCGCTCGTCCAAGAATTATTTTTCTATCAGCCCGGGATCACCCTCAAATTAAGGCCTAAAGTCCAAAAACCCAAAATTTTTTCCCTTTGGGATTTCAGTGTCTAAGCGTTTTTTGCAGCCCCAAGGAGCAGCTCACGGGTTCGAACCCTGTAAACGCTTTGACGCGCTTTCGTCGCCTTAGGCGACGTGGCTAGACGTCTTGACTAAAACTTAGTGAGGGTTCGAACCCGGAACGTCCGTATTAGACGCCTAATTTCTACTAGCCCCGAAAACGAGAGTATCACATCTATATAGGTCAACCATGTTAGCCTTGGTTTAAGTGCGTGCAGAACCGTGTATTGTGCATTTATGCAGCATACAGATATGGAGACAGGCTGCTACAGTGTCAAATTGATCGGCATTGTATGTAACTGGACATGAAGAAGGATATTTTTACTTAGTTTTCTAAAAAAAAAAGAGGATAGTTCTCGGTACTACTATAATACTAATAGTGTCACTAAGGGAGAAAATGTAGGGGCACCGTAATTGAGAATTTCTTATTAATGTCGCATGTCGATTTTTAAGAATGCTAGTGTCACATGTCACTTAAATGGTCTAATGACACAGATAGCACTAAACCTATAGACCTACCCCCCGTCCCCTTAGTCTTTCTATACTGAATCCGGGACTTGCCGGCGAGGTCGACAAAGGACTTACCTAAGGCCAAACAAAAAAAAAGTTGTGTTCAGGTAACCCGACCGACCCTATCATTTTGCCCCGACCCTAATCTTTTTTTAGATTTTTTTATTTTTTTTAGACTTTTCCTGATCTAGGTTATCACCAAAGGGGAAAGGAGTACCTAATGACCTTCAACTAGCCTATTTGTCATCATTTGAAAGATAAGAAGGGAGGAAATCCTTTCTATGACAAAAACAGTGCTGATAATGGCTTAATTAGACAGATATTGGTCCTACATTATCAAATAACAACTCTATACAATGTGATTCTCCCATACAACTCATCTCAAAACCCTAAAAAAAAAATCCTAAAAAAAAAATCGACCGACCTACCCTATTTTTTTTTTGGGCCATGTTACCTGAACACGGATTATTTTTTTGTTTGGCCCAATGAGCTCACAGCTAGACTAGATACCTCATGTTTTGGATTGGAGAAATCAGCAGAGCAATAAAAAGCGCGGTGAGGCTAGTGTGGCCCCTGTGAGTTGTAAAATTGGTGCTAAATGTGGTAACCAGGCGGATGCTGAGTTCATTGATATTGTCCGTTAATGATACTTAAGGTGGGTGTTGTCTAAAGTTTTAATTGATATTACCAATGTGGCCAATAATGACTTCACAGTTGGGGCCCTCGCCCGCAGGTCCCAGATTCAGGGTATTCTTTGTTTATTGTGTGGCCCCTAAAGAGGGGCCGACTAACTCTTTAGAGTTAGTTAGATGCTGCCACTGTGCTATGCAACAGCAGCTATTAATTACGCTTCATGTTGGGCGGCATGGATCACTTGATGGGTGATACCTCAAAGCTCAAACACGGCAGAGCCGTGTGTGGCATGCGAGGACCAGTGGGTCAGGGGTGATCCGTTGCAAACAGAATGCTGATCCGTGTGAGGTTCTGACTTTCTATAGTTTTTTATAAAGCCTTAGATATGGTGTGGTATTTTTCATCTCGCTATAGTTTAGTTGGTATTTAAGGAAACCGCCTCATTTCTATCAGAAATACACAATATTGAATTGTTTTTTATATTTTAATATATTAGAAGCGCGCTTTGTTGCCTATGTAGCTCATTATGCGTTGAAATGTTCGCGAGCATCGTAGGAATGTACAAAACCCCTATTGTGGCACCATCTGACGAAAGAGCGGAGAACTATACTAGCGCGTTTCGTTATTCACATCTTTTGACAGGGACTTGGTTGGTGGCTTTACGCCCTAATTAACAGCTGAAGTCATTTCAAGGGGGGTGATAGTGATCGAATCTATGGATACCTGAAGGTGGAAAGCACACACCCTACACTTTTACCGAGGCAATGGTGGTGCTGCTCAAAGGGTGTGGCGAGCTAGACTGGAGGATGTAATAACTAAGCAGCAGAAGGACCAAAAAGACAATCTCGTAGTAGTAGGTCTACTTAGATCTTGAGTAGCCGCCCTTGTGGTTATAATTACCTAGACTAGTTGGCTCTGCCAGCCTGGCCAAGTGAAAATTGGTAAGGAGACTATGAACTAAGCTAACATCTCATAAGTATTAGTTACCACCCCCTCACACCCGTTTAACAACGGATTCAGGGTCTAATTATGGAGACCCTAGAGTAAGATTAACAATATATCCCAATGTCTGTAGTAGACATTTACGACATGCAACCTGCCCCCTAGAAGGGATAGATCTGACCACAAGTCCGCAATATGGGACTCCCCCTCTGAGAGTATCAAGGTTTGCGTATAGTCTCTTGCAGGTTAATCTGTTATCTACCCCTTTGTCGACTTCGCCAAAATCCTGGGAGATTCACTTTAAACCTAAGGTCTACCCTTTTTTATTCTTTGTTTATTGTGTGGCCCCTAAAGAGGGGCCGCAGTGTTGATTAATTACAGCACATGTTAAGCAGCATGAGATCAAACCTTCCTCAAAAGCGTCAAGGCTCAGAGTCCTGTTGGACGGGAACCCTGTGTGGCATTTCAAGACGAATGGTTGAGTGATCTGTTGCAGATGCCGTTCCGTGAGAAGTTCTGACTTTATATAGCTTTTATATCGCTTTAGATATGGTGTAGTATTTTCAATCTCACTATAGTTTAGTTGATATTTCAAAGAATCTGCCTCATTCTATCAGAAATACACAGCGTTGACATGTTTCTTATATTCAATATATTAGAAGTGTGCTTTGTTGCTTATTATAGGTCATTATGCGTTTAAAATGTTCGCGAGTATCGTGGAAATATACAAAAACCCTATTGTGGCGTCATCTGACAAAAAGAGCGGAGAACTATACTAGAGCATGTAATGGCCAGACCAGCAGGCGGCAGCAGAGTGGTCAAAAGACAATCTCGTAGTAGTAGGTCTACTTGCATGTTGAGTAGCCACCCTTGTGGTTGTAATTACCTAGCCTAGTTGACCCTGCTGGCCTGGTCAAGTGAAATTAGTAAGGAGGCCCCCCCATTAACGCGCTCCACAGTCTTTAGACAGTTAAGACTATAGTCAAGACTGGAGAATTTAGCGAGACGTCCCTCTGGGAGGTCATAATCCTCAATGTTAGGTGTTAGCTCATTAACATCAGATACCATATTAACAAACCATTTAAAATGTTCATTTTAATAGCAACTCACCCTATTCTGACAAAATCCTATTAGCAGGTAACCTCTGTGTAAACCATACTGCAAACATCTGCTACTTCCAGCGTCTGCCTCGTGACTGATAGTGTACAACAAGACGAAGTGGGCAGAGATTAGAAAAAATGAGGCTCTTTATATAGCCGAGAGAGCAGCTAATCTGGATGTTCTAAGCTTGTTTTCACCTAGAGCTCCAACCCTCTTCCAGAGAGAATCAAATCGCTTTTCACCTGAACCCTTCCACCCCTAATCCATCAGCATGAAAAGAGAATTAACGAGTGTAACGTGCGCTACATGTATATGGGATTATAGCTGGTGAAGAGATAAAGCCGAGTCACCTGTGTATACAAAGACTACAGGGGGTGATTAACGACAGGTGTGACGCGCCAGCCCGTGAACGGATTAAGCCAAAAAAAAAGAAAAAAAAAGGTATGTTTCAGGTAACATGGGCAGAAAGACTGGGGTCGGTAGGTCGGATTTTTATTTTATTTTATTTTACTTTTTTAACATGAAAGCACTAGCCATCCTCCGTGGAAATTCTAAAAATGACCCAAAAAGTATAAAAATATGAAATTTTCTTCAAACTTGCTTAAAAAAAAACGTAGGGTCGACCCTGTTTTGCTAGGGTCGGTCAGGTGACCTGAAACAAACCTTTTTTTTATTTGGCCTTATCTTTCAAGCTGACGCTTAAATTCAACTAGCCAGCCGCCGTCTACACCACTCACTGCGACAAGAGGAGGTGCTGTTGTTTTACACTTGAGTCGCTTACCACATGGACTCTACCTCACAGACAGACACGCGCCCCCTGTAGCTTTGTTTTTTGTTTTTTTTTGTATACACACGCTAATCTCATAACCCCCTTATCCGTTATACAGGTAACCAGTATTCTCTTTTAAAATAGCTGCCAGTCAGCTTAGCTCTAGAAGCAAGAAGGCGTGTATAGGTGCCTTATAAGTCGGCAGGGGGTAAATACTAGTGAAAAAAGGAAGGCAGGTGTGCAGGTAGCTTTTCTAACAGACACGTGTGTGCACTAAGCTGCTTAAGTCTAAACCCTCCCGCAGTAGTCAGGTGGCATGTGAAAACTTACTTAACTGATCTCTTACATTGAGTAGAGTCTCTGTGCTGAGAGAGCCTTTTCAGCCGTTTAAGAGGATTAACTAGGACAGGGTACATAAGGAGTGAAACGCCGAATAGCGGCTACTCAGTCTCGTGCAGCACAAGCAGCAGCATCTAGCAGCGGCTTCAGCAGCAGCTGCACGTGCAGCACAAGCAGCTGGCAGCGACTTCAGCAGCACAAGCAGCACGAGCAGCACAAGCCGTAGCATTTGTCAGCAGCATCCGTGACATCGTCAGCAGCAGCCCCCATGACCTTGTCAGCAGCACAAGCAGCCAGCAGCTGCCAGCAGCTGCTTCAGCAGCTGCTGGCAGCTGCTGCACGAGCAGTAGCACAAGCAGTAGCATCTGTCAGCAGCAGCAGCAGCAGCACAAGCAGCCAGCAGCTGCTGCATGAGCAGCACAAGCAGCACAAGCAGCAGCACCGACAGCAGCAGCAGCAGCAGCGGTGGTGTGGACCACTAAAGTCGAGATGAAGCCTAGTGACATTTGACATGAAGCTTGAAAAACACAGTGACAGGTGACATGAGCAATTCTTAAAATCGACATGAGATATGAGCATAATTAAGCGACATCGACATGCGCCATGGCTATTTTTTAAGACAAACATCATATGTCATAGCCGCCTCATCCAAACCTCCACTAGTAGTGCTCTATAAGCGCAAGCTGTAAACCCTCTCCTCCCCCCGTGCACACAGGCGAATTATCAGAGTCAGCCAATGGTGTCAATACCCCTCTCATACAGGGGTCGGGCGCTGCTGGACTATAATAGATGAGTCAAGGACCGTTCTACTGAGGGTCAGGCAGGCTAAGTCGGACATTCAATGACAGGTAGGTCTTTGACAACCTTGCTTGAAAGTCTGGACAGCATTGACAGACTGGGGCATAAGGATCTCGCATGGTCAGACTTTCAAGCAAGTTTTGCTAAAGTCGCGTTATTGAATGTCCGACCTAGCCTGACCCACAGTAGAACGGTCCTTGACCCGTCTATTATAGTCCAGCAGTGCCCGACCCTTGGCTGAGAGCAGTTTAAGCGCCATTGGGTGTCTCTGATATTTGCCTCTGTGTAAGATGAGAAAAAAAGTCTGTTGAAAGACTATATTTCAAGCCAGAAAACTGTAATTAGCTTTCCAAGTTGTTTATTTAACAATATCTTAGCCTAGCAAGCAGCTGTCAGATGTCATCTAAGAAAAAAATGTGAGCTGTTAATAGATTCAAGAGAAATTAGTTTACAAATAGCCCGTGTAAGTACGCCCATGTCTTGCTTATTTCTCATAGGGTTGTAAGATAGTCACATCATGATGCACATCATCATAAACGCAATCATGATACCTTTCATTGTAAGTAGACTCGCCTCTCTGCCCTCTAAAAGAGAGGGCAGAGAAGCGAGTCTCACTCTTAAAAAACCCTTCCCCTCCCCCCCCCCTCCCCCCCTCCCCCCCCTCCCCCCCCCCCCCCCCCATGCATCTTAAAGAGTGCCCCCCAGAGTGCCCCTCCCCCCCTAGAAAAAAAGAGCCGTATTTTTAAATTATTTTTTAGCAAGCTTTCAGCTTGCTTTTTTTTTTCTTTTTTTAAATTTATTTATCCATAAAAATCTCAAGTGACTTATTTTGAAATTCGCGCCAACCTAGTAGTCACGTGACCCCCTTAAGTAGGTCACTTCCCGTCACGTGACCTATTTGAATTTCCCGCCAACATGGTGGTCACGTGACCCTCTTAAGTAGGTCACTTCCGGTCACGTGACCTATTTGAAGTTCCCGCCCAAAGGTCACGTGACCGGAAGTAGGTCACTTCCGGTCACGTGACCTATTTGAATTTCCCGCCAAAAGGGAGGCCTCTCATTGGCTGCTTTTGAATTTCCCGCCAAAAGGGAGGCCTCTGATTGGCTGCAGGTTGATTCAGTAATAAACAGTACTTAACTATAGTCCCGTTCCGATACATACTATACTACTCCTCACCCTCCAAGTCCCGCACCTCCCCAGTCTCCCAGCCCTTCCCTGCCCCAGTATCTCCCCCTGGCCCTCACTCCCCCTGCCCCTCCCTCTCCCAGTCTCTTGTTCCCTTCTCCTTTCACTCCCATAGTCCCCCAGTCCCTCACTACCCAAGTCCCTCACTCCCACACTCCCCCAGTCCCTCACGCCCCCAGTCCCTCACTCCCCCACCTTCCTACCTGAGCCACAACCTAACCTAACCCCCTCCTTCTCCAGGGTTCTCACTGCTCCTTCTAGGTCCCCATCCCCCCTGTGGCTTCAACCTGTCCTCTCTGGGCTTTAACCCTTCAAGCTGGAGCCGCTAGCAGGTGTCCATCCATCCTACAGCATCAAGACCTCCTTTTTGGAGGATCTCCCAACCATGCTTTAGCTATCAAAGCTCTGTGATCTCATTACCTTCAATCACTCAACCCTTGCTGGACAGGGGGACAAGGTCCTACTCCTACTATAGACATTCCATATCTGCTCCTCTTCCACAAGCCCTTGTTTCCTGTCCTATGTTCACCCCTTCCAGGCTAGATCTTCCTGTGTCATCCCTGCCATATATGTCCTGCCCTTCACTGGCACCTCTCCTTCATGTCATGTCCTGCTCTATCCTGTGTCCTCTCCCCCATACCCCTGTGTCCCCTTACCCACCCCCTCTCCCTGTATGCTGATTCAAAATATATCAATTATCAATTTTGGATAAGTGTGTGCCTATCATAACCATTTTTTAAATATTAACGGTTTTATGACAATTTCTAACAACTTTTGACAATTTCTGAAATTATAGCATTCACATATTTGAGGTCATTTCGAGGTCATTTTTTCTCTCTATCAGATGCACTAACTAGTAAGTTGATACAGTTTACGACATGAGTGCCAGATCATTATGAAGCACCCAACCCCTTGCCCAGAGCTCAGGTCTGAAGGCACATTACCCCAAATATTGGCTCTTTATATGTTGGGTGACCATGCACACATGGTTCCACTGCATGAAAAACTCTATATAAGTTCATTTAAGTTTTCCCTAAAAGCCAATATATATGCTTAAATGTCATAGAATTGTAGCTTCAATGACATTGAATCTACCTCTCCGGGAAGACTTAAATGTCAAAGCTTCGAGATTTAAGCATGACTATTTTGGTATATTTAAGCAACTTTATGTTGACCTAAATGCACCAAAATATTTACCTAAAGGTGATTATAGGTGACAAAACCTAATGTCAAGGCTATGGGAAATTTTACTTAAATGTGATCAAACCAAATATCAAGGGCCAGGTGCTGGTCAAAAAACTTCACATTTAGGCACTTTTAATGACCTTTACATGACCTTTTAATGGACATTGCCTTAATGTCATTATATGTAACTAATTGGATTATTTTGAAATGGAATACAGCTGGATGGTACCTTTTTTTTATTGTTGAGGACATTATTGGGGATATTTCATCAATTTCATCACTTTTAGGTTCTGGGAGACTGGCACCCGCCCCCTGGAGGCCAGGGGCGGGCTCAGGGGGAATGGGGGACTGGCTTCTGGCCCCTGAGGAACCTCCAGGGCAGGGACTTTTTTGGAAGGCAAGATCGGTTCCCTCTGTAATTTCAGGACTTTATCTGGAAAATAGAAAAATACATGGATCATCATAGCATATAAATATATTTTGTGTTATACACACTGAGATATGGAATAATATGCTTTTAAATGTGAGGGATATACTGAGGGAGTTAGGGATGGAATAAGGGAGTGAGGGGCCAACTGAGGGAGTGAGGGGCGGACTGAGAGAGTGAGTGGTGGACTGAGAGAGTGAGGCACAGACTGAGGGGGTGAGGGGCGGACTGAGGGAGTGAGAGATGGATGGAGACAGTGAAAGGGGTACATGACTGACGTGGGCGTCATATGAGGGGAGAGAATGATACATGTGGTGGAGGTTGTGAGTGGGAACGGAGGCATAAGATAATGTAGAGGGAGGCACATGAAGAGGGGAGGGATGTGAGGAGGAGGAGGAAGGTATGTCGGGGTGGAGGGGAAGGACAGAAGTCGGCTTGGGGGAGAGTGTCTAGCACTGGGAAGTAAAAAGAAAAGAAATAAAATAAAGTATTACATTAATAAGACAATATCAAGTTCATATATCGCAGTAAAGAGAAAAATAGATAATTAGTTTTAGAGTGTGTTGGGCGGGGGGGCACTCAGCACTCCTAGCATTTTGTCCATCATCATGGGGCCTTGGGGGGGGGGGGGGGTCAGTGAGTTAGCAAGGAGAGAGTGACATGGATGGCATGGCATGGGGTGGTCTGGGGGCTGGGGAGCTCCTGGTGGGCAGGACTGCCTCCTGTTGTAACACCTTCCCCTTCAAAATAAGAAAAACATTTGAATTGATACATTTGAATTAATACAGACAAGATCTACTTTTAAAATCAGACTCTACTGGCTCGCTAGCTAATGCCATGTATCCAATCATATAGTTATACATTTAAAGGGTTCAGTGAGATAATCAAGATGTAGAATATAAAACTGCATGCACATGAACATTAGCTATGTATTAATATACTTACAAAGTTAAATTGTGAATAATTCATGTTGAGTTCCTGCCTTATATGTAGAGAAAACCATTAGTCAATAATAGTAGTACATGACATAGCCGAAAAACACAACCTGTCTCTACTGTGACCAGTACCTGTATGGAGTGTGTGCTACAGGTATAACTACACCCCTGCAGGTATGTGGGTTAAATCACCTATCTAGGTCAGGTTAGCCATTGTCTTAGCGCCAGGAGTGTGACGGTCACCATGCCAACCACCCACATACTTGCCCCTACCCAGGTGACCAGAGGCTAATAATAACTACTGGTGGGCACCGCATGCAAGGCCCTTAGGGGCAAACACACATGCTGGACTGGGTTGAATGGACAAGGAGGAGGGGGGGTTGCGGCCCTCTGTCTCTAGATGTATTGTCACACACTCTACCTCAAAATAATCTATACTTTACCCCCCAGCTTAGTATCATGGGAGGTAGCCCTCCAGAGGCCCTCAAAATAATGTATAAATAACAGCATTAAGGTCCCCTGTTCGCCCCAGCTTAGTATGGGGGTGCAGAGGGGTCCTCCCTCAGGTCAAAAAGTCGCCAAAATTAAGGGTCCCATGTAACAAAGTCTCTGTCTGCCCTCCGCTTCTCTGTCTGCCCTTCCCTACTCTGTCTACCCTCTCCTACTCTGTCTGCCCTTCCCTACTCTGTCTACCCTCTCCTACTCTGTCAACATCCCCCTACTATGTGTGCTCGCCCCCCCCCCCCCCTCCGTCTGCCCTCCCACACTCTGTTTGCCCTGGGGTAAAATAGAAGACTATAATTGAGAATAGAATATTAAGGACTATTCTGAGACAAATTGTACACATTTGTCTCACATTAGAAATAATGTCTGAAAAGGGCTAAAGAATTGCATCATTCAAGCATTATTATTTGAAGAAAATAGAAGTTAGATCCCGATTGTATTCTCTTTTAATGCTGGCAGACTCTATAATTACAGGTAACCCAAGGTACAGAAATGAGTGCAATAGGTCCAGAGGAAATTTGCGATCTGTAGGATCAATTGTTTCACTAGAAATGCTCCTTGGGCAAAAGAAGGAGGCCTGATGACTCAAACAGCTCCTTCCACTGAATTCTTCTGGTATCTTTGATCAAACTCAGTTAATTAAATTCTGTCTGCAGCTTGACTTAATCATTAGTGCCTGATTTACCTCCCCCCCCCCCCCTGTCACCTATGTCACTCGCCTCCTGCTGTGCTGAACCTCCTCTCCCTGTGTCCTCCCTTCCCCTGTGTCCTCTCCCCCCCGCCCTTTCCTCTCTCCTCACACTGAGTCCCCTCTCCCTGCCTTCCAATCCCCCAACAGGCATTTCCTCCATCTTCTTCCCTCCTCATGCTAATTAGTTTTAATCCTCCCTTTATATTTGGTGCCTCCTCCCTAAATCATTCCTCCAGATGTGTCTTGCCCACTGTGGCCCCCTCCACATTTGTTCCCCTCTATGTGTTGTGTCTCTCCTCTTACTGTCCTGTCCATCCTATGGAGGCATTTTCCATGCATCCTTCCTATTCCCTTATATAACAGTATTGTCCTCTTGTCTACCACATGCATCCTTCCTATCCCCCTCCACAATCCCTTACAGGTAGGACTGATGATTATTAGATACTATTTCAAAGTCCCAAATTGACCTAGTGCTGGTGACTCTGCAGCACCCTCCTCCAAGCCTCTTTTCTCCTCAAAGTCAATATCGTTTTTATCCCATTCATGTAGAAACAATCTGCATTGGAGAATAATCAAACAATGACAGCAGCATAATGATACAGTTCAATGTCATGAGAGGTGATTGATTTACAGTCCGGGCTCCAGTTCAATTGCCCACATTATATTGACCTGTGCATTGTAAATAAAGGTCAGAATGAGTCACACAGAATGCATGCTGGTTGTCACAGGCTGCTGTGTTTGTTGGACTGTAAGCTCATACGCTTTAGAATTACCATTGTGATGGGTCTCATTTAATCACAAAGGATGAATTCAGTGAAATTCTCAGAGTGACCTGCCACATCATGAAAAACTATGTACTTATAACTGTATGAATAGCTAGAACGATCAATATATACTTGCTTCTTAGTGGTTGGAAAACACCTCTGTACATTGGTTATGTACTATACTTTGGTCTACATTCACAGTACAGAAAAATAGACCCCTTCAATAACATAACAGCAGGAGATGTAATCATTGTCAATAGACGTATGATTGATATTGTGTGACATGTCCTGCAATGTCCTACATTGACTAAGTATAGGGATTGATATATCAATAAACAGAAGAACATGTCATTAAACCTGATAGTAACTTGAAAACAGTGGGAGGATTGGGTAAATTCATATGAGATGATGTCACATTGACACATGGGGAATTGAGTATACATTATAAGATGCCACCTCACGTTGTGGTACTACAGAACCAAAAGGATATAAAAATAGGAATTGTATGTATGGCCTGGACAATTGCTTAGACTCTCTGACAGAGAGTCTGAGATCTCCACCTGTGTTCACCCCCGCTCCCCTCTCCTGTGCCCCCCCCTGCCGCTCCACTGTCCACCCCCTCCCCTGTGCCCCCCACTCCACTGTCCACCCCCTCCAGTCTGCCCCTGCCCGCTCATCATCTGTCTACCCCCTCCCCCTGTGTCTTCCCTCCCTCCACTTCCCAACCCTTCCCCCTCGGTCTCCCCCCCCCCTGTCCACCACCTCCACATGCCTATTCCCACTATTAACCCCCCCCCCCCTATATATCCCTCTGTCCCCCCTCTGCCCCCCCTACTCCTCTTGTGTCTGCCGCCCCCTCTTTCTACCTAGTCACCTGGCTCTGCAATTGCTCCTTTTTTTGGTTTGAGGACATCCTAAACAGTGTACCTGATCATGAGAAGAGATCTCACTAGTCTGTAAAACTAAAAAGGCTTTTGATCTCTGAAATTAATAGAAGATTGTGAATTTCTGATGAGTCACCTCATTTTAAATTCAAATGCCAGTATTTGATTAAAGGATGTCTATGGTATCCCCGTATTGATTATTAAATTTAGCATAGATTTGGAAAAATCTAACCGGATTTCTATTACTGAGCTCATAATGAATAATGGCTTTCTGTAACCAACTTGGGAACCACACCAATGAATTCATTGACCTCTGCAATATAAGTATGGAAAATTGTGAAAATAGTGAAAATTGTGTTTCTAAGTTGATTGGAAGCATTTCTCACAAGTAACCTCATTATGAATTCAAAATGGCTGCCATCATCATCTCAAAAAGTGGTCCATTTGATTGCTTGGCAACAGAAATGTTTATTTTGAATCTAAAATTGTGTTTCTAAACTGATTAGAAGCAGAGATAGACACATTTATATATACATTAGTACTATCTCAACTATCACTCCACCCGCAAATTCAAAATGGCCGCCATATCTTCGTTTAGGATTTGAAGAAAGGTTGTCCAGGTAGAATTAACTTGTCATGGGTCCTACTAATTGAAAAATCACCACAACCTTTTCCAGCAAGACCAGCAACCATGACCTCCTAGGCCCCCTGGGTATAGCATCCATAGAGACCTATTATTCTGTTTCATGATTATTTCAGTCACCGACAAGCCTTGGACAGTTACCGACAGGCCTAGGTCATATGTCAACAGGCCTAGTTCAGATGTCAATGGACCTAGGGTAAGGAAAGTCACCTAGTGGCCTAGGACAGTCATTACCGGGCCTAGGTAGTTTACCAACAGGCCTAGGTGATTCAGAAAGCATGAAAAATTTCCAAGACCCAATTGTTACTAAGAAGTATGTTCAAGGAGGCCATAGGCATCTATTGCATATTGGATGGCCATATGAGTGCCCTGTATGTGACAAGGTTATATTCACTATGGCAGGTCTAGTCAAGCACAGACGTGCAGCACATAGCCGGCGGTACCCTGGACAAACCCTGGCTACTTTGGAAAAAAGACAAAGCCATGCTACATCTGTGTGCAGTACCTTATTACAGGCAGCCCCACACTTCAGGCCAACTCTTGCAGTTATCTGCACTGACACTTCCCTAACACAGAAGATGCACCTGGGCTGGCCCAGCGGTACCATTCTCAAAACGGAAATGCCTGAATCAGCCAATCTCAGCCAAACCAGCACCAACACTGAGACAGCTGCGCCCAGTGCTCATCTCAATATTCAAAAAACTATATGCAATGCTGCCATGCCCACGTCTGTACTACCAAGGTCCTCAACTCCCCCAACACACCTACGAGGGGACAGTTCTATGACCCCCTCTGTGCTACCAAGTACTCGCTCATCAAACCCACAAGGAGACAGTCCAAGTCCCAACACTGAGTTGGCTGCATCAGGTGCTTATCTCTATATCCCAATAACTATTCACACCTCTATACTACCAAGGTCCTCAACCTCTTCAACACACCCACAGGGTGACAGTTCTAACACTCAGTGTATCAAGAGAAAGGCTGAGTGCTTAATGGCAGAAGGGTCATATAGTGATACATCACCTAACAGTAAGAAACCCAAGCGAAGCTCCTCAGGTGCACCTCCTAAGCAACTGTTCCCCATGGTCTTGCCGTTTGTGTTTTCTCCTGTTCCATGCCAGGGACATCAGCTGGAGACGTCCATCATGGAGGCGTTTGACACAACCAGATATGACCCTGTCTTCATGGAGAGTCAGTCAGGGAAATACAGCCTGGGGTTGAGATTTGAGGATCCTGTTAATACCTACATGTACAGGCTGGCTGTGCGGAGAGGTTCAGTTCAGCTGAAGATTCAAAAGGAATACAATGTGACCAAAGTGTATTTAGATAAGGGGATGTACCTAATGATTTATACCTGGGTGAGACAAACAGTGTCTCAGTTAGTGAGAACAGGAGGCCGGCTGCCACCTGCAGTCAGAGGGGAGGTGCTGGGACTCACTTACCCGGTAGTCATCTGTCTGTTCCGTCACGGCCACCACGTGCTGGACCATCTCTGAGACACAGCCACAAAGTGCTGGCACATCTCTGAGACATGGCCACAAAGTGCTCGCACATCTCTGACTATAATGCCACGACGTGCTGGAACATCTCTGAGACATGGCCACAAAGTGCTCGCACATCTCTGACTATAATGCCACGACGTGCTGGAACATCTCTGAGACATGGCCACAAAGTGCTGGCACATCTCCGACTATAATGCCACGACATGCTGGAGCAATTCTGAGACATGGCCACAAAGTGCTGGCACATCTCTGACTATAATGCAACAACATGCTGGAGCAATTCTGAGACATGGCCACAAGATGTCCATAGAATGTAAATTCCAGGGAGATATTGCATAATATACAGCAGTTATTTAGAAAACAGTCCATGAACCGGGGTACTTTCACTCAAGTTATTCTAGAACTGTTCATGTTTGAGGGTCTTACCTGTATGTGAAAAGTGACTTCTACATGTTAGAATTTGTAATGAATATTGTCATTAGAAAGGCCCAATACAGGGGATTTCAGCAAAAGACGTTTTGGGGCTCCCCTTCCCCATATACAATATCACTCGGCGTCTATTGATTTGCACTAGGACTGAGCCAATGATTGAATGATTCAAGTTGAGAAATGACAGTCTGGTCTGCATCAATATTGTTTTGCGGAGAAGCCCGGCTACTGAGCTGTCCCCAATATCACCCCCTATAAGAGAGGAGCCTAATCTATCTATATCAACAAAATTTGCGGACTTACCCTATATATTTGAGCTGTAATCGATGAAATTAACCAATTCGGTACCGAATCACCATCCCTCGGCGTTCCCTACCCGACATGTTGAATTTGGATGACGAAGATGGCCGAAGCGGTCGATAAATGAATTATTTTTTGATCAAGACGGCTAAACTGGCCAAAACGTCCACAAATGCCTCTATATTACCTGTAGGAGTAATAATATTGTAGGGGCACGAATAATACGTGTACATATAAGGTCCGTGGAGTCAGAGCCGTAAGTGCCTCCAACGGACACTAGGTGGCAACACCTAAGCCATGTCCTTTCGGTTATCCGGTAGCGGAGCCAGGCAGGGCACTCCAGACAGCGCTACGGAGGAGTGCCATGTCAACACTGCTTGGTCCGCGCTCAGGGTAGATAAGAGGCCGAGGTTGGCTACCTCAGGGAGTTCGTCCCAGGACGAGCTCTGACCCACACCTTTCGTACCTTCGCTTTGATAGGGGCACCTACACCCCTCCCACATTATGGCTCCTGCACCAGCCATGCTGGCTCAGGGCTTGACTGTCCGGTATTGCTAAGACTTCGAACTATCGATAGAATCCTGTGTGTCTTCGAATGGTTGAAAGACCAAGTGAACCGAGTAGAAACCTTCGTGTACTTTTGAGGCTGTGATCGAATAAAAACCTGTTGCATTCAAACCGAATTTGGAACCTGTGTTCGCGTTATACGCATATGAAACCCCTACATTGGTGCCGTGACCAGTTCGGGTGAAACACAGAATAGCACAGTCGGTTAGGGTGAACATGGCCGAACAGGCAAAGGGTGGAGCGTCCCTTCATCCTATTTCGAGTCCGGATCCGGAGGTGGTAGCAGCCCTTGAGAAACACTATGGGCCAAGCCGTTCGAGTTCGACACCAGAACCAAGGAGAGGCAATCCTGATACTATTCGAAAAGATCTGGGGTCAAACCTAGAGGATTCTTTGTTTGAAACTGGCGGTTCGAAGAGGCACATTGCTCCTATGCCAACACAGGGCATGAGCATGCTGCATGCTGAACGACACCAGCGGCAGGAGGTGACGCGTCGTCATTTCGCCGAAGAGAAGAATCGATTCGAGGGAGCAAGGATTGCAGAGATGGACAGGATGAATGAAGTGTTTGAAGCTTTGAGTCATCGGTTGGTACAGCTCCGAAACAAGAATGAAGATTTAGACGGGGCAACAATGGAGAAACAGAACCGCTTAGACACAACGAAAGCGGAACTGGAACATATGGAAAACCAGTTCTCTCATCAGCAGAATGTCTTGCGGCGACGTACTGAGGCTCTTGAACAACGTCAAGATAAGACCATACAAGATTCGGACGAGCTCCATGATACGATCCGAGAGGCAACCAAGGCGATGATGGAAGAAAAGGATCGTCTGATCCGGGAAGTGGAAGATTTACAGAAGAAACGAGAAGAAGAGTCAACTCGAAGTGGCCATTCGGGGTTCGATCATGTCAGTGGTGGCATATACAACTCGGCATCTGGTGGGGGTGGTGCCGCTGCCTCAACCGGAGGGAGACCGAAACTGGTGACCATTAATACAGGTGATTCGGATGGAAGATCTTCACGGCGTGACCAACGCCCAACGTCATATGATGACGACTATTCGAATCCTCCCAGCCGTTCGAGCTCTCGAGAGAGACCAAGCCATACGGGTTCGAATGATGGATCTTTGAGATCCGATCCGAACGAGCGTTCGAGTGGGCCCTCAAGGAGGTCATGGAGATCTCCTACAAATGCAGGTAGACGAGTCTCTCGACGCGAATCAATGTCCCCTGGGATGAAATTGATTTATGATTCGAACCCCTGCATTGCTGAAATGGGAGTTGACTGTGTTAGCAGACAAGCTGATAATGCTGATATCGTTGACTGGAGCTACAAGCGCACCTTCGACTACATCCTCAACTCCCAGTTCTATGGAAGAACTTTTGTTAAGGTTGACTGACTTGATGTCTGGAAACCAGCAATCAACAGGGAGGAATTCGAAGCCGAGAGTGGACAAGACCACTAGGAAGTGTTACAGGTGTCAGGCCCTGGGACACTTTGCTGCAGAATGCCCAGCTGAGAAGCCGGTACCAAAGCCTGAGGAGAAGAAAACGGAAAACTAGAGGGGGTTGCTCGGGATGGCAAGGTAGTGACCCCTAAGGTGAATGAAAGCCAGCTTATCGCCAGCGGTGCAAGCGAGGAAGTCAGAGGTGCAGTAGAGATTGGAAGCTTAGAGGAGGGGCCTGATCAGTCCCTTCTAAGTATGTCCAATGAACCCAGAAAAGTAGACTTCCGAGGAGGAAGTACTGGGGAAGCGGCGAATTGGATACAGGAGCTGGAAGTAGTCAGCAGTGCCCGATTGTCCCCGGATCATCCATGTTTGAAGCACTTGAAACGACGGGGAGTAGATCTTGGTGTCACTAAGGATTTCGAACGTTTCACCGTTAACCCATCACCACTGGATGGGAAGAGGTGGTATTTGACTGTAGCAGTGAATGGAAGGTCTGCGGAATTCCTAGTGGATACTGGAGCTAGTCACTCCATGATCTCTAAGAGATTCCATGACCTTGTAGCCGATGAACCAGATAACTTCACAACGAGGGTAAAAGCTCATTCGGCCGACGGTAGCTGCATGCAGACGTTTGGTAAAGCATTTTTCGAAATCAATATAGGTGGACAGGATTATCTCCTGTCACCTACTATTGCTGATCTGAGTGATGATGGCATCATCGGATTAGATTTCGCTGCGTTGTACGGGGCAATGTTGGAACCTTGTAGGGGGATGTTAAAGATAGAACATCCGTACAAGGTGGCCGTGCAATGCGTGTTGAGGAAGGTATCTTCTGTAGCCTCGGTGGTACAGACGGTTAAGATACCCCCAGGACAGACATGTGATGTGCTGTTTTCGAGTGACAGTATCTTCCGGGATCAGATGGCGGTGGTTGAACCCGATGTGGTGAGACTTGCATCAATTGGACTCGAGAGTGCAGATACTTTCGTAGGCAGTGGCAGCAGGAATTTAATTCCTATTTCGAATCCTGGTGGTAAAGTCCGTTATCTGATGAAAGGTACTCCCGTGGGGCAGGTGATCGTTGCACAGGCAAGCACCAGTATACTCTCAGAAGATACCAAACCGAACCTTGAAGGGATGTTCGATTTGCGTCCGGAACTTCAGAAGTTGGTGGACGATTTGAGCTTGGTGACGGGGGACCAGAAAGATCAGTTGAGACGGGTATTGGTGGAATATGATGCAGCCTTCGGGGAGCCCACTGGTTTGGGGCGAACTGATATGGTGCTACATTCCATTACTACAGAGGACGCTGTACCTTTCAAAATCCCTTACAGACGCCTACCTTTGAAGAAGAAATTGATGGCCGAGAAGGAAATCGCTGATCAGCTGAGATTAGGGGTGATTGTTCCAAGCACTAGCCCCTGGTCCAGTCCTGTTCAGATGGTGACTAAGAAAGACGGCACAATTCGCTTCTGCATCGATTATAGAAAATTGAATGGTTGTACTAAGAAAAACTCCTATCCTCTCCCCCGTATAGACGAGACTATTGATTCCCTGGGCGGAAACCAATGGTTCTGTACGCTGGATTTGCAATCCGGATACTGGCAAGTTGGGATGAAGGAAGAGGATCAGGAAAAGACAGCTTTTTCGAGCCATGTCAGACTTTTCCAGTACAATGTGATGCCGTTCGGATTGTGTAACGCCCCTGCAACATTCAAAGCCATGATGGAATCTCTGTTGAGTGATCTGTTGTGGAAGGAGTGTTTGGTGTACCTGGACGACATAATTGTCTTTGGGAAGACGTTCGAATCATGCCTGGCTACTCTAGTCAAAATTTTCGAGAGGTTGATAACCAATGGTTTGAAATTGAAACCAAAGAAGTGTCACCTATTTAGGACTTCCATTAACTATCTCGGTCAGATAATATCCACTGAGGGAGTTAAAGCAGATCCTGAGAAACTAGATGTTGTGTCGGAATGGGAAAAGCCAGAGGGACCTAAAGACATACGGTCCTTTCTGGGCTTCTGTAGTTACTACAGAGACTTCCTACCGGGGTATGCCAGAATAGCTCAGCCTATGCAGGCTCTAGCTCACTGGACTCTGGGTAGAAGGAAGGAGCCTTTCCCATGGGGTCCGGAACAGGATCTAGCATTCGAAGCCGTGAAGAACCTATTTTGAACCACCCCAGTTTTGAAATATCCAACAGCTGATGGACATTTCATACTGGACACAGACGCCAGTAACAACAGTATAGGTGCTGCTCTGTCCCAGATGCAAGGGGGGATAGAAGTGCCACTGGCTTTCGCTAGTAATACCCTCAATAAGGCTCAGAGGAATTACTGTACCACTAAGCGGGAATTGTTGGCGGTAGTGGTGTATACGAAGAAGTTTAAGCACTTCCTTTGGGGAGGTGACTTTACTTTACGGATAGATCACTCCTCCTTAAGGTGGCTGTTGAACTTTAAGGAAGCAGAAGGAATGATCGGTCGATGGCTCACCCATTTGTCCGAGTTCGGGTTGGAAAATAGCCAAATCCAACATAGAGCAGGGAGCAAGCATATCAATGCTGACGCCCTTTCGAGAAGACCCATACGGAAATGTTCTAGAATGGATTGTGATGATTGTGGAGCCCATAACGCTGTAATAGCTGGTGTTCGAATGCCGTATGATGTAGGACATTCTAAAGCAATGGAATGGTCCACAGAAACTATCAGGCAATTCCAGAAGGGTGATGCTGTCATGTCAAGACTAATAGAACAGGTCTCCAGTGGTGCCCAACCACAAAGACCAGCCATTTCGATTGAGAACCGGGAAATGAGACAGCTACTTGCTCAATGGTCTGAGCTAACTGTTGTTGACGGTATCCTATGTAGGTGGAAGATAACACCGTACAAGACCAAAATTCAGCAAATCGTGATACCCACAGCTATGCGAAGGGATATCATGTATTTCGTACACAGACACCAGACCAGTGGACATTTTGGAAAGAAGCGCTCCCTTGCGCGACTCTCCAGAAGGTATTACTGGCCTGGCATGAGTAAAGATCTGCTTAGGTGGATCTCTACTTGTCCAGATTGTTGTCTGAGCAAACCAGGTGAAGGCCTGGGGAAGTTGCCACTAACTCAAGAGCTTTAGGGAGTTAGATTTGCACGCATAGCGGTTGATATCATTAGTGGCCTTAAAACCACTCCTGATGGAAACACGTGCATGATGGTGATCTCTGACTACTATTCGAAGTACACTAGAGTGTTTCCTCTGAAAGATCATAAGGCTCATACATGTGCTCATGCATTTGTAAAGGGTTGGGTGCTTCATCTAGGCGTGCCCTTGATGTTGCATAGTGATCAAGTGAGAGAGGACTTGATTATGCCTGCTGACTTGGTGTTTGGCGTAGCTGGGATAAACGCTGAAATACCCTGTCAGGTGATGTTCGTGGAGGCATTGAGGGATCAATTCAAGTCCGCATACGAGATGGTTCGATGTGAGCTAAGCAAATCTGCTTCATGGCAAAAAGTGGGCTATGACGTAGGTTTGAAACTTAGGTCCTTTCGAGTAGGGGATGATGTAGTTAGGCTACACGACCCCCTACAGCAGTTGAAGCTGTCACCCAACTGGGACGGTCCATTTACTGTGGTTCGGATTGTTTCAGAATCTACAGTGGTGATCAAATCCTTGTTGGGACGCTTGTATAAATCCAATGTAGCTCGTCTACGTCGGTGGCAGGGTGATGCTTCAGCGCATTCGAAGTCAGGAGAGCATTCAAAGTCAGAGGACACTGAGCGGAGAGCGACCACCCCGGAACGACGTCGTCCTGGTAGACCTAGGAAACTAGTGATACCCTCAGATGGGAAGAAACCTATGCATCCTGGTATTGGTAAATTAAAGCGGGGCCGGGGTAGACCTAAAAAAAATTTACCAATTCGAGCTTCTAGCAAGAAGGATAAAAAGTGCGTAAAAAAAGTCTCTGCAAATGAAGGTCTGAAGGGGAGGAGGGCTGTCCAATTGACTACTGGACATCCTGTCTAATCTTCCCGGACGACCAGGTCTAAAGAACCCAAGGTAGGGTTAAGGCGCAGTCCACGGCATAACCGGGGGACTGCTGTGACCTAATCTGTACACACAACAAGAAGTTTCGATCCCATGATGGTAGTACAGACGTAATTGCTGTCCAGTGAGCAGAACTAGGGTGGGTGTTGATCATGAACGTCCCCGAGGGTGGCAGACGGATCTATCCGGCGGGTATTCTTATGTTACCCGTAATGACATTTGCCTACACTCCTGAAGAATTCATGATTAGTGGTACCCCTGGTCCTGTGGAACTGACTCAATAAGGATTACACTCCGGTGAGCTACCCATTCGGTTAGTGGCGGGAAACGCGAGCGTCTCCCGCCGCGTTATCCGTTAGAAAAGGGCTATCCGGTGAGGCGTGAACGCTGATTGGTTGACCTTCGCTCCCGCCGCGGGCGTGGCATCACGAGACAAGAAGGGCGGTCGCCATATTGGATCAGTGCCAAGAAGACGCGCGGACGCTGCAGGGCAAAGGAGGAGGAAGAAGGGTCTTGTTATCGACCAAAAGTCTCCAAAACCACATCATAATATGCGCCAACCTGGTTAGTTCCCGCTCATAGTGTCATTTGGACACGCGGAGCTTCGTACTCCGCAAATCTTCGATTTTAAACTTCGTTTTTGTTGAAAACTTTCGACTTCGATGGAGGAGCAGTACACCCCCGGTGAGGGCCTCCAGTCCGACGAGCTAGATCTGTTCGGGATGGATGATGGCCAATTCGACAATGCTCAGGAATCAGATTATGAATCCGCCTCCGAATCCACCGGGAGTGCAGTTACCGTCCGTGTGGCGGGGATCGGCTCCTATTCGATGGCTGAGCGGGACAGCATGGCCATGCCACCCCCGGCTACAGTCAACCTGGGGCCGTTGCCGTGGGGCAATACCCCAAAACGTGTTGCTTCGAAGGACATTGACAATTCCACATCAACCCGGCTCAATGCAGCAGGTGATGAGGAGGAAGACGAGATGCCGGAGTTAGAGGAGGTAAGTCAGAAATTGCCCATTCAAGCAGTGTCTGACAAAGAGATGGAAGCCTTCGTACGAGTTTCGCTAGCCCAGCAACAACTTATGGAAGTGCTGGAGTGCGACCCGCCATTCGACACCTCGCTGCAGCTCCATCCCACACTCATGGCGATGGTGCTGGACAAGCTGGAAGAACATGAGTTCTACCACCACGAGGGGAGTTGGCTAGAGAGTTACGAGGGAGCCATCCGGGGTGCCTACAAAAACGAGATCTTTGGACAGATCCTACTGCGATGTGGTACAAACTTTCGGAATCTCCAACAAGCCAAACAAATGGAGGAATCAGTGCCCTCAAGTGATGGGAGCACAACAAGTACGAAGGGGAAGAAAAAGAAACTCACCAAAACCAGAGGTAGTCGTAAAACTTCCAAAACTAGTACTCCTCCATCTACTCCGTCTATGTCTGAAGTATCCGAACCTGCCCTCGCTCGGTCCGAGTGCTCTTCGAGTACTCCCCATACAACGTCATTCGAAGAACCAACTACTACCACTGGGACTACTGAGTCTCAATCCGAATCTCTTCCGAAAGCCCCAGGACCTTCACCAGTCCCATTCGAAAAGGAACCAGCTATCGTGGAGTTGACTCCGATGGAGATCAATTCGGATACCTCAGGATCAGTTGAGCAGGAAGCTCGTTATGCTCAGGTGGTCAGAGAATCTGATGAGCTCAGGGCAGCCAATGAACAGTTACGGTTAACTCTGGAAGCTATGCAAGCTGCCCCCAGAACTCCAATGACTCGAGCCCAGTCCCGGAAGAACCCCAATCCACAGCAGAAGGGACGGTCCTTGTCCGACGCTTCGGATGTGGAGGAGATCCCATTCGAACTTCCTAAGAGCCAGAAACGGAAGGCAAAGAAGAGTGAGGCACGACAGCCCTGTCTCCCTCATCCTTTGCCTCCCCAAACTACTGCGATTAATATGTCTCCAACTGTGAGGTTGGTGGATGTGGTATCCAGTACGGCTTCTACTCCTTCGACGCCTCCTAGGGCACCCGCCAAGACGCTTTCGACCCCTCCAACAACCCCGACCAAGACTCCAGTGCAGGTTGCCATACCTGTATCTCCATCTACGTCCTCCGAGTCGGGACATTCGAACACGTCACCTGTGGTTTCTTCGCCCCCTCCAGCTGCAGGGGCAAACGCCTCAGTAGACGTTCCGAGTTCTCGGGCGGAAGAGATGATCTGGCGCAATGCCACCGGGGGCTTCAAGAAATTTAGGCCCGAATGCACGGAACATTGCAAACGATCCAGGGATATGTATTCCTGTCCCAAAGCAACGGACTATGAGGGGCTGTCTGATGCCGAGGAATGGATGAGGTCCAATATGACTTCACCCAGTACCTTCGCATGGACAGAAAACTGGTTCAATCGGCTGCAGGATCGAAAACAGTTCCCCGAGACCTACTACAACCATGAGGGACGCCTCAAAATTCGATGGGCTATGGCCCGGTACAAGGAAGGGGTAAGGGAGGATTGTCCATTCGATTCCTGTCGCAGCTACTTTAAACACGAGAACCGCCCCATGCCTACTCGTCTTCGATTTATGCGGCATCTGGTTGAATGCCACATGCACCACTGTGCGATGTACATCTGCGCTGACACTGGCAAAGCAAACAAAAAGTGTTCGGGACTGTGGACCACCCAAAGAGGCAGAATGATCGAACACCTGATACAATGTCATGGCCAAGCCATGATGTTGGCCAGAAAAAACGTAGTAGATCTCCATGCATCGCTGGTGGCAGGCCTAGACAAATGAAAGTTCGACAGCATCACGATTGAGACCTTCCAATTCGGAAAGGTCCAGTTGACCAGGAATTCGAAGCAGTCAGCTGTCTTCCAGCGTACAGATCGATGTGGTCGACTGGACCTGAACAGCACCTTGTACAAGGAGTTGTACAACTGGAGAGCGGCCAACCCCCTTACGGGGAAACGAAGTGAAACCAGGAGTCCGGCCACTTCCGAACCTGACTGTAAAAATGTCAAATCGGAGGTTCCGGCTCCGAGAGCTCCAACTGCAGCACGATAATTGAGCACCGGTCCCCACTGCAGGACTTGCGTCCTGACTATGGTCCAGACTTCTCAGCCCCCAAGGGTCGTTCCCAACTACAAACCCTTCGTCCTCTGACTCCTGGTAACCTGGCTAGCAGGGCTGAGTACCCTTCAATGGACTTTCCTGGTACGGAAGTACAGACTGAGAGGGATCCGTACAAAAATCTCCCCACGGGTATCTCTGTAGGGGATGCCCTTCGCCAACCGGACTCCCGGAACGTGGAGATGGGGGATACGGATCACTTTGTGCTGCCTGGGAAAAAGGACTTGGTGGTGACGACCACCATCCTCACTCCTCGGGCAGTAGATGAGGTGAAACCGAAGGCTGACAGTTCTACAAAGTCGGTGGGGCGTAAAACCCCTGCCACTAGTGCGAATTCATCATTTATGCAGACTGAGCCTGTGGTGGACCCGGTTCCAGTGACCACTTCGAACCCAGTTACCACCACACCAACGACAACTACTGGAGGAGGGAAAGCAGCAACTGTCGCTGACACCGTGCTCACCACCACTACCACCACAGCCACCGTGCCTTTTAGGCCCAACGTTCGTGAAGAACCGGCAGTTGATCCGAATAGGTGGTATGACCTGATGATAAGTGGTGAGAACATTCATCCAAGGTACAGTTTCAAAAGGACTACTTCGAGCCTGTGAAGGCTCCGGATGCAGTGTTGCATAAGCAGCTATATGAACGATGGCTGCAGGAACACCTAGCTGGCATGCAGCGATATGCCGCCTGTGTGGCAAGGGCATCAGCCGACTATGCCATCACCATGCAGGGCAAGGAGGTCGAGAGACTGAGGCAGATCTTCGAACAACAACGGATTGACGAACAGTCGGAGCCAGATAAGGTGATCGAACTCACCAAGCAACTGGAACAATCGAAGAGGGAACTCTCAACGGCTTGTGCCTTCCAAAAAGCTGCGGAAGACACTTTGGACGATCAGGCCAAAACTTTGAAGGCGCTGAACGTTAAGTTCATTCGAGTATTCGGGATAAGACTCACCCAATGGTGTGGGTCCCTCGAAGAGCTCCAGGGCTTGGTGAGGGACTTATAAGATAATTTGAGTGTTCGGTTGTTCAGTTGTGTTTTTGATGACTTGTGCATATGATGTTTCGATGATATCGTAATAGTTGTGTTCGTATTATAAAACGTCCATGATTAAGGTCATGATTCGGGAAAAAAAAACCAACATAAACCAGGTGTAAAATGCATAATTGTCAAGAAATGTCTTCGTTGTCTAAAAAAAAAAAAAAAAAGTGTTCATACTTTAAGGAGTATAACTTATACTATATACTATGATTCGAACCAAAACTGTACATAGTGTTCGATACCTACCTTTATCTCCAAAAATTTTCTTTTTGGACATAACAACTGGTATTCGGATTTCGAGAGTATATCTATTTTTAGGATATAGAGTCATATATCGGTTGCCTCATGTGGAGGCTAATATTACTACATTCCTTGGTTATAAGAGTTAATGTCACACCTATGTTGGTTCCATGTATTTCATAATTCCAATAGTTCATGTAATTACCTCTCCAGGGACGGTTCGCCCACATAAATATTTTCGAGCCATTACTTCTGTGTCATTCCGTCCTAAAAAGTCACGTATCGTGCACTCTTAACCTACCTTAATATGATTAATGTAGTAATCAATATTGTATCTCAACAAAAACCATACAGATCTGTGATCACTGTAGTTAGAAATAGTATAGAACATGTATATTCGTATTTATTCATATCTTTATTAAAGATGGATACTCACGTATCTATCTTGTCGTTATGGTGTTGGATCTGTGAGATCCCTGTTATGTACATAGAGATGTAAGTGTTGTTTGGTGTAACAGGTCAGTCTAAATCTAAAATTGTACTTTCTACATGTATGTGTAAAACGTATGTCGTACCTTTGAATGTACCCCGGTATTGTCATCATGTACACTGATATTATTCTCCTATATTCGAGTATATTATATTATATCAGATGTATTTTGACCCTTGTTATAATCTGGTGGGGGTGATGTAGGGGAACGAATAATACGTGTACATATAAGGTCCGTGGAGTCAGAGCGGTAAGTGCCTCCAACGGACACTAGGTGGCAACACCTAAGCCATGTCCTTTCGGTTATCCGGTAGCGGAGCCAGGCAGGGCACTCCAGACGGCGCTACGGAGGAGTGCCACGTCGACACTGCTTGGTCCACGCTCAGGGTAGATAAGAGGCCGAGGTTGGCTACCTCAGGGAGTTCTTCCCAGGACGAGCTCTGACCCACACCTTTCGTACCTTCGCTTTGATAGGGGCACCTACACCCCTCCCACATTATGGCTCCTGCACCAGCAATGCTGACTCAGGGCTTGACTGTCCGGTATTGCTAAGACTTCGAACTATCGATAGAATCCTGTGTGTCTTCGAATGGTTGAAAGACCAAGTTAACCGAGTAGAAACCTTCGTGTACTTTTGAGGCTGTGATCGAATAAAAACCTGTTGCATTCAAACCGAATTTGGAACCTGTGTTCGTGTTATACGCATATGAAACTCCTACAATATTACGCCCGTGCGAGATAGCCATATTTCGTTGGTCAAACGATAGTCAAAGCCTTGATTATGGCTAAATATGATTAAATATGGAAGTTATCACTATGCTGAAGGGTAAGCCATAGTTTTGAATGCATTATAGTTGTGATAAAGTGGCAAAAATGAAAGTAAAAACTCAATTGCAACTTTTTACGGTTGTCATTAAATTCTTAAGTTAGCGAAAGAACGCGATGAATCAAGTTTCGGCGACTAAAGTTTGCCGAAAATCAATCAATCCTCTTCTATTTGGACATTTGAGTTGAGTTTTATTGCGGATTAGAAAAGAATAATATGTTTTCTTTAAGTTGTCACCGTTTTAGGCAGGAGAAACAATGAAAAGTGGTGGAAAATGGACTTCAACCGAGACCCGTCAGTAAACTTGCTGACTCGCCTGGACAGTTGTGCAATCTCAAGGCAGAAAAGAATAGTAATCTGCTAAATCAATGGTCTAGGAATATCTTACATTTTCCAACTTCTGTAAATCAATAAACAATTAAATACTAAAGTGTGAAATTTGTTCATGAAAAGTCTACATATTCCTGTACATTTTGGCCCTTCAGAAATTTTCTTTTTTTTTCATGAAAAACCGCCCTTGTCATATTTATGGGTGCTTGGTGATGAGAAACCAGATTTTTTTTCTGAGTGGCCTTACTTTGTGTATATTCTCAGTGAGAAGTTATCAAGACAGACATTGGTACATGACAGTCTCCTGAGAAACTAGAGCTTCATTCATGTGTAGAACAACTTCCTTCATGTATTTACACAGGTATTACAATACAGAAGCCCGTCTTAAAATGCCACACGGCTACGTGTTGACCGGGGCTTGGGGGACTATGCACAAGCAGTGCGTGGTAAAGTGCCCCACTGCTGTGCGTTCACTGCGGCTCAGGGGACCATGTTGACCAGGGCTCGGGTAATTGTCAATATAATATTCAAAGATTCAGAGCTACTTACATTGAAAATGCTATTAAACTGCAGTCAGCTCAAATTGAAATATAATTTGCTCTTTCTGCTACGTTGGGAGGAACCTTGGAGGGAAGATTTGTGTTGCTACTCACATATTGGATCCCAATCAAGACCCTATGAGGAGCTGGGAATCTTCTTGATGTGTTAGGAACCTTCCTAGCATGTTTGGGACCTTCGTGATGTCTTGGGAACCTTCCTGCCATATCCTGTGCAGTACATGCGCAACACCTGTAGCAGAAAGAAATTCAATATCAATGTTAATACCTTCCTGCATGTATTGATACAGGTATTATGGTATAGAGGCCTCCCTAACATGTACAGATGTCTAGGACGACTCCCTGCATGTATTAACACATAAATTACAGTATAGAAACCTGTCTCAACCTGCCGGATGGCTGCGTGGTGACCATGGCTCAGGGGTCCCTGCACATGAAACCCGTCTTAACATACCACATGGATGGCCAGATTCTCTCAAATTCTCTTCAGTAGAGAGAAATAGTGGGGGGGGGGGGTTGTGGAGAGAGATTCCAGGGGAAGAGAGCCTAGCACCCTAATTCTATCCCCTAGGATGCCCTCCGTCTCTTAACCCCCTCCAAACTCTTAGAAATTGGCCTCCCTTTCTTCAAATGAATATATCTACCTCTACCATTATTTAGAATCTAAATGTAGCCTTTTCATCCAATGCAGACCATGGATATGGCAACATGTAAGCTTTAAGGTATTTTTTTGTTCCAGGCCGCTATTTTTTCAAAGCAATTATATCAACATTTGTAGCTTCATATTATCAAACTGTAAAGAAACACTTATACCTCTGCATTTTGTGCAACAAAATGGAATATGTTGTGTGGACAAATATGAATGATTTCGTGATACACTAGGTCATTTTTAGATGATCAATCAGGTCCTTTTTATCTCAGTTCATTTGACATAATTCATCTGTATCCAAATGAATATCCCAATCACAGAAGCTAATTTTGGACACTTGAAAACCCCATCCTATCAACGGAGGTGTATCATAAACTATTATATGTTTTTTTCCCAGATAATTTAATCCTATTTCCTAGATAACTTAATCCTTCATCAGAGACACTTCCTATTGACAGGTATTCAGATATTATATACCTCTCCCACGGTGCCCTGTCTCCTCCTGCATGTTTGCCTTTCCCAGGGCTATCTGTTGAGTATAGAGAGGAATAGGTAAAGTGACTTTGTATTAAACCCCCATCTGTTTGCAAGGTTGAGTACCTGTCCTGGCTCAACTCTGACTGTCACTCTAAGAGTTGCGTGATGCAGAGGTTTGAGAGAAATTACTTGATCTCAGCCTCCTGGTGACACCCCACCATGGAGTCATATTTGCCGTCAAGGTTGATTAGTCTGTAACTCCATTATTTATACTGCACCAGTTTTTTTGGGGGTTCCCTGAACAAAGACTGCTGTAATCATTAAAGCCACCTGTCCATTGGCCACTTTCATGTGCATTTGGCTCCGTGGGGAATAAATCTACAGGTAATTAAACATTGACTGCATTATTTAACAATGACCATTCTTTGCCTACCTCCAGAGATCATATTGATTAGCAGGGACCTCATTGTCATTGGTGCAGTTTTTAGTATTCTGCTTCATTGAACAAGAGCGCTATAATCATATGAGTCAGCCTTGCACCAGCTGCTTTCTGCAAGAGACTAATTCCACAGGTAATTAAACATTGACCACATAATTAATGTATGGTCTCTTTCTACGTCTTTCGCCACAGAACAGCACTCAGCAGCCAGGTGTCAGAGAAGCAAGACGTGCCAGCAATTCACCCCCTGTACACATCAATGAGCACACAGAGTGGTACTGTACTGTGAGATCCTTAACTACAGTCACCTACCCACACATCACCAGTGCTTCTCTTCTACCTCAGGTAGGTGTATTGTGATTTCATATAGGCTCCTTTTTATTTGGTCAAAGAGAAATAGTAGTGGTCAGAGAGATGCCACCTGATGGCAGAACTGATTGATGATCCTATTTCATTTCAGCTGCTTTGCCTAAAAGGGATAATATAACACAGTTATTTTTTTTTCTAATTAGGAAGGCTATATCAGTCAGTCATGTCCCCTGTGCCCCCTGCTCCACTGTCCACCCCCTCCAAGGTCCATCCCCTCCACTAGTACTGTGTCCCCCTGCTCCACTGTCAGACCCCTTCCCTCTGTGTCCCCGCTCCAGTGTCCCACCCCTCCACATGTGGCCCCTCCACTGTCCATCCAGTCCACTGCGCCCCCCGCGTTACTGTCCATCCCTCCACATGCCTCTCCTCACTGTCCATCCCCCTCCCCTGTGCCCCCTGCTTCACCCTCCAAACCCTCCCCTGTGCCCCCTGCTTCACTGTCCAAACCTTCCCCTGTGCCCCCCGCTCCACCGTCCCCCCTTCACCTGTGTCTCACCCCCCTATTGTCCATCCACTCCCCCGTGCCCCTCCTCCACTGTCCCCCCTTCACCTGTGTTTCACCCCCCTTTTGTCCATCCACTCCCCCGTGCCCCTCCTCCACTGTCCCCCCTTCACCTGTGTTTCACCCCCCTATTGTCCATCCACTCCCCCGTGCCCCTCCTCCACTGTCCCCCCCTTCACCTGTGTCTCACCCCCCTATTGTCCGTCCACTCCCCCGTGCCCCTCCTCCACTGTCCCCCCCTTCACCTGTGTCTCACCCCCCTATTGTCCATCCACTCCCACATGCCCCTCCTCCACTGTCCCCCCCTTCACCTGTGTCTCACCCCCCTATTGTCCATCCATTCCCCCGTGCCCCTCCTCCACTGTCCCCCCCTTCACCTGTGTCTCACCCCCCTATTGTCCATCCACTCCCCCGTGCCCCTCCTCCACTGTCCCCCCTTCACCTGTGTCTCACCCCCCTATTGTCCATCCACTCCCCCATGCCCCTCCTCCACTGCCCCCCCCTTCACCTGTGTCTCACCCCCCTATTGTCCATCCACTCCCACATGCCACTCCTCCACTGTCCCCCCCTTCACTTGTGTCTCACCCCCCTATTGTCCATCCACTCCCCCGTGCCCCTACTCCACTGTCCCACCCTTCCACCTGTGCCTCCTCCCCCCTCTCTGTCCACCCCTTCCACATGCCTCTCCCCACTGATAACCCCCCTCCCCCTCTGTGCACCCACTGTTCCCCCCCCTCCCCCTGTGTCTGCCGCCCCCTCTGTCCACTTGTCAACCTTGTCTACCCAACTGTATTCACCCTTCCCCTGTTCCCACTCTGTCCACCTCCTCCACATGTTTATCAGGCCAGGAAATTCCCGGGCCTTTCCCATCACAGGGAGAAACGCCTTCCTTGGCATTTTCACCAGCATGAGGAGATTTCCCCTTACTTAAGGCATCCCCCTGGTCGATGCTCAGCCCTTATCTGCCCAGAGATAACGGCTGTGGTGAGAAATAAGGGCCGACTGACCTGCACCTCCAAGGGGAGATCTCCCGGTGAGCACTGGGTCTAATACAGGTGGGTTGGTGAGGGAGGGGTGAATGGGGGAGGAGTCCACATATTAATATTCCTTATTTTCGGCTATATTTTGTCATTAAAACCATTATATTTCAAGAAAAACAAGACTGCTATACAAGCGCATTCACAGATACCTGGACAACTTTATTGTCCACCGGTATGTAGGATAATCATTTTCAGCAAATAACTGTTAGATATCAGCAAATAGAATTTTCTGATGGAACCTTATATTACAAGTAAGTTGGCCCAAGATACAGGGGGAGAAAAGCCCTTGCTGTGTTATTCCCCTACACAGTATTAAAAGTAGGATTTTCCCGGCCTGTTTATCCCCTCCTACTCTGTCCCCCCTCTGTCCCCCACTAGCCCCCTCCCCCTGTGTGTCCCGCCCCCTCTGTCCACCCATCAACCTGTGTCTACCCTACTCTACTCAACTCTATTCACACTCTTCCCCTGTGCCTCCTCCGTCCACCTCCTGCACATTTTGTCCATCCCTTCCCCCAGTGTCTTCCCACTCTGCCCAACCCCTCCCCATGCTTCTCCTGTCACTGTCCAACCTCTCCACTAGTGTCTCCCCCTCTGTCTACCCCGACCCCTAGTGTTTCTCTCCACTGTCCACCCACACCCGCAGTGTCCCCCCACTGTCCACCCCCTCCCCCAGTGTCTCCCCGCCCTCTGTCCACCCCCATCCAAAGTGTTTCCCTCCACTGTCCACTCCCACCTCCAGTGTTTCCCCCCCTCTGTCCACCCCCATTCCCAGTGTTTCCCTCCACTGTCCATCCCTTCCCCTAGTGTCTCCCCCCTCTGTTCACCCCCATCCCAAGTTTTTCTCTCCACTGTCCAACCCCTCCCCCAGTGTCTCCCCCCCCTCTGTCCACCCCTACCCCCAGTGTTTCACTCCACTGTCCACTCCCTCTCCCTAGTGTCTCCCCCCCTCTGTTCACCCCCAACCTCAGTGTTTCCCTTCACTGCATATACGGCCTTTTGGCCCCCATTGTATTTAGCCACCTGTCACCTAGCCCCCTGTTACTTGGCTCCATTGTGACTTAGCCCCCTTCTTGCCTACACTCCTGATACTAGGCCCCGCATATTACTCAAGCATATATAGACAGAGCTTCATGCTAAAGTGACTGAGTCAGTGGTTAGTGCACAAGCAGTGCTTGGGCAGTATTGCACGCTGGCCTTAGCACTGCAAGTGCACAAACGACTGATGAGGTCACTTTTAAGTGATGCTCTGTGTTTATTTCAGAGTATATCGATCTAAAACAGACATGCAGTACATGTCTGATTACTTTTGCAGTGTTTGTTTACATCCTTTGGTCGCCATTTTGAATTTCAAGCAGGTCACGTGACCCGATGGCGACCCAATAGTGACCCCATGGTGACCCCCAACATACCTTAGGAACGTGTAATATGGGCAGAGCATGTAATACGGCCGAGGGTTATTCCAGGCTCTATTGGTATACAGCACTCCCATAGGTGTAACCTTGATAGATTGTATTCACCATGAAATAAATAGTGTGTCACCTGTATCATGTGTGCATCATGTGCATCATGTGTGCATCATGTGTGCATCATGTGTATCATAAATGTATCATGTGTGCATCATGTACATTATGTGTGTGTCATGTTTGTCATGTGTGCATCATGTGTATCAGTTTTTTCCCAAAATACATTTTCTATACTAGTGCATCATGAGTTTGTCATGTGTACATCATGTTGGTCATGTGTTCATCATGTGTGCGTCATGTTCGTCATGTGTGCGTCATGTGCATCGGGGAGCTATAGAAAATGATTCCTGGTGAAGGGATGATGCACACATGACGCACAGATGATGCACACATAATGCACACATGATTCACACATGAAGAAAATGTGATCGTTAGAATGATACAGCTGTTATAGATAAGGATAACAGGAGGGGGCCATGTATGATGGGGGCCAAATGACAATAGGTCCAGATGCCTAGGGGGCCAAGAAACATGGGGCTACATGACATGGGGCTAGGTTTGACAAGGGCCACAAGCCCTAGAACCCTCTGCGGTTCACTGCCTCCCCCGATCCCCTGTCCACCCCCACCAGAGGGATGGGGGGGAGACACTGTGGTGGGGATGGACAGAGGGGGGAGACACTAGGGGAGGGAGTGGACAGTGGAGGGAAACACTGGGGATGAGGGTGAAAAGTGGAGGGAAACACTGAGGTTGGGTGTAGACAGAGAAAGGAAACACTGGGGGTGGGTGTGGACAGAGGGGGGGGGGGAATCACTAGGGGTGGATGTGGACAGAGGGGGGGAGACACTAGAGGTGGGGGTGGACAGAGCGGGGGAGACACTGGGAGTGGGGTGAACAGAGGAGGGGAGACACTGCTGGCTATTGATTCAACAAGTAGCAAATCTGATGAAATAATGAAACTCATTAACCATGCATCAGTGACATTTTGACCACCTTTGTACTTTCGAATGCTGGTATGAAGGAAAGTGTCTCCCCCCCCTCTGTCCATCTCCTACCCCAATGCTCCCCCCCCATCTGTCTTTCAGTCCTAGGGCTTGGCAATGCTGTTGCGATGCCCAGGCCTTCTTCATTTCTAATAGTTTGCTTTAAAGTTTTAAAATTCCAGCGTTATTTCAATGGCTTTCTCTTTTCAAGTGGGTAGATTACGTCTGGACACAGAAAAGCAAAATTGTCAACCATGTCTCCCGCGTGGCTCTGGTAAAGTAGAGAGTCAAACAGTTAATTACTTATATGAAGGGCAAACAGTAGTAAAGTAAGTCTCAGGATGGGACTATAGCTCAGCTACTAGAATGGTAACGACAAGAGACCAATCAGAGGGCTCCCTTTTGGCGGGAAACTCCTACCGGAGAGGCCCATCGCCTTCGGTGGCGGGTCTCTCTGGTTGTGTTGAAGTATGGGAAAAAGACTCACGAAAAAGCATAGAAAACTTCATTTTAGGTGATGTTATGAAGATATGTTGAGAAATAGCCCCAATCTACAAGACCTCAATTTATCTTTTCAACATGTACGTGTTCTTTTTTGCAAAATGCCAAAAATCTCTGCGGTGGGTCTGTAATCTAAGTTATCAAAGTAAAACTTCCTAATAAGGGTGACTTGGTGTGGAAGTGTTTTTTTCCTCATTAGTCAGTTAGTTGGTTAGTCAGTTAGTTAGTTGGTTAGTTAGTCAGTTATTTTGTTAGTTAGGGGGTGGGCGGCGGCGGCGGCGGTGACGGCGGCAGCAGGGGGGGTTGCGGCCGTGGTCTCTCTGGTGGTGTTGAGTTTTTGTTTTTTTTTAATATGATTTTTTTTAAATACCACATAGGAGTAAAAAAATATTCGGAGCGCACTGAGTGATCTGAGGCTGTGTCTCACGACCTTGGGACAATGTATTTGTCTCTGATCGGGTGCCGTCTCTGACCGGGTGCCGTCTCTGACCGGGTGCCGTCTTTGACCAGGTGTCAGAAAAAGGTGTTTTAAAAAGAATTATACTCATATATATAAGGATTTGGAAAAACATTATGGGGGTTGTTATATAATCATAGTTATGATTATAATTAGCTTCTTGCTGTTAGTATTTTGACCTTATCAAGCCAAGCCGGTCAGAGACGGCACCCGGTCAAAGACGGCACCTGGTCAGAGATAGCACCTGGTCAGAGACAAAAACATTGTCCCAAGGTCGTGAGACACAGCCTTGAGTACTTATGGCCTTGAGTAATTATTTCTTTTTTTTAGTGGACCACTTTAACCAGAGTACAAAGGGATGAAAGAAAGGTAGGACTTGCTTGCCAGTAGTAAGACCCCTCAAAAAGAAGTTGTTTCCCATCACTCTGTGCATCATGAAAATTGTGATATGGAACAATGGAGTCTGATAAAATATAATAACTACTAGTATGTGTATTAGATAGCGGTCTTTCAGACCTGTTTGGTTGGATCTGGACGATTATTACTAGTATGAGGTCGACCGCTGACAGCAGGATTCAAACCCAAGTCCTTCCGCATACATAGACCCTTAAACCTTGAAAACCCATAGGGAAAAAAACTGGGAAATTCTGTAGAAAATGTCATTTTTGAAAGGGTTAGAAATAACATAGCGTCCCGAATCTTTGTCACATGGGTAGCCCCGGTTCTTTAGATATCAATACCGTTGAAAAATGATTGTTTGGATGGCAAGGATTTCATTTGTAATTATGTGGGTCTCTCAGGTCCACTAGACGGGAGGCAGAATTTTGAAATAAGACCATATGAGGAACGGAATGTTAGAGGGTGGCATCCATGCCAGACTTGTAGTATGACCCCTATTGATCAGGTTTAGGGTGGATGCCACCCACACAAATCATTTTTCTTTGAAATAGGGTCTAGGAATACTATGGGAGCATCAGATTTTCTTTTCAATAATTATATCATACCTTAGTGGGGTAGCCATTATCAAAAGTTACAAATTTGGCCATATCTTAGTGAAAAATGATGATATTGAGTCATTTAAGGTTTCTAGATCCACATTTTCATGGTCTAGGAATACTATGGAATTATCAAAGTACCTTTACCATGCATACATTCTGTACCTAAATGGGGTAGCCAGCACCAAAATTCACGGTTTTGGCTGTATCTTTGCAATTATTAACAATAGACACTCTTTTGACATGTCTGCATCCACATTGTCAGGGTATATGATCATGTTGGTGCCATCACCTATGTTCTCTCATGCCTACCTGACCTATTGCAGTCTTAACAATAAAACATCTGTCAAGAATTGTTTCATATCTGAAGGATATCATCACACAAAAAATAGCTGTCTGGTAATAAGAGAACTACCCACCTAGCTATAGCATAACAGAAAAAAAAGCATGGATGTTGAGAGCTTACAAGATATATTTTAATATGGCTCTAAGCCTTAATATCCAGTAAAAACCCTAGCACTACCATCCATTTATCAGAGTTTGTTTCTAGGATATAGTTTAACCACAATGATTTCAACCCACTAATTTTGTTTGTTGAGCATACTTTGTATCTTTTCCAGGGTAGATATCAATTCTTCCCAATAGTATGTTGGGGTGAAAGATGACAGATTTGGGACCAGAATGTACAGAAAAGTATGGGATTTAGCAATAAATCCAATCTATGGAGCTCCTTGTCTGTATTTTTCATGTATTGAATGGGTTAAATCCTCATCTTAGTGTATTTCCAAACACATAATTTTCATCAACACAGAAGGAGGCATTTGGTAGGCTAGATAGATACAGGTGTGGGTCAAATAGGTATCAATGTATTCTTAGGTGAGTTTACCTGAGAATAGATATAACAGGGCTAATTCTTGTATTCATTCTGTGTGCAGAATTTGCTACTCACAAAAGTAGCCTGTTCACTACACTGTAAAAATATTCCGTTGAATATACGGAGAATCAGTGTAAAATTTAACGGTGATTCATCATAGCATATGATTACGGTGAGGCAATGTAAAATCAATCAATTTTACTTTGAATATCCGTAATCCAATACAGTGAAACACCGTTTATTTTTAAAGTGAAACACAGTTTATTTTACGGTGAAGCTACGTTTAATTGATTTCAGTTTTATCACACCGGGTGGCAGTTTGGTTCATGAGCATGGAGTTAGGTATAGGGGGATAAATGAACTGAATAAGACTGGGACAAATCAGTTAAATTACACAAAATACCATTACAAGTATTGTTTAGGCACTGAATCAGAATACAGTGATGTTTTGTATTCTGTTAAAATAACGGTGATTCACAGTTCCGTAGAAATGACGGTGACTTTGGGAAAAACGGTGAGCGTGACAATAACGGTGAAAGTCCGGCACCCAGTGTTGCCAGTGAATCACCGTTTTTTTAACTGTACTGAGAATCACTGTTAAAAAAATTTATAACGGAGATTTCTTGTTTAAAAATAGCGGTGACAGTTCCGTAAAAATTATGGTGACTTAGGAAAAAACCGTGACCGTAAAAATAACGGTGAAAGTCCGGCACCCAATGTTGCCAGTGAATCTCCCTTATTTTAACGGAATTTTTTTTACAGTGTAGTCATCTTTGTTGTGCCTCTCTGGAATCACTAATTCAATATTTGAAGGTACATCATAATTTTCAAAGTCAGTTAGAAAAAGATAAAAATTGGTCTCAAACTTCAGCAAGTCACTTTTGCATGTCGCCATACATTTATATTCTTGGGCATACCCCCTATTTGCCTATCCACTGGGTGGCCTGTAGACTTTTTTTTCCAGGACTGAAAGCCCTACTGTAGGCCAACCAAGCATACAGAATTCTCACTTTAAATGCAATTGTGAACTTCAACTCTGGGCTCATGTTTACAGGGCATAAGGAGCATATATCTTTGAAGTTTGATAGGAGGGACCTTGTCATTTCCACCTCCTTTCCCAATACTACTAGTGTCTTTTAGGGACCATTCTCTAACACACGCGCCAATGAGCCGTTCCCTACACAACCATGTATGTCATAAACCTAAATTCATATTAATAGGCCTACACCTTCAGGAAGGGTGACACAGTTTGCTACCCTCCCCCCATACATTCTCTACGATGAACCCGGATTAGATCAGCCCCACCCGGCCGGCCAGCCTCCACTGGTATTAGGTCGGCAACTAGCTCAGAAATGGGGCTGTAGGAAAACAGCAGGCATGCAGTAAGGAATTCTTGGATAGATTGGGTTAAGCAAAACAAAAAAATTCTTGTGTTCAGGTAACATGGCCAAGAGCAAATACGGTAGGTAGGTCGATTTTCTTTTTAGCAATACAAGTTGACTTATCTAGTTATTTGGTTTCTCGATATTGCTTTATATGTGTAATATTACTGGTTCTGACTAGGTAGTATATACATCTAGTCTACAACTTTCT
The DNA here is from genome assembly GCA_947462335.1 of Harmothoe impar. Classification (NCBI taxonomy): domain Eukaryota; kingdom Metazoa; phylum Annelida; class Polychaeta; order Phyllodocida; family Polynoidae; genus Harmothoe; species Harmothoe impar. The sequence goes on along the minus strand of OX381710.1, from coordinate 83,256,179 downwards.
TGAGATAAGGTCAAGATTTCCTTCTAGAGTAATATATTCTTTCCCATGTGGATGGAATTTGTTGAAAATATAGTCAAATGTACTTGATCCTTCAAAAAAAGTATATTAAAAACAATAGGATAGGGGCACAATATTAGGGTACATCAGGTTACCTGAACACAAGATGTTTTTTGTTTGGCTTACTTCGCTCTCTGTTCTTGCCGGACCATAGAATACGACAGACAGTACTACATGCTAGGCCACTCAAAAAAAAAAAAGGTTTCTCATCACTGTGCGCATCATAAAAAATCAGTTTTTTTTGCTTATTTTTTATGAAAAATATTATAAAAATGGACAAATATTGACATATTTGGTATCAAAATCAAAACTAATACTACCAGTAAAGCAGTAGGATAGAAACAACTGACAATCTTACCAGTTTAAAAAAAACATGAATTATGAACTGTCAAAATGTGAATTATGGTCATGAAAACCAGCTATATCTTAGCCTGCAAGGAAAAAACGAAAAAACAACACCCTCGTCACATTTTTCAGTTTATACCAGCACTAGGGTGATGTTGAGATGCTTACCACTAAGACCACCAGCAAATACTATTCTTCTTTTTTGTAAGGGGAGGGATCGTGGTGGAAAAGAGCAGGGATATCTTAACAACAACCTCATTCATCTTTATGGTCTAAATTTGACCACTAGGTCTACAGGTCGTATGTAGCAGGTACATGGCATCAACAATAGTGAAATACCTCAAAAGTCTACACAGTGACATGACCCTTATTTTCTTGAAATAGACATTCAACATAGGGGTGGGTTAGTAACGCGAGGGAATTTTTTTTAGTGACATGACGTAGTGTGTTGTGTTCTTTAAAAATGACATGGAACACAGACGAACGGTGCTTAGAGACAACATGGACCATGACATGGTTGTGACATGACATAATGTGCTCCTTGAAATTGACATAGAACATGAAAATGTGACATGACATTGTCGTTTTTTACCTTTGACATGCACTACATGACAACATGGACCTATCCCTCATCTAGACCCGTCACGTGATTTCAAGGCTGGACGAAGATATCCTTAATGTGGCTAAATGGACTTTGAGGCGACTATATAGACCATGGGCACTTACAAATGAGTTTACTGTCCGACACATTATAGAAATATATGTGGCCTTTTTCATTATTCATTTTTCATTATTATGAAACTGTTTAAAATTATGGTATCTGGAGGTTGCAGCAAATATATTTCAACTCCAAAATCGACCAAAATATCTCATTTTTGTCAAATTTTGACAATGATGAAAATTTACATTACAGTAATAAAATGAACTTTTCATGTGACCCTTTTAACAGCATAAATGCAGGCAATGGACACTAAACTCAAACCTCGAATCTCATGGCCTTACTGTGACAAAGATTATGAAAGCGTTTTTAGCCAACCCTAGTACTATCTATGGCGTAGGAACAGTATCTTAAGGTTGTGGTTGTTGTTGTTGTTATAATCAATCTTGAAGGCTACACTGATTGTTCTAACCTTTTTTCATAGTACCTGCCCTGTCACAGTAAATGGCCCCCTCCTCCTGATCCATTTAGCCAGATTACGGATAGACAGACATAAACAAGCTAGAGTGTGCACATGTCTTGCGCCTCCTGCTGTCTGGTGAGGAAGGTGGGAATTAAGCATGATACTACACGGTCTCACTCATGCCTAGGTGGTAGCACTATCTTATATTTCTAGTTTCTGGACGGTACATAACATATTTCATCTTATTATGGGAGAAATATGATTAAATTGTTGTTTTTAAAAAAATGATCATGCTTCATTAGATATGATGGGTTGAAATAGTACTTATTAAGCACACCAATTCACCTATAACCAACCTTACTCCAACGTTGTCACTCAATATTTTTACCTTACACCTTTTGTGTAGCTCGATACTAATGAGTACCTATATTAGACGACTCCCATCTGTACAGTACAGGGGTGTGCATGATAGTGATACCTATGAGTAAGCCTCCATCTGTAAGGATCGTGAATTGTGTCCGTAAGTTTGTCAAAAACAAAACACGTGAACAACAGACGAGTGTCGTCAGTCCGAGGACTTTCCTTGCTCCTCTTCCTCCTTCTCCTTCTTCCTCCTCCAGCTCCTTGTCCACCATCACAATCATCCTTTTATCAAAGTGACAGTAGGGGCTTGCTTACTCAACTGGGCAACGAACAATAACAAACACACACTACTCACCCACCACTGTTTTTCTCCACTCTCGCCGACGAAGAGATCTATTTTTTGCTATGACCACCACACAATGACTCTACATGTTTCTCACACTGATAACTATAGAGATCGGGAGCTACTCACCTGAAAAGGCATATGAGCTTCATTCACCTGTAGAGTTCTATCGTTTCAAGTCACGCTAGCAATCAGAAAAACCTTCATACCTTTATACTCTGGTTAAAATACTCTGGGCTCTTAAAATACTATGGTTAAAAATAAGGAATAACAATTTTAAACAAAAATTGCGGTTGTTGCCGCGTAAAAAATAGGCCTAAGGCATTTTTATATGCAGCAGTAACCGCAATTCTTGCATTTGAAGAAACATAACTTCTACATGGTTGGTATGTTTGAAGGGAACCCATTCAAGACACCAAATAAGCAGGGCTAGGAAAGGGTTATCAGGGGGATGCATGATATCACTTCAAATATTGCAGTTCCTATGAACTCCTTGGGTCCATGTTAGGGGGTAAGGAAATGTGTGTTGGTAGGCAGATAAAGAATTAAAATAGATGTTTTTAGGCAAGCAGCTGTATTAGCAACAAACTAATAGAACCATTAAATTCTCTGGGTCCATTATGGTGTGGGGGGGAAGTATGATTATAATCAACCTCAAGAATATGGAAATGTGTGTTGCTAGGCAGATAAACTATTAGAATAACTGTTGCCAGGCAAACAGCAGTATTAGCAACAAATCAATAGAACCATTGGATTCCTTGGGTCCATATTAGGGGGAGCAAGTATGATTATAATCATCCTAAAGACCATGGAAATGTGTGCTGCTAGCCAGATTAACAATTAGAATAGCAATTGCTAGGCACCCAGGAGTATTAGCAACAAACCAATAGAACCATTGGATTCCTTGGGTCCATATTAGGCGGGGGGTAAGTATGATTATAATCAACCTCATGACCATGGAAATGTGTGTTGCTAGGCAGATAAACAATAAGAAAAGCTGTTGCTAGGCAACCAGCTGTATCAGCAACAAAACAATGTAACCATTGAAATCCTTGGGTCCATATTAGTGGGAGGGGTAGGTATGATTATAATCAACCTCAGAACCATGGAAACATGTGTTGCTAGGCAGATAAATATTAGAATAGCGGTTGCTAGGCAACCAGCTGCATTAGCAACAAACTAATAGAACCATTGGATTCGTTTGGTCCATATTAGGGGGGTAGGTATGATTATAATCAACCTCAGGCCCATGGAAATGTGTGTTGCTAGGCAGATAAACAGTTAGAATAGCCGTTGCTAGGCAACCAGATGTCTCAGCAACAAACCATTTGAACCATTGAATTTCTTGGGTCCATGATAAGGGGGGGGGGTAGGTATAATCATACTCAACCTCAGAAACTATCAAAGGTTGATTTATATTATTCTTATCACAAATCATAAATTTGTGTTGTGACTCCTTAATCCAAGATGGCGGCACAATCCAAGATGGCAGCACCCGTTCTGGTGAAGTGCAAACATCATACACCTCGTTCTGGTGGTGCCTGGCGGCACCAACAGGTGGCTATGCCACCACTTCGGCATAAAAAAATCCCACAAGTACTCAACTCACTCAGCGCACTCTGTATTTTTTTTACTCCTTAGTGGTATTTTTTTTTTAAATTATATTTAAGAGCATAAAATACCGCGATGTCTCATGCCAAAACTGTGTTAGTTTAGTATAAGTCGAAATCATGTGACCCTCATCAAAGTCAACCTAATCCCATATCAGACAATTTCTACCGGAGAGATCCCCCGCCGAAGATGACGGGCCTCCCTGGTAGGGATCTTTTTTTTCCTTTTTTTCCCCTCCTCCCCTACCCTCTTAAGGCCCCAGACTCCCCATCCCACCCCACCCCACCCGGGAGGCCTGGGATTGGTCTCTTGTCTTTTGGACCATTCTAGTAGCTGAGCTATAGTCCCATCCTGATACTTACTAAACTACTGCCAACTTGAGTTAACTCTCTACTATCAGTGTCAAATTGGGTTGACTCTTTACTATCAGTGTCAACCCAGTATTGACCCTTCTTAAAAACAGAGGCAATAGCTGTTTGACACTCCATTTTACCAGAGCCACCTGGGAGACACAGTTGACTCCTTTACTTTTTCTGTGTGTAGAGAAACAAGTGCAGTACTTAGGTCTAGAGGGGTTGCAATCAATTGACCCTTGAACTGACACATACCCTTTATCAAGAACATAATGTTGATAACCACAGTACGTGCTTGAATCAGTTTATGATTATTGAACTCTTATCCCAGATACAATCAGGCTGCTCCTTTGATCCAACCTGATCTCAACCAAAACTCATGAATCACCTCCAGCCTTCCAAAGTACAAAGGTGGTCAAATAGTCAGTGATGCATGGTTTATGAGTTTCTAGATTTGCTACCAGTAGAATCAATCACCAGTAATGCTCCCATACCATGGCAGGACGTCTGGGTACTCAACTTGCTCCTCTCACTAAACACCTCTTTGTTCTTTGATCAGAATCAGTGAATTTTAAAATGTCCATAGCATGACTTTATTACTGATGTTTGGAATGCTGGCTATCAGTCATTTTGGGCATTCTGCTAACTGATCCAAGTGGTCACACAATTCAGATCAACATTGAATCAATGTTGAATCAACATTGAATCAATATTAAGTTATCAATGTTGATTCTTTGCTCTGTGCCTACTGGTCCTTCGTTCGATACCTTCTTGTGATCAGATAATTTATCTGCCTCACTAATTATTCTCTCCCTACACACAGGGTAATGCATGCACTGAGCAGGCAGATGTAAGAGCCCCTCTCTCCAGCCCCCCTCTGCCCCCCCTTCTGTCTGACCCCTCCACCTGTCCCCCCCACCCCTCTGTACCCCCCCCCCCCCTTCTGTCTGACCCCTCCACCTGTGTCCCCCTCAGCCTGTCTCACCCCCCTCAGTCTACCCCCTCCACCTGTCTCCCCCCTTTGTCTACCCCCTCCACCTGTGTCTCCCCCCTCTGACTAACCCCTCCACCTGTGACTCCCTCTTCAATTTGAGCTAATTAAGACTATGAGCAGGTTAACTCATAAGCATGTCTAGATATCAAAACAGCATTGACAATTCTGAAAACAATGATACTACCATTTATAGATAATAGTAACTTATTTTTCTCAGGTTTGAGATTCTTCGATCAAACGAAAAGTCAATTGTTGCAAAATGATGCTTTGAGAGTGTGTTTTCAGATATGTGACAAAAAGTATATATTGTATCGGAACGGGACCATGCTTAAGTACTGTTTATTACTCAATCGATATGCAGCCAATCAGAGGCCGCCACTTGGTCACGTGACCCCCTCATTTGCATAATTACGTAATAGGCCACGCCCCCTTGATCACCAGCCAATCAGAGGCCGCCATTTGGTCACGTGACCCCCTCATTTGCATAATAGGCCACGCCCCCTTGATCACGTGACCCCCTAATTTGCATAATAGACCACGCCCCCTTGATCACCAGCCAATTAGAGGCTTCCATTTGGTCACGTGACTCCCTCATTTGCATAATAATGGATCACGTGACTCCCTCATTTGCATAATAGGACCACACCCCATTGGTCACGTGACCGGAAGCGCTCCTTATTTGGAAAATAGACCACACCCCCTTGGTCACGTGACCGGAAGCGCTCCTTATTTGGAAAATAGACCACACCCCCTTGGTCACGTGAGCTGAACCCCTCCCCCATTTGCATAATATAGATAATAGACAGACCACGCCCCCCCTTTGGTCACATGACCTGGACCAGCTAATGCGAGGCTTCCATGGGGGGGGGAGGGGGAGGGGGAGGGGGGGAGGGGGGCACTTTAAGATGCATGGGGAGGGGAGGGGGGGAGGGGGGCACTATTTTGGGGTGGGCGGGCACTTGGGGGGGCTTTTGGGGTCTGCTGGGGAGAATTTTTTTTTTTATCTGATCTCTAGGGAATCGCTTCCTCCCTACCCCCCTTTAGGGGGTAGGGAGGAGGAGAGTCGGAGGTGACTGTAGAGGAGTTTTTCGGTGACTTGATGACCTTCAAACGACCATACTGATAGTTAATAAATTTGACTTTTGACTTGAATATTCTTGCGACTTTGCGACCTGTAAGGGAAAGCGAAATCAACTTTGCGACCTGTAGCCCTAAAAGAGGTGACTTTGTAACCTCAGGGGGGAGATCCTTCTACACCCCCACGGAGGAGGAAAGATCTCGGTTGATTGACTGTACTTTGACTTGTTGTTGTAAACAAAAAAAAATCAATGAATAGAACGACCCCCTTATTGCTAACAAAGGAACGACTTTGAATTACACAAATGAGACTACCCTCTTTTGTAGGGGGTTAGTGGTAACTCGACTTAAATTAGAGTATTAGGGAGAGCACGCGTAAACAACAAAACGCGACTACACGCCGTCTTAGACTGTCTTACGGACCGGATAACAATAACCATAGTTACCTTGGTTACTGTTGATGACACGTAATGAGCAACGTTGTCAAAATTAAGCTGACGTCAGCGGTCGGCTAGCAAGACAGTTTTTTTGTCAAAATGACTGGAGCAGGTTACGTTGCGGTCGCTCAAGAGACCGTGATGGATCTGGTCACGACGATACTGAAAGAAGGTCTACCTAGAACCACCGCGCTGGTTTGAGCGTGGGTATCAGTCATCATGGGACCCTTGACGGGTGGGTCCTCCCCATGCAGCCGTATGTCGAATTTAAGAAATGTCCATGTCACATGTCACTAAGGGGGAAACATTTTTGAAATATTTAGAACCCAAATTGAGCATTCTGGTACATTTTAAGGACCCAGACACTGCAAAGCCGGGTACCATCCAAGAACTTTTTTTTTTTTGCGAAATGGTACTTTTCTGATGCACTCTTCGAACATTTTTTCTCATGTCACTATGGTCCATGTCACATGTCAGACTTGAGAAATGTCCCATGTCCCATGTCACTTAGATGACCATGCCCCATGTCGATTTTTTAAGATATGACCGTGTCGTCGTATCGAATTTAAGAAAATGACCATGTCACCGTATCGAATTTAGGGGTCTAGGGACATCAGCATGTCCGGCTATCCTCCAAAAATTTAGCTCTAAAATGTTTATTTTTTTGGGCTGATTTTTCATCATTTTTAAAAAACAATAGGATGTTGAAATGTTTGCTGTTGTAAATGGAAACAAAACAAAACAAGCGCATGGTTAGATTATGTCACATTGTAGTCGCGGATCCGCTCGTGGCTTATCCAGCCACTTGTGGATCCGCGACTGACAATGTGTCATATACTAATCACCTGGCGTTTACAATATTATATACTAAGGTATGAGACAGTCCCCGGAGAAAAGATGTCTAAAAGCGCTGTGACCTGATTAAAATGACGTCAGCGGCGTCTGCTCGTCAGCGCCCAGCTGTAGGACATGACATCCTGCTTTGCTGGAAGTTTTGAAATATTTTGATTTAACTGATAATACCTGATAACAAGCCTCTGAAGCAGTTTGATCGATTCTCCGGTCCCAGTATGTGTTCTCTACTTTCCATTGATTAGCTGCTTCAGCAAAATCACGCAGTCTAGATGACGGAGGAGCTAAAGCTCTGTCTAGAGAGTGGAACTTGACTATAGACTCAGTACTAACTGAACGCCCAGTTAGTAAACTCCGTTCACCCCTCATGTGGGTATATGTACAACTTCAGGTTATTCACTTTACGGCTTGACTAAAACTGAGACGCATCCATGATAAACTCTAGGATTTTTTTTTTCTTTTCTAGGATCGAGAGATTTTTAATGGGGCGGTTATCTAAATAGCGTGGAACAAAATCAGGCTGCGGCAGATAGTATCTCTGCGCACCTCAAGACTAAACGTAGCTTTCACTCTCCAGCAGAGGTTTAGTTGTCACTAATTATGGGTGGCGACCATTATCCACTGGCGGATATTGGAGAGTGTTGGAGAGCTGAAGCCTACAGAGATATAAATCAATCACTCTGGTGGAGACATCTGTCGGAAATATCTCGCCATAGATTGGAACCAAATACTTATCTAATGGAATTGTTATCAGTTTCAGTTTTCTTGCTGTACAAATTTAATTCCCACTCTTCACGTGGTGATAGCTGAAGGTTACTCGTCGTAGGTACGTGTGACCAGAACACACTTTTTTTTCTTTTTGTTTTGGCGCGGGTTGACAGATTGTACCGTACTGTCGCGATTAAGTGCTCTGAGGGAGCGCTTTTCAATTCGGTGAAGTTCTTACTCAGGAGCTATATACAAACTAGGCGCTGGCGCTTATTCAAGGTCGCGATTTTAGTGCTTAAGAAAAAACATTTGGAGGCTCTTATACTCCAGCGCTTATTCAAGACCGGCGCGCTTTCAACACTAGTTGCTTTATCGCGACTGTACGGTATGACTGCCGTGTCACAAGTTCCCAAACTCCAAATAAGGAAGTAAAACGACGTCGCCTGCCTGCCTCATGAGCGTCATAGCGTCGTCGAAAATAGTGTGACGTCAGCTGATCTCAGGCGGTTAGGAAGTCAGTTTGACAAAATGGCTCACCGAGTGAACTTCGTCGTCGTTTCCCGATCTGTGATCGAGGCGGCCGTGGATAAAGATTTGGCAGCCGCACAACAGAGAGAAGAGGTAGAGAGACAGCGTGCTGCTGCGGAGGAGGGTGTGGCGGATGAGTTGATGACGGAGCTCACGGATCAACTCATCGGGCAGTCCGTCGAACAGGCCAAGCAGCAGGTCTGCAGGGAGGAAGGCCTACCGCCCGCCATCCTGCAGATGCTGAAGGACTACGACGTGATATGACTACCACCACACCCTCCGCCTCAGCAGCAAGTTCCCTGCTATCATCACTATCGGTCCTTTCCAGGACCACCCGCTTATCACAAAAGTTGAAAATCAATCTCAATATAATATACGCATCAGAAAAACCCCTAATAGTCTCTACACTGAAACCCTCTTGAGTAGGTAGGTCGGGTTTTTTTTTTTTAGGAAGGGCATCAGGTCATCATGTGGAGGTCATCAGGTGTACTGTGAGTGTCTGTCTGTCTGTCTGTCTGTCTGTCTGTGGTTGGGTGTGTGTGTGTGTGTGTGTGTGTGTGTGTGGTGGGTGTGTGTGTGTGTGTGTGCGTGTGTGTGAGCGTGTGTGAGAGAGCGTGTGTGTGTGTGTGTGTGTGTGTGTGTGCAGTGCGCGGCGTGTGTGTATCATGTTTTATGATGGTATCATGATGAATGTGACGTCGTATCGGGTCTAATCATGAGGGGAAGGGGTTAGGCCGAACAAAAAAAAAGTTGTGTTCCGGTAACCCGACCGACCCTATCATTTTGGCCCGACCCTAATCTTTTTAAATTTTTTTTTAGATTCTCCCTTATGTAGAGGGGCCCCCAGACGGGTAAAATCGACAAATCGACATGACCCTAGTGACAAGGGACAAGACCTATTCCTTAGAATCGACAAGTGACATGGGTATTCCTTAGAATCGACAAGTGACATGAGGGGTAGTGACATTTTTATAGTGTCAGTGACAAGGGACAAACCATTTTTCTTAAAAATCGACAAGGGACATAGCCATTTCTTAAAAAATCGCCAAGTGACACAGCATCCTCCCGTCTAGGGGCCTATGTAGGGTATCACCAAAAGGGCTTAAAACATACATAATGACCTTCAGCTATCTCAATTCTTATCCTTTGAAAAAGCCTAGAAGGGTGGGAAAATTCTTTTTATGTAAAAACAGAACTGATAAGGGTTTTTAATTAGACAGATATTGATTCTACACTATCAAAAATAACCACTCAGTAAAAAATGAGATTCTGACATATTTGGCATAGAAAGAGATGGAATCTGGCGACCTAGATGGATTTGACATGTAGCTATGTATTGTATGTTCCATTCTATTTCATTTCTTGACTGTTTTGAAATATTCCTTAGTATTGATATTTAGCATCCAATTTTTGAAGTTTTACTATCTTGAAACGACGCCTGTTTTAGGCGTCTCCTAAGACTCAGGGTGGTAACCCTGAGTCAATAAAGGAGAGAGAAACATTATAGAGATATATTTTTCCTCTGTCTATAGAAATGGTTCGGGCTCAATTCTAAAATACTATAAAGTTGTACTCAATAAACCCTCCCAGAATAACACACAGTTATCGCCCTCTATTTTTGAGTTACTGCCTATTCTCCAAGCACAGACTTGGCTCGCTCATAGTTCCGGTTGATCTCTCTCAGCAGCACACGTGGGTGTCTATGCTCAGAGAAGGGTTACCGCCCCCTATGTTTGCAGCCAGAAACTTCTCCTGTTCAGGACTGTTCCATGTGTCAGTCATAACAGTTGATGTAGCCTATTATCTTAAGACTAAGAAACAACCTAAGTTGTTTCTCATCACTTTTTTTTTTTTTTTTTTTACTTGGGGCTAAAATACATGGGGAAATTTGGAATTTGGAATTTTCGCGATCAATTTTCACGTTTCAGTAATTCGGAAAAAAGTTGTTATAATGCAAGTTATTCCTAGCTGACTGCATAACTGACAGCATAAGCTTTTAATTTGATACCAAAATTTGCCGCCTAGTGTGACTCGTTCTTTTCTGTACATTATTAAAATAACGTATCCTGTTTCAAATACTCCAAACACATTGCGTATTACCCCATCTCAATCTACCTCCCAAATTCCTAGATCCACACATGCGACATTTGAAGGAGGTTTGGTACAACATATAAGCTGCAAGTTATACACAGGGAATAATAATAAGGCCCGAGACGGGTAAAATAGACAAGTCAACAATGTCCTGTTTTGATAACTGCATTTATTTGTAGACTGTTCTTTTCAGTATAATAAACGTTTGAATTTAAATTTAATTGAATTGAGAGAGCAATGGGAGGAGAGGACACAGTGAGTAACTGAAGTTTTGATTCTACTCTCAACTTTGACATTTGCATCTTTTAGGGGGTTTCATGTAAGTAGTATAACATGTATCGGAACAGGACTATACTAAGTACTGGTTATTACTCATTGGACATGCAGCCAATCAGAGAGCTCCCTTTTGGCGGGAAATTCAAATCAGCCAATCAGAGGCCACCATTTGGACGGGAAATTCAAATTAGACCTACGGAGGTGGGTCTCTTCATATTTGACTTCTATTATTTAATATTAAAACAAAATGAGTGATGGCGGACGGTGGCGTAATGAGATGAGACAAGGAGGGTCTCGGCAGGACCGCTGTTTGTCTGTGTGAAGAATGCAACGTCACCTTTGACAATAAGCTGGAATTCCTACTCTACAGATAGAGACACCCCGCTACTACCCTGACGCGATTCTCTTTATATACTGATGCGTGAGACAGTACCCACATAAAAGGTGTGTAAAGCAGGGTCTCCTCACCCTCTCCCTGTCTCCTCCCTCCTGCTGTCTCCTTCCTCCTCCAGTCTCCCCCTCCCCCTCTCACTCCTTCCCCCTGTTTCCTCTCCCCCCTCCCCCAATCTCCCCCTCCCCCTGTCTCCCCCTCCCTCTGCTTCCTCCCTCCCCTTTACCTTCCCTCCCCTGTTTCCTCACTTCTCCCATTGTCTCCTCTCCTCCCCTGTCTCCTCTCCTGCCATGCCTCCTTGTTCCCCTGTCTCCTCCCCCCACTGTCTCCTGCCTCCCTGTCTACTCCCATGCCCTGTCTCCCCCTCCCCTGTCTCCCCCTTCGCCTGTTTCTTCTCTCCCCTGTCTCCTCCCTCCCCTTTCTCCTCCCCTCCCCCTGTCTCCCCCTCCCATTGTCTCGTCCCTCCCCTGTCTCCCCCCTCCCCCTGTCTCCCCCCTCCCATTGTCTCCTCCCTCCCCTGTCTCCTCCCCCTCCTGCTGTCTCCTCCCTCCCCTTTCTACCCCCTCCCCATGTCTCCCCCCTCCCATTGTCTCCTCCCTCCCCTGTGGCCCCCCTCCCCCTGTCTCCTCCCTCCTCTGTATCCTCCCCCTCCCCCTGTCTCCTCCCTCCCATGTCACTTCTCTTCCACCCGTCTCTTCCTTCCCCTGTCTACTCTATCCCCCTGTCTACCCCCTCCCCTGTCTCCTTCCTCCCCCTGTCTCCTCCCTCCCCTGTCTCCTCCCCCTCTCCCTGTCTCCTCCCCCTCTCCCTGTCTCCTCCCTCCCCTGTCTCCTTTCCTTCCCTGTCTCGTTGTCCTTCCTTGTCTCGTTGTCCCCCATGTCTACTCCCTCCCCTGTCTCCTCCCCCTCTCCCTGTCTCCTCCCTTCCCTGTTTCCTTCCTCCCCCTGTCTCCCCCTCCCTCTGCTTCCTCCCTCCCCTTTATCTTCCCTCCCCTGTCTCCTCCCTCTTTCCCTGTCTCCTGCCTCCCCTGTCTCCTGCCTCCCCTGTCTCCCCCTTCCCCCTTTCTCCTCACTCCCCTGTCTCCTCCCTCCCCTGTCTCCTCCCTCCCCTGTCTCCTTCCTCCCCCTGTCTCCCCCTCCCTCTGCTTCCTCCCTCCCCTTTATCTTCCCTGCCCTGTTTCCTCCATCTTTCCCTGTCTCCTGCCTCCCCGGTCTCCTGCCTCCCCTGCCTCCTCCCCTGCCCCTGTCTCCCCCTCCCCTGTCTCACCCTTCCCCCTTTCCGTTTTCCCCTGTCTCCTCCCTTTCCACTGTCTCCTTCCTTCCCAATCTCCCCCTCCCCCTGTCTCCCCCTCCCTCTGCTTCCTCCCTCCCCTATCTCCTCACCCCTCCCATTGTCTCCTCTCCTCTCCTGTCTCCTCCTATCCCCCAGTCTCTTCCCTAACCCTGTCTCCTCTCCTCCCCCTGTCCCCTTCTCCCCCTGTCTCCTGCCTCCCCCTGTCTCCTCCCCCTCCCCCTGTCTCCTCCCTCCCATGTCACTTCTCTTCCACCCGTCTCTTCCTTCCCCTGTCTCCTCCCCCTCCTCCTGTCTCCTCCCTCCCCTGTCTCCTTCCTCCCCCTGTCTCCTATCCTCCCCTGTCTCGTTGTCCTCCTCCAGCCTCCTCCTTCCCTCTCCTCTCCTCCCCCTGTGTACTACCTCCCCTGTCTCCTTCCCCCTTTCTCCTCCCTCCCCTGTCTCCCCACCCTCTCCCTGTCTCCTCCCTCCCCTGTCTCCTGCCTCCCCTGTTTCCTCCCCCTCCCCTAGTCACTCCTTCCCCCTGTTTCCTCTCCCCCCTCTTGTGTCCTCCCCCTCCCCCTGTGTCCTCCCCCTCCTCCTGTCTCCTGCCCTCCACCATGTATACTCCCTCCCCTGTCTCATCACCCTCCCCCTGTCTCCTCCCTCCCCTGCCTCCTTCCTCCCCTGTCTCCTTCTTCCCCCTCTCCCCCTCCCCCTGTCTCCCCCTCCCTCTGCTTCCGCCCTCCCCTTTATCTTGTCTCCCCTGTCTTATCCCTCTTTCCCTGTCTCCTGCCTCCCCTCTCCTCCCCAGCCCCAGTCTCCTGCCTCCCTGTCTACTCCCATGCCCTGTCTCCCCCTCCCCTGTCTCCCCCTTCGCCTGTTTCTTCTCTCCCCTGTCTCCTCCCTCCCCTTTCTCCTCCCCTCCCCCTGTCTCCCCCTCCCATTGTCTCGTCCCTCCCCTGTCTCCCCCCTCCCCCTGTCTCCCCCCTCCCATTGTCTCCTCCCTCCCCTGTCTCCTCCCCCTCCTGCTGTCTCCTCCCTCCCCTTTCTACCCCCTCCCCATGTCTCCCCCCTCCCATTGTCTCCTCCCTCCCCTGTGGCCCCCCTCCCCCTGTCTCCTCCCTCCTCTGTATCCTCCCCCTCCCCCTGTCTCCTCCCTCCCATGTCACTTCTCTTCCACCCGTTCTCTTCCTTCCCCTGTCTACTCTATCCCCCTGTCTACCCCCTCCCCTGTCTCCTTCCTCCCCCTGTATCCTCCCTCCCCTGTCTCCTCCCCCTCTCCCTGTCTCCTCCCCCTCTCCCTGTCTCCTCCCTCCCCTGTGTCCTTTCCTTCCCTGTCTCGTTGTCCTTCCCTGTCTCGTTGTCCCCCATGTCTAATCCCTCCCCTGTCTCCTCCCCCTCTCCCTGTCTCCTCCCTCCCCTGTCTCCTTCCTCCCCCTGTCTCCCCCTTTCCATTGTCTCCTCCCTCCCATGTGGCCCCCCCCCTGTCTCCTCCCTCCTCTGTCTCCTCCCCCTCCGTCTGTCTCATCCCTCCCATGTCTCTTCTCTTCCACCCGTCTCTTCCTTCCCCTGTCTCCTCCCCCTCCTCCTGTCTCCTCCCTCCCCTGTCTCCTTCCTCCCCCTGTCTCCTATCCTCCCCTGTCTCGTTGTCCTCCTCCAGCCTCCTCCCTCCCGCTGTCTCCTCTCCTCCCCCTGTGTACTACCTCCCCTGTCTCCTTCCCCCTTTCTGCTCCCTCCCCTGTCTCCTCACCCTCTCCCTGTCTCCTCCCTCTCGCTGTCTCCTGCCTCCCCTGTTTCCTCCCCCTCCCCTTGTCACTCCTTCCCCCTGTTTCCTCTCCCCCCTCTTGTGTCCTCCCCCTCCCCCTGTGTCCTCCCCCTCCTCCTGTCTCCTGCCCTCCCCCTGTCTTCTCCCTCCCCTGTCTCCTTCCCCTATGTCTACTCCCTCCCCTGTCTCATCACCCTGCCCCTGTCTCCTACCTCCCCTGCCTCCTTCCTCCCCTGTCTCCTTCTTCCCCCTCTCCCCCTCCCCCTGTCTCCCCCTCCCTCTGCTTCCGCCCTCCCCTTTATCTTGTCTCCCCTGTCTTATCCCTCTTTCCCTGTCTCCTGCCTCCCCTCTCCTCCCCAGCCCCAGTCTCCTGCCTCCCTGTCTACTCCCATGCCCTGTCTCCCCCTCCCCTGTCTCCCCCTTCGCCTGTTTCTTCTCTCCCCTGTCTCCTCCCTCCCCTTTCTCCTCCCCTCCCCCTGTCTCCCCCTCCCATTGTCTCGTCCCTCCCCTGTCTCCCCCCTCCCCCTGTCTCCCCCCTCCCATTGTCTCCTCCCTCCCCTGTCTCCTCCCCCTCCTGCTGTCTCCTCCCTCCCCTTTCTACCCCCTCCCCATGTCTCCCCCCTCCCATTGTCTCCTCCCTCCCCTGTGGCCCCCCTCCCCCTGTCTCCTCCCTCCTCTGTATCCTCCCCCTCCCCCTGTCTCCTCCCTCCCATGTCACTTCTCTTCCACCCGTCTCTTCCTTCCCCTGTCTACTCTATCCCCCTGTCTACCCCCTCCCCTGTCTCCTTCCTCCCCCTGTATCCTCCCTCCCCTGTCTCCTCCCCCTCTCCCTGTCTCCTCCCCCTCTCCCTGTCTCCTCCCTCCCCTGTGTCCTTTCCTTCCCTGTCTCGTTGTCCTTCCCTGTCTCGTTGTCCCCCATGTCTAATCCCTCCCCTGTCTCCTCCCCCTCTCCCTGTCTCCTCCCTCCCCTGTCTCCTTCCTCCCCCTGTCTCCCCCTTTCCATTGTCTCCTCCCTCCCATGTGGCCCCCCCCCTGTCTCCTCCCTCCTCTGTCTCCTCCCCCTCCGTCTGTCTCATCCCTCCCATGTCTCTTCTCTTCCACCCGTCTCTTCCTTCCCCTGTCTCCTCCCCCTCCTCCTGTCTCCTCCCTCCCCTGTCTCCTTCCTCCCCCTGTCTCCTATCCTCCCCTGTCTCGTTGTCCTCCTCCAGCCTCCTCCCTCCCGCTGTCTCCTCTCCTCCCCCTGTGTACTACCTCCCCTGTCTCCTTCCCCCTTTCTGCTCCCTCCCCTGTCTCCTCACCCTCTCCCTGTCTCCTCCCTCTCGCTGTCTCCTGCCTCCCCTGTTTCCTCCCCCTCCCCTTGTCACTCCTTCCCCCTGTTTCCTCTCCCCCCTCTTGTGTCCTCCCCCTCCCCCTGTGTCCTCCCCCTCCTCCTGTCTCCTGCCCTCCCCCTGTCTTCTCCCTCCCCTGTCTCCTTCCCCTATGTCTACTCCCTCCCCTGTCTCATCACCCTGCCCCTGTCTCCTACCTCCCCTGCCTCCTTCCTCCCCTGTCTCCTTCTTCCCCCTCTCCCCCTCCCCCTGTCTCCCCCTCCCTCTGCTTTCGCCCGCCCCTTTATCTTGTCTCCCCTGTCTTATCCCTCTTTCCCTGTCTCCTGCCTCCCCTGTCTCCAGCCTCCCCTGTCTCCTCCCCAGCCCCGGTCTCCTGCCTCCTCTGTCTCCTCCCCTGCCCTGTCTCCCCCTCCCCTGTCTCCCCCTTCCCCCTGTTTCTTCTCTCCCCTGTCTCCTCCCTCCCCTTTCTCCTCCCCTCCTCCTGTCTCCTCCCTCCCCTATCTGCTCTCCTTCTACCTTCTCCTCTCCTCCCCCTCTTTCCTTTCCTCAGCATGACTCCTCCCCCTTCTCCTCTCCTCACCTGTCTCCTCTCCTCCCCTGTCTCCTCCTTCCCCTGTCTCCTCCCTCCACTGTATCCCCCCTCCCCTGTCTCCTCTCCTCCCCATGTTTCCATTCCTCCCCCCATCTCCTCTCCTCCCCCTTTTTCCTCCCCTGTCTCCTCCCCTCCCCTTTCCCCTCCCTCCCCTCTACCCCTGTCTCCTGCTTTTCTTTATCCTCCCTCCCCTGTCTCCTCCCCTCTCCCTGTCTCCTGCCCTCCCCTGCCTCCCCCCTCCCCCTGTCTCCTCCCTCCCCTGTCTCCTCCCTCCCCTGGTATCCCCCTACCCCTGTCTCCTGCTTCCCCTGTATCCTCCCTCACATGTATCTTCTCTCTCCCTGTCTCCTCCCATCCCTGTCTCCTTCCTCCCCCTGTTTCCTGCACTCCCTTGTCTCCTCTCCTCCCCTGTCTCCTTCCCCTGTCTCCTCTCCTCCCCCTGTTTCCTCTCCACCTCCTTTCTCCTCTCCTCCCCCTGTCCCCTACCTCCATCGTCTCCTCTCTTCCCCTTGTCTCCTCCCTCCCCTGTCTCCTCTCCTCCCCATGTCTACTCCCCATGTCCCACTAACCTCCTCCCTCATACCCTGTCTTCCTCGCTAAAACCCTTCCTCCCTCACTCACTTTCATCCTCATTCCTCTCCTCCCTCACTCCCCTCCTCCCTCACTCCCCTCCTCCCTCACTCCCCTTCTCCCTCACTCCTCAACTCCCTCACTCCCCTCCTCCTTCACTCCTCTACTCCCTCACTCCCCTCCTCCCTCACTCTCCTCCCCCCTCACTCCCCTCCTTCCTCACTCCCCTCCTTCCTCACTCCCTGTGCCCTCAGGGTCCCCTCCTCCCTTACTCCCCTCCTCCCTCACTTCCCTCCTTCCTCACTCCTCTACTCCCTCACTCCCCTTCTCCCTCACTCCCCTCCTCCCTCACTCCCCTCCTCCCTCACTCCCCTCCTCCCACACTCCTCTACTCCTTCACTCCCCTCCTCCCTCACTCCTCGACTCCCTCACTCCCCTCCTTCCTCACTCCCCTTCTCCTTCACTCCCCTCCTCCCTCACTTCTCCACTCCCTCACTCACCTCCTCCCTCACTCCCTGCTCCCTCAGGGTCCTCTCCTTCCTCACTCCCCTCCATTCTCACTCCCCTCCGTTCTCACTCCCCACCTCCCCCTCCTCTCCTTCCTCATTCCCTTCCCCCCTCACTCCCCTCCTCCCTCACTCCCCTCCTCCCTCACTCCCCTCCTCCCTCACTCCCTTTCCCCCTCACTCCCCTCCTCCCTCACTCCCCTCCTCCCTCACTCCCCTTCTCCCTCACTCCCCTCCTTTCTCGCTCCCCTCCTCCCCCACTCCCCTCCTTCCTCATTCCCTTTCCCCCTCACTCCCTTCCTCCCTCACTCCCCTCCTCCCTCACTAACCTCCTCCCTCATACACTGTTCCCTCACTTCCCTCCTTCCTCACTCGATAAAATCCTCCCTACCTTACTTAAATGTTACCTCCCTCACTTCCTCCCTTACTCTCCTACTCCCCTACTCCCCTACTCTCCTACTCCCCTACTCCACTACTCCCTCACTCCCCTCCACCCTCACTCCTGTACTCCCTCAAACCCTCCTCCCCCACCACCCTCCGCCCCCTTAGACCCCTTTCCATTGCTACTCTGTTCCCTCACTGACATACTTCCTTTCTCCCATCCTTCCTGTCTCCCCTTCTCCCTGTCCTCCTCCCTCACTAACCTCCTCCCTCATACCCTGTTCCCTCCTTCCTCGCTATCTTCCTCGCTTAATTCCTCCCTATCTTACTTAAATGCTACATGTCTGACTGTCGCTGTTGCGGTACTGAGACGTTGACCTTTAAGAGGAGTTACTTGATCTCAGTCTGCTTGTTCCACCTCAGCATGGGTCATAGTTATCTTGGACGTTGATTAGTCTATGACTCCATTATTTATGCTGCACTGGTTGGTCTTTTGGGTTCACTGAACAAGGCCCCTGTTCTCATCTGAGTCACATGTGAATTGGCCACCATCATGTGGAGGTACCTTTTGTGGGAAATGATTCCATAGGTGATTAAACATTGACCACATTAATAAAGAATGACCTTGCTGTGATTGCCTCCACAGATCATGACGAGCATCAAAGAACACATTATTAACGGTGCAATGATTAGTATTTTGGTTTATTGAACAGTAGTGCTTAATTATCTGAGTCACATATGCACTGGTTGCTTTTAAATACAATGGCTTTCTGCAGGAGAAAATCTTCAAAGGTAAATGCACATTGACCACATGATTAATGTATGGCCTCTTTCTTACTCTCCCCACACTGAAAGGTGCTGCTACTCAGCAGCCCGACACCAGACAGGCAGGACGTGTCAGCCATTTACCCTACACACACAGATCAGCACACAGAGTGGTGGTGTAGTGTGAGATCCTGAACCACAGTCACCAACTCAGACAGAACTAGGGCTTCCCTTCTATAACTGGTAAGTGCTTTGTAACTTCACATAGGCTTGTTTATCTTTGGTAAAAGAGAAATACTGGTGTTTTGAAAGAAGCCAACTTATCTGTCTTACATACTTTAATGTCTTGCAAAGAGGGCTTTTTATGTTTTCATCAGTACAGGTAGCCAAGAATAGATTCTATTCAATTAAATCTAATTGCTGGAACTTACTGTAGAAGTGAAATAATAATGGTTTAAGCTAGGCTCATTGATCAAAGGTGAAGGTATTTGTAGCTCAATAAGAAAGATATCACATAACTAACATTGTGTTCACAGCTTCAATTCTGTTTATTACTGAATTAAAAAGTATGACATTACCCTTTATCAATTTCAGTAAAATGAGTTCTCTATTTTATATAATTTAAAGTATTGCAGTTTAGTGTCAAAATGTAGTGTCTTTGAGATGGTTTATGTATGTTTAGACTCAAGTAGCACTAGGGTAAATATGAGGCACACATGTATAAAACAAACATTTAGAAACCATTTAGAAAAAAATGAAGTCAAACTACAACATTGAATGGTGTGCTCAGTCTCGACTGCACAGTGAGAATAGGAGCAGTATTGCTGTGTGGATGTCAATGTTTGTAGTGCTCCTGAAGTTTCTATCAAAAGTTCTGCTCTGTCAGTGTATTCAGGGTCCAGTCACTGTATGCCTACAGCTGATACACTTGGTACAGGGTGGAACACTGGCTCTTCCATTCCTTGTGCACCTGGTGAGATCTTGATGGGAGCTTTATGATAGTCAACATTAAAATTAGTATTGTAATAAGAAATTAGCTTTATGATGTAAAACATACTAAATAAGAAAGCTTTCGGAAAGCATAGACAGACAGTCTTAAAAAAACATTAAAATCCCAAATTCTATGTTTAATGCACGGGTCCGAAAACACAAATTAGGTCTAATATCTCCTATTTAATCTCCTTCTTCGCTGTAGAATGAAATGTTGTCTCCATTTGCATATGTTCTGCCTATAAATTATATCCATACATGATACTGTTTTATACAAAAAGGTATTCCCAGGTACAACATATTCAAATTAGTAATTTACAGAATTGAACACACATAGGTGCCAGTTATTTCTTGATGCTGAGGACTACATTGTGACAAATGTAGGCACACAAGGGGAAGACAGATAACATGTAGACGGATAACATGTTCTACCTGAGGTAGCTGTTACAGTTCTCTGAGAGCAGTTACTGTGACACATATAGGCACATAAAGTATAACAAAGGGGGCTCATTCATTTTACTTGTGATAGTTTAGTGCAACATCTTTTGTAAACCCCTTGAGACTTCTTACAAGTCATACACTGATGCCAAACTAAATATGGATGTGATTGACCAGGCCATATATATATATAAGATGTTGAGATTTTTCCAAATTTGTAATATTGCCAGCCCTTAGAAGGGTGACTTCCTACCTATTTTGTTAAAATAGGTCACATATCGTAACTACACTCCCAAAAACTAGAAATGTGTCTATCTCAGGTTGTAATCAATTTAGAAACACAAATAAAAATGCAAAAAATAATTTGTGAGATACAACCCTGCCATTTCCAAGAAGAAATATGTCAGCCATTTTTAATTTATAATGGGAGTATCCATAAAATATGCCTCGCTTTAACAGAAAACCGGAAAGATGGCCCTCATGAATTCCAATCACTGTATTTTCAACATACCACATTCCAAATGAATATTTTTCAGAACAAGACAATGTATTGTCATGTCAAAGTGTATAATTTGGAGAATAGTAAATCAATCAGCATTGCTTAACGGGTTTCCCAGTTGATTGTCATATGGGACTCACCATGGTTTTGTCCTGGGCTAAGGGGTGGGTCCCATATAGGCCTGCCCAGATTTGAAGTTTCTGTGTTGATTGCATAAGGACCTGCTTAGAGTATCATTGCCCTTGTAATGATGTTTGCCATGACTTCTTACCCTTCTTAATGATTGCATGTCTACTGGTGCAAACACTATTTTCTAGCTCCTTTACCTCATAGAACCCTAAACATACTGATAATATATCAAAGATAGTTATCTCTGTGTAACAAATCAGCCAAACCCATGTATTCTGAATTATTCCTAGCCACTATTCACAATTTCCTGCAGTTGGAGATTGTGTGTTGTATATGAATAGAGAGTTAGAGTGGCCCGCCGCTAAAGTCTGAAGTACTACCCAATATAGTTGTCCCACCTGCAAGAAGATCACACTTAGCTGGCCAGGGGGGTGATTTATTTTGAAGTACACTGGCTTGTGATTCTGCATCTCCAAATGAGGCATAGCAGGCAGTAAGTGGTGAGATTGGGTAACCAGGTCAGAAGACAAGCACATGCAAAGACATTTTAGTCAGTTTAACAATCTGAGACATCTATGAGTGAACATTCAATCTCCACATTGATGAAGGCAGAAACTAATGGCACATTGAACATTAGCTCCAGGGGTGTCTTGGACAAAGAAGAACAAAACAGAGGAGACCAATTCTGGCTGAGTGGGGGCCTATCAACTATTTGTCAGATGTTAGCATCCCCCTGGCCTACAGCTTAGGGTGTATGAAACCCTGGTACTTTATTGTCCTAGGGCGGCCAGTTCCCCAGTCCCCCAGTCCCTCACTCTCCCAGTCCCTCACTCCCCTAGTCATTCACTCCCCCAGTCCCCCAGTCCCTCACCCTCTAAGTCCCGCACTCCCCCAGTCTCCCAGCCCTTCCCTGCCCCAGTATCTCCCCAGGGCCCTCACTCCCCCTGGCCCTCCCTCTCCCAGTCTCTTGTTCCGTTCTCCTTTCACTCCCATAGTCCCCCAGTCCCTCACTACCCAAGTCCCTCACTCCCACACTCCCCCAGTCCCTCACGCCCCCAGTCCCTCACTCCCCCTGCTACCTACATGAGCCACAACCTAACCCCCTCCTTCTCCAGGGTTCTCACTGCTCCTTCTAGGTCCCCATCCCCCCTGTGGCTTCAACCTGTCCTCTCTGGGCTTCAACCCTTCAAGCTGGAGCCGCTAGCAGGTGTCCATCCACCCTACAGCATCAAGACCTCCTTTTTGGAGGATCTGCCAACCATGTTTTAGCTATCATAGCTCTGTGATCTCATT
Organism: Harmothoe impar; assembly: GCA_947462335.1. Taxonomy (NCBI): domain Eukaryota; kingdom Metazoa; phylum Annelida; class Polychaeta; order Phyllodocida; family Polynoidae; genus Harmothoe; species Harmothoe impar. The sequence continues at coordinate 83,234,104 of OX381710.1, read as the reverse complement.
ACCTTCAATCACTCAACCCTTGCTGGACAGGGGGACAAGGTCCTACTCCTACCATAGACATTCCATATCTGCTCCTCTTCCACAAGCCCTTATTTCCTGTCCTATGTTCACCCCTTCCAGGCTTGATCCACCTGTGTCATCCCTGCCATATATTATGTCCTGCCCTTCACTGGCACCTCTCCTTCATGTCATGTCCTGCTCTCTCCTGCCTCCTCTTCCCCATACCCCTGTGTCCCCTTACCCACCCCCTCTCCCTGTATGCTGATTCAAAATATATCGATTATCAATTTTGAATAAGTGTGTCTATCATAACCATTTTTTAAATATTAAGGGTTTTATGACAATTTTTAACAACTTTTGACAATTTCCGAAATTAAAGCATACACATATTTGAGGTCATTTTGAGGTCATTTTTTTCTCTCTATCAGATGCACTAACTAGTTAGTTGATACAGTTAAAGACATAAGAGCCAGATCATTATGAAGCACCCAACCCCTAGCCCAGAGCTCAGGTCTGAAGGCACATTACCCCAAATATTGGCTCTATATATGTTGGGTGACCATGCACACATGGTTTCACTGCATGAAAACCTCGATATAAGTTCATTTAAGTTCTCACTAAAAGCCAATATATATGCTTAAATGTCGTAGAAAAAGTAGCTTCATTGACATTGAATCTACCTCTCCGGGAAGACTTAAATGTCAAAGCTTCGAGATTTAAGCATATTTTGGTATACCAAAAATGACTATTTTGGTATATTTTAGCAACTTTATGTTGACCTAAATGCACCAAAATATTTACCTAAAGGTGTTTGTAGGTGACAAAACCTAATGTCAAGGCTATTGGAAATTTTACTTAAATGTGGTTCAACCAAATGCCAAAGTTATAGGAAATTTACTTAAATGTGATTAAACCAAATATCAAGGGCCAGGTGCTGGTTCAAAAAATTCACGTTTAGGCACTTTTAATGACCTTTACATGACCTTTTAATGGACATTGTCATTTTCTCTAAATTTACCTAAATGTCATTATAATGTGTAAAAAAGCGGTCAGACAGAGGAAAGTTATTCCTCTGTCTGACCAGTCAGAGAGAGGAATTATTAATTTAAGGCTCTACTGGCAGTTAGTATTATTCTTTCCTATTTCTTTCAATGTCAACTGGACCACATATTGATATACTAGTCAGGAAAAAAACACTTTGGTCACAATGCATCTCATTCCTCCTTCCCAGGCACCTTGAAATATAAGATTTTCTTTCTTTTTTTCCCCCTTTAGCAGTTTAAGATATTTTCAAACTTTGCCTGTTTTTCCTGAGAAACATACCATATATGACAATCGATATTCTGGTCAAAAAGATTAACCAAACCCTTCATCTGTCCATGTGTACACTACATTGTGCTATTGGGATTGATGGTATTACATAATTGTCATTTGATCAATGTGTAAAAAAGCAGTCAGACAGAGGAAAGTAGTTCCTCTGTCTGACCGGTCAGAGAGAGGAATTCTAATGTATGGCTCTAGTACCAGCCAGTATTATTCTTTCATATTTCTATCAATGTCAATTGAAAGACATATTGTTCCACTATTTTGGAAGAAACAAAGTTTACACATGATGCATCTCATTCTTCCTTCCCAGGCACCTTGAAATATGAGATTTTCTCAGTTTTTTCACTTTCTAGCAGTCTGAAACATTCAAAAATATTACATATTTCTCCTGAGTAGCCCACCATAATGTCCATTTAAATTACAGTGCATATACTTTCCAAAATGCATCATCTGTCCATGTGTATACTACATTATGCTATTGGGATCAATGGTTATTCATAATTGTCATTTGATCAATGTGTAAAAAAGCGGTTAGACAGAGGAAAGTAGTTCCTCTGTCTGACCGGTCAGAGAGAGGAACTACTTTCCTCTCTCTGACCGGTCAGACAGAGGAAAGTAGTTCCTCTGTCTGACCGGTCAGAGAGAGGAATTCTAATATAGGGTTCTAGTGCCCGCCAGTATTATTCTTTCATATTTCTATCAATGTCAATCAAAAGCCATATTGATGTACTACTAAGGAAGAAACAAACTTTACCCATGATGCATGGTATTTCAGGACTATCTTCTGATCAATGTGTGTAAAAAGTGGTCAGAGAGAGAAAATATGTTCCTCTGTCTGACCGGTCAGAGGGAGGCCACTGAGTAGATGGGCACACATATATGGTTGTGTTGGTAGGCCAGTCCTGTTGTTTGGATTATGATGGAGGGCCATAGGGACCTACATGATACAAATATGATAGGTAATGTAATAACTGAACTGTGGATGGTGCCGGCCTATTTCTGAAAAATGGTCAGGATGGATCAAAAGTGGTCAGACAGAGGAACCAGGGTTACCGGGGACAGTAAATCGTCACTCCATTTGTCTGTGTCAGTCATCTAGTAAATTATCTAGTGAATTATGTTAGAGGGTAGGGGCCGATATGATACACTTATGATGGATGGTTTATAACTGGACTCTGCATGGTGGCAGTAGATTTCTGAAAACGGTCAGGATGGTTCAAAAGTGGTCAGACAGAGGAACCAGGGCTACCGGAGGCAGTACACTGACACTCCATTTCTTTGTTTGTGTCGCTCGGCCAGCCCTGATGTTTGGATCATGTTAGAGGGCTACAGGGGCCTACAGGATACACATGTGATACATAATTTAATAACTTAAATCTGCATGGTGCCAGCAGATTTCTAAAAATGGTCAGGATGGCTGAAAAGTGGTCAGACAGAGGAACCAGGGCCACCGGAGGCAGTAAACCAATACCCCATTTGTTTACATCAGTCAGCAAGTCCTGATGTTTGGATCATGTTAGAAGGCCATACAGGCCTACAGGATGGACATATGATAGGTAGATTAATAACTGAACTCAGCATGGTGAGAGCAGATTTCTGAAAATGGTCAGGATGGCTCAAAAGTGGTCAGACAGAGGAACCAGAGATGAATTGGAAGCAGTACCTTGTTTGTGTCAGTCACACAGTCTTAATGTTTAGATTACATTTGAGGCCCATATGGGGCCTACATGATGGACATATTGTACATCATTATTTAAATGAACTCCGGATGGGCCGCTGAATTGAAAGAAAAAGGTCAGACAGAGGAATGGAGCTACATCAACATTTTGATAACCGCTCTGCTTGGAAAAGAGGCAGATATGAGGAATGGAGATTTTTCTACCCAATGCTACATGACATTAAATGTGTGATGGAACATGTTATAGACCTTCAGATATTATAATGTACATGGGGTATGGCAAACGGTTACAAATCTAGAAAAATTCCCAAAAACAGTCAGACAGAGGAAAGTAGGCTCGAGACAGTTATAATTGTCCTGCGCTGCCTATATAAGAAAAACATACAAGATTTTCACTCAGGTTGAAGCCAAGTATCAGTTTCTAATAGTTAAAAACATAAATGACTTCAGTACACCTGTTGATTTTTTTTAAATCACGGTAGACCGCTTAGGGGTAAAATTTGACGACAATTTTTGGCTGGTTTTTGGCCTCATATGGGAGAAATATGGTACATAAGTAGGGTAAACCATATATAGTCTGCTAGAACTAAACTTTTTGGACATGATAGGTAAAAAAAATTACATACAACAATGAATGGGTTCATTATAATTAGCAAAAACCCCAAAAACGGTCAGACAGAGGAGTTGCATCACATTCATGAGAATCAGTCTGTATTGTCACACACTCCACCTGAAAATAATCTATACCTTACGCCCCAGCTTAGTATCACGGGAGGTAGCCCTCCAGAGGCCCTCAAAATAATGTATAAATGACAGCATTAAGGTCCCCTGTACGCCCCAGCTTAGTATGGGGGTGCAGAGAGGTCCTCCCTCAGGTCAGAAAGTCGCCGAAATTAAGGGTACCGTGTAACAAAGTCCTTTTTTTTTTTTAGGCCGAAAAGCCCCAGAGGGGCCCTGGTGGTGAGCTTGCGAACCTCCATGTTGAGGCATTATATTGTTTTCATTTGACAGGATGTCAGTACGGGTGCCGCCATTTTGTTTTGAGGGGTGCCGCAATTTTGTTTTAAGGTGTCACAACACAAATTTATGCATATATAATGAAAAAATTGATATTAATCAACCTTCGATCCTGAGGTTGATCATAAGCATACCTATACCCCCTCACATGGACCCAGGGAATTCAATGGTTCTATTGGTTTGTTGCTAAGACAGCTGGTTGCCTAGCAACAGCTATTCTAAGTGTTTATCTGCCTAGCAACACCCATTTCCATGCTCCTGAGGTTGATTATGATCATACCTATACCCCCTAACATGGACCCAAGGAATTCAATGGTTCTTTTGCTTTGTTGCTAAGACAGCTGGTTGCCTAGCAACAGCTATTCTAATTGTTCATCTGCCTAGCAACACCCATCTCTATGCTCCTGAGGTTGATTATAATTGTACCTACCCCCCTAACATGGACCCAAGGAATTCAATGGTTCAATTATTTTGTTGCTAAGACAGCTGCTTGCCTAGCAACAGCTATTCTAATTGTTTATCTGCCTAACAATACCCATTTCCATGCTCCTGAGGTTGACTATAATAATACCTCCCTCCCTAACATGGACCCAGGGAATTCAATGGTTCTATTGGTTTGTTGCTAAGACAGCTGGTTGCCTAGCAACAGCTATTCTAATTGTTTATCTGCCTAGCAACACCCATTCCCATGCTCCTGAGGTTCATTATAATCATACTTACCCCCCTAACATGGACCCAAGGAATGCAATGGTTCTATTGGATTGTTGCTAAGACAACTGGTTGCCTAGCAACAGCTTTTTAATTGCTTATCTGCCTGGCAACACCCATTCCCATGCTCCTGAGGTTGATTATAATCTTACCTACCCCCCGAACATGGGCCCTAGGAATTCAATGGTTCTATTGGTTTGTTGCTAAGACAGCTGGTTGCCTAGCAACAGCTATTCTTATTCTTTATCTGCCTAGCAACACCCATTTCCATGCTCCTGAGGTTGATTATAATCATACGTACCCCCCTTACATGGACCCCAGGAATTCAATGGTTCTCTTAGTGCTGCTGCACTGGTGGCCACTTAGTGGCTGTATATCACACTAAATTCCTGTAATGGCATGTTTTCCCCTGTTGTGTCACATCTGTCAGTTATATCATCCTCCCCCCTATTTATATGGTGTCTTGAATGGGTCTCCTACAAATATACCAACCATGTAGATATTATGTTCCTTCAAATGCAAGAATTGCGGTTGTTCCCGCGTATAAAAATACCTGAGGCATTTTTTTATGCGGCAACAACCGCAATTCTTGTTACCATTCATGCTAATGCCCATTGGGGGGGGGGGGGGGGGTTGCTGCCCTCTGTCTCTAAATGTATTGTCACACACTCTTCCTCAAAATAATGTATACCACTAGTATCACGGGAGGTAGCCCTTCAGAAGCCCTCAAAATAATGTATGATAACGGAAACAAGGTCCCCTATGTCCCAGAGCTAGTATCAAGGGTTGTACCCCTACTCAAGCCCTCAAAATATTCTAAAACAACAAGATCAGGTGACCCTAAATCCCCTGGGTATTTTTATGGGTTAAACCCCTAGTCCTGATATGAGTTGAATATCACCATGCAACACTACGACCACATTTTAATGCTTAAAGATGCTAGAATGCAATTTGCAGTTATTTAAATGCCACATATATGATGCTTCCAATAAATATAAATTTCCTGGAAATGTCATATGAGATTTGCATGAATGTCATATATTTATTTCGACCCTTGATAGCAGTAAGGTACATATATATCAAAATAATGTTATGACCATGTAATACTATGACAATATTTTTGAATGCAGTAGCTCTCCGGTAAATTTAAGAGAAATCAGTATTCCCTGGAAATATCATATGATATTGACATTTAATTTAAGGTTAACTTAAAGTCACCAGCAATGTCATATGACACTTCCAATACATTAAGGTTTACATTAAATCTACTGGAAATGTCACATGACATTTCCGGTAAATCAAGGTTGACATTAAATTTACCGGGAAATGTCATATGGCATTTCCGGTAAATTTAGGTTGACATTAAATTTACTGGAAATGTCATGCGACATTGCCGTGACCTTTCCTGGATGTTTAAGTAAACCTTAAATATACTCTAACAGGAATTTTGATGCAGTGTTTGTCATTCATGGCCCTAACTGGGCAGACTAGATTATCCTACCTACTACATAACTCCTACAGCACACTTCCCTACCCACTGTTAGGCCACTCAAAAGTGAAAATGTGCTGAGAACGTTTTTTATTTTCAATTTTTTGAAATATATAGGGAAATTAAGACTTCCCGCACACAATTTTCACATTTTAGTAGTTAAGAGTTTGTTGAACCAAAAATGTTCTATAATGCAAGTTATTCCTAGCCCTCTGTATTCCTACCAGCATGAGCTTTAATTTGATACCAAATATGCCAATAGTTGTCGACTTTTGACCGATTTGACCGACAGCTTTCTCTTTTCCTGTGAATAGATTATGTCGGAAATTACAGCTAGAGAAACAAGTGCAGGAGGTCTAGAGGGGTTGCAATCAATTGACCCTTGAACTGACATATTCCCTTCATCAAGAAAAATTATGTTGATAACCACCATGCGTTCTTGAATCAGTTATTGAACTCTTAACCAAGATACAATCAGGCTGCTCCTTTGATCCAACCTGATTCTCAACCAAAAGTCATTAAGTTATCAATGTTGATTCGATGCTCTGTGCCTACTGGGATGAAGCAATATGATCCTTCGTTCGGTACCTTCTTCTGATCAGATAATTTATCTGCCTCACTAATTATTCTCTCCCTATACACAGAACAGGCGGATGTAAGAGCCCCTCTCTCCAGCCCCCCTCTGCCCCCCCCTTCTGTCTGACCCCTCCAATTGTGTCCCTCCCTCTATCTACCCCCTCCACCTGTCCCCCCCTCTATCTACCCCCTCAACCTGTCTCCCCCCTCTGTCTACCCCCTCCACCTGCCCCCCTCTCTCTACCCCCTCCACCTGTCTCCCCCCTCTCTCTACCCCCTCCACCTGTCCCCCCCCCTCTGTCTAACCCCTCCACCTGTCTACCCCTATGTCTATCCCCTCCACCTGCCCCCCCCCCCCCCTCTGTCTACCCCCTCCGCCTGTCTCCCCCCTCTGTCTACCCCCTCCACCTGTCTCACCCCGCTCTCTCCACCCCCTCCACCTGTCCCCCCCCTCTGTCTACCCCCTCCACCTGTCAACCCCCTCCACCTGTCCCCCCCTCTGTCTACCCCCTTCACCTGTCTCCCCCCTCTATGTACCCCCTCCACCTGTCTCCCCCCTCTGTCGGCCCCCTCCACCTGTCTTCCCCCTCTCTCTACCCCCTTCACATGTGGCTCCCTTCCCCTCTGTCTACCCACTCCACCTGTGACTCCCTACCCCTCTGTCTACCCCCTCCACTTGTCCCCCCCTCTTTCTACCCCCTCCACCTGTTTCACCCCCCTTTGTCTACCCCCTCCACCTGTCCCCCCCCCCTCTGTCTACCGCCTCCACCTGTCCCCCCCGTCTGTCTATCTCCTCGACCTGTCCCCCCCTCTGTCTTCCTTCTCCAGCTATCCCCCCCCTCTGTCTACCCCCTCCACCTGTCCCCCCCCCCTCTTTCTACCGTCTCCACCTGTCTCACCCCCCTTCGTCTACCCCCTCCACCTGTCTCACCCCTCTGTCCACCGTCTCCACCAGTCACCCCCCTTTCTGTCTACCCCCTCCACCTGTCTCACCCAGCTCTCTCCACCCCCTTCCCCTATGCCTCCCACTGTCTACCCCCTCCACTTGTTTCACCCCCCCCCCTCTGACTACCCCCTTCCCCTGTGACTCCCTCCCCCTCTTCAATTTGAGCTAATTAAGACTATAAGCAGGTTAACTCATAAGCATGTCTAGATATCAAAACAGCATTGACAATTCCAAAAACAATGATACTATCATATATAGATAATAGTATTTATTTTTCTCAGGTTTGAGATTCATTGATCAAACGAAAAGTCAAGTGTTGCAAAATAATGCTTTGAGAGTGTGTTATCAGATATATTACCCCCATTATATCTCAATAAAAAAGCTGCAATCAGATGCAATCAGATATTTGCAATTGATTACAAATAAAGTATTTACGAGGGATTTTAACTTATAGATTAATTGAAAAATAAAATAATAGTAACACAAGAGCTGCAGATGGTCATCTATTAAAAATGCACTTGTCTTTCACAGAAAGAATTAGGAAATATGCTTTAATCTGAATATGTACTTTTCCCCTCAAAAAAAAGTGTTGGAAAAAAAAGCTAAGGCCAGTAAGTCTAGATGGAGGAATGTAAGTCAGGATGAAGGAAGATGAGCTAGGATGAAGGAAGGTGAGTTAGGATGGAGGGAGGTGAGCTAGGATGCAGAAATGTGATAAGGACAGACAGAAATGAGAAAGGATCGACGGAGGTGAGTTCGGTCAGAGAAAGATGAGTTAGGACAGACAGAGGTGAGTTAGGATGTAGGGAAATGAGTTGGGATGGAGGGAGGTAAGTTAGGATGGAGGGAGGTGAGTAAGGATGGAGGGAAGTGAGTTAGGATGGAGGGAGGTGATTGAGGATGGAGGGAGATGAGTTAGGATGGAATGAGATGATTTAGGATGGAAGGAGGTCAATGAGTGAGACATTGTGACAGAAGTAGGCACATATGGGGTAGACTGAGAGACAGTGTTTAGTTAATATAGGGGTCAGTATGTGTATATTATCTGTAAGCAGTTAAGGTGACGCATAAAGGTTATTGAGCATGAGGATATAGAGGCATAGGCTAAATATGGAACTGATTGACCAACCATATGATAACTATAGCTGTACAAATTTTTCTCTAAGTGAGATTTCTACCCACCCCTACTCTGTCTGCCCTCCTTTACTCTGTCTGCCCTCCCCCACTCTGTCTGCCCTCCCCTACTCTGTCTGCCCTCCCCCTCTCTGTCTGCCCTCGCCTACTCTGTCTACCCTCTCCTACTCTGTCTGCCCTCCCCCACTCTATCTGCCCTCCCCCACTCTGTCTGCCCTCCTCTACTCTGTATGCCCTCCTCTACTCTGTCTGCCCTCCCCTACTCTGTCTGCCCTCCCCTACTCTGTCTGCCCTCCCTTACTCTGTCTGCCCTCCCCTACTCTGTCTGCCTCCCCTACTCTGTCTGCCCTCCTCCACTCTATCTGCCCTCCCCTACATTGTCTGCCCTCCCCTACTCTGTCTGCCCTCCCCTACTCTGTCTGCCCTCCCCTACTCTATCTGCCCGCCCCTTCCCTATCTACCTGCTACTACTCTGTCTTCTCTCCCTTACTCTGTCTGCCCTCCCCCACTCAGTCTGCCTTCCCCTACTCTGTCTGCCCTCCCCCACTTTGTCTGCCCTCTCCTACTCTGTACGCCCCCCTCTACTCTGTCTGCCCTCCTCTTCTCTGTACGCCCTCCTCTACTCTGTCTGCCCTCCCCCTACTCTGTCTGCCCTCCGCTACTCTGTCTGCCCTCCTCTACTCTGTCAGCCCTCTCCTACTCTGTCTGCCCTCTCCTACTCTGTCAACATCCCCTGACTATGTATGCTTGCTCCTACTCTGTCTGCCCTCCCCCACTCTGTATGCCCTTGCCTACTCTGTCTACCCTCTCCTACTCTGTCAACATCCCCCTACTATGTATGCCCTCCCCCACTCTGTCTGCCCTCCCCCACTCTGTCTGTCCTCTGCTACTCTGTCTGCCCTCCCCTACTCTGTCTGCCCTCCCCTACTATGTCTGCCCTCCCCTACTCTGTCTGCCCTCTCCTACTGTGTCAACATCCCCCTACTATGTATGCCCTCCCCTACTCTGTCTGCCCTCACCCACTCTGTCTGCCCTCCGCTACTCTGTCTACCCTACCCCACTCTGTCTGCCCTCCCCTACTATGTCTGCCCTCCCCTACTCTGTCTGCCCTCTCCTACTGTGTCAACATCCCCCTACTATGTATGCTCGCCCCCACTCTGTCTGCCCTCCCACACTCTGTTTGCCCTGGGGTAAAGACAAAGACTATGATTGAGAATAGAGTATTTAGGACTATTCTGAGACAAATTGTACACATTGTCTTACATTAGAAATAGTGTCTGAAAAGGGTTAAAGAATTCCATCATTCAAGCGTTATTTTTTAAAGAAAATAGAAGTTAGATCCCGATTGTATTCCCTTTTAATGCTGGCAGACTCTTTAATTACAGGTAACCCAAGGTACAGAAATGAGTGCAATAGGTCTAGAGGAGAGTTTTCGATCTGTAGGATCAATTGTTTCACTAGAAATGCTCCTTGGGCCAAAGAAGGAGGCCTGGTGACTCAAACAGCTCCTTCCACTGAATTCTTCTGGTATCTTTGATCAAATTTTGTCTGCAGCTTTACTTAATCATTAGTACCTGATTTACCTCCCCCCCTCTCACCTATGTCACTCGCCTCCTGCTGTGCTGAACCTCCTCTCCCTGCGTCCTCCCTTCCCCTGTGTCCTCTCCCGCCTGCCCTTTCCTCTCTCCTCACACTGAGTCCCCTCTACCTGCATGTTCCGCTCCTTCCTGCATCCTACCCATGGGCCTTCCAATCCCTCAACAGGCATTTCCTCCATCTTTTTCCCTCCTCATGCTAACTAGTTTTAATCCTCCCTTTATATTTGGTGCCTCCTCCCTAAATCATTCCTCAAGATGTGTCTTGCCCACTGTGGCCCCCTCCACATTTATTCCCCTCTATGTGTTGTGTCTCTCCTCTTACTGTCCTGTCTATCCCATGTAGGTACTTTGCATGCATCCTTCCTATTCCCTTATATAACAGTATTGTCCTCTTGTCTACTACATGCATCCTTCCTGTCCCCCTCCACAATCCCTTACAGGTAAGACTGATGATTATTAGATACTATTTCAAAGTCCCAAATTGAACTAGTGCTGGTGACTCTGCAGCACCCTCCTCCAAGCCTCTTTTCTCCTCAAAGTCACTATCGTTTTTATCCCATTCATGTAGAAACAATCTGCATTGGAGAATAATCAAACAATGACAGCAGCGTAATGGTACAGTTGAATGTCATGAGAGGTAATTGATTTACAGTCCGGGCTTCCGTTCAATTGCCCATATTATATTGACCTGTGCATTGTAAATAAAGGTCGGAATGAGTCACACAGAATGCATGCTGGGTGTCATAGGCTGCTGTGTTTGTTGGACTGTAAGCTCATACGCTTTAGAATTACCATTGTGATGGGTCTCATTTGATCACAAAGGATGAATTCAGTGAAATTCTCAAAGTGACCTGCCACATCATGAAAAACTATGTACTTATAACTGTATGAATAGCTAGAACGATCAATATATACTTGCTTCTTAGTGGTTGGAAAACACCTCTGTACATTTGTTATGTACTATACTTTAGTCTACATTCACAGTACAGAAAAATAGACCCCTTCAATTACATAACAGCAGGAGATGTAATCATTGTCAATAGATGTATGATTGATATTGTGTGACAAGTCCTGCAGTGTCCTACATTGACTAAGTATAGGGATTGATATATCAATAAACAGCAGAACATATCATTAAACCTGATGGTAACTTGAAAACAGTGGGAGGATTGGGTAAATTCATATGAGATGATGTCACATTGACACAGGGGGAATTGAGTAAACATTATAAGATGCCACCTCACGTAGTGGTACTACAAAACCAACAGGATATAAAAATAGGAATTGTATGTATGGCCTGGACAATTGCTTAGACTCTCTGATAGAGAGTCTGAGATCTCCACCTGTGTCCATCCCCTCTCCCCTGCCCCCCCGCGCTCCACTGTCCACCCCCTCCCCTGTGCCCCCCACTCCACTGTCCACCCACTCCAGTCTGCCCCTGCCCCTCATCATCTGTCTACCCCCTCCCCCTGTGTATTCCCCAACTCCACTTCCCAACCCTTCACCCTCGGTCTCCCCCCCCTCTGTCCACCACCTCCACATGCCTATTCCCACTATTGACCCCCCCTATCCCTCTGTCCCCCCTCTGCCCCCCCCCACTCCTCTTGTGTCTGCCACCCCCCCCCCCTTTCCACCTAATCACCTGGGTCTGCCCCCTTTTATTCACACTCTTCCCCTGTGCCCCCCTCTGTCAACCCCCTCCACATTTGTCTCCCCTCTTTTGACCCCCTGTGCCCATCCCCTCACCCAGTCATCCCCTTTTGCAACCCCTCCCCCCCTGTGTCCCCCTCTTTTTTCCACATCCTCCCCTTGTGCCCTCCCCCCAACCCCCTTCTGTTTTCACCCACTGCCCCTGGTACCGACGTAATCACACAGGGGGGGGGGGGTGGGAGTGCCCTCCCCTTCTGATCGCCTATCAACCCTCTTGCTCCTGTTTGTCCCTTCCTTCTGACTTTGTGTACTCCCCCCTTCGACTGTGCCTCACTCCTCCTGCATATTTGCCATTGGCCCTTTTTGTTTAGTAGGGAATATATATAGTTAAAATGACAAGGCTAGGTGTAAAGAGTGGTTACTTGGTCTCAGTCTGGACCCCAGCATTGACTCATAGTCGTCTTCAAAGGTCATTTGTCCATAATTTATTAATGCTGCATGGGTTGTTTGTTTTTGGTTCACCAAACAACACTCCTATAATCATTGGAAAATTGGCCACTTTTATGTTGAATTGCTTTCTATGGGGAATAATTCCAAACAATGCCTGCATCAATAATGAATGACCCCTCTCTGCCACCTTTCACAGAGCTCAGAGGTCATTGAGTCACTCAGCAGCCAGACATCAGAGATGCAGGACGTGTCAGCCACTCACCTCCTACACACAGACCACCACACAGAGTTGTTGTGTAGTACAACATCCTGAACCACCGTCACCATCTACACAGAAGCAGGGTCTCTCTTCTACGTCAGGTAGGTGTATTGTGCTATATAGGCTTGTATTTATTAAGTCAAAGAGAAACAATTGTTGTTAGAGAGAAGTTTTCTACATCTTGCCTTCATTGTTAGGAAAGGCCAAGAAAATCCTGTTCAATTGTATTTACTATGCTTTAACACTAAGCATGGAGATTTTAGATATTCTGTTTGCCAATTGACTTATTAGCCAGAGGTATTACATTAACCAGTATAATATTGAAATTATCAAATCATCTGTACCAGGCTATTTAAGTGTGATTTTCACAGACTAGGTGATGAGATTTCTTAAACTGAAAAAAAAACTACTACTGTAATCAATTAAAAAAAAAGTTTAAACAGAGTTCGGCCAAGGAGTTGTGGGTAATTTCATTAGAGATGTGCTAGACAGACAAAGACTAGAGCAGAGAGCCTTCCTCATGTTTAAATTGGTATGAAAAAGAAGGAGGAGGAGAGATGAACTACAAATGATCTGAAAGCAAAATTTTGACAACAGAATCTCAAATTTTCAAACATGAGAACTGGACCACATAGGTAAAATGTCATATGCTCTGTGGGATAGGCCTTTGATTACCGCTTATTAGGAGACTAATGATCAGCTCCCATCCATCTCATGAATGCCCTGTGGGACAGGCATTATTATTTGAAACTTGATCCAAACTGATCATCTTGTTGCTTACTCTCTCCTCCTCAATCTACCTCAAAGAAAGCCTATGTATATGTGTACTGGTGTTTACTTGACAGCTATATTCATGAGTTATCTGTTCATATATTGATTTGATTAGCTTGTTATTGTCCTCTCCAAAGTCTAATGTGTTGCGATTAATGAAAATTCATGATGACAGGAGATGTGATGTCATTTTAGAAAGTCAGGACTCAAGTTTGCCATTTTAGTACATCTGCACTGTGTATTATTGTATAGATTTATGCTGGTTCATGCTAATCATATGGTCATGCATTGTTGGCTAGACAATCAGTATAGATAACAGTGATTTCTCGATTGATTGTTGTATGGCATTATTTTTTTTGATTCACTTGTGTGTAGGACAGTTGGTAATTATTGAAATACTGCCATTACAAAGAGCGGGCTGAGAATCTGTCAATTTTAAAAGATGTTTAAAGAGTGTTTGGCTAAGGAGTTGTAGGCCATTTCATTAGAGATGTGCTAGACAGACAAAAACTAAAGCCCAAGCCTTCCTCATGTTTAAATTGGTATGAAAAAGAGGGAGGAAGAGAGATAACTACAAATGATCTGAGAGCAAATTTTTGACAACAGAATCTCAAATTTTCAAACATGAGAACTGGACCACATAGGTAAAATGTCATATGCTCTGTGGGACAGGCCTTTGATTACAGCTTATTATGAGACTAATGATCAGCTCCCATCCATCTCATGAATGCCCTGTGGGACAGGCATTATTATTTGAAACTTGATCCAAACTGATCATCTTGTTGCTCACTCTCTCCTCCTCAATCTACCTCAAAGAAAGCCTATGTATATGTGTACTGGTGTTTACTTGACAGCTATATTCATGAGTTATCTGTTCATATATTGATTTGATTAGCTTGTTTTTGTCCTCTCCAAAGTCTAATGTGTTGCGATTGATGAAAATTCATGATGACAGGTGATGTGATGTCATTTTAGAAAGTCAGGACTCAAGTTTGCCATTTTAGTACATCTGCACTGTGTATTATTGTATAGATTTATGCTGGTTCATGCTAATCATATGGTCATGCATTGTTGGCTAGACAATCAGTATAGCTAACAGTGATTTCTCGATTGATTTTTGTATGGCATTATTTTTTTTGATTCACTTGTGTGTAGGACAGTTGGTAATTATTGAAATACTGCCATTACAAAGAGCGGGCTGAGAATCTGTCAATTTTAAAAGATGTTTAAAGAGTGTTTGGCTAAGGAGTTGTAGGCCATTTCATTAGAGATGTGCTAGACAGACAAAAACTAAAGCACAAGCCTTCCTCATGTTTAAATTGGTATGAAAAAGAGGGAGGAAGAGAGATAACTACAAATGATCTGAGAGCAAAATTTTGACAACAGAATCTCAAATTTTCAAACATGAGAACTGGACCACATAGGTAAAATGTCATATGCTCTGTGGGACAGGCCTTTGATTACAGCTTATTATGAGACTAATGATCAGCTCCCATCCATCTCATGAATGCCCTGTGGGACAGGCATTATTATTTGAAACTTGATCCAAACTGATCATCTTGTTGCTTACTCTCTCCTCCTCAATCTACCTCAAAGAAAGCCTATGTATATGTGTACTGGTGTTTACTTGACAGCTATATTCATGAGTTATCTGTTCATATATTGATTTGATTAGCTTGTTTTTGTCCTCTCCAAAGTCTAATGTGTTGCGATTGATGAAAATTCATGATGACAGGTGATGTGATGTCATTTTAGAAAGTCAGGACTCAAGTTTGCCATTTTAGTACATCTGCACTGTGTATTATTGTATAGATTTATGCTGGTTCATGCTAATCATATGGTCATGCATTGTTGGCTAGACAATCAGTATAGCTAACAGTGATTTCTCGATTGATTTTTGTATGGCATTATTTTTTTTGATTCACTTGTGTGTAGGACAGTTGGTAATTATTGAAATACTGCCATTACAAAGAACGGGCTGATAATCTGTCAATTTTAAAAGATGTTTAAAGAGTGTTTGGCTAAGGAGTTGTAGGCCATTTCATTAGAGATGTGCTAGACAGACAACAACTAAAGCACAAGCCTTCCTCATGTTTAAATTGGTATGAAAAAGATGGAGGAAGAGAGATAACTACAAATGATCTGAGAGCAAAATTTTGACAACAGAATCTCAAATTTTCAAACATGAGAACTGGACCACATAGGTAAAATGTCATATGCTCTGTGGGACAGGCCTTTGATTACAGCTTATTATGAGACTAATGATCAGCTCCCATCCATCTCATGAATGCCCTGTGGGACAGGCATTATTATTTGAAACTTGATCCAAACTGATCATCTTGTTGCTTACTCTCTCCTCCTCAATCTACCTCAAAGAAAGCCTATGTATATGTGTACTGGTGTTTACTTGACAGCTATATTCATGAGTTATCTGTTCATATATTGATTTGATTAGCTTGTTTTTGTCCTCTCCAAAGTCTAATGTGTTGCGATTGATGGAAATTCATGATGACAGGTGATGTGATGTCATTTTAGAAAGTCAGGACTCAAGTTTGCCATTTTAGTACATCTGCACTGGGTATTATTGTATAGATTTATGCTGGTTCATGCTAATCATATGGTCATGCATTGTTGGCTAGACAATCAGTATAGATAACAGTGATTTCTCGATTGATTGTTGTATGGCATTATTTCTTTCGATTCACTTGTGTGTAGGACAGTAGGTAATTATTGAAATACTGCCATTACAAAGAGCGGGCTGAGAATCTGTCAATTTTAAAAGATGTTTAAAGAGTGTTTGGCTAAGGAGTTGTAGGCCATTTCATTAGAGATGTGCTAGACAGACAAAAACTAAAGCACAAGCCTTCCTCATGTTTAAATTGGTATGAAAAAGAGGGAGGAAGAGAGATAACTACAAATGATCTGAGAGCAAAATTTTGACAACAGAATCTCGAATTTTCAAACATGAGAACTGGACCACATAGGTAAAATGTCATATGCTCTGTGGGACAGGCCTTTGATTACCGCTTATTAGGAGACTAATGATCAGCTCCCATCCATCTCATGAATGCCCTGTGGGACAGGCATTATTATTTGAAACTTGATCCAAACTGATCATCTAGTTGCTTACTCTCTCCTCCTCAATCTACCTCAAAGAAAGCCTATGTATATGTGTACTGGTGTTTACTTGACAGCTATATTCATGAGTTATCTTTTCATATATTGATTTGATTAGCTTGTTATTGTCCTCTCCAAGGTCTAATGTGTTGCGATTAATAAAAATTTATGATGACAGGAGATGTGATGTCATTTTAGAAAGTCAGGACTCAAGTTTGCCATTTTAGTACATCTGCACTGTGTTTTATTGTATAGGTGTATGCTGGTTCATGCTAATCATATGGTCATGCATTGTTGGCTAGACAATCAGTATAGATAACAGTGATTTCTCGATTGATTGTTGTATGGCATTATTTTTTTTGATTCACTTGTGTGTAGGACAGTAGGTAATTATTGAAATACTGCCATTACAAAGAGCGGGCTGAGAATCTGTCAATTTTAAAAGATGTTTAAAGAGTGTTTGGCTAAGGAGTTGTAGGCCATTTCATAAGAGATGTGCTAGACAGACAAAAACTAAAGCACAAGCCTTCCTCATGTTTAAATTGGTATGAAAAAGAGGGAGGACGAGAGATAACTACAAATGATCTGAGAGCAAAATTTTGACAACAGAATCTCAAATTTTCAAACATGAGAACTTGACCACATAGGTAAAATGTCATATGCTCTGTGGGATAGGCCTTTGATTACCGCTTATTAGGAGACTAATGATCAGCTCCCATCCATCTCATGAATGCCCTGTGGGACAGGCATTATTATTTGAAACTTGATCCAAACTGATCATCTTGTTGCTTACTCTCTCCTCCTCAATCTACCTCAAAGAAAGCCTATGTATATGTGTACTGGTGTTTACTTGACAGCTATATTCATGAGTTATCTGTTCATATATTGATTTGATTAGCTTGTTATTGTCCTCTCCAAAGTCTAATGTGTTGCGATTAATGAAAATTCATGATGACAGGAGATGTGATGTCATTTTAGAAAGTCAGGACTCAAGTTTGCCATTTTAGTACATCTGCACTGTGTATTATTGTATAGATTTATGCTGGTTCATGCTAATCATATGGTCATGCATTGTTGGCTAGACAATCAGTATAGATAACAGTGATTTCTCGATTGATTGTTGTATGGCATTATTTTTTTTGATTCACTTGTGTGTAGGACAGTTGGTAATTATTGAAATACTGCCATTACAAAGAGCGGGCTGAGAATCTGTCAATTTTAAAAGATGTTTAAAGAGTGTTTGGCTAAGGAGTTGTAGGCCATTTCATTAGAGATGTGCTAGACAGACAAAAACTAAAGCCCAAGCCTTCCTCATGTTTAAATTGGTATGAAAAAGAGGGAGGAAGAGAGATAACTACAAATGATCTGAGAGCAAATTTTTGACAACAGAATCTCAAATTTTCAAACATGAGAACTGGACCACATAGGTAAAATGTCATATGCTCTGTGGGACAGGCCTTTGATTACAGCTTATTATGAGACTAATGATCAGCTCCCATCCATCTCATGAATGCCCTGTGGGACAGGCATTATTATTTGAAACTTGATCCAAACTGATCATCTTGTTGCTCACTCTCTCCTCCTCAATCTACCTCAAAGAAAGCCTATGTATATGTGTACTGGTGTTTACTTGACAGCTATATTCATGAGTTATCTGTTCATATATTGATTTGATTAGCTTGTTTTTGTCCTCTCCAAAGTCTAATGTGTTGCGATTGATGAAAATTCATGATGACAGGTGATGTGATGTCATTTTAGAAAGTCAGGACTCAAGTTTGCCATTTTAGTACATCTGCACTGTGTATTATTGTATAGATTTATGCTGGTTCATGCTAATCATATGGTCATGCATTGTTGGCTAGACAATCAGTATAGCTAACAGTGATTTCTCGATTGATTTTTGTATGGCATTATTTTTTTTGATTCACTTGTGTGTAGGACAGTTGGTAATTATTGAAATACTGCCATTACAAAGAGCGGGCTGAGAATCTGTCAATTTTAAAAGATGTTTAAAGAGTGTTTGGCTAAGGAGTTGTAGGCCATTTCATTAGAGATGTGCTAGACAGACAAAAACTAAAGCACAAGCCTTCCTCATGTTTAAATTGGTATGAAAAAGAGGGAGGAAGAGAGATAACTACAAATGATCTGAGAGCAAAATTTTGACAACAGAATCTCAAATTTTCAAACATGAGAACTGGACCACATAGGTAAAATGTCATATGCTCTGTGGGACAGGCCTTTGATTACAGCTTATTATGAGACTAATGATCAGCTCCCATCCATCTCATGAATGCCCTGTGGGACAGGCATTATTATTTGAAACTTGATCCAAACTGATCATCTTGTTGCTTACTCTCTCCTCCTCAATCTACCTCAAAGAAAGCCTATGTATATGTGTACTGGTGTTTACTTGACAGCTATATTCATGAGTTATCTGTTCATATATTGATTTGATTAGCTTGTTTTTGTCCTCTCCAAAGTCTAATGTGTTGCGATTGATGAAAATTCATGATGACAGGTGATGTGATGTCATTTTAGAAAGTCAGGACTCAAGTTTGCCATTTTAGTACATCTGCACTGGGTATTATTGTATAGATTTATGCTGGTTCATGCTAATCATATGGTCATGCATTGTTGGCTAGACAATCAGTATAGCTAACAGTGATTTCTCGATTGATTGTTGTATGGCATTATTTCTTTCGATTCACTTGTGTGTGGGACAGTAGGTAATTATTGAAATACTGCCATTACAAAGAGCGGGCTGAGAATCTGTCAATTTTAAAAGATGTTTAAAGAGTGTTTGGCTAAGGAGTTGTAGGCCATTTTTTTAGAGATGTGCTAGACAGACAAAAACTAAAGCACAAGCCTTCCTCATATTTAAATTGGTATGAAAAAGAGGGAGGAAGAGAGATAACTACAAATGATCTGAGAGCAAAATTTTGACAACAGAATCTCAAATTTTCAAACATGAGAACTGGACCACATAGGTAAAATGTCATATGCTCTTTGGGACAGGCCTTTGATTACAGCTTATTAGGAGACTAATGATCAGCTCCCATCCATCTCATGAATGCCCTGTGGGACAGGCATTATTATTTGAAACTTGATCCAAACTGATCATCTTGTTGCTTACTCTCTCCTCCTCAATCTATCCTAAAGAAAGCCTGTGTATATGTGTACTGGTGTCTACTTGACAGCTATATTCATGAGTTATCTTTTCATATATTGATTTGATTAGCTTGTTATTGTCCTCTCCAAAGTCTAACGTGTTGCGATTAATGAAAATTCATGATGACAGGTGATGTGATGTCATTTTAAAAAGTCAGGACTCAAGTTTGCCATTTTAGTTCATCTGCACTGTGTATTATTGTATAGATATATGCTGGTTCATGCTAATCATATGGTCATGCATTGTTGGCTAGACAATCAGTATAGATAACAGTGATTTCTCGATTGATTGTTGTATGGCATTATTTTTTTTGATTCACTTGTGTGTAGGACAGTAGGTAATTATTGAAATACTGCCATAACAAAGAGCAGGCTGAGAATCTGTCAATTTTAAAAAATGTTGAAAGAGTGTTTGGCTAAGGAGTTGTAGGCCATTTCATTAGAGATGTGCTAGACAGACAAAAACTAAAGCACAAGCCTTCCTCATGTTTAAATTGGTATGAAAAAGAGGGAGGACGAGAGATAACTACAAATGATCTGAGAGCAAAATTTTGACAACAGAATCTCAAATTTTCAAACATGAGAACTGGACCACATAGCTAAAATGTCATATGCTCTGTGGGACAGGCCTATGATCACCGCTTATTAGGATACTAATGATCATCTCCCACCCATCTCATGAATGCCCTGTGGGACAGGCATTATTATTTGAAACTTGATCCAAACTGATCATCTTGTTGCTTACTCTCTCCTCCTCAATCTACCTCAAAGAAAGCCTGTGTATATGTGTACTGGTGTATACTTGACAGCTATATTCATGAGTTATCTTTTCATATATTGATTTGATTAGCTTGTTATTGTCCTCTCCAAAGTCTAATGTGTTGCGATTAATGAAAATTCATGATGACAGGTGATGTGATGTCATTTTAGAAAGTCAGGACTCAAATTTGCCATCTTAGTACATCTGCACTGTGTATTATTGTATAGATTTATGCTGGTTCATGCTAATCATATGGTCATGCATTGTTGGCTAGACAATCAGTATAGATAACAGTGATTTCTCGATTGATTGTTGTATGGCATTATTTCTTTCGATTCACTTGTGTGTAGGACAGTAGGTAATTATTGAAATACTGCCATTACAAAGAGCGGGCTGAGAATCTGTCAATTTAAAAGATGTTTAAAGAGTGTTTGGCCAAGGAGTTGTAGGCCATTTCATTAGAGATGTGCTAGACTGACAAAAACTAAAGCACAAGCCTTCCTCATGTTTAAATTGGTATGAAAAAGAGGGAGGAGGAGAGATGAACTACAAATGATCTGAAAGCAAAATTTTGACAACAGAATCTTAAATTTTCAAACATGAGAACTGGAACACATAGGTAAAATGTCATATGCTCTGTGGGACAGGCCTATGATCACCGCTTATTAGGAGACTAATAATCAGCTCCCATCCATCTCATGAATGCCCTGTGGGACAGGCATTATTATTTGAAACTTGATCCAAACTGATCATCTTGTTGCTTACTCTCTCCTCCTCAATCTATCTCAAAGAAAGCCTGTGTATATGTGTACTGGTGTCTACTTGACAGCTATATTCATGAGTTATCTTTTCATATATTGATTTGATTAGCTCGTTATTGTCCTCTCCAAAGTCTAATGTGTTGCGATTAATGAAAATTCATGATGACAGGAGATGTGATGTCATTTTAGAAAGTCAGGACTCAAGTTTGCCATTTTAGTACATCTGCACTGTGTATTATTGTATAGATGTATGCTGGTTCATGCTAATCATATGGTCATGCATTGTTGGCTAGACAATCAGTATAGATAACAGTGATTTCTCGATTCATTGTTGTATGGCATTATTTTTTTTGATTCACTTGTGTGTAGGACAGTAGGTAATTATTGAAATACTGCCATTACAAAGAGCGGGCTGAGAATCTGTCAAATTTAAAAGATGTTTAAAGAGTGTTTGGCTAAGGAGTTGTAGGCCATTTCATTAGAGATGTGCTAGACAGACAAAAACTAAAGCACAAGCCTTCCTCATATTTAAATTGGTATGAAAAAGAGGGAGGAAGAGAGATAACTACAAATGATCTGAGAGCAAAATTTTGACAACAGAATCCCAAATTTTCAGACATGAGAACTGGACCACATAGCTAAAATGTCATATGCTCTGTGGGACAGGCCTTTGATTACCGCTTATTAGGAGACTAATGATCAGCTCCCATCCATCTCATGAATGCCCTGTGGGACAGGCATTATTATTTGAAACTTGATCCAAACTGATCATCTTGTTGCTTACTCTCTCCTCCTCAATCTATCTCAAAGAAAGCCTGTGTATATGTGTACTGGTGTCTACTTGACAGCTATATTCATGAGTTATCTTTTCATATATTGATTTGATTAGCTTGTTATTGTCCTCTCCAAAGTCTAATGTGTTGCGATTAATGAAAATTAATGATGACAGGTGATGTGATGTCATTTTAAAAAGTCAGGACTCAAGTTTGCCATTTTAGTTCATCTGCACTGTGTATTATTGCATAGATATATGCTGGTTCATGCTAATCATATGGTCATGCATTGTTGGCTAGACAATCAGTATAGATAACAGTGATTTCTCGATTGATTGTTGTATGGCATTATTTTTTTTGATTCACTTGTGTGTAGGACAGTAGGTAATTATTGAAATACTGCCATAACAAAGAGCGGGCTGAGAATCTGTCAATTTTAAAAGATGTTGAAAGAGTGTTTGGCTAAGGAGTTGTAGGCCATTTCATTAGAGATGTGCTAGACAGACAAAAACTAAAGCACAAGCCTTCCTCATGTTTTAATTGGTATGAAAAAGAGGGAGGACGAGAGATGAACTACAAATGATTTGAAAGCAAAATTTTGACAACAGAATCTTAAATTTTCAAACATGAGAACTGGACCACATAGGTAAAATGTCATATGCTCTGTGGGACAGGCCTATGATTACTATTTATTGGGAGACTAATGATCAGCTCCCACGCATCTCATGATTGCCCTGTGGGACAGGCATTATTATTTGAAACTTGATCCAAACTGATCATCTTGTTGCTTACTCTCTCCTCCTCAATCTACCTCAAAGAAAGCCTGTGTATATGTGTACTGGTGTCTACTTGACAGCTATATTCATGAGTTATCTTTTCATATATTGATTTGATTAGCTTGTTATTGTCCTCTCCAAAGTCTAATGTGTTGCGATTAATGAAAATTCATGATGACAGGTGATGTGATGTCATTTTAGAAAGTCAGGACTCAAGTTTGCCATTTTAGTACATCTGCACTGTGTATTATTGTATAGATGTATGCTGGTTCATGCTAATCATATGGTCATGCATTGTTGGCTAGACAATCAGTATAGATAACAGTGATTTCTCGATTCATTGTTGTATGGCATTATTTTTTTTGATTCACTTGTGTGTAGGACAGTAGGTAATTATTGAAATACTGCCATTACAAAGAGCGGGCTGAGAATCTGTCAATTTTAAAAGATGTTTAAAGAGTGTTTGGCTAAGGAGTTGTAGGCCATTTCATTAGAGATGTGCTAGACAGACAAAAACTAAAGCACAAGCCTTCCTCATGTTTAAATTAGTATGAAAAAGAGGGAGGAGGAGAGATGAACTACAAATGATCTGAAAGCAAAATTTTGACAACAGAATTCTAAATTTTCAAACATGAGAACTGGACCACATAGGTAAAATGTCATATGCTCTGTGGGACAGGCCTATGATCACCGCTTATTAGGAGACTAATGATCAGCTCCCATCCATCTCATGAATGCCCTGTGGGACAGGCATTATTATTTGAAACTTGATCCAAACTGATCATCTTGTTGCTTACTCTCTCCTCCTCAATCTATCTCAAAGAAAGCCTGTGTATATGTGTACTGGTGTCTACTTGACAGCTATATTCATGAGTTATCTTTTCATATATTGATTTGATTAGCTTGTTATTGTCCTCTCCAAAGTCTAATGTGTTGCGATTAATGAAAATTAATGATGACAGGTGATGTGATGTCATTTTAAAAAGTCAGGACTCAAGTTTGCCATTTTAGTTCATCTGCACTGTGTATTATTGTATAGATATATGCTGGTTCATGCTAATCATATGGTCATGCATTGTTGGCTAGACAATCAGTATAGATAACAGTGATTTCTCGATTGATTGTTGTATGGCATTATTTTTTTTGATTCACTTGTGTGTAGGACAGTAGGTAATTATTGAAATACTGCCATAACAAAGAGCGGGCTGAGAATCTGTCAATTTTAAAAGATGTTGAAAGAGTGTTTGGCTAAGGAGTTGTAGGCCATTTCATTAGAGATGTGCTAGACAGACAAAAACTAAAGCACAAGCCTTCCTCATGTTTAAATTGGTATGAAAAAGAGGGAGGAGGAGAGATGAACTACAAATGATTTGAAAGCAAAATTTTGACAACAGAATTCTAAATTTTCAAACATGAGAACTGGACCACATAGGTAAAATGTCATATGCTCTGTGGGACAGGCCTATGATTACTATTTATTGGGAGACTAATGATCAGCTCCCACGCATCTCATGAATGCCCTGTGGGACAGGCATTATTATTTGAAACTTGATCCAAACTGATCATCTTGTTGCTTACTCTCTCCTCCTCAATCTACCTCAAAGAAAGCCTATTTATATGTGTACTGGTGTTTACTTGACAGCTATATTCATGAGTTATCTTTTCATATATTGATTTGATTAGCTTGTTATTGTCCTCACCAAGGTCTAATGTGTTGCGATTAATAAAAATTTATGATGACAGGAGATGTGATGTCATTTTAGAAAGTCAGGACTCAAGTTTGCCATTTTAGTACATCTGCACTGTGTATTATTGTATAGGTGTATGCTGGTTCATGCTAATCATATGGTCATGCATTGTTGGCTAGACAATCAGTATAGATAACAGTGATTTCTCGATTGATTGTTGTATGGCATTATTTTTTTTGATTCACTTGTGTGTAGGACAGTAGGTAATTATTGAAATACTGCCGCTACAAAGAGCGGGCTGAGAATCTGTCAATTTTAAAAGATGTTTAAAGAGTGTTTGGCTAAGGAGTTGTAGGCCATTTCATTAGAGATGTGCTAGACAGACAAAAACTAAAGCACAAGCCTTCCTCATGTTCAAATTGGTATGAAAAAGAGGGAGGACGAGAGATAACTACAAATGATCTGAGAGCAAAATTTTGACAACAGAATCTCAAACTTTCAAACATGAGAACTGGACCACATAGGTAAAATGTCATATGCTCTGTGGGACAGGCCTATGATCACCGCTTATTAGGAGACTAATGATCAGCTCCCACCCATCTCATGAATGCCCTGTGGGACAGGCATTATTATTTGAAACTTGATCCAAACTGATCATCTTGTTGCTTACTCTCTCCTCCTCAATCTACCTCAAAGAAAGCCTGTGTATATGTGTACTGGTGTTTACTTGACAGCTATATTCATGAGTTATCTTTTCATATATTGATTTGATTAGCTTGTTATTGTCCTCTCCAAAGTCTAATGTGTTGCGATTAATGAAAATTCATGATGACAGGTGATGTGATGTCATTTTAGAAAGTCAGGACTCAAATTTGCCATCTTAGTACATCTGCACTGTGTATTATTGTATAGATTTATGCTGGTTCATGCTAATCATATGGTCATGCATTGTTGGCTAGACAATCAGTATAGATAACAGTGATTTCTCGATTGATTGTTGTATGGCATTATTTTTTTTGATTCACTTGTGTGTAGGACAGTAGGTAATTATTGAAATACTGCCATTACAAAGAGCGGGCTGAGAATCTGTCAATTTTAGAAAGATGTTGAAAGAGTGTTTGGCCAAGGAGTTGTAGGCCATTTCATAAGGGATGTGCTAGACAGACAAAAACTAAAGCAGAAGCCTTCCTCATGTTTAAATTGGTATGAAAATGAGGGAGGAGGAGATATGAACTACAAATGATCTGAAAGCAAAATTTTGACAACAGAATCTTAAATTTTCAAACATGAGAACTTGAACACATAGGTAAAATGTCATTGGCTCTGTGGGACATGCCTATGATCACCGCTTATTAGGAGACTACTGATCAGCTCCCATCCATCTCATGAATGCCCTGTGGGACAGGCATTATTATTTGAAACTTGATCCAAACTGATCATCTTGTTGCTTACTCTCTCCTCCTCAATCTACCTCAAAGAAAGCCTATGTATATGTGTACTGGTGTTTACTTGACAGCTATATTCATAAGTAATCTGTTCATATATTGATTTGATTAGCTTGTTTTTGTCCTCTCCAAAGTCTAATGTGTTGCGATTGATGGAAATTCATGATGACAGGTGATGTGATGTCATTTTAGAAAGTCAGGACTCAAGTTTGCCATTTTAGTACATCTGCACTGGGTATTATTGTATAGATTTATGCTGGTTCATGCTAATCATATGGTCATGCATTGTTGGCTAGACAATCAGTATAGATAACAGTGATTTCTCGATTGATTGTTGTATGGCATTATTTCTTTCGATTCACTTGTGTGTAGGACAGTAGGTAATTATTGAAATACTGCCATTACAAAGAGCGGGCTGAGAATCTGTCAATTTTAAAAGATGTTGAAAGAGTGTTTGGCTTAGGAGTTGTAGGCCATTTCATTAGAGATGTGCTAGACAGACAAAAACTAAAGCACAAGCCTTCCTCATGTTTAAATTGGTATGAAAAAGAGGGAGGAAGAGAGATAACTACAAATGATCTGAGAGCAAATTTTTGACAACAGAATCTCAAATTTTCAAACATGAGAACTGGACCACATAGGTAAAATGTCATATGCTCTGTGGGACAGGCCTTTGATTACCACTTATTAGGAGACTAATGATCAGCTCCCATCCATCTCATGAATGCCCTGTGGGACAGGCATTATTATTTGAAACTTGATCCAAACTGATCATCTTGTTGCTTACTCTCTCCTCCTCAATCTACCTCAAAGAAAGCCTATGTATATGTGTACTGGTGTTTACTTGACAGCTATATTCATGAGTTATCTTTTCATATATTGATTTGATTAGCTTGTTATTGTCCTCACCAAGGTCTAATGTGTTGCGATTAATAAAAATTTATGATGACAGGAGATGTGATGTCATTTTAGAAAGTCAGGACTCAAGTTTGCCATTTTAGTACATCTGCACTGTGTATTATTGTATAGGTGTATGCTGGTTCATGCTAATCATATGGTCATGCATTGTTGGCTAGACAATCAGTATAGATAACAGTGATTTCTCGATTGATTGTTGTATGGCATTATTTTTTTTGATTCACTTGTGTGTAGGACAGTAGGTAATTATTGAAATACTGCCGCTACAAAGAGCGGGCTGAGAATCTGTCAATTTTAAAAGATGTTTAAAGAGTGTTTGGCTAAGGAGTTGTAGGCCATTTCATTAGAGATGTGCTAGACAGACAAAAACTAAAGCACAAGCCTTCCTCATGTTCAAATTGGTATGAAAAAGAGGGAGGACGAGAGATAACTACAAATGATCTGAGAGCAAAATTTTGACAACAGAATCTCAAACTTTCAAACATGAGAACTGGACCACATAGGTAAAATGTCATATGCTCTGTGGGACAGGCCTATGATCACCGCTTATTAGGAGACTAATGATCAGCTCCCACCCATCTCATGAATGCCCTGTGGGACAGGCATTATTATTTGAAACTTGATCCAAACTGATCATCTTGTTGCTTACTCTCTCCTCCTCAATCTACCTCAAAGAAAGCCTGTGTATATGTGTACTGGTGTATACTTGACAGCTATATTCATGAGTTATCTTTTCATATATTGATTTGATTAGCTTGTTATTGTCCTCTCCAAAGTCTAATGTGTTGCGATTAATGAAAATTCATGATGACAGGTGATGTGATGTCATTTTAGAAAGTCAGGACTCAAATTTGCCATCTTAGTACATCTGCACTGTGTATTATTGTATAGATTTATGCTGGTTCATGCTAATCATATGGTCATGCATTGTTGGCTAGACAATCAGTATAGATAACAGTGATTTCTCGATTGATTGTTGTATGGCATTATTTTTTTTGATTCACTTGTGTGTAGGACAGTAGGTAATTATTGAAATACTGCCATTACAAAGAGCGGGCTGAGAATCTGTCAGTTTAAAAGATGTTTAAAGAGTGTTTGGCAAAGGAGTTGTAGGCCATTTCATTAGAGATGTGCTAGACTGACAAAAACTAAAGCACAAGCCTTCCTCATGTTTAAATTGGTATGAAAAAGAGGGAGGAAGAGAGATAACTACAAATGATCTGAGAGCAAAATTTTGACAACAGAATCTCAAATTTTCAAACATGAGAACTGGACCACATAGGTAAAATGTCATATGCTCTGTGGGACAGGCCTTTGATTACAGCTTATTAGGAGACTAATGATCAGCTCCCATCCATCTCATGAATGCCCTGTGGGACAGGCATTTTTATTTGAAACTTGATCCAAACTGATCATCTTGTTGCTTACTCTCTCCTCCTCAATCTACCTCAAAGAAAGCCTATGTATATGTGTACTGGTGTTTACTTGACAGCTATATTCATGAGTTATCTGTTCATATATTGATTTGATTAGCTTGTTTTTGTCCTCTCCAAAGTCTAATGTGTTGCGATTGATGAAAATTCATGATGACAGGTGATGTGATGTCATTTTAGAAAGTCAGGACTCAAGTTTGCCATTTAAGTACATCTGCACTGTGTATTATTGTATAGATTTATGCTGGTTCATGCTAATCATATGGTCATGCATTGTTGGCTAGACAATCAGTATAGATAACAGTGATTTCTCGATTGATTGTTGTATGGCATTATTTTTTTTGATTCACTTGTGTGTAGGACAGTAGGTAATTATTGAAATACTGCCATTACAAAGAGCGGGCTGAGAATCTGTCAATTTAAAAGATGTTTAAAGAGTGTTTGGCCAAGGAGTTGTAGGCCATTTCATTAGAGATGTGCTAGACTGACAAAAACTAAAGCACAAGCCTTCCTCATGTTTAAATTGGTATGAAAAAGAGGGAGGACGAGAGATAACTACAAATGATCTGAGAGCAAAATTTTGACAACAGAATCTTAAATTTTCAAACATGAGAACTGGACCACATAGGTAAAATGTCATATGCTCTGTGGGACAGGCCTTTGATTGCCGCTTATTAGGAGACTAATGATCAGCTCCCATCCATCTCATGAATGCCCTGTGGGACAGGCATTATTATTTGAAACTTGATCCAAACTGATCATCTTGTTGCTTACTCTCTCCTCCTCAATCTACCTCAAAGAAAGCCTATGTATATGTGTACTGGTGTTTACTTGACAGCTATATTCATGAGTTATCTGTTCATATATTGATTTGATTAGCTTGTTATTGTCCTCTCCAAAGTCTAATGTGTTGCGATTGATGAAAATTCATGATGACAGGTGATGTGATGTCATTTTAGAAAGTCAGGACTCAAGTTTGCCATTTTAGTACATCTGCACTGTGTATTATTGTATAGATTTATGCTGGTTCATGCTAATCATATGGTCATGCATTGTTGGCTAGACAATCAGTATAGATAACAGTGATTTCTCGATTGATTGTTGTATGGCATTATTTTTTTTGATTCACTTGTGTGTAGGACAGTAGGTAATTATTGAAATACTGCCATTACAAAGAGCGGGCTGAGAATCTGTCAGTTTAAAAGATGTTTAAAGAGTGTTTGGCAAAGGAGTTGTAGGCCATTTCATTAGAGATGTGCTAGACTGACAAAAACTAAAGCACAAGCCTTCCTCATGTTTAAATTGGTATGAAAAAGAGGGAGGAGGAGAGATGAACTACAAATGATCTGAAAGCAAAATTTTGACAACAGAATCTTAAATTTTCAAACATGAGAACTGGACCACATAGCTAAAATGTCATATGCTCTGTGGGACAGGCCTATGATCACCGCTTATTAGGAGACTAATGATCAGCTCCCACCCATCTCATGAATGCCCTGTGGGACAGGCATTATTATTTGAAACTTGATCCAAACTGATCATCTTGTTGCTTACTCTCTCCTCCTCAATCTACCTCAAAGAAAGCCTGTGTATATGTGTACTGGTGTATACTTGACAGCTATATTCATGAGTTATCTTTTCATATATTGATTTGATTAGCTTGTTATTGTCCTCTCCAAAGTCTAATGTGTTGCGATTAATGAAAATTCATGATGACAGGTGATGTGATGTCATTTTAGAAAGTCAGGACTCAAATTTGCCATCTTAGTACATCTGCACTGTGTATTATTGTATAGATTTATGCTGGTTCATGCTAATCATATGGTCATGCATTGTTGGCTAGACAATCAGTATAGATAACAGTGATTTCTCAATTGATTGTTGTATGGCATTATTTCTTTCGATTCACTTGTGTGTAGGACAGTAGGTAATTATTGAAATACTGCCATTACAAAGAGCGGGCTGAGAATCTGTCAATTTAAAAGATGTTTAAAGAGTGTTTGGCCAAGGAGTTGTAGGCCATTTCATTAGAGATGTGCTAGACTGACAAAAACTAAAGCACAAGCCTTCCTCATGTTTAAATTGGTATGAAAAAGAGGGAGGAGGAGAGATGAACTACAAATGATCTGAAAGCAAAATTTTGACAACAGAATCTTAAATTTTCAAACATGAGAACTGGAACACATAGGTAAAATGTCATATGCTCTGTGGGACAGGCCTATGATCACCGCTTATTAGGAGACTAATGATCAGCTCCCATCCATCTCATGAATGCCCTGTGGGACAGGCATTATTATTTGAAACTTGATCCAAACTGATCATCTTGTTGCTTACTCTCTCCTCCTCAATCTACCTCAAAGAAAGCCTATGTATATGTGTACTGGTGTTTACTTGACAGCTATATTCATAAGTTATCTGTTCATATATTGATTTGATTAGCTTGTTTTTGTCCTCTCCAAAGTCTAATGTGTTGCGATTGATGGAAATTCATGATGACAGGTGATGTGATGTCATTTTAGAAAGTCAGGACTCAAGTTTGCCATTTTAGTACATCTGCACTGGGTATTATTGTATAGATTTATGCTGGTTCATGCTAATCATATGGTCATGCATTGTTGGCTAGACAATCAGTATAGATAACAGTGATTTCTTGATTGATTGTTGTATGGCATTATTTCTTTCGATTCACTTGTGTGTAGGACAGTAGGTAATTATTGAAATACTGCCATTACAAAGAGCGGGCTGAGAATCTGTCAATTTTAAAAGATGTTTAAAGAGTGTTTGGCTAAGGAGTTGTAGGCCATTTCATTAGAGATGTGCTAGACAGACAAAAACTAAAGCACAAGCCTTCCTCATGTTTAAATTGGTATGAAAAAGAGGGAGGAAGAGAGATAACTACAAATGATCTGAGAGCAAAATTTTGACAACAGAATCTCAAATTTTCAAACATGAGAACTGGACCACATAGGTAAAATGTCATATGCTCTGTGGGACAGGCCTTTGATTACCGCTTATTAGGAGACTAATGATCAGCTCCCATCCATCTCATGAATGCCCTGTGGGAAAGGCATTATTATTTGAAACTTGATCCAAACTGATCATCTTGTTGCTTACTCTCTCCTCCTCAATCTACCTCAAAGAAAGCCTATGTATATGTGTACTGGTGTTTACTTGACAGCTATATTCATGAGTTATCTTTTCATATATTGATTTGATTAGCTTGTTATTGTCCTCTCCAAGGTCTAATGTGTTGCGATTGATGAAAATTCATGATGACAGGTGATGTGATGTCATTTTAGAAAGTCAGGACTCAAGTTTGCCATTTTAGTACATCTGCACTGTGTATTATTGTAAAGATGTATGCTGGTTCATGCTAATCATATGGTCATGCATTGTTGGCTAGACAATCAGTATAGATAACAGAGATTTCTCGATTGATTGTTGTATGGCATTATTTTTTTTGATTCACTTGTGTGTAGGACAGTAGGTAATTATTGAAATACTGCCATTACAAAGAGCGGGCTGAGAATCTGTCAATTTTAGAAAGATGTTGAAAGAGTGTTTGGCCAAGGAGTTGTAGGCCATTTCATAAGGGATGTGCTAGACAGATAAAAACTAAAGCACAAGCCTTCCTCATGTTTAAATTGGTATGAAAAAGAGGGAGGAGGA
This sequence comes from Harmothoe impar, assembly GCA_947462335.1. Lineage (NCBI taxonomy): Eukaryota > Metazoa > Annelida > Polychaeta > Phyllodocida > Polynoidae > Harmothoe > Harmothoe impar. The sequence continues at coordinate 83,201,994 of OX381710.1, read as the reverse complement.
GATATGAACTACAAATGATCTGAAAGCAAAATTTTGACAACAGAATCTTAAATTTTCAAACATGAGAACTGGAACACATAGGTAAAATGTCATTGGCTCTGTGGGACATGCCTATGATCACCGCTTATTAGGAGACTAATGATCAGCTCCCATCCATCTCATGAATGCCCTGTGGGACAGGCATTATTATTTGAAACTTGATCCAAACTGATCATCTTGTTGCTTACTCTCTCCTCCTCAATCTACCTCAAAGAAAGCCTATGTATATGTGTACTGGTGTTTACTTGACAGCTATATTCATGAGTTATCTGTTCATATATTGATTTGATTAGCTTGTTATTGTCCTCTCCAAAGTCTAATGTGTTGCGATTGATGAAAATTCATGATGACAGGTGATGTGATGTCATTTTAGAAAGTCAGGACTCAAGTTTGCCATTTTAGTACATCTGCACTGTGTATTATTGTATAGATTTATGCTGGTTCATGCTAATCATATGGTCATGCATTGTTGGCTAGACAATCAGTATAGATAACAGTGATTTCTCGATTGATTGTTGTATGGCATTATTTTTTTTGATTCACTTGTGTGTAGGACAGTAGGTAATTATTGAAATACTGCCATTACAAAGAGCGGGCTGAGAATCTGTCAGTTTAAAAGATGTTTAAAGAGTGTTTGGCAAAGGAGTTGTAGGCCATTTCATTAGAGATGTGCTAGACTGACAAAAACTAAAGCACAAGCCTTCCTCATGTTTAAATTGGTATGAAAAAGAGGGAGGAGGAGAGATGAACTACAAATGATCTGAAAGCAAAATTTTGACAACAGAATCTTAAATTTTCAAACATGAGAACTGGACCACATAGCTAAAATGTCATATGCTCTGTGGGACAGGCCTATGATCACCGCTTATTAGGAGACTAATGATCAGCTCCCACCCATCTCATGAATGCCCTGTGGGACAGGCATTATTATTTGAAACTTGATCCAAACTGATCATCTTGTTGCTTACTCTCTCCTCCTCAATCTACCTCAAAGAAAGCCTGTGTATATGTGTACTGGTGTATACTTGACAGCTATATTCATGAGTTATCTTTTCATATATTGATTTGATTAGCTTGTTATTGTCCTCTCCAAAGTCTAATGTGTTGCGATTAATGAAAATTCATGATGACAGGTGATGTGATGTCATTTTAGAAAGTCAGGACTCAAATTTGCCATCTTAGTACATCTGCACTGTGTATTATTGTATAGATTTATGCTGGTTCATGCTAATCATATGGTCATGCATTGTTGGCTAGACAATCAGTATAGATAACAGTGATTTCTCAATTGATTGTTGTATGGCATTATTTCTTTCGATTCACTTGTGTGTAGGACAGTAGGTAATTATTGAAATACTGCCATTACAAAGAGCGGGCTGAGAATCTGTCAATTTAAAAGATGTTTAAAGAGTGTTTGGCCAAGGAGTTGTAGGCCATTTCATTAGAGATGTGCTAGACTGAAAAAACTAAAGCACAAGCCTTCCTCATGTTTAAATTGGTATGAAAAAGAGGGAGGAGGAGAGATGAACTACAAATGATCTGAAAGCAAAATTTTGACAACAGAATCTTAAATTTTCAAACATGAGAACTGGAACACATAGGTAAAATGTCAAATGCTCTGTGGGACAGGCCTATGATCACCGCTTATTAGGAGACTAATGATCAGCTCCCATCCATCTCATGAATGCCCTGTGGGACAGGCATTATTATTTGAAACTTGATCCAAACTGATCATCTTGTTGCTTACTCTCTCCTCCTCAATCTACCTCAAAGAAAGCCTATGTATATGTGTACTGGTGTTTACTTGACAGCTATATTCATAAGTTATCTGTTCATATATTGATTTGATTAGCTTGTTTTTGTCCTCTCCAAAGTCTTATGTGTTGCGATTGATGGAAATTCATGATGACAGGTGATGTGATGTCATTTTAGAAAGTCAGGACTCAAGTTTGCCATTTTAGTACATCTGCACTGGGTATTATTGTATAGATTTATGCTGGTTCATGCTAATCATATGGTCATGTATTGTCGGTTAGACAATCAGTATAGAAAATAGTAATTTCTCAATTGATTGTTGTATGGCATTATTTTTTTGATTCACTTGTGTGTAGGACAGTAGGGAATTATTGAAATACTGCTATTACAAAGAGCAGGCTGAGAATCTGTCAATTTTAAAAGATGTTTAAAGAATTTTTTGCCAAGGAGTTGTAGGCCATTTCATTAGAGATGTGCTAGACAGACAAAAACTAAAGCATAAGCCTTCCTCATGTTTAAAATGGTATGAAAAAGAGGGAGGAGGAGAGATGAACTACAAATGATCTGAAAGCAAAATTTTGACAACAGAATCTTAAATTTTCAAACATGAGAACTGGACCACATAGGTAAAATGTCATATGCTCTGTGGGACAGGCCTATGATTACCCCTTATTAGGAGACTTATGATCAGCTCCTACCAATCTCATGAATGCCCTCTGGGGCAGGCATTATTATTTGAAACTTGATCCAAACTGATCATCTTGTTGCTTGCTCTCTCCTCCTCAATCTACCTCAAAGAAAGCCTATGTATATGTGTACTGGTGCTTACTTCACAGCTATATTCATGAGTTATCTGTTCATATATTGATTGGATTAGCTTGTAATTGTCCTCTCCAAAGTCTAATGTGTTGCGATTAATGAAAATTCATGATGACAGGTGATCTGATGTCATTTTAGAAAGTCAGGACTCAATTTTGCCATTTTAGTACATCTGCACTGTGTATTATTGTATAGATTTATGCTGGTTCATGCTAATCATATGGTCATGCATTGTTGGCTAGACAATCAGTATAGATAATAGTGATTTCTCGATTGATTGTTGTATGGCATTATTTTTTTGATTCACTTGTGTGTAGGACAGTAGGTAATTATTGAAATACTGCTATTACAAAGAGCGGGCTGAGAATCTGTCCATTTTAAAAGATGTTTAAAGAATTTTTTGCCAAGGAGTTGTAGGCCATTTCATTAGAGATGTGCTAGACAGACAAAAACTAAAGCATAAGCCATTCTCATGTTTAAATTGGTATGAAAAAGAGGGAGGAGGAGAGATGAACGACAAATGATCTGAAAGCAAAATTTTGACAACAGAATCTTAAATTTTCAAACATGAGAACTGGACCACATAGGTAAAATGTCATATGCTCTGTGGGACAGGCCTATGATTACCGCTTATTAGGAGACTTATGATCAGCTCCCATCCATCTCATGAATGCCCTGTGGGACAGGCATTATTATTTGAAACTTGATCCAAACTGATCATCTTGTTGCTTACTTTCTCCTCCTCAATCTACCTCAAAGAAAGCCTGTGTATATGTGTACTGGTATTTACTTGACAGCTATATTCATGAGTTATCTGTTCATATATTGATTTGATTAGCTTGTTATTGTCCTCTCCAAAGTCCAATCTGTTGCGATTAATGAAAATTCATGATGACAGGTTATGTGATGTCATTTTCGAAAGTCAGGACTCAAGTTTGCCATTTTAGTACATATGCACTGTGTATTATTGTATAGATTTATGCTGGTTCATGCTAATCATATGGTCATGCATTGTCGGTTAGACAATCAGTATAGATAATAGTAATTTCTCGATTGATTGTTGTATGGCATTATTTTTTTGATTCACTTGTGTGTAGGACAGTAGGGAATTATTGAAATACTGCTATTACAAAGAGCGGGCTGAGAATCTGTCAATTTTAAAAGATGTTTAAAGAGTGTTTGGCCAAGGAGTTGTAGGCCATTTCATTAGAGATGTGCTAGACAGACAAAAACTAAAGCATAAGCCTTCCTCATGTTTAAATTGGTATGAAAAAGAGGGAGGAGGAGATATGAATTACAAATGATCTGAAAGCAAAATTTTGACAACAGAATCTTAAATTTTCAAACATGAGAACTGGACCACATAGGTAAAATGTCATATGCTCTGTGGGACAGGCCTATGATTACCCCTTATTAGGAGACTTATGATCAGCTCCCACCCATCTCATGAATGCCCTGTGGGACAGGCATTATTATTTGAAACTTGATCCAAACTGATCATCTCGTTGCTTACTCTCTCCAACTCAATCTGCCTCAAAGAAAGCCTATGTATATGTGTACTGGTGTTTACTTGACAGCTATATTCATGAGTTATCTGTTCATATATTGATTGGATTAGCTTGTTATTGTCCTCTCCAAAGTCTAATGTGTTGCGATTAATGAAAATTCATGATGACAGGTGATCTGATGTCATTTTAGAAAGTCAGGACTCAAGTTTGCCATTTTAGTACATATGCACTGTGTATTATTGTATAGATTTATGCTGGATCATGCTAATCATATGGTCATGCATTAGTGGCTAGACAATCAGTATAGATAACACTGAGTTGTTGATTGATTGTTGTATGGCATTATTTTTTTGATTCACTTGTGTGTAGGACAGTAGGTAATTATTGAAATACTGCCATTACAAAGAGCGGGCCGAGAATCTGTCAATTTTAAAAGATGTTTAAAGAGTGTTTGGCCAAGATGTGCTAGACAGACAAAAACTAAAGCATAAGCCTTCCTCATGTTTAAATTGGTATGAAAAAGAGGGAGGAGGAGAGATGAATTACAAATGATCTGAAAGCAAAATTTTGACAACAGAATCTTAAATTTTCAAACATGAGAACTGGACCACATAGGTAAAATGTCATATGCTCTGTGGGACAGGCCTATGATTACCGCTTATTAGGAGACTTATGATCAGCTCCCACCAATCTCATGAATGCCCTGTGGGACAGGCATTATTATTTGAAACTTGATCCAAACTGATTATCTTGTTGCTTACTCTCTCCTCCTCAATCTACCTCAAAGAAAGTCTGTGTATATGTGTACTGGTGTTTACTTGACAGCTATATTCATGAGTTATCTGTTCATATATTGATTTGATTAGCTTGTTATTGTCCTCTCCAAAGTCCAATGTGTGGCGATTAATGAAAATTCATGATGACAGGTGATCTGATGTCATTTTAGAAAGTCAGGACTCAAGTTTGCCATTTTAGTACATATGCACTGTGTATTATTGTATAGATTTATGCTGGTTCATGCTAATCATAGGGTCATGCATTAGTGGCTAGACAATCAGTATAGATAACAGTGATTTCTCGATTGATTGTTGTATGGCATTATTTTTTTGATTCACTTGTGTGTAGGACAGTAGGTAATTATTGAAATACTGCCATTACAAAGAGCGGGCCGAGAATCTGTCAATTTTAAAAGATGATTGAGTGTTTGGCCAAGGAGTTGTAGGCCATTTCCTTAGAGATGTGCTAGACAGACAAAAACTAAAGCATAAGCCTTCCTCATGTTTAAATTGGTATGAAAAAGAGGGAGGTGGAGAGATGAATTACAAATGATCTGAAAGCAAAATTTTGACAACAGAATCTTAAATTTTCAAACATGAGAACTGGACCACATAGGTAAAATGTCATATGCTCCACGGGACAGGCCTATGATTACCGCTTATTAGGAGACTTATGATCAGCTCCCACCAATCTCATGAATGCCCTGTGGGACAGGAATTATTATTTGAAACTTGATCCAAACTGATTATCTTGTTGCTTACTCATTCCTCCTCAATCTACCTCAAAGAAAGGCTGTGTATATGTGTACTGGTGTTTACTTGACAGCTATATTCATGAGTTATCTGTTCATATATTGATTGGATTAGCTTGTTATTGTCCTCTCCAAAGTCCAATGTGTGGCGATTAATGAAAATTCATGATGACAGGTGATCTGATGTCATTTTTGAAAGTCAGGACTCAAGTTTGCCATTTTAGTACATATGCACTGTGTATTATTGTATAGATTTATGCTGGTTCATGCTAATCATATGGTCATGCATTAGTGGCTAGACAATCAGTATAGATAACAGTGAGTTGTTGATTGATTGTTGTATGGCATTATTTTTTTGATTCACTTGTGTGTAGGACAGTAGGTAATTATTGAAATACTGCCATTACAAAGAGCGGGCCGAGAATCTGTCAATTTTAAAAGATGTTTAAAGAGTGTTTGGCCAAGGAGTTGTAGGCCATTTCCTTAGAGATGTGCTAGACAGACAAAAACTGAAGCATAAGCCTTCCTCATGTTTAAATTGGTATGAAAAAGAGGGAGGAGGAGAGATGAATTACAAATGATCTGAAAGCAAAATTTTGACAACAGAATCTTAAATTTTCAATTATGAGAACTGGACCACATAGGTAAAATGTCATATGCTCTGTGGGACAGGCCTATGATTACCGCTTATTAGGAGACTTATGATCAGCTTCCACCAATCTCATGAATGCCCTGTGGGACAGGCATTATTATTTGAAACTTGATCCAAACTGATTATCTTGTTACTTACTCTCTCCTCCTCAATCTACCTCAAAGAAAGTCTGTGTATATGTGTACTGGTGTTTACTTGACAGCTATATTCATGAGTTATCTGTTCATATATTGATTTGATTAGCTTGTTATTGTCCTCTCCAAAGTCCAATGTGTGGCGATTAATGAAAATTCATGATGACAGGTGATCTGATGTCATTTTAGAAAGTCAGGACTCAAGTTTGCCATTTTAGTACATATGCACTGTGTATTATTGTATAGATTTATGCTGGTTCATGCTAATCATATGGTCATGCATTGTTGGCTAGACAATCAGTATAGATAATAGTGATTTCTCGATTGATTGTTGTATGGCATTATTTTCTTGATTCACTTGTGTGTAGGACAGTAGGTAATTATTGAAATACTGCTATAACAAAGAGAGGGCTGAGAATCTGTCAATTTTAAAAGATGTTTAAAGAGTGTTTGGCCAAAGAGTTGTAGGCCATTTCCTTAGAGATGTGCTAGACAGACAAAAACTAAAGCATAAGCCTTCCTCATGTTTAAATTGGTATGAAAAAGAGGGAGGAGGAGAGATGAACTACAAATGATCTGAAAGCAAAATTTTGACAACAGAATCTTAAATTTTCAAACATGAGAACTGGACCACATAGGTAAAATGTCATATGCTCTGTGGGACAGGCCTATGATTACCGGTTATTAGGAGACTTATGATCAGCTCCCACCAATCTCATGAATGCCCTGTGGGACAGGCATTATTATTTGAAACTTGATCCAAACTGATAATCTTGTTGCTTACTCTCTCCTCCTCAATCTACCTCAAAGAAAGTCTGTGTATATGTGTACTGGTGTTTACTTGACAGCTATATTCATGAGTTATCTGTTCATATATTGATTTGATTAGCTTGTTATTGTCCTCTCCAAAGTCCAATGTGTGGCGATTAATGAAAATTCATGATGACAGGTGATCTGATGTCATTTTAGAAAGTCAGGACTCAAGTTTGCCATTTTAGTACATATGCACTGTGTATTATTGTATAGATTTATGCTGGTTCATGCTAATCATAGGGTCATGCATTAGTGGCTAGACAATCAGTATAGATAACAGTGAGTTGTCGATTGATTGTTGTATGGCATTATTTTTTTGATTCACTTGTGTGTAGGACAGTAGGTAATTATTGAAATACTGCCATTACAAAGAGCGGGCCGAGAATCTGTCAATTTTAAAAGATGTTTAAAGAGTGTTTGGCCAAGGAGTTGTAGGCCATTTCCTTAGAGATGTGCTAGACAGACAAAAACTAAAGCATAAGCCTTCCTCATGTTTAAATTGGTATGAAAAAGAGGGAGGAGGAGAGATGAACTACAAATGATCTGAAAGCAAAATTTTGACAACAGAATCTTAAATTTTCAAACATGAGAACTGGACCACATAGGTAAAATGTCATATGCTCTGTGGGACAGGCCTATGATTACCGCTTATTAGGAGACTTATGATCAGCTCCCACCAATCTCATGAATGCCCTGTGGGACAGGCATTATTATTTGAAACTTGATCCAAACTAATTATCTTGTTGCTTACTCTCTCCTCCTCAATCTACCTCAAAGAAAGTCTGTGTATATGTGTACTGGTGTTTACTTGACAGCTATATTCATGAGTTATCTGTTCATATATTGATTTGATTAGCTTGTTATTGCCCTCTCCAAAGTCCAATGTGTGGCGATTAATGAAAATTCATGATGACAGGTGATCTGATGTCATTTTAGAAAGTCAGGACTCAAGTTTGCCATTTTAGTACATATGCACTGTGTATTATTGTATAGATTTATGCTGGTTCATGCTAATCATATGGTCATGCATTAGTGGCTAGACAATCAGTATAGATAACAGTGAGTTGTTGATTGATTGTTGTATGGCATTATTTTTTTGATTCACTTGTGTGTAGGACAGTAGGTAATTATTGAAATACTGCCATTACAAAGAGCGGGCCGAGAATCTGTCAATTTTAAAAGATGTTTAAAGAGTGTTTGGCCAAGGAGTTGTAGGCCATTTCCTTAGAGATGTGCTAGACAGACAAATACTGAAGCATAAGCCTTCCTCATGTTTAAATTGGTATGAAAAAGAGGGAGGAGGAGAGATGAATTACAAATGATCTGAAAGCAAAATTTTGACAACAGAATCTTAAATTTTCAATTATGAGAACTGGACCACATAGGTAAAATGTCATATGCTCTGTGGGACAGGCCTATGATTACCGCTTATTAGGAGACTTATGATCAGCTCCCACCAATCTCATGAATGCCCTGTGGGACAGGCATTATTATTTGAAACTTGATCCAAACTGATTATCTTGTTGCTTACTCTCTCCTCCTCAATCTACCTCAAAGAAAGGCTGTGTATATGTGTACAGGTGTTTACTTGACAGCTATATTCATGAGTTATCTGTTCATATATTGATTTGATTAGCTTGTTATTGTCCTCTCCAAAGTCCAATGTGTGGCGATTTATGAAAATTCATGATGACAGGTGATCTGATGTCATTTTAGAAAGTCAGGACTCAAGTTTGCCATTTTAGTACATATGCACTGTGTATTATTGTATAGATTTATGCTGGTTCATGCTAATCATATGGTCATGCATTAGTGGCTAGACAATCAGTATAGATAACAGTAAGTTGTTGATTGATTGTTGTATGGCATTATTTTTTTGATTCACTTGTGTGTAGGACAGTAGGTAATTATTGAAATACTGCCATTACAAAGAGCGGGCCGAGAATCTGTCAATTTTAAAAGATGTTTAAAGAGTGTTTGGCCAAGGAGTTGTAGGCCATTTCATGAGAGATGTGCTAGACAGACAAAAACTAAAGCATAAGCCTTCCTCATGTTTAAATTGTTATGGAAAAGAGGGAGGAGGAGAGATGAATTACAAATGATCTGAAAGCAAAATTTTGACAACAGAATCTTAAATTTTCAAACATGAGAACTGGACCACATAGGTAAAATGTCATATGCTCTGTGGGACAGGCCTATGATTACCGCTTATAAGGAGACTTATGATCAGCTCCCACCAATGTCATGAATGCCCTGTGGGACAGGCATTATTATTTGAAACTTGATCCAAACTGATTATCTTGTTGCTTACTCTCTCCTCCTCAATCTACCTCAAAGAAAGTCTGTGTATATGTGTACTGGTGTTTACTTGACAGCTATATTCATGAGTTATCTGTTCATATATTGATTTGATTAGCTTGTTATTGTCCTCTCCAAAGTCCAATGTGTGGCGATTAATGAAAATTCATGATGACAGGTGATCTGATGTCATTTTAGAAAGTCAGGACTCAAGTTTGCCATTTTAGTACATATGCACTGTGTATTATTGTATAAATTTATGCTGGTTTATGCTAATCATATGGTCATGCATTGTTGGCTAGACAATCAGTATAGATAACAGTGATTTCTCGATTGATTGTTGTATGGCATTACTTTTTTTGATTCACTTGTGTGTAGGACAGTAGATAATTATTGAAATACTGCCATTACAAAGAGCGGGCTGAGAATCTGTCAATTTTAAAAGATGTTTAAAGAGTGTTTGGCCAAGGAGTTGTAGGCCATTTCATGAGAGATGTGCTAGACAGACAAAAACTAAAGCATAAGCCTTCCTCATGTTTAAATTGTTATGGAAAAGAGGGAGGAGGAGAGATGAATTACAAATGATCTGAAAGCAAAATTTTGACAACAGAATCTTAAATTTTCAAACATGAGAACTGGACCACATAGGTAAAATTTCATATGCTCTGTGGGACAGGCCTATGATAACCGCTTATTAGGAGACTAATGATCAACTCCCATCCATCTCATGAATGCCCTGTGGGACAGGCATTATTATTTGAAACTTGATCCAAACTGATCATCTTGTTGCTTGCTCTCTCCTCCTCAATCTACCTCAAAGAAAGCCTGTGTATATGTGTACTGGGGTTTACTTGACAGCTATATTCATGAGTTATCTGTTCATATATTGATTTGATTAGCTTGTTATTGTCCTCTCCAAAGTCTAATGTGTTGCGATTAATGAAAATTCATGATGACAGGTGATGTGATGTCATTTTAGAAAGTCAGGACTCAAGTTTGCCCTTTTAGTACATATGCACTGTGTATTATTGTATAAATTTATGCTGGTTTATGCTAATCATATGGTCATGCATTGTTGGCTAGACAATCAGTATAGATAACAGTGATTTCTCGATTGATTATTGTATGGCATTATTTGCTTGATTCACTTGTGTGTAGGACAGTAGATAATTATTAAAATACTGCCATTACAAAGAGCGGGCTGAGAATCTGTCAATTTTAAAAGATGTTTAAAGAGTGTTTGGCCAAGGAGTTGTAGGCCATTTCATGAGAGATGTGCTAGACAGACAAAAACTAAAGCATAAGACTTCCTCATGTTTAAATTGTTATGGAAAAGAGGGAGGACGAGAGATGAACTACAAATGATTTGAAAGCAAAATTTTGACAACAGAATCTTAAATTTTCAAACATGAGAACTTGACCACATAGGTAAAATGTCATATGCTCTGTGGGACAGGCCTATGATTACCGCTTATTAGGAGACTAATGATCAACTCCCATCCATCTCATGAATGCCCTGTGGGACAGGCATTATTATTTGAAACTTGATCCAAACTGATCATCTTGTTGCTTGCTCTCTCCTCCTCAATCTACCTCAAAGAAAGCCTGTGTATATGTGTACTGGGGTTTACTTGACAGCTATATTCATGAGTTATCTGTTCATATATTGATTTGATTAGCTTGTTATTGTCCTCTCCAAAGTCTAATGTGTTGCGATTAATGAAAATTCATGATGACAGGTGATGTGATGTCATTTTAGAAAGTCAGGACTCAAGTTTGCCCTTTTAGTACATATGCACTGTGTATTATTGTATAAATTTATGCTGGTTTATGCTAATCATATGGTCATGCATTGTTGGCTAGACAATCAGTATAGATAACAGTGATTTCTCGATTGATTGTTGTATGGCATTACTTTTTTTGATTCACTTGTTTGTAGGACAGTAGATAATTATTGAAATACTGCCATTACAAAGAGCGGGCTGAGAATCTGTCAATTTTAAAAGATGTTTAAAGAGTGTTTGGCCAAGGAGTTGTAGGCCATTTCATGAGAGATATGCTAGACAGACAAAAACTAAAGCATAAGCCTTCCTCATGTTTAAATTGTTATGGAAAAGAGGGAGGAGTAGAGATGAACTACAAATGATTTGAAAGCAAAATTTTGACAACAGAATCTTCAATTTTCAAACATGAGAGCTGGACCACATAGGTAAAATTTCATATGCTCTGTGGGACAGGCCTATGATTACCGCTTATTAGGAGACTAATGATCAACTCCCATCCATCTCATGAATGCCCTGTGGGACAGGCATTATTATTTGAAACTTGATCCAAACTGATCATCTTGTTGCTTGCTCTCTCCTCCTCAATCTACCTCAAAGAAAGTCTGTGTATATGTGTACTGGGGTTTACTTGACAGCTATATTCATGAGTTATCTGTTCATATATTGATTTGATTAGCTTGTTATTGTCCTCTCCAAAGTCTAATGTGTTGCGATTAATGAAAATTCATGATGACAGGTGATGTGATGTCATTTTAGAAAGTCAGGACTCAAGTTTGCCCTTTTAGTACATATGCACTGTGTATTATTGTATAAATTTATGCTGGTTTATGCTAATCATATGGTCATGCATTGTTGGCTAGACAATCAGTATAGATAACAGCGATTTCTCGATTGATTGTTGTATGGCATTATTTTCTTGATTCACTTGTGTGTAGGACAGTAGATAATTATTAAAATACTGCCATTACAAAGAGCGGGCTGAGAATCTGTCAATTTTAAAAGATGTTTAAAGAGTGTTTGGCCAAGGAGTTGTAGGCCATTTCATGAGAGATGTGCTAGACAGACAAAAACTAAAGCATAAGACTTCCTCATGTTTAAATTGTTATGGAAAAGAGGGAGGACGAGAGATGAACTACAAATGATTTGAAAGCAAAATTTTGACAACAGAATCTTAAATTTTCAAACATGAGAACTTGACCACATAGGTAAAATGTCATATGCTCTGTGGGACAGGCCTATGATTACCGCTTATTAGGAGACTAATGATCAACTCCCATCCATCTCATGAATGCCCTGTGGGACAGGCATTATTATTTGAAACTTGATCCAAACTGATCATCTTGTTGCTTGCTCTCTCCTCCTCAATCTACCTCAAAGAAAGCCTGTGTATATGTGTACTGGGGTTTACTTGACAGCTATATTCATGAGTTATCTGTTCATATATTGATTTGATTAGCTTGTTATTGTCCTCTCCAAAGTCTAATGTGTTGCGATTAATGAAAATTCATGATGACAGGTGATGTGATGTCATTTTAGAAAGTCAGGACTCAAGTTTGCCCTTTTAGTACATATGCACTGTGTATTATTGTATAAATTTATGCTGGTTTATGCTAATCATATGGTCATGCATTGTTGGCTAGACAATCAGTATAGATAACAGTGATTTCTCGATTGATTGTTGTATGGCATTACTTTTTTTGATTCACTTGTTTGTAGGACAGTAGATAATTTTTGAAATACTGCCATTACAAAGAGCGGGCTGAGAATCTGTCAATTTTAAAAGATGTTTAAAGAGTGTTTGGCCAAGGAGTTGTAGGCCATTTCATGAGAGATATGCTAGACAGACAAAAACTAAAGCATAAGCCTTCCTCATGTTTAAATTGTTATGGAAAAGAGGGAGGAGTAGAGATGAACTACAAATGATTTGAAAGCAAAATTTTGACAACAGAATCTTCAATTTTCAAACATGAGAGCTGGACCACATAGGTAAAATGTCATATGCTCTGTGGGACAGGCCTATGATTACCGCTTATTAGGAGACTAATGATCAACTCCCATCCATCTCATGAATGCCCTGTGGGACAGGCATTATTATTTGAAACTTGATCCAAACTGATCATCTTGTTGCTTGCTCTCTCCTCCTCAATCTACCTCAAAGAAAGCCTGTGTATATGTGTACTGGGGTTTACTTGACAGCTATATTCATGAGTTATCTGTTCATATATTGATTTGATTAGCTTGTTATTGTCCTCTCCAAAGTCTAATGTGTTGCGATTAATGAAAATTCATGATGACAGGTGATGTGATGTCATTTTAGAAAGTCAGGACTCAAGTTTGCCCTTTTAGTATATATGCACTGTGTATTATTGTATAAATTTATGCTGGTTTATGCTAATCATATGGTCATGCATTGTTGGCTAGACAATCAGTATAGATAACAGTGATTTCTCGATTGATTGTTGTATGGCATTACTTTTTTTGATTCACTTGTTTGTAGGACAGTAGATAATTATTGAAATACTGCCATTACAAAGAGCGGGCTGAGAATCTGTCAATTCTAAAAGATGTTTAAAGAGTGTTTGGCCAAGGAGTTGTAGGCCATTTCATGAGAGATATGCTAGACAGACAAAAACTAAAGCATAAGCCTTCCTCATGTTTAAATTGTTATGGAAAAGAGGGAGGAGTAGAGATGAACTACAAATGATTTGAAAGCAAAATTTTGACAACAGAATCTTCAATTTTCAAACATGAGAACTGGACCACATAGGTAAAATTTCATATGCTCTGTGGGACAGGCCTATGATTACCGCTTATTAGGAGACTAATGATCAACTCCCATCCATCTCATGAATGCCCTGTGGGACAGGCATTATTATTTGAAACTTGATCCAAACTGATCATCTTGTTGCTTGCTCTCTCCTCCTCAATCTACCTCAAAGAAAGCCTGTGTATATGTGTACTGGGGTTTACTTGACAGCTATATTCATGAGTTATCTGTTCATATATTGATTTGATTAGCTTGTTATTGTCCTCTCCAAAGTCTAATGTGTTGCGATTAATGAAAATTCATGATGACAGGTGATGTGATGTCATTTTAGAAAGTCAGGACTCAAGTTTGCCCTTTTAGTACATATGCACTGTGTATTATTGTATAAATTTATGCTGGTTTATGCTAATCATATGGTCATGCATTGTTGGCTAGACAATCAGTATAGATAACAGTGATTTCTCGATTGATTGTTGTATGGCATTATTTTCTTGATTCACTTGTGTGTAGGACAGTAGATAATTATTGAAATACTGCCATTACAAAGAGCGGGCTGAGAATCTGTCAATTTTAAAAGATGTTTAAAGAGTGTTTGGCCAAGGAGTTGTAGGCCATTTCATGAGAGATGTGCTAGACAGACAAAAACTAAAGCATAAGACTTCCTCATGTTTAAATTGTTATGGAAAAGAGGGATGACGAGAGATGAACTACAAATGATTTGAAAGCAAAATTTTGACAACAGAATCTTAAATTTTCAAACATGAGAACTTGACCACATAGGTAAAATGTCATATGCTCTGTGGGACAGGCCTATGATTACCGCTTATTAGGAGACTAATGATCAACTCCCATCCATCTCATGAATGCCCTGTGGGACAGGCATTATTATTTGAAACTTGATCCAAACTGATCATCTTGTTGCTTGCTCTCTCCTCCTCAATCTACCTCAAAGAAAGCCTGTGTATATGTGTACTGGGGTTTACTTGACAGCTATATTCATGAGTTATCTGTTCATATATTGATTTGATTAGCTTGTTATTGTCCTCTCCAAAGTCTAATGTGTTGCGATTAATGAAAATTCATGATGACAGGTGATGTGATGTCATTTTAGAAAGTCAGGACTCAAGTTTGCCCTTTTAGTACATATGCACTGTGTATTATTGTATAAATTTATGCTGGTTTATGCTAATCTTATGGTCATGCATTGTTGGCTAGACAATCAGTATAGATAACAGTGATTTCTCGATTGATTGTTGTATGGCATTATTTTCTTGATTCACTTGTGTGTAGGACAGTAGATAATTATTGAAATACTGCCATTACAAAGAGCGGGCTGAGAATCTGTCAATTTTAAAAGATGTTTAAAGAGTGTTTGGCCAAGGAGTTGTGGGCCATTTCATGAGAGATGTGCTAGACAGACAAAAACTAAAGCATAAGACTTCCTCATGTTTAAATTGTTATGGAAAAGAGGGAGGACGAGAGATGAACTACAAATGATTTGAAAGCAAAATTTTGACAACAGAATCTTAAATTTTCAAACATGAGAACTTGACCACATAGGTAAAATGTCATATGCTCTGTGGGACAGGCCTATGATTACCGCTTATTAGGAGACTAATGATCAACTCCCATCCATCTCATGAATGCCCTGTGGGACAGGCATTATTATTTGAAACTTGATCCAAACTGATCATCTTGTTGCTTGCTCTCTCCTCCTCAATCTACCTCAAAGAAAGCCTGTGTATATGTGTACTGGGGTTTACTTGACAGCTATATTCATGAGTTATCTGTTCATATATTGATTTGATTAGCTTGTTATTGTCCTCTCCAAAGTCTAATGTGTTGCGATTAATGAAAATTCATGATGACAGGTGATGTGATGTCATTTTAGAAAGACAGGACTCAAGTTTGCCCTTTTAGTACATATGCACTGTGTATTATTGTATAAATTTATGCTGGTTCATGCTAATCATATGGTCATGCATTGTTGGCTAGACAATCAGTATAGATAACAGTGATTTCTCGATTGATTGTTGTATGGCATTACTTTTTTTGATTCACTTGTGTGTAGGGCAGTAGATAATTTTTGAAATACTGCCATTACAAAGAGCGGGCTGAGAATCTGTCAATTTTAAAAGATGTTTAAAGAGTGTTTGGCCAAGGAGTTGTAGGCCATTTCATGAGAGATATGCTAGACAGACAAAAACTAAAGCATAAGCCTTCCTCATGTTTAAATTGTTATGGAAAAGAGGGAGGAGTAGAGATGAACTACAAATGATTTGAAAGCAAAATTTTGACAACAGAATCTTCAATTTTCAAACATGAGAACTGGACCACATAGGTAAAATTTCATATGCTCTGTGGGACAGGCCTATGATTACCGCTTATTAGGAGACTTATGATCAGCTCCCACCAATCTCATGAATGCCCTGTGGGACAGGCATTATTATTTGAAACTTGATCCAAACTGATTATCTTGTTGCTTACTCTCTCCTCCTCAATCTACCTCAAAGAAAGTCTGTGTATATGTGTACTGGTGTTTACTTGACAGGTATATTCATGAGTTATCTGTTCATATATTGATTTGATTAGCTTGTTATTGTCCTCTCCAAAGTCTAATGTGTTGCGATTAATGAAAATTCATGATGACAGGTGATGTGATGTCATTTTAGAAAGTCAGGACTCAAGTTTGCCCTTTTAGTACATATGCACTGTGTATTATTGTATAAATTTATGCTGGTTTATGCTAATCATATGGTCATGCATTGTTGGCTAGACAATCAGTATAGATAACAGTGATTTCTCGATTGATTGTTGTATGGCATTACTTTTTTTGATTCACTTGTGTGTAGGACAGTAGATAATTATTGAAATACTGCCATTACAAAGAGCGGGCTGAGAATCTGTCAATTTTAAAAGATGTTTAAAGAGTGTTTGGCCAAGGAGTTGTAGGCCATTTCATGAGAGATGTGCTAGACAGACAAAAACTAAAGCATAAGACTTCCTCATGTTTAAATTGTTATGGAAAAGAGGGAGGAGGAGAGATGAACTACAAATGATTTGAAAGCAAAATTTTGACAACAGAATCTTAAATTGTCAAACATGAGAACTTGACCACATAGGTAAAATGTCATATGCTCTGTGGGACAGGCCTATGATTACCGCTTATTAGGAGACTAATGATCAACTCCCATCCATCTCATGAATGCCCTGTGGGACAGGCATTATTATTTGAAACTTGATCCAAACTGATCATCTTGTTGCTTGCTCTCTCCTCCTCAATCTACCTCAAAGAAAGCCTGTGTATATGTGTACTGGGGTTTACTTGACAGCTATATTCATGAGTTATCTGTTCATATATTGATTTGATTAGCTTGTTATTGTCCTCTCCAAAGTCCAATGTGTGGCGATTAATGAAAATTCATGATGACAGGTGATCTGATGTCATTTTAGAAAGTCAGGACTCAAGTTTGCCATTTTAGTACATATGCACTGTGTATTATTGTATAGATTTATGCTGGTTCATGCTAATCATATGGTCATGCATTGTTGGCTAGACAATCAGTATAGATAATAGTGATTTCTCGATTGATTGTTGTATGGCATTATTATCTTGATTCACTTGTGTGTAGGACAGTAGATAATTATTGAAATACTGCCATTACAAAGAGCAGGCTGAGAATCTGTCAATTTTAAAAGATGTTTAAAGAGTGTTTGGCCAAGGAGTTGTAGGCCATTTCATGAGAGATGTGCTAGACAGACAAAAACTAAAGCATAAGACTTCCTCATGTTTAAATTGTTATGGAAAAGAGGGAGGACGAGAGATGAACTACAAATGATTTGAAAGCAAAATTTTGACAGCAGAATCTTAAATTTTCAAACATGAGAACTGGACCACATAGGTAAAATGTCATATGCTCTGTGGGACAGGCCTATGATTACCGCTTATTAGGAGACTAATGATCAACTCCCATCCATCTCATGAATGCCCTGTGGGACAGGCATTATTATTTGAAACTTGATCCAAACTGATCATCTTGTTGCTTGCTCTCTCCTCCTCAATCTACCTCAAAGAAAGCCTGTGTATATGTGTACTGGGGTTTACTTGACAGCTATATTCATGAGTTATCTGTTCATATATTGATTTGATTAGCTTGTTATTGTCCTCTCCAAAGTCTAATGTGTTGCGATTAATGAAAATTCATGATGACAGGTGATCTGATGTCATTTTAGAAAGTCAGGACTCAAGTTTGCCCTTTTAGTACATATGCACTGTGTATTATTGTATAAATTTATGCTGGTTTATGCTAATCATATGGTCATGCATTGTTGGCTAGACAATCAGTATAGATAACAGTGATTTCTCGATTGATTGTTGTATGGCATTACTTTTTTTGATTCACTTGTGTGTAGGACAGTAGATAATTATTGAAATACTGCCATTACAAAGAGCGGGCTGAGAATCTGTCAATTTTAAAAGATGTTTAAAGAGTGTTTGGCCAAGGAGTTGTAGGCCATTTCATGAGAGATGTGCTAGACAGACAAAAACTAAAGCATAAGACTTCCTCATGTTTAAATTGTTATGAAAAAGAGGGAGGAGTAGAGATGAACTACAAATGATTTGAAAGCAAAATTTTGACAACAGAATCTTAAATTTTCAAACATGAGAACTGGACCACATAGGTAAAATGTCATATGCTCTGTGGGACAGGCCTATGATTACCGCTTATTAGGAGACTAATGATCAACTCCCATCCATCTCATGAATGCCCTGTGGGACAGGCATTATTATTTGAAACTTGATCCAAACTGATCATCTTGTTGCTTGCTCTCTCCTCCTCAATCTACCTCAAAGAAAGTCTGTGTATATGTGTACTGGGGTTTACTTGACAGCTATATTCATGAGTTATCTGTTCATATATTGATTTGATTAGCTTGTTATTGTCCTCTCCAAAGTCTAATGTGTTGCGATTAATGAAAATTCATGATGACAGGTGATGTGATGTCATTTTAGAAAGTCAGGACTCAAGTTTGCCCTTTTAGTACATATGCACTGTGTATTATTGTATAAATTTATGCTGGTTTATGCTAATCATATGGTCATGCATTGTTGGCTAGACAATCAGTATAGATAACAGCGATTTCTCGATTGATTGTTGTATGGCATTATTTTCTTGATTCACTTGTGTGTAGGACAGTAGATAATTATTAAAATACTGCCATTACAAAGAGCGGGCTGAGAATCTGTCAATTTTAAAAGATGTTTAAAGAGTGTTTGGCCAAGGAGTTGTAGGCCATTTCATGAGAGATGTGCTAGACAGACAAAAACTAAAGCATAAGACTTCCTCATGTTTAAATTGTTATGGAAAAGAGGGAGGACGAGAGATGAACTACAAATGATTTGAAAGCAAAATTTTGACAACAGAATCTTAAATTTTCAAACATGAGAACTTGACCACATAGGTAAAATGTCATATGCTCTGTGGGACAGGCCTATGATTACCGCTTATTAGGAGACTAATGATCAACTCCCATCCATCTCATGAATGCCCTGTGGGACAGGCATTATTATTTGAAACTTGATCCAAACTGATCATCTTGTTGCTTGCTCTCTCCTCCTCAATCTACCTCAAAGAAAGCCTGTGTATATGTGTACTGGGGTTTACTTGACAGCTATATTCATGAGTTATCTGTTCATATATTGATTTGATTAGCTTGTTATTGTCCTCTCCAAAGTCTAATGTGTTGCGATTAATGAAAATTCATGATGACAGGTGATGTGATGTCATTTTAGAAAGTCAGGACTCAAGTTTGCCCTTTTAGTACATATGCACTGTGTATTATTGTATAAATTTATGCTGGTTTATGCTAATCATATGGTCATGCATTGTTGGCTAGACAATCAGTATAGATAACAGTGATTTCTCGATTGATTGTTGTATGACATTACTTTTTTTGATTCACTTGTTTGTAGGACAGTAGATAATTTTTGAAATACTGCCATTACAAAGAGCGGGCTGAGAATCTGTCAATTTTAAAAGATGTTTAAAGAGTGTTTGGCCAAGGAGTTGTAGGCCATTTCATGAGAGATATGCTAGACAGACAAAAACTAAAGCATAAGCCTTCCTCATGTTTAAATTGTTATGGAAAAGAGGGAGGAGTAGAGATGAACTACAAATGATTTGAAAGCAAAATTTTGACAACAGAATCTTCAATTTTCAAACATGAGAGCTGGACCACATAGGTAAAATGTCATATGCTCTGTGGGACAGGCCTATGATTACCGCTTATTAGGAGACTAATGATCAACTCCCATCCATCTCATGAATGCCCTGTGGGACAGGCATTATTATTTGAAACTTGATCCAAACTGATCATCTTGTTGCTTGCTCTCTCCTCCTCAATCTACCTCAAAGAAAGCCTGTGTATATGTGTACTGGGGTTTACTTGACAGCTATATTCATGAGTTATCTGTTCATATATTGATTTGATTAGCTTGTTATTGTCCTCTCCAAAGTCTAATGTGTTGCGATTAATGAAAATTCATGATGACAGGTGATGTGATGTCATTTTAGAAAGTCAGGACTCAAGTTTGCCCTTTTAGTACATATGCACTGTGTATTATTGTATAAATTTATGCTGGTTTATGCTAATCATATGGTCATGCATTGTTGGCTAGACAATCAGTATAGATAACAGCGATTTCTCGATTGATTGTTGTATGGCATTATTTTCTTGATTCACTTGTGTGTAGGACAGTAGATAATTATTAAAATACTGCCATTACAAAGAGCGGGCTGAGAATCTGTCAATTTTAAAAGATGTTTAAAGAGTGTTTGGCCAAGGAGTTGTAGGCCATTTCATGAGAGATGTGCTAGACAGACAAAAACTAAAGCATAAGACTTCCTCATGTTTAAATTGTTATGGAAAAGAGGGAGGACGAGAGATGAACTACAAATGATTTGAAAGCAAAATTTTGACAACAGAATCTTAAATTTTCAAACATGAGAACTTGACCACATAGGTAAAATGTCATATGCTCTGTGGGACAGGCCTATGATTACCGCTTATTAGGAGACTAATGATCAACTCCCATCCATCTCATGAATGCCCTGTGGGACAGGCATTATTATTTGAAACTTGATCCAAACTGATCATCTTGTTGCTTGCTCTCTCCTCCTCAATCTACCTCAAAGAAAGCCTGTGTATATGTGTACTGGGGTTTACTTGACAGCTATATTCATGAGTTATCTGTTCATATATTGATTTGATTAGCTTGTTATTGTCCTCTCCAAAGTCTAATGTGTTGCGATTAATGAAAATTCATGATGACAGGTGATGTGATGTCATTTTAGAAAGTCAGGACTCAAGTTTGCCCTTTTAGTACATATGCACTGTGTATTATTGTATAAATTTATGCTGGTTTATGCTAATCATATGGTCATGCATTGTTGGCTAGACAATCAGTATAGATAACAGTGATTTCTCGATTGATTGTTGTATGGCATTACTTTTTTTGATTCACTTGTTTGTAGGACAGTAGATAATTTTTGAAATACTGCCATTACAAAGAGCGGGCTGAGAATCTGTCAATTTTAAAAGATGTTTAAAGAGTGTTTGGCCAAGGAGTTGTAGGCCATTTCATGAGAGATATGCTAGACAGACAAAAACTAAAGCATAAGCCTTCCTCATGTTTAAATTGTTATGGAAAAGAGGGAGGAGTAGAGATGAACTACAAATGATTTGAAAGCAAAATTTTGACAACAGAATCTTCAATTTTCAAACATGAGAGCTGGACCACATAGGTAAAATGTCATATGCTCTGTGGGACAGGCCTATGATTACCGCTTATTAGGAGACTAATGATCAACTCCCATCCATCTCATGAATGCCCTGTGGGACAGGCATTATTATTTGAAACTTGATCCAAACTGATCATCTTGTTGCTTGCTCTCTCCTCCTCAATCTACCTCAAAGAAAGCCTGTGTATATGTGTACTGGGGTTTACTTGACAGCTATATTCATGAGTTATCTGTTCATATATTGATTTGATTAGCTTGTTATTGTCCTCTCCAAAGTCTAATGTGTTGCGATTAATGAAAATTCATGATGACAGGTGATGTGATGTCATTTTAGAAAGTCAGGACTCAAGTTTGCCCTTTTAGTATATATGCACTGTGTATTATTGTATAAATTTATGCTGGTTTATGCTAATCATATGGTCATGCATTGTTGGCTAGACAATCAGTATAGATAACAGTGATTTCTCGATTGATTGTTGTATGGCATTACTTTTTTTGATTCACTTGTTTGTAGGACAGTAGATAATTATTGAAATACTGCCATTACAAAGAGCGGGCTGAGAATCTGTCAATTGTAAAAGATGTTTAAAGAGTGTTTGGCCAAGGAGTTGTAGGCCATTTCATGAGAGATATGCTAGACAGACAAAAACTAAAGCATAAGCCTTCCTCATGTTTAAATTGTTATGGAAAAGAGGGAGGAGTAGAGATGAACTACAAATGATTTGAAAGCAAAATTTTGACAACAGAATCTTCAATTTTCAAACATGAGAACTGGACCACATAGGTAAAATTTCATATGCTCTGTGGGACAGGCCTATGATTACCGCTTATTAGGAGACTAATGATCAACTCCCATCCATCTCATGAATGCCCTGTGGGACAGGCATTATTATTTGAAACTTGATCCAAACTGATCATCTTGTTGCTTGCTCTCTCCTCCTCAATCTACCTCAAAGAAAGCCTGTGTATATGTGTACTGGGGTTTACTTGACAGCTATATTCATGAGTTATCTGTTCATATATTGATTTGATTAGCTTGTTATTGTCCTCTCCAAAGTCTAATGTGTTGCGATTAATGAAAATTCATGATGACAGGTGATGTGATGTCATTTTAGAAAGTCAGGACTCAAGTTTGCCCTTTTAGTACATATGCACTGTGTATTATTGTATAAATTTATGCTGGTTTATGCTAATCATATGGTCATGCATTGTTGGCTAGACAATCAGTATAGATAACAGTGATTTCTCGATTGATTGTTGTATGGCATTATTTTCTTGATTCACTTGTGTGTAGGACAGTAGATAATTATTGAAATACTGCCATTACAAAGAGCGGGCTGAGAATCTGTCAATTTTAAAAGATGTTTAAAGAGTGTTTGGCCAAGGAGTTGTAGGCCATTTCATGAGAGATGTGCTAGACAGACAAAAACTAAAGCATAAGACTTCCTCATGTTTAAATTGTTATGGAAAAGAGGGATGACGAGAGATGAACTACAAATGATTTGAAAGCAAAATTTTGACAACAGAATCTTAAATTTTCAAACATGAGAACTTGACCACATAGGTAAAATGTCATATGCTCTGTGGGACAGGCCTATGATTACCGCTTATTAGGAGACTAATGATCAACTCCCATCCATCTCATGAATGCCCTGTGGGACAGGCATTATTATTTGAAACTTGATCCAAACTGATCATCTTGTTGCTTGCTCTCTCCTCCTCAATCTACCTCAAAGAAAGCCTGTGTATATGTGTACTGGGGTTTACTTGACAGCTATATTCATGAGTTATCTGTTCATATATTGATTTGATTAGCTTGTTATTGTCCTCTCCAAAGTCTAATGTGTTGCGATTAATGAAAATTCATGATGACAGGTGATGTGATGTCATTTTAGAAAGTCAGGACTCAAGTTTGCCCTTTTAGTACATATGCACTGTGTATTATTGTATAAATTTATGCTGGTTTATGCTAATCTTATGGTCATGCATTGTTGGCTAGACAATCAGTATAGATAACAGTGATTTCTCGATTGATTGTTGTATGGCATTATTTTCTTGATTCACTTGTGTGTAGGACAGTAGATAATTATTGAAATACTGCCATTACAAAGAGCGGGCTGAGAATCTGTCAATTTTAAAAGATGTTTAAAGAGTGTTTGGCCAAGGAGTTGTAGGCCATTTCATGAGAGATGTGCTAGACAGACAAAAACTAAAGCATAAGACTTCCTCATGTTTAAATTGTTATGGAAAAGAGGGAGGACGAGAGATGAACTACAAATGATTTGAAAGCAAAATTTTGACAACAGAATCTTAAATTTTCAAACATGAGAACTTGACCACATAGGTAAAATGTCATATGCTCTGTGGGACAGGCCTATGATTACCGCTTATTAGGAGACTAATGATCAACTCCCATCCATCTCATGAATGCCCTGTGGGACAGGCATTATTATTTGAAACTTGATCCAAACTGATCATCTTGTTGCTTGCTCTCTCCTCCTCAATCTACCTCAAAGAAAGCCTGTGTATATGTGTACTGGGGTTTACTTGACAGCTATATTCATGAGTTATCTGTTCATATATTGATTTGATTAGCTTGTTATTGTCCTCTCCAAAGTCTAATGTGTTGCGATTAATGAAAATTCATGATGACAGGTGATGTGATGTCATTTTAGAAAGACAGGACTCAAGTTTGCCCTTTTAGTACATATGCACTGTGTATTATTGTATAAATTTATGCTGGTTCATGCTAATCATATGGTCATGCATTGTTGGCTAGACAATCAGTATAGATAACAGTGATTTCTCGATTGATTGTTGTATGGCATTACTTTTTTTGATTCACTTGTGTGTAGGGCAGTAGATAATTATTGAAATACTGCCATTACAAAGAGCGGGCTGAGAATCTGTCAATTTTAAAAGATGTTTAAAGAGTGTTTGGCCAAGGAGTTGTAGGCCATTTCATGAGAGATATGCTAGACAGACAAAAACTAAAGCATAAGCCTTCCTCATGTTTAAATTGTTATGGAAAAGAGGGAGGAGTAGAGATGAACTACAAATGATTTGAAAGCAAAATTTTGACAACAGAATCTTCAATTTTCAAACATGAGAACTGGACCACATAGGTAAAATTTCATATGCTCTGTGGGACAGGCCTATGATTACCGCTTATTAGGAGACTTATGATCAGCTCCCACCAATCTCATGAATGCCCTGTGGGACAGGCATTATTATTTGAAACTTGATCCAAACTGATTATCTTGTTGCTTACTCTCTCCTCCTCAATCTACCTCAAAGAAAGTCTGTGTATATGTGTACTGGTGTTTACTTGACAGGTATATTCATGAGTTATCTGTTCATATATTGATTTGATTAGCTTGTTATTGTCCTCTCCAAAGTCTAATGTGTTGCGATTAATGAAAATTCATGATGACAGGTGATGTGATGTCATTTTAGAAAGTCAGGACTCAAGTTTGCCCTTTTAGTACATATGCACTGTGTATTATTGTATAAATTTATGCTGGTTTATGCTAATCATATGGTCATGCATTGTTGGCTAGACAATCAGTATAGATAACAGTGATTTCTCGATTGATTGTTGTATGGCATTACTTTTTTTGATTCACTTGTGTGTAGGACAGTAGATAATTATTGAAATACTGCCATTACAAAGAGCGGGCTGAGAATCTGTCAATTTTAAAAGATGTTTAAAGAGTGTTTGGCCAAGGAGTTGTAGGCCATTTCATGAGAGATGTGCTAGACAGACAAAAACTAAAGCATAAGACTTCCTCATGTTTAAATTGTTATGGAAAAGAGGGAGGAGGAGAGATGAACTACAAATGATTTGAAAGCAAAATTTTGACAACAGAATCTTAAATTGTCAAACATGAGAACTTGACCACATAGGTAAAATGTCATATGCTCTGTGGGACAGGCCTATGATTACCGCTTATTAGGAGACTAATGATCAACTCCCATCCATCTCATGAATGCCCTGTGGGACAGGCATTATTATTTGAAACTTGATCCAAACTGATCATCTTGTTGCTTGCTCTCTCCTCCTCAATCTACCTCAAAGAAAGCCTGTGTATATGTGTACTGGGGTTTACTTGACAGCTATATTCATGAGTTATCTGTTCATATATTGATTTGATTAGCTTGTTATTGTCCTCTCCAAAGTCCAATGTGTGGCGATTAATGAAAATTCATGATGACAGGTGATCTGATGTCATTTTAGAAAGTCAGGACTCAAGTTTGCCATTTTAGTACATATGCACTGTGTATTATTGTATAGATTTATGCTGGTTCATGCTAATCATATGGTCATGCATTGTTGGCTAGACAATCAGTATAGATAATAGTGATTTCTCGATTGATTGTTGTATGGCATTATTATCTTGATTCACTTGTGTGTAGGACAGTAGATAATTATTGAAATACTGCCATTACAAAGAGCAGGCTGAGAATCTGTCAATTTTAAAAGATGTTTAAAGAGTGTTTGGCCAAGGAGTTGTAGGCCATTTCATGAGAGATGTGCTAGACAGACAAAAACTAAAGCATAAGACTTCCTCATGTTTAAATTGTTATGGAAAAGAGGGAGGACGAGAGATGAACTACAAATGATTTGAAAGCAAAATTTTGACAGCAGAATCTTAAATTTTCAAACATGAGAACTGGACCACATAGGTAAAATGTCATATGCTCTGTGGGACAGGCCTATGATTACCGCTTATTAGGAGACTAATGATCAACTCCCATCCATCTCATGAATGCCCTGTGGGACAGGCATTATTATTTGAAACTTGATCCAAACTGATCATCTTGTTGCTTGCTCTCTCCTCCTCAATCTACCTCAAAGAAAGCCTGTGTATATGTGTACTGGGGTTTACTTGACAGCTATATTCATGAGTTATCTGTTCATATATTGATTTGATTAGCTTGTTATTGTCCTCTCCAAAGTCTAATGTGTTGCGATTAATGAAAATTCATGATGACAGGTGATCTGATGTCATTTTAGAAAGTCAGGACTCAAGTTTGCCCTTTTAGTACATATGCACTGTGTATTATTGTATAAATTTATGCTGGTTTATGCTAATCATATGGTCATGCATTGTTGGCTAGACAATCAGTATAGATAACAGTGATTTCTCGATTGATTGTTGTATGGCATTACTTTTTTTGATTCACTTGTGTGTAGGACAGTAGATAATTATTGAAATACTGCCATTACAAAGAGCGGGCTGAGAATCTGTCAATTTTAAAAGATGTTTAAAGAGTGTTTGGCCAAGGAGTTGTAGGCCATTTCATGAGAGATGTGCTAGACAGACAAAAACTAAAGCATAAGACTTCCTCATGTTTAAATTGTTATGAAAAAGAGGGAGGAGTAGAGATGAACTACAAATGATTTGAAAGCAAAATTTTGACAACAGAATCTTAAATTTTCAAACATGAGAACTGGACCACATAGGTAAAATGTCATATGCTCTGTGGGACAGGCCTATGATTACCGCTTATTAGGAGACTAATGATCAACTCCCATCCATCTCATGAATGCCCTGTGGGACAGGCATTATTATTTGAAACTTGATCCAAACTGATCATCTTGTTGCTTGCTCTCTCCTCCTCAATCTACCTCAAAGAAAGTCTGTGTATATGTGTACTGGGGTTTACTTGACAGCTATATTCATGAGTTATCTGTTCATATATTGATTTGATTAGCTTGTTATTGTCCTCTCCAAAGTCTAATGTGTTGCGATTAATGAAAATTCATGATGACAGGTGATGTGATGTCATTTTAGAAAGTCAGGACTCAAGTTTGCCCTTTTAGTACATATGCACTGTGTATTATTGTATAAATTTATGCTGGTTTATGCTAATCATATGGTCATGCATTGTTGGCTAGACAATCAGTATAGATAACAGCGATTTCTCGATTGATTGTTGTATGGCATTATTTTCTTGATTCACTTGTGTGTAGGACAGTAGATAATTATTAAAATACTGCCATTACAAAGAGCGGGCTGAGAATCTGTCAATTTTAAAAGATGTTTAAAGAGTGTTTGGCCAAGGAGTTGTAGGCCATTTCATGAGAGATGTGCTAGACAGACAAAAACTAAAGCATAAGACTTCCTCATGTTTAAATTGTTATGGAAAAGAGGGAGGACGAGAGATGAACTACAAATGATTTGAAAGCAAAATTTTGACAACAGAATCTTAAATTTTCAAACATGAGAACTTGACCACATAGGTAAAATGTCATATGCTCTGTGGGACAGGCCTATGATTACCGCTTATTAGGAGACTAATGATCAACTCCCATCCATCTCATGAATGCCCTGTGGGACAGGCATTATTATTTGAAACTTGATCCAAACTGATCATCTTGTTGCTTGCTCTCTCCTCCTCAATCTACCTCAAAGAAAGCCTGTGTATATGTGTACTGGGGTTTACTTGACAGCTATATTCATGAGTTATCTGTTCATATATTGATTTGATTAGCTTGTTATTGTCCTCTCCAAAGTCTAATGTGTTGCGATTAATGAAAATTCATGATGACAGGTGATGTGATGTCATTTTAGAAAGTCAGGACTCAAGTTTGCCCTTTTAGTACATATGCACTGTGTATTATTGTATAAATTTATGCTGGTTTATGCTAATCATATGGTCATGCATTGTTGGCTAGACAATCAGTATAGATAACAGTGATTTCTCGATTGATTGTTGTATGGCATTACTTTTTTTGATTCACTTGTTTGTAGGACAGTAGATAATTTTTGAAATACTGCCATTACAAAGAGCGGGCTGAGAATCTGTCAATTTTAAAAGATGTTTAAAGAGTGTTTGGCCAAGGAGTTGTAGGCCATTTCATGAGAGATATGCTAGACAGACAAAAACTAAAGCATAAGCCTTCCTCATGTTTAAATTGTTATGGAAAAGAGGGAGGAGTAGAGATGAACTACAAATGATTTGAAAGCAAAATTTTGACAACAGAATCTTCAATTTTCAAACATGAGAGCTGGACCACATAGGTAAAATGTCATATGCTCTGTGGGACAGGCCTATGATTACCGCTTATTAGGAGACTAATGATCAACTCCCATCCATCTCATGAATGCCCTGTGGGACAGGCATTATTATTTGAAACTTGATCCAAACTGATCATCTTGTTGCTTGCTCTCTCCTCCTCAATCTACCTCAAAGAAAGCCTGTGTATATGTGTACTGGGGTTTACTTGACAGCTATATTCATGAGTTATCTGTTCATATATTGATTTGATTAGCTTGTTATTGTCCTCTCCAAAGTCTAATGTGTTGCGATTAATGAAAATTCATGATGACAGGTGATGTGATGTCATTTTAGAAAGTCAGGACTCAAGTTTGCCCTTTTAGTACATATGCACTGTGTATTATTGTATAAATTTATGCTGGTTTATGCTAATCATATGGTCATGCATTGTTGGCTAGACAATCAGTATAGATAACAGTGATTTCTCGATTGATTGTTGTATGGCATTACTTTTTTTGATTCACTTGTTTGTAGGACAGTAGATAATTATTGAAATACTGCCATTACAAAGAGCGGGCTGAGAATCTGTCAATTCTAAAAGATGTTTAAAGAGTGTTTGGCCAAGGAGTTGTAGGCCATTTCATGAGAGATATGCTAGACAGACAAAAACTAAAGCATAAGCCTTCCTCATGTTTAAATTGTTATGGAAAAGAGGGAGGAGTAGAGATGAACTACAAATGATTTGAAAGCAAAATTTTGACAACAGAATCTTCAATTTTCAAACATGAGAACTGGACCACATAGGTAAAATTTCATATGCTCTGTGGGACAGGCCTATGATTACCGCTTATTAGGAGACTAATGATCAACTCCCATCCATCTCATGAATGCCCTGTGGGACAGGCATTATTATTTGAAACTTGATCCAAACTGATCATCTTGTTGCTTGCTCTCTCCTCCTCAATCTACCTCAAAGAAAGCCTGTGTATATGTGTACTGGGGTTTACTTGACAGCTATATTCATGAGTTATCTGTTCATATATTGATTTGATTAGCTTGTTATTGTCCTCTCCAAAGTCTAATGTGTTGCGATTAATGAAAATTCATGATGACAGGTGATGTGATGTCATTTTAGAAAGTCAGGACTCAAGTTTGCCCTTTTAGTACATATGCACTGCGTATTATTGTATAAATTTATGCTGGTTTATGCTAATCATATGGTCATGCATTGTTGGCTAGACAATCAGTATAGATAACAGTGATTTCTCGATTGATTGTTGTATGGCATTATTTTCTTGATTCACTTGTGTGTAGGACAGTAGATAATTATTGAAATACTGCCATTACAAAGAGCGGGCTGAGAATCTGTCAATTTTAAAAGATGTTTAAAGAGTGTTTGGCCAAGGAGTTGTAGGCCATTTCATGAGAGATGTGCTAGACAGACAAAAACTAAAGCATAAGACTTCCTCATGTTTAAATTGTTATGGAAAAGAGGGATGACGAGAGATGAACTACAAATGATTTGAAAGCAAAATTTTGACAACAGAATCTTAAATTTTCAAACATGAGAACTTGACCACATAGGTAAAATGTCATATGCTCTGTGGGACAGGCCTATGATTACCGCTTATTAGGAGACTAATGATCAACTCCCATCCATCTCATGAATGCCCTGTGGGACAGGCATTATTATTTGAAACTTGATCCAAACTGATCATCTTGTTGCTTGCTCTCTCCTCCTCAATCTACCTCAAAGAAAGCCTGTGTATATGTGTACTGGGGTTTACTTGACAGCTATATTCATGAGTTATCTGTTCATATATTGATTTGATTAGCTTGTTATTGTCCTCTCCAAAGTCTAATGTGTTGCGATTAATGAAAATTCATGATGACAGGTGATGTGATGTCATTTTAGAAAGTCAGGACTCAAGTTTGCCCTTTTAGTACATATGCACTGTGTATTATTGTATAAATTTATGCTGGTTTATGCTAATCATATGGTCATGCATTGTTGGCTAGACAATCAGTATAGATAACAGTGATTTCTCGATTGATTGTTGTATGGCATTATTTTCTTGATTCACTTGTGTGTAGGACAGTAGATAATTATTGAAATACTGCCATTACAAAGAGCGGGCTGAGAATCTGTCAATTTTAAAAGATGTTTAAAGAGTGTTTGGCCAAGGAGTTGTAGGCCATTTCATGAGAGATGTGCTAGACAGACAACAACTAAAGCATAAGACTTCCTCATGTTTAAATTGTTATGGAAAAGAGGGAGGACGAGAGATGAACTACAAATGATTTGAAAGCAAAATTTTGACAACAGAATCTTAAATTTTCAAACATGAGAACTTGACCACATAGGTAAAATGTCATATGCTCTGTGGGACAGGCCTATGATTACCGCTTATTAGGAGACTAATGATCAACTCCCATCCATCTCATGAATGCCCTGTTGGACAGGCATTATTATTTGAAACTTGATCCAAACTGATCATCTTGTTGCTTGCTCTCTCCTCCTCAATCTACCTCAAAGAAAGCCTGTGTATATGTGTACTGGGGTTTACTTGACAGCTATATTCATGAGTTATCTGTTCATATATTGATTTGATTAGCTTGTTATTGTCCTCTCCAAAGTCTAATGTGTTGCGATTAATGAAAATTCATGATGACAGGTGATGTGATGTCATTTTAGAAAGACAGGACTCAAGTTTGCCCTTTTAGTACATATGCACTGTGTATTATTGTATAAATTTATGCTGGTTCATGCTAATCATATGGTCATGCATTGTTGGCTAGACAATCAGTATAGATAACAGTGATTTCTCGATTGATTGTTGTATGGCATTACTTTTTTTGATTCACTTGTGTGTAGGACAGTAGATAGTTATTGAAATACTGCCATTACAAAGAGCGGGCTGAGAATCTGTCAATTTTAAAAGATGTTTAAATAGTGTTTGGCCAAGGAGTTGTAGGCCATTTCATGAGAGATATGCTAGACAGACAAAAACTAAAGCATAAGCCTTCCTCATGTTTAAATTGTT
Source organism: Harmothoe impar (assembly GCA_947462335.1). Classification (NCBI taxonomy): domain Eukaryota; kingdom Metazoa; phylum Annelida; class Polychaeta; order Phyllodocida; family Polynoidae; genus Harmothoe; species Harmothoe impar. Next base: position 83,170,046 of record OX381710.1, on the reverse strand, counting down.
ATGGAAAAGAGGGAGGAGTAGAGATGAACTACAAATGATTTGAAAGCAAAATTTTGACAACAGAATCTTCAATTTTCAAACATGAGAACTGGACCACATAGGTAAAATTTCATATGCTCTGTGGGACAGGCCTATGATTACCGCTTATTAGGAGACTTATGATCAGCTCCCACCAATCTCATGAATGCCCTGTGGGACAGGCATTATTATTTGAAACTTGATCCAAACTGATTATCTTGTTGCTTACTCTCTCCTCCTCAATCTACCTCAAAGAAAGTCTGTGTATATGTGTACTGGTGTTTACTTGACAGCTATATTCATGAGTTATCTGTTCATATATTGATTTGATTAGCTTGTTATTGTCCTCTCCAAAGTCTAATGTGTTGCGATTAATGAAAATTCATGATGACAGGTGATGTGATGTCATTTTAGAAAGTCAGGACTCAAGTTTGCCCTTTTAGTACATATGCACTGTGTATTATTGTATAAATTTATGCTGGTTTATGCTAATCATATGGTCATGCATTGTTGGCTAGACAATCAGTATAGATAACAGTGATTTCTCGATTGATTGTTGTATGGCATTACTTTTTTTGATTCACTTGTGTGTAGGACAGTAGATAATTATTGAAATACTGCCATTACAAAGAGCGGGCTGAGAATCTGTCAATTTTAAAAGATGTTTAAAGAGTGTTTGGCCAAGGAGTTGTAGGCCATTTCATGAGAGATGTGCTAGACAGACAAAAACTAAAGCATAAGACTTCCTCATGTTTAAATTGTTATGGAAAAGAGGGAGGAGGAGAGATGAACTACAAATGATTTGAAAGCAAAATTTTGACAACAGAATCTTAAATTTTCAAACATGAGAACTTGACCACATAGGTAAAATGTCATATGCTCTGTGGGACAGGCCTATGATTACCGCTTATTAGGAGACTAATGATCAACTCCCATCCATCTCATGAATGCCCTGTGGGACAGGCATTATTATTTGAAACTTGATCCAAACTGATCATCTTGTTGCTTGCTCTCTCCTCCTCAATCTACCTCAAAGAAAGCCTGTGTATATGTGTACTGGGGTTTACTTGACAGCTATATTCATGAGTTATCTGTTCATATATTGATTTGATTAGCTTGTTATTGTCCTCTCCAAAGTCTAATGTGTTGCGATTAATGAAAATTCATGATGACAGGTGATGTGATGTCATTTTAGAAAGACAGGACTCAAGTTTGCCCTTTTAGTACATATGCACTGTGTATTATTGTATAAATTTATGCTGGTTCATGCTAATCATATGGTCATGCATTGTTGGCTAGACAATCAGTATAGATAACAGTGATTTCTCGATTGATTGTTGTATGGCATTACTTTTTTTGATTCACTTGTGTGTAGGACAGTAGATAGTTATTGAAATACTGCCATTACAAAGAGCGGGCTGAGAATCTGTCAATTTTAAAAGATGTTTAAAGAGTGTTTGGCCAAGGAGTTGTAGGCCATTTCATGAGAGATATGCTAGACAGACAAAAACTAAAGCATAAGCCTTCCTCATGTTTAAATTGTTATGGAAAAGAGGGAGGAGTAGAGATGAACTACAAATGATTTGAAAGCAAAATTTTGACAACAGAATCTTCAATTTTCAAACATGAGAACTGGACCACATAGGTAAAATTTCATATGCTCTGTGGGACAGGCCTATGATTACCGCTTATTAGGAGACTTATGATCAGCTCCCACCAATCTCATGAATGCCCTGTGGGACAGGCATTATTATTTGAAACTTGATCCAAACTGATTATCTTGTTGCTTACTCTCTCCTCCTCAATCTACCTCAAAGAAAGTCTGTGTATATGTGTACTGGTGTTTACTTGACAGCTATATTCATGAGTTATCTGTTCATATATTGATTTGATTAGCTTGTTATTGTCCTCTCCAAAGTCTAATGTGTTGTGATTAATGAAAATTCATGATGACAGGTGATGTGATGTCATTTTAGAAAGTCAGGACTCAAGTTTGCCCTTTTAGTACATATGCACTGTGTATTATTGTATAAATTTATGCTGGTTTATGCTAATCATATGGTCATGCATTGTTGGCTAGACAATCAGTATAGATAACAGTGATTTCTCGATTGATTGTTGTATGGCATTACTTTTTTTGATTCACTTGTGTGTAGGACAGTAGATAATTATTGAAATACTGCCATTACAAAGAGCGGGCTGAGAATCTGTCAATTTTAAAAGATGTTTAAAGAGTGTTTGGCCAAGGAGTTGTAGGCCATTTCATGAGAGATGTGCTAGACAGACAAAAACTAAAGCATAAGACTTCCTCATGTTTAAATTGTTATGGAAAAGAGGGAGGAGGAGAGATGAACTACAAATGATTTGAAAGCAAAATTTTGACAACAGAATCTTAAATTTTCAAACATGAGAACTTGACCACATAGGTAAAATGTCATATGCTCTGTGGGACAGGCCTATGATTACCGCTTATTAGGAGACTAATGATCAACTCCCATCCATCTCATGAATGCCCTGTGGGACAGGCATTATTATTTGAAACTTGATCCAAACTGATCATCTTGTTGCTTGCTCTCTCCTCCTCAATCTACCTCAAAGAAAGCCTGTGTATATGTGTACTGGGGTTTACTTGACAGCTATATTCATGAGTTATCTGTTCATATATTGATTTGATTAGCTTGTTATTGTCCTCTCCAAAGTCCAATGTGTGGCGATTAATGAAAATTCATGATGACAGGTGATCTGATGTCATTTTAGAAAGTCAGGACTCAAGTTTGCCATTTTAGTACATATGCACTGTGTATTATTGTATAGATTTATGCTGGTTCATGCTAATCATATGGTCATGCATTGTTGGCTAGACAATCAGTATAGATAATAGTGATTTCTCGATTGATTGTTGTATGGCATTATTATCTTGATTCACTTGTGTGTAGGACAGTAGATAATTATTGAAATACTGCCATTACAAAGAGCGGGCTGAGAATCTGTCAATTTTAAAAGATGTTTAAAGAGTGTTTGGCCAAGGAGTTGTAGGCCATTTCATGAGAGATGTGCTAGACAGACAAAAACTAAAGCATAAGACTTCCTCATGTTTAAATTGTTATGGAAAAGAGGGAGGACGAGAGATGAACTACAAATGATTTGAAAGCAAAATTTTGACAGCAGAATCTTAAATTTTCAAACATGAGAACTGGACCACATAGGTAAAATGTCATATGCTCTGTGGGACAGGCCTATGATTACCGCTTATTAGGAGACTAATGATCAACTCCCATCCATCTCATGAATGCCCTGTGGGACAGGCATTATTATTTGAAACTTGATCCAAACTGATCTTCTTGTTGCTTGCTCTCTCCTCCTCAATCTACCTCAAAGAAAGCCTGTGTATATGTGTACTGGGGTTTACTTGACAGCTATATTCATGAGTTATCTGTTCATATATTGATTTGATTAGCTTGTTATTGTCCTCTCCAAAGTCTAATGTGTTGCGATTAATGAAAATTCATGATGACAGGTGATGTGATGTCATTTTAGAAAGTCAGGACTCAAGTTTGCCCTTTTAGTACATATGCACTGTGTATTATTGTATAAATTTATGCTGGTTTATGCTAATCATATGGTCATGCATTGTTGGCTAGACAATCAGTATAGATAACAGTGATTTCTCGATTGATTGTTGTATGGCATTACTTTTTTTGATTCACTTGTGTGTAGGACAGTAGATAATTATTGAAATACTGCCATTACAAAGAGCGGGCTGAGAATCTGTCAATTTTAAAAGATGTTTAAAGAGTGTTTGGCCAAGGAGTTGTAGGCCATTTCATGAGAGATGTGCTAGACAGACAAAAACTAAAGCATAAGACTTCCTCATGTTTAAATTGTTATGAAAAAGAGGGAGGAGTAGAGATGAACTACAAATGATTTGAAAGCAAAATTTTGACAACAGAATCTTAAATTTTCAAACATGAGAACTGGACCACATAGGTAAAATGTCATATGCTCTGTGGGACAGGCCTATGATTACCGCTTATTAGGAGACTAATGATCAACTCCCATCCATCTCATGAATGCCCTGTGGGACAGGCATTATTATTTGAAACTTGATCCAAACTGATCATCTTGTTGCTTGCTCTCTCCTCCTCAATCTACCTCAAAGAAAGTCTGTGTATATGTGTACTGGGGTTTACTTGACAGCTATATTCATGAGTTATCTGTTCATATATTGATTTGATTAGCTTGTTATTGTCCTCTCCAAAGTCTAATGTGTTGCGATTAATGAAAATTCATGATGACAGGTGATGTGATGTCATTTTAGAAAGTCAGGACTCAAGTTTGCCCTTTTAGTACATATGCACTGTGTATTATTGTATAAATTTATGCTGGTTTATGCTAATCATATGGTCATGCATTGTTGGCTAGACAATCAGTATAGATAACAGCGATTTCTCGATTGATTGTTGTATGGCATTATTTTCTTGATTCACTTGTGTGTAGGACAGTAGATAATTATTAAAATACTGCCATTACAAAGAGCGGGCTGAGAATCTGTCAATTTTAAAAGATGTTTAAAGAGTGTTTGGCCAAGGAGTTGTAGGCCATTTCATGAGAGATGTGCTAGACAGACAAAAACTAAAGCATAAGACTTCCTCATGTTTAAATTGTTATGGAAAAGAGGGAGGACGAGAGATGAACTACAAATGATTTGAAAGCAAAATTTTGACAACAGAATCTTAAATTTTCAAACATGAGAACTTGACCACATAGGTAAAATGTCATATGCTCTGTGGGACAGGCCTATGATTACCGCTTATTAGGAGACTAATGATCAACTCCCATCCATCTCATGAATGCCCTGTGGGACAGGCATTATTATTTGAAACTTGATCCAAACTGATCATCTTGTTGCTTGCTCTCTCCTCCTCAATCTACCTCAAAGAAAGCCTGTGTATATGTGTACTGGTATTTACTTGACAGCTATATTCATGAGTTATCTGTTCATATATTGATTTGATTAGCTTGTTATTGTCCTCTCCAAAGTCTAATGTGTTGCGATTAATGAAAATTCATGATGACAGGTGATGTGATGTCATTTTAGAAAGTCAGGACTCAAGTTTGCCCTTTTAGTACATATGCACTGTGTATTATTGTATAAATTTATGCTGGTTTATGCTAATCATATGGTCATGCATTGTTGGCTAGACAATCAGTATAGATAACAGTGATTTCTCGATTGATTGTTGTATGGCATTACTTTTTTTGATTCACTTGTTTGTAGGACAGTAGATAATTTTTGAAATACTGCCATTACAAAGAGCGGGCTGAGAATCTGTCAATTTTAAAAGATGTTTAAAGAGTGTTTGGCCAAGGAGTTGTAGGCCATTTCATGAGAGATATGCTAGACAGACAAAAACTAAAGCATAAGCCTTCCTCATGTTTAAATTGTTATGGAAAAGAGGGAGGAGTAGAGATGAACTACAAATGATTTGAAAGCAAAATTTTGACAACAGAATCTTCAATTTTCAAACATGAGAGCTGGACCACATAGGTAAAATGTCATATGCTCTGTGGGACAGGCCTATGATTACCGCTTATTAGGAGACTAATGATCAACTCCCATCCATCTCATGAATGCCCTGTGGGACAGGCATTATTATTTGAAACTTGATCCAAACTGATCATCTTGTTGCTTGCTCTCTCCTCCTCAATCTACCTCAAAGAAAGCCTGTGTATATGTGTACTGGGGTTTACTTGACAGCTATATTCATGAGTTATCTGTTCATATATTGATTTGATTAGCTTGTTATTGTCCTCTCCAAAGTCTAATGTGTTGCGATTAATGAAAATTCATGATGACAGGTGATGTGATGTCATTTTAGAAAGTCAGGACTCAAGTTTGCCCTTTTAGTACATATGCACTGTGTATTATTGTATAAATTTATGCTGGTTTATGCTAATCATATGGTCATGCATTGTTGGCTAGACAATCAGTATAGATAACAGTGATTTCTCGATTGATTGTTGTATGGCATTACTTTTTTTGATTCACTTGTTTGTAGGACAGTAGATAATTATTGAAATACTGCCATTACAAAGAGCGGGCTGAGAATCTGTCAATTCTAAAAGATGTTTAAAGAGTGTTTGGCCAAGGAGTTGTAGGCCATTTCATGAGAGATATGCTAGACAGACAAAAACTAAAGCATAAGCCTTCCTCATGTTTAAATTGTTATGGAAAAGAGGGAGGAGTAGAGATGAACTACAAATGATTTGAAAGCAAAATTTTGACAACAGAATCTTCAATTTTCAAACATGAGAACTGGACCACATAGGTAAAATTTCATATGCTCTGTGGGACAGGCCTATGATTACCGCTTATTAGGAGACTAATGATCAACTCCCATCCATCTCATGAATGCCCTGTGGGACAGGCATTATTATTTGAAACTTGATCCAAACTGATCATCTTGTTGCTTGCTCTCTCCTCCTCAATCTACCTCAAAGAAAGCCTGTGTATATGTGTACTGGGGTTTACTTGACAGCTATATTCATGAGTTATCTGTTCATATATTGATTTGATTAGCTTGTTATTGTCCTCTCCAAAGTCTAATGTGTTGCGATTAATGAAAATTCATGATGACAGGTGATGTGATGTCATTTTAGAAAGTCAGGACTCAAGTTTGCCCTTTTAGTACATATGCACTGCGTATTATTGTATAAATTTATGCTGGTTTATGCTAATCATATGGTCATGCATTGTTGGCTAGACAATCAGTATAGATAACAGTGATTTCTCGATTGATTGTTGTATGGCATTATTTTCTTGATTCACTTGTGTGTAGGACAGTAGATAGTTATTGAAATACTGCCATTACAAAGAGCGGGCTGAGAATCTGTCAATTTTAAAAGATGTTTAAAGAGTGTTTGGCCAAGGAGTTGTAGGCCATTTCATGAGAGATGTGCTAGACAGACAAAAACTAAAGCATAAGACTTCCTCATGTTTAAATTGTTATGGAAAAGAGGGATGACGAGAGATGAACTACAAATGATTTGAAAGCAAAATTTTGACAACAGAATCTTAAATTTTCAAACATGAGAACTTGACCACATAGGTAAAATGTCATATGCTCTGTGGGACAGGCCTATGATTACCGCTTATTAGGAGACTAATGATCAACTCCCATCCATCTCATGAATGCCCTGTGGGACAGGCATTATTATTTGAAACTTGATCCAAACTGATCAACTTGTTGCTTGCTCTCTCCTCCTCAATCTACCTCAAAGAAAGCCTGTGTATATGTGTACTGGGGTTTACTTGACAGCTATATTCATGAGTTATCTGTTCATATATTGATTTGATTAGCTTGTTATTGTCCTCTCCAAAGTCTAATGTGTTGCGATTAATGAAAATTCATGATGACAGGTGATGTGATGTCATTTTAGAAAGTCAGGACTCAAGTTTGCCCTTTTAGTACATATGCACTGTGTATTATTGTATAAATTTATGCTGGTTTATGCTAATCATATGGTCATGCATTGTTGGCTAGACAATCAGTATAGATAACAGTGATTTCTCGATTGATTGTTGTATGGCATTATTTTCTTGATTCACTTGTGTGTAGGACAGTAGATAATTATTGAAATACTGCCATTACAAAGAGCGGGCTGAGAATCTGTCAATTTTAAAAGATGTTTAAAGAGTGTTTGGCCAAGGAGTTGTAGGCCATTTCATGAGAGATGTGCTAGACAGACAAAAACTAAAGCATAAGACTTCCTCATGTTTAAATTGTTATGGAAAAGAGGGAGGACGAGAGATGAACTACAAATGATTTGAAAGCAAAATTTTGACAACAGAATCTTAAATTTTCAAACATGAGAACTTGACCACATAGGTAAAATGTCATATGCTCTGTGGGACAGGCCTATGATTACCGCTTATTAGGAGACTAATGATCAACTCCCATCCATCTCATGAATGCCCTGTGGGACAGGCATTATTATTTGAAACTTGATCCAAACTGATCATCTTGTTGCTTGCTCTCTCCTCCTCAATCTACCTCAAAGAAAGCCTGTGTATATGTGTACTGGGGTTTACTTGACAGCTATATTCATGAGTTATCTGTTCATATATTGATTTGATTAGCTTGTTATTGTCCTCTCCAAAGTCTAATGTGTTGCGATTAATGAAAATTCATGATGACAGGTGATGTGATGTCATTTTAGAAAGACAGGACTCAAGTTTGCCCTTTTAGTACATATGCACTGTGTATTATTGTATAAATTTATGCTGGTTCATGCTAATCATATGGTCATGCATTGTTGGCTAGACAATCAGTATAGATAACAGTGATTTCTCGATTGATTGTTGTATGGCATTACTTTTTTTGATTCACTTGTGTGTAGGACAGTAGATAATTATTGAAATACTGCCATTACAAAGAGCGGGCTGAGAATCTGTCAATTTTAAAAGATGTTTAAAGAGTGTTTGGCCAAGGAGTTGTAGGCCATTTCATGAGAGATATGCTAGACAGACAAAAACTAAAGCATAAGCCTTCCTCATGTTTAAATTGTTATGGAAAAGAGGGAGGAGTAGAGATGAACTACAAATGATTTGAAAGCAAAATTTTGACAACAGAATCTTCAATTTTCAAACATGAGAACTGGACCACATAGGTAAAATTTCATATGCTCTGTGGGACAGGCCTATGATTACCGCTTATTAGGAGACTTATGATCAGCTCCCACCAATCTCATGAATGCCCTGTGGGACAGGCATTATTATTTGAAACTTGATCCAAACTGATTATCTTGTTGCTTACTCTCTCCTCCTCAATCTACCTCAAAGAAAGTCTGTGTATATGTGTACTGGTGTTTACTTGACAGCTATATTCATGAGTTATCTGTTCATATATTGATTTGATTAGCTTGTTATTGTCCTCTCCAAAGTCTAATGTGTTGCGATTAATGAAAATTCATGATGACAGGTGATGTGATGTCATTTTAGAAAGTCAGGACTCAAGTTTGCCCTTTTAGTACATATGCACTGTGTATTATTGTATAAATTTATGCTGGTTTATGCTAATCATATGGTCATGCATTGTTGGCTAGACAATCAGTATAGATAACAGTGATTTCTCGATTGATTGTTGTATGGCATTACTTTTTTTGATTCACTTGTGTGTAGGACAGTAGATAATTATTGAAATACTGCCATTACAAAGAGCGGGCTGAGAATCTGTCAATTTTAAAAGATGTTTAAAGAGTGTTTGGCCAAGGAGTTGTAGGCCATTTCATGAGAGATGTGCTAGACAGACAAAAACTAAAGCATAAGACTTCCTCATGTTTAAATTGTTATGGAAAAGAGGGAGGACGAGAGATGAACTACAAATGATTTGAAAGCAAAATTTTGACAGCAGAATCTTAAATTTTCAAACATGAGAACTGGACCACATAGGTAAAATTTCATATGCTCTGTGGGACAGGCCTATGATTACCGCTTATTAGGAGACTAATGATCAACTCCCATCCATCTCATGAATGCCCTGTGGGACAGGCATTATTATTTGAAACTTGATCCAAACTGATCATCTTGTTGCTTGCTCTCTCCTCCTCAATCTACCTCAAAGAAAGCCTGTGTATATGTGTACTGGGGTTTACTTGACAGCTATATTCATGAGTTATCTGTTCATATATTGATTTGATTAGCTTGTTATTGTCCTCTCCAAAGTCTAATGTGTTGCGATTAATGAAAATTCATGATGACAGGTGATCTGATGTCATTTTAGAAAGTCAGGACTCAAGTTTGCCCTTTTAGTACATATGCACTGTGTATTATTGTATAAATTTATGCTGGTTTATGCTAATCATATGGTCATGCATTGTTGGCTAGACAATCAGTATAGATAACAGTGATTTCTCGATTGATTGTTGTATGGCATTACTTTTTTTGATTCACTTGTGTGTAGGACAGTAGATAATTATTGAAATACTGCCATTACAAAGAGCGGGCTGAGAATCTGTCAATTTTAAAAGATGGTTAAAGAGTGTTTGGCCAAGGAGTTGTAGGCCATTTCATGAGAGATGTGCTAGACAGACAAAAACTAAAGCATAAGACTTCCTCATGTTTAAATTGTTATGAAAAAGAGGGAGGAGTAGAGATGAACTACAAATGATTTGAAAGCAAAATTTTGACAACAGAATCTTAAATTTTCAAACATGAGAACTGGACCACATAGGTAAAATGTCATATGCTCTGTGGGACAGGCCTATGATTACCGCTTATTAGGAGACTAATGATCAACTCCCATCCATCTCATGAATGCCCTGTGGGACAGGCATTATTATTTGAAACTTGATCCAAACTGATCATCTTGTTGCTTGCTCTCTCCTCCTCAATCTGCCTCAAAGAAAGCCTGTGTATATGTGCACTGGGGTTTACTTGACAGCTATATTCATGAGTTATCTGTTCATATATTGATTTGATTAGCTTGTTATTGTCCTCTCCAAAGTCCAATGTGTGGCGATTAATGAAAATTCATGATGACAGGTGATCTGATGTCATTTTAGAAAGTCAGGACTCAAGTTTGCCATTTTAGTACATATGCACTGTGTATTATTGTATAGATTTATGCTGGTTCATGCTAATCATATGGTCATGCATTGTTGGCTAGACAATCAGTATAGATAATAGTGATTTCTCGATTGATTGTTGTATGGCATTATTTTCTTGATTCACTTGTGTGTAGGACAGTAGATAATTATTGAAATACTGCCATTACAAAGAGCGGGCTGAGAATCTGTCAATTTTAAAAGATGTTTAAAGAGTGTTTGGCCAAGGAGTTGTAGGCCATTTCATGAGAGATGTGCTAGACAGACAAAAACTAAAGCATAAGACTTCCTCATGTTTAAATTGTTATGGAAAAGAGGGAGGACGAGAGATGAACTACAAATGATTTAAAAGCAAAATTTTGACAACAGAATCTTAAATTTTCAAACATGAGAACTTGACCACATAGGTAAAATGTCATATGCTCTGTGGGACAGGCCTATGATTACCGCTTATTAGGAGACTAATGATCAACTCCCATCCATCTCATGAATGCCCTGTGGGACAGGCATTATTATTTGAAACTTGATCCAAACTGATCATCTTGTTGCTTGCTCTCTCCTCCTCAATCTACCTCAAAGAAAGCCTGTGTATATGTGTACTGGGGTTTACTTGACAGCTATATTCATGAGTTATCTGTTCATATATTGATTTGATTAGCTTGTTATTGTCCTCTCCAAAGTCTAATGTGTTGCGATTAATGAAAATTCATGATGACAGGTGATGTGATGTCATTTTAGAAAGTCAGGACTCAAGTTTGCCCTTTTAGTACATATGCACTGTGTATTATTGTATAAATTTATGCTGGTTTATGCTAATCATATGGTCATGCATTGTTGGCTAGACAATCAGTATAGATAACAGTGATTTCTCGATTGATTGTTGTATGGCATTACTTTTTTTGATTCACTTGTGTGTAGGACAGTAGATAATTATTGAAATACTGCCATTACAAAGAGCGGGCTGAGAATCTGTCAATTTTAAAAGATGTTTAAAGAGTGTTTGGCCAAGGAGTTGTAGGCCATTTCATGAGAGATGTGCTAGACAGACAAAAACTAAAGCATAAGACTTTCTCATGTTTAAATTGTTATGGAAAAGAGGGAGGAGTAGAGATGAACTACAAATGATTTGAAAGCAAAATTTTGACAACAGAATCTTAAATTTTCAAACATGAGAACTTGACCACATAGGTAAAATGTCATATGCTCTGTGGGACAGGCCTATGATTACCGCTTATTAGGAGACTAATGATCAACTCCCATCCATCTCATAAATGCCCTGTGGGACAGGCATTATTATTTGAAACTTGATCCAAACTGATCATCTTGTTGCTTGCTCTCTCCTCCTCAATCTACCTCAAAGAAAGCCTGTGTATATGTGTACTGGGGTTTACTTGACAGCTATATTCATGAGTTATCTGTTCATATATTGATTTGATTAGCTTGTTATTGTCCTCTCCAAAGTCTAATGTGTTGCGATTAATGAAAATTCATGATGACAGGTGATGTGATGTCATTTTAGAAAGTCAGGACTCAAGTTTGCCCTTTTAGTACATATGCACTGTGTATTATTGTATAAATTTATGCTGGTTCATGCTAATCATATGGTCATGCATTGTTGGCTAGACAATCAGTATAGATAACAGTGATTTCTCGATTGATTGTTGTATGGCATTACTTTTTTTGATTCACTTGTTTGTAGGACAGTAGATAATTATTGAAATACTGCCATTACAAAGAGCGGGCTGAGAATCTGTCAATTTTAAAAGATGTTTAAAGAGTGTTTGGCCAAGGAGTTGTAGGCCATTTCATGAGAGATGTGCTAGACAGACAAAAACTAAAGCATAAGCCTTCCTCATGTTTAAATTGTTATGGAAAAGAGGGAGGAGGAGAGATGAACTACAAATGATTTGAAAGCAAAATTTTGACCACGGAATCTTAAATTTTCAAACATGAGAACTTGACCACATAGGTAAAATGTCATATGCTCTGTGGGACAGGCCTATGATTACCGCTTATTAGGAGACTAATGATCAACTCCCATCCATCTCATGAATGCCCTGTGGGACAGGCATTATTATTTGAAACTTGATCCAAACTGATCATCTTGTTGCTTGCTCTCTCCTCCTCAATCTACCTCAAAGAAAGCCTGTGTATATGTGTACTGGGGTTTACTTGACAGCTATATTCATGAGTTATCTGTTCATATATTGATTTGATTAGCTTGTTATTGTCCTCTCCAAAGTCTAATGTGTTGCGATTAATGAAAATTCATGATGACAGGTGATGTGATGTCATTTTAGAAAGTCAGGACTCAAGTTTGCCCTTTTAGTACATATGCACTGTGTATTATTGTATAAATTTATGCTGGTTTATGCTAATCATATGGTCATGCATTGTTGGCTAGACAATCAGTATAGATAACAGTGATTTCTCGATTGATTGTTGTATGGCATTACTTTTTTTGATTCACTTGTGTGTAGGACAGTAGATAATTATTGAAATACTGCCATTACAAAGAGCGGGCTGAGAATCTGTCAATTTTAAAAGATGTTTAAAGAGTGTTTGGCCAAGGAGTTGTAGGCCATTTCATGAGAGATGTGCTAGACAGACAAAAACTAAAGCATAAGCCTTCCTCATGTTTAAATTGTTATGGAAAAGAGGGAGGAGGAGAGATGAACTACAAATGATTTGAAAGCAAAATTTTGACAACAGAATCTTAAATTTTCAAACATGAGAACTTGACCACATAGGTAAAATGTCATATGCTCTGTGGGACAGGCCTATGATTACCGCTTATTAGGAGACTAATGATCAACTCCCATCCATCTCATGAATGCCCTGTGGGACAGGCATTATTATTTGAAACTTGATCCAAACTGATCATCTTGTTGCTTGCTCTCTCCTCCTCAATCTGCCTCAAAGAAAGCCTGTGTATATGTGCACTGGGGTTTACTTGACAGCTATATTCATGAGTTATCTGTTCATATATTGATTTGATTAGCTTGTTATTGTCCTCTCCAAAGTCCAATGTGTGGCGATTAATGAAAATTCATGATGACAGGTGATCTGATGTCATTTTAGAAAGTCAGGACTCAAGTTTGCCCTTTTAGTACATATGCACTGTGTATTATTGTATAGATTTATGCTGGTTCATGCTAATCATATGGTCATGCATTGTTGGCTAGACAATCAGTATAGATAATAGTGATTTCTCGATTGATTGTTGTATGGCATTATTTTCTTTATTCACTTGTGTGTAGGACAGTAGATAATTATTGAAATACTGCCATTACAAAGAGCGGGCTGAGAATCTGTCAATTTTAAAAGATGTTTAAAGAGTGTTTGGCCAAGGAGTTGTAGGCCATTTCATGAGAGATGTGCTAGACAGACAAAAACTAAAGCATAAGACTTCCTCATGTTTAAATTGTTATGGAAAAGAGGGAGGACGAGAGATGAACTACAAATGATTTGAAAGCAAAATTTTGACAACAGAATCTTAAATTTTCAAACATGAGAACTTGACCACATAGGTAAAATGTCATATGCTCTGTGGGACAGGCCTATGATTACCGCTTATTAGGAGACTAATGATCAACTCCCATCCATCTCATGAATGCCCTGTGGGACAGGCATTATTATTTGAAACTTGATCCAAACTGATCATCTTGTTGCTTGCTCTCTCCTCCTCAATCTACCTCAAAGAAAGCCTGTGTATATGTGTACTGGGGTTTACTTGACAGCTATATTCATGAGTTATCTGTTCATATATTGATTTGATTAGCTTGTTATTGTCCTCTCCAAAGTCTAATGTGTTGCGATTAATGAAAATTCATGATGACAGGTGATGTGATGTCATTTTAGAAAGTCAGGACTCAAGTTTGCCCTTTTAGTACATATGCACTGTGTATTATTGTATAAATTTATGCTGGTTTATGCTAATCATATGGTCATGCATTGTTGGCTAGACAATCAGTATAGATAACAGTGATTTCTCGATTGATTGTTGTATGGCATTACTTTTTTTGATTCACTTGTGTGTAGGACAGTAGATAATTATTGAAATACTGCCATTACAAAGAGCGGGCTGAGAATCTGTCAATTTTAAAAGATGTTTAAAGAGTGTTTGGCCAAGGAGTTGTAGGCCATTTCATGAGAGATGTGCTAGACAGACAAAAACTAAAGCATAAGACTTCCTCATGTTTAAATTGTTATGGAAAAGAGGGAGGAGTAGAGATGAACTACAAATGATTTGAAAGCAAAATTTTGACAACAGAATCTTAAATTTTCAAACATGAGAACTTGACCACATAGGTAAAATGTCATATGCTCTGTGGGACAGGCCTATGATTACCGCTTATTAGGAGACTAATGATCAACTCCCATCCATCTCATGAATGCCCTGTGGGACAGGCATTATTATTTGAAACTTGATCCAAACTGATCATCTTGTTGCTTGCTCTCTCCTCCTCAATCTACCTCAAAGAAAGCCTGTGTATATGTGTACTGGGGTTTACTTGACAGCTATATTCATGAGTTATCTGTTCATATATTGATTTGATTAGCTTGTTATTGTCCTCTCCAAAGTCTAATGTGTTGCGATTAATGAAAATTCATGATGACAGGTGATGTGATGTCATTTTAGAAAGTCAGGACTCAAGTTTGCCCTTTTAGTACATATGCACTGTGTATTATTGTATAAATTTATGCTGGTTTATGCTAATCATATGGTCATGCATTGTTGGCTAGACAATCAGTATAGATAACAGTGATTTCTCGATTGATTGTTGTATGGCATTACTTTTTTTGATTCACTTGTTTGTAGGACAGTAGATAATTATTGAAATACTGCCATTACAAAGAGCGGGCTGAGAATCTGTCAATTTTAAAAGATGTTTAAAGAGTGTTTGGCCAAGGAGTTGTAGGCCATTTCATGAGAGATGTGCTAGACAGACAAAAACTAAAGCATAAGACTTCCTCATGTTTAAATTGTTATGGAAAAGAGGGAGGAGTAGAGATGAACTACAAATGATTTGAAAGCAAAATTTTGACAACAGAATCTTAAATTTTCAAACATGAGAACTTGACCACATAGGTAAAATGTCATATGCTCTGTGGGACAGGCCTATGATTACCGCTTATTAGGAGACTAATGATCAACTCCCATCCATCTCATGAATGCCCTGTGGGACAGGCATTATTATTTGAAACTTGATCCAAACTGATCATCTTGTTGCTTGCTCTCTCCTCCTCAATCTACCTCAAAGAAAGCCTGTGTATATGTGTACTGGGGTTTACTTGACAGCTATATTCATGAGTTATCTGTTCATATATTGATTTGATTAGCTTGTTATTGTCCTCTCCAAAGTCTAATGTGTTGCGATTAATGAAAATTCATGATGACAGGTGATGTGATGTCATTTTAGAAAGACAGGACTCAAGTTTGCCCTTTTAGTACATATGCACTGTGTATTATTGTATAAATTTATGCTGGTTCATGCTAATCATATGGTCATGCATTGTTGGCTAGACAATCAGTATAGATAACAGTGATTTCTCGATTGATTGTTGTATGGCATTACTTTTTTTGATTCACTTGTGTGTAGGACAGTAGATAATTATTGAAATACTGCCATTACAAAGAGCGGGCTGAGAATCTGTCAATTTTAAAAGATGTTTAAAGAGTGTTTGGCCAAGGAGTTGTAGGCCATTTCATGAGAGATATGCTAGACAGACAAAAACTAAAGCATAAGCCTTCCTCATGTTTAAATTGTTATGGAAAAGACGGAGGAGTAGAGATGAACTACAAATGATTTGAAAGCAAAATTTTGACAACAGAATCTTCAATTTTCAAACATGAGAACTGGACCACATAGGTAAAATTTCATATGCTCTGTGGGACAGGCCTATGATTACCGCTTATTAGGAGACTAATGATCAACTCCCATCCATCTCATGAATGCCCTGTGGGACAGGCATTATTATTTGAAACTTGATCCAAACTGATCATCTTGTTGCTTGCTCTCTCCTCCTCAATCTACCTCAAAGAAAGCCTGTGTATATGTGTACTGGGGTTTACTTGACAGCTATATTCATGAGTTATCTGTTCATATATTGATTTGATTAGCTTGTTATTGTCCTCTCCAAAGTCTAATGTGTTGCGATTAATGAAAATTCATGATGACAGGTGATGTGATGTCATTTTAGAAAGTCAGGACTCAAGTTTGCCCTTTTAGTACATATGCACTGTGTATTATTGTATAAATTTATGCTGGTTTATGCTAATCATATGGTCATGCATTGTTGGCTAGACAATCAGTATAGATAACAGTGATTTCTCGATTGATTGTTGTATGGCATTACTTTTTTTGATTCACTTGTGTGTAGGACAGTAGATAATTATTGAAATACTGCCATTACAAAGAGCGGGCTGAGAATCTGTCAATTTTAAAAGATGTTTAAAGAGTGTTTGGCCAAGGAGTTGTAGGCCATTTCATGAGAGATGTGCTAGACAGACAAAAACTAAAGCATAAGACTTCCTCATGTTTAAATTGTTATGGAAAAGAGGGAGGAGTAGAGATGAACTACAAATGATTTGAAAGCAAAATTTTGACAACAGAATCTTCAATTTTCAAACATGAGAACTTGACCACATAGGTAAAATGTCATATGCTCTGTGGGACAGGCCTATGATTACCGCTTATTAGGAGACTAATGATCAACTCCCATCCATCTCATGAATGCCCTGTGGGACAGGCATTATTATTTGAAACTTGATCCAAACTGATCATCTTGTTGCTTGCTCTCTCCTCCTCAATCTACCTCAAAGAAAGCCTGTGTATATGTGTACTGGGGTTTACTTGACAGCTATATTCATGAGTTATCTGTTCATATATTGATTTGATTAGCTTGTTATTGTCCTCTCCAAAGTCTAATGTGTTGCGATTAATGAAAATTCATGATGACAGGTGATGTGATGTCATTTTAGAAAGACAGGACTCAAGTTTGCCCTTTTAGTACATATGCACTGTGTATTATTGTATAAATTTATGCTGGTTCATGCTAATCATATGGTCATGCATTGTTGGCTAGACAATCAGTATAGATAACAGTGATTTCTCGATTGATTGTTGTATGGCATTACTTTTTTTGATTCACTTGTGTGTAGGACAGTAGATAATTATTGAAATACTGCCATTACAAAGAGCGGGCTGAGAATCTGTCAATTTTAAAAGATGTTTAAAGAGTGTTTGGCCAAGGAGTTGTAGGCCATTTCATGAGAGATATGCTAGACAGACAAAAACTAAAGCATAAGCCTTCCTCATGTTTAAATTGTTATGGAAAAGACGGAGGAGTAGAGATGAACTACAAATGATTTGAAAGCAAAATTTTGACAATAGAATCTTCAATTTTCAAACATGAGAACTGGACCACATAGGTAAAATTTCATATGCTCTGTGGGACAGGCCTATGATTACCGCTTATTAGGAGACTAATGATCAACTCCCATCCATCTCATGAATGCCCTGTGGGACAGGCATTATTATTTAAAACTTGATCCAAACTGATCATCTTGTTGCTTGCTCTCTCCTCCTCAATCTACCTCAAAGAAAGCCTGTGTATATATGTGTACTGGGGTTTACTTGACAGCTATATTCATGAGTTATCTGTTCATATATTGATTTGATTAGCTTGTTATTGTCCTCTCCAAAGTCTAATGTGTTGCGATTAATGAAAATTCATGATGACAGGTGATGTGATGTCATTTTAGAAAGTCAGGACTCAAGCTTGCCCTTTTAGTACATATGCACTGTGTATTATTGTATAAATTTATGCTGGTTCATGCTAATCATATGGTCATGCATTGTTGGCTAGACAATCAGTATAGATAACAGTGATTTCTCGATTGATTGTTGTATGGCATTACTTTTTTTGATTCACTTGTTTGTAGGACAGTAGATAATTATTGAAATACTGCCATTACAAAGAGCGGGCTGAGAATCTGTCAATTTTAAAAGATGTTTAAAGAGTGTTTGGCCAAGGAGTTGTAGGCCATTTCATGAGAGATGTGCTAGACAGACAAAAACTAAAGCATAAGACTTCCTCATGTTTAAATTGTTATGGAAAAGAGGGAGGAGTAGAGATGAACTACAAATGATTTGAAAGCAAAATTTTGACAACAGAATCTTAAATTTTCAAACATGAGAACTTGACCACATAGGTAAAATGTCATATGCTCTGTGGGACAGGCCTATGATTACCGCTTATTAGGAGACTAATGATCAACTCCCATCCATCTCATGAATGCCCTGTGGGACAGGCATTATTATTTGAAACTTGATCCAAACTGATCATCTTGTTGCTTGCTCTCTCCTCCTCAATCTACCTCAAAGAAAGCCTGTGTATATGTGTACTGGGGTTTACTTGACAGCTATATTCATGAGTTATCTGTTCATATATTGATTTGATTAGCTTGTTATTGTCCTCTCCAAAGTCTAATGTGTTGCGATTAATGAAAATTCATGATGACAGGTGATGTGATGTCATTTTAGAAAGACAGGACTCAAGTTTGCCCTTTTAGTACATATGCACTGTGTATTATTGTATAAATTTATGCTGGTTCATGCTAATCATATGGTCATGCATTGTTGGCTAGACAATCAGTATAGATAACAGTGATTTCTCGATTGATTGTTGTATGGCATTACTTTTTTTGATTCACTTGTGTGTAGGACAGTAGATAATTATTGAAATACTGCCATTACAAAGAGCGGGCTGAGAATCTGTCAATTTTAAAAGATGTTTAAAGAGTGTTTGGCCAAGGAGTTGTAGGCCATTTCATGAGAGATATGCTAGACAGACAAAAACTAAAGCATAAGCCTTCCTCATGTTTAAATTGTTATGGAAAAGACGGAGGAGTAGAGATGAACTACAAATGATTTGAAAGCAAAATTTTGACAACAGAATCTTCAATTTTCAAACATGAGAACTGGACCACATAGGTAAAATTTCATATGCTCTGTGGGACAGGCCTATGATTACCGCTTATTAGGAGACTAATGATCAACTCCCATCCATCTCATGAATGCCCTGTGGGACAGGCATTATTATTTGAAACTTGATCCAAACTGATCATCTTGTTGCTTGCTCTCTCCTCCTCAATCTACCTCAAAGAAAGCCTGTGTATATGTGTACTGGGGTTTACTTGACAGCTATATTCATGAGTTATCTGTTCATATATTGATTTGATTAGCTTGTTATTGTCCTCTCCAAAGTCTAATGTGTTGCGATTAATGAAAATTCATGATGACAGGTGATGTGATGTCATTTTAGAAAGTCAGGACTCAAGTTTGCCCTTTTAGTACATATGCACTGTGTATTATTGTATAAATTTATGCTGGTTTATGCTAATCATATGGTCATGCATTGTTGGCTAGACAATCAGTATAGATAACAGTGATTTCTCGATTGATTGTTGTATGGCATTACTTTTTTTGATTCACTTGTGTGTAGGACAGTAGATAATTATTGAAATACTGCCATTACAAAGAGCGGGCTGAGAATCTGTCAATTTTAAAAGATGTTTAAAGAGTGTTTGGCCAAGGAGTTGTAGGCCATTTCATGAGAGATGTGCTAGACAGACAAAAACTAAAGCATAAGACTTCCTCATGTTTAAATTGTTATGGAAAAGAGGGAGGAGTAGAGATGAACTACAAATGATTTGAAAGCAAAATTTTGACAACAGAATCTTCAATTTTCAAACATGAGAACTTGACCACATAGGTAAAATGTCATATGCTCTGTGGGACAGGCCTATGATTACCGCTTATTAGGAGACTAATGATCAACTCCCATCCATCTCATGAATGCCCTGTGGGACAGGCATTATTATTTGAAACTTGATCCAAACTGATCATCTTGTTGCTTGCTCTCTCCTCCTCAATCTACCTCAAAGAAAGCCTGTGTATATGTGTACTGGGGTTTACTTGACAGCTATATTCATGAGTTATCTGTTCATATATTGATTTGATTAGCTTGTTATTGTCCTCTCCAAAGTCTAATGTGTTGCGATTAATGAAAATTCATGATGACAGGTGATGTGATGTCATTTTAGAAAGACAGGACTCAAGTTTGCCCTTTTAGTACATATGCACTGTGTATTATTGTATAAATTTATGCTGGTTCATGCTAATCATATGGTCATGCATTGTTGGCTAGACAATCAGTATAGATAACAGTGATTTCTCGATTGATTGTTGTATGGCATTACTTTTTTTGATTCACTTGTGTGTAGGACAGTAGATAATTATTGAAATACTGCCATTACAAAGAGCGGGCTGAGAATCTGTCAATTTTAAAAGATGTTTAAAGAGTGTTTGGCCAAGGAGTTGTAGGCCATTTCATGAGAGATATGCTAGACAGACAAAAACTAAAGCATAAGCCTTCCTCATGTTTAAATTGTTATGGAAAAGACGGAGGAGTAGAGATGAACTACAAATGATTTGAAAGCAAAATTTTGACAATAGAATCTTCAATTTTCAAACATGAGAACTGGACCACATAGGTAAAATTTCATATGCTCTGTGGGACAGGCCTATGATTACCGCTTATTAGGAGACTAATGATCAACTCCCATCCATCTCATGAATGCCCTGTGGGACAGGCATTATTATTTGAAACTTGATCCAAACTGATCATCTTGTTGCTTGCTCTCTCCTCCTCAATCTACCTCAAAGAAAGCCTGTGTATATATGTGTACTGGGGTTTACTTGACAGCTATATTCATGAGTTATCTGTTCATATATTGATTTGATTAGCTTGTTATTGTCCTCTCCAAAGTCTAATGTGTTGCGATTAATGAAAATTCATGATGACAGGTGATGTGATGTCATTTTAGAAAGTCAGGACTCAAGCTTGCCCTTTTAGTACATATGCACTGTGTATTATTGTATAAATTTATGCTGGTTCATGCTAATCATATGGTCATGCATTGTTGGCTAGACAATCAGTATAGATAACAGTGATTTCTCGATTGATTGTTGTATGGCATTACTTTTTTTGATTCACTTGTTTGTAGGACAGTAGATAATTATTGAAATACTGCCATTACAAAGAGCGGGCTGAGAATCTGTCAATTTTAAAAGATGTTTAAAGAGTGTTTGGCCAAGGAGTTGTAGGCCATTTCATGAGAGATGTGCTAGACAGACAAAAACTAAAGCATAAGCCTTCCTCATGTTTAAATTGTTATGGAAAAGAGGGAGGAGGAGAGATGAACTACAAATGATTTGAAAGCAAAATTTTGACCACAGAATCTTAAATTTTCAAACATGAGAACTTGACCACATAGGTAAAATGTCATATGCTCTGTGGGACAGGCCTATGATTACCGCTTATTAGGAGACTAATGATCAACTCCCATCCATCTCATGAATGCCCTGTGGGACAGGCATTATTATTTGAAACTTGATCCAAACTGATCATCTTGTTGCTTGCTCTCTCCTCCTCAATCTACCTCAAAGAAAGCCTGTGTATATGTGTACTGGGGTTTACTTGACAGCTATATTCATGAGTTATCTGTTCATATATTGATTTGATTAGCTTGTTATTGTCCTCTCCAAAGTCTAATGTGTTGCGATTAATGAAAATTCATGATGACAGGTGATGTGATGTCATTTTAGAAAGTCAGGACTCAAGTTTGCCCTTTTAGTACATATGCACTGTGTATTATTGTATAAATTTATGCTGGTTCATGCTAATCATATGGTCATGCATTGTTGGCTAGACAATCAGTATAGATAACAGTGATTTCTCGATTGATTTTTGTATGGCATTACTTTTTTTGATTCACTTGTGTGTAGGACAGTAGATAATTATTGAAATACTGCCATTACAAAGAGCGGGCTGAGAATCTGTCAATTTTAAAAGATGTTTAAAGAGTGTTTGGCCAAGGAGTTGTAGGCCATTTCATGAGAGATATGCTAGACAGACAAAAACTAAAGCATAAGCCTTCCTCATGTTTAAATTGTTATGGAAAAGAGGGAGGAGTAGAGATGAACTACAAATGATTTGAAAGCAAAATTTTGACAACAGAATCTTCAATTTTCAAACATGAGAACTGGACCACATAGGTAAAATTTCATATGCTCTGTGGGACAGGCCTATGATTACCGCTTATTAGGAGACTATATAATGATCAACTCCCATCCATCTCATGAATGCCCTGTGGGACAGGCATTATTATTTGAAACTTGATCCAAACTGATCATCTTGTTGCTTGCTCTCTCCTCCTCAATCTACCTCAAAGAAAGCCTGTGTATATGTGTACTGGGGTTTACTTGACAGCTATATTCATGAGTTATCTGTTCATATATTGATTTGATTAGCTTGTTATTGTCCTCTCCAAAGTCTAATGTGTTGCGATTAATGAAAATTCATGATGACAGGTGATGTGATGTCATTTTAGAAAGTCAGGACTCAAGTTTGCCCTTTTAGTACATATGCACTGTGTATTATTGTATAAATTTATGCTGGTTTATGCTAATCATATGGTCATGCATTGTTGGCTAGACAATCAGTATAGATAACAGTGATTTCTCGATTGATTGTTGTATGGCATTATTTTCTTGATTCACTTGTGTGTAGGACAGTAGATAAATATTGAAATACTGCCATTACAAAGAGCGGGCTGAGAATCTGTCAATTTTAAAAGATGTTTAAAGAGTGTTTGGCCAAGGAGTTGTAGGCCATTTCATGAGAGATGTGCTAGACAGACAAAAACTAAAGCATAAGACTTCCTCATGTTTAAATTGTTATGGAAAAGAGGGAGGACGAGAGATGAACTACAAATGATTTGAAAGCAAAATTTTGACAACAGAATCTTAAATTTTCAAACATGAGAACTTGACCACATAGGTAAAATGTCATATGCTCTGTGGGACAGGCCTATGATTACCGCTTATTAGGAGACTAATGATCAACTCCCATCCATCTCATGAATGCCCTGTGGGACAGGCATTATTATTTGAAACTTGATCCAAACTGATCATCTTGTTGCTTGCTCTCTCCTCCTCAATCTACCTCAAAGAAAGCCTGTGTATATGTGTACTGGGGTTTACTTGACAGCTATATTCATGAGTTATCTGTTCATATATTGATTTGATTAGCTTGTTATTGTCCTCTCCAAAGTCTAATGTGTTGCGATTAATGAAAATTCATGATGACAGGTGATGTGATGTCATTTTAGAAAGTCAGGACTCAAGTTTGCCCTTTTAGTACATATGCACTGTGTATTATTGTATAAATTTATGCTGGTTTATGCTAATCATATGGTCATGCATTGTTGGCTAGACAATCAGTATAGATAACAGTGATTTCTCGATTGATTGTTGTATGGCATTACTTTTTTTGATTCACTTGTGTGTAGGACAGTAGATAATTATTGAAATACTGCCATTACAAAGAGCGGGCTGAGAATCTGTCAATTTTAAAAGATGTTTAAAGAGTGTTTGGCCAAGGAGTTGTAGGCCATTTCATGAGAGATGTGCTAGACAGACAAAAACTAAAGCATAAGACTTCCTCATGTTTAAATTGTTATGGAAAAGAGGGAGGAGTAGAGATGAACTACAAATGATTTGAAAGCAAAATTTTGACAACAGAATCTTAAATTTTCAAACATGAGAACTTGACCACATAGGTAAAATGTCATATGCTCTGTGGGACAGGCCTATGATTACCGCTTATTAGGAGACTAATGATCAACTCCCATCCATCTCATGAATGCCCTGTGGGACAGGCATTATTATTTGAAACTTGATCCAAACTGATCATCTTGTTGCTTGCTCTCTCCTCCTCAATCTACCTCAAAGAAAGCCTGTGTATATGTGTACTGGGGTTTACTTGACAGCTATATTCATGAGTTATCTGTTCATATATTGATTTGATTAGCTTGTTATTGTCCTCTCCAAAGTCTAATGTGTTGTGATTAATGAAAATTCATGATGACAGGTGATGTGATGTCATTTTAGAAAGACAGGACTCAAGTTTGCCCTTTTAGTACATATGCACTGTGTATTATTGTATAAATTTATGCTGGTTCATGCTAATCATATGGTCATGCATTGTTGGCTAGACAATCAGTATAGATAACAGTGATTTCTCGATTGATTGTTGTATGGCATTACTTTTTTTGATTCACTTGTGTGTAGGACAGTAGATAATTATTGAAATACTGCCATTACAAAGAACGGGCTGAGAATCTGTCAATTTTAAAAGATGTTTAAAGAGTGTTTGGCCAAGGAGTTGTAGGCCATTTCATGAGAGATATGCTAGACAGACAAAAACTAAAGCATAAGCCTTCCTCATGTTTAAATTGTTATGGAAAAGAGGGAGGAGTAGAGATGAACTACAAATGATTTGAAAGCAAAATTTTGACAACAGAATCTTCAATTTTCAAACATGAGAACTGGACCACATAGGTAAAATTTCATATGCTCTGTGGGACAGGCCTATGATTACCGCTTATTAGGAGACTAATGATCAACTCCCATCCATCTCATGAATGCCCTGTGGGACAGGCATTATTATTTGAAACTTGATCCAAACTGATCATCTTGTTGCTTGCTCTCTCCTCCTCAATCTACCTCAAAGAAAGCCTGTGTATATGTGTACTGGGGTTTACTTGAAAGCTATATTCATGAGTTATCTGTTCATATATTGATTTGATTAGCTTGTTATTGTCCTCTCCAAAGTCTAATGTGTTGCGATTAATGAAAATTCATGATGACAGGTGATGTGATGTCATTTTAGAAAGTCAGGACTCAAGTTTGCCCTTTTAGTACATATGCACTGTGTATTATTGTATAAATTTATGCTGGTTCATGCTAATCATATGGTCATGCATTGTTGGCTAGACAATCAGTATAGATAACAGTGATTTCTCGATTGATTGTTGTATGGCATTACTTTTTTTGATTCACTTGTGTGTAGGACAGTACATAATTATTGAAATACTGCCATTACAAAGAGCGGGCTGAGAATCTGTCAATTTTAAAAGATGTTTAAAGAGTGTTTGGCCAAGGAGTTGTAGGCCATTTCATGAGAGATATGCTAGACAGACAAAAACTAAAGCATAAGCCTTCCTCATGTTTAAATTGTTATGGAAAAGAGGGAGGAGGAGAGATGAACTACAAATGATTTGAAAGCAAAATTTTGACAACAGAATCTTCAATTTTCAAACATGAGAACTGGACCACATAGGTAAAATTTCATATGCTCTGTGGGACAGGCCTATGATTACCGCTTATTAGGAGACTAATGATCAACTCCCATCCATCTCATGAATGCCCTGTGGGACAGGCATTATTATTTGAAACTTGATCCAAACTGATCATCTTGTTGCTTGCTCTCTCCTCCTCAATCTACCTCAAAGAAAGCCTGTGTATATGTGTACTGGGGTTTACTTGACAGCTATATTCATGAGTTATCTGTTCATATATTGATTTGATTAGCTTGTTATTGTCCTCTCCAAAGTCTAATGTGTTGCGATTAATGAAAATTCATGATGACAGGTGATGTGATGTCATTTTAGAAAGTCAGGACTCAAGTTTGCCCTTTTAGTACATATGCACTGTGTATTATTGTATAAATTTATGCTGGTTTATGCTAATCATATGGTCATGCATTGTTGGCTAGACAATCAGTATAAATAACAGTGATTTCTCGATTGATTGTTGTATGGCATTACTTTTTTTGATTCACTTGTTTGTAGGACAGTAGATAATTATTGAAATACTGCCATTACAAAGAGCGGGCTGAGAATCTGTCAATTTTAAAAGATGTTTAAAGAGTGTTTGGCCAAGGAGTTGTAGGCCATTTCATGAGAGATGTGCTAGACAGACAAAAACTAAAGCATAAGCCTTCCTCATGTTTAAATTGTTATGGAAAAGAGGGAGGAGGAGAGATGAACTACAAATGATTTGAAAGCAAAATTTTGACAACAGAATCTTAAATTTTCAAACATGAGAACTTGACCACATAGGTAAAATGTCATATACTCTGTGGGACAGGCCTATGATTACCGCTTATTAGGAGACTAATGATCAACTCCCATCCATCTCATGAATGCCCTGTGGGACAGGCATTATTATTTGAAACTTGATCCAAACTGATCATCTTGTTGCTTGCTCTCTCCTCCTCAATCTACCTCAAAGAAAGCCTGTGTATATGTGTACTGGGGTTTACTTGACAGCTATATTCATAAGTTATCTGTTCATATATTGATTTGATTAGCTTGTTATTGTCCTCTCCAAAGTCTAATGTGTTGCGATTAATGAAAATTCATGATGACAGGTGATGTGATGTCATTTTAGAAAGTCGGGACTCAAGTTTGCCATTTTAGTACAACTGCACTGTGTATTATTGTACAGATTTATGCTGGTTCATGCTAATCATATGGTCATGCATTGTTGGCTAGACAATCAGTATAGATAACAGTGATTTCTCAATTGATTGTTGTATGGCATTATTTTTTTTGATTCACTTGTGTGTAGGACAGTAGGTAATTATTGAAATACTGCCATTACAAAGAGCGGGCTGAGAATCTGTCAATTTTAAAAGATGTTTAAAGAGTGTTTGGCCAAGGAGTTGTAGGCCATTTCATTAGAGATGTGCTAGAGAGTCAAAAACTAAAGCATAAGCCTAGCTCATGTTTAAATTGTTATGGAAAAGAGGGAGGAGGAGAGATGAACTACAAATGATTTGAAAGCAAAATTTTGACAACAGAATCTTAAATTTTCAAACATGAGAACTTGACCACATAGGTAAAATGTCATATGCTCTGTGGGACAGGCCTATGATTACCGCTTATTAGGAGACTAATGATCAACTCCCATCCATCTCATGAATGCCCTGTGGGACAGGCATTATTATTTGAAACTTGATCCAAACTGATCATCTTGTTGCTTGCTCTCTCCTCCTCAATCTACCTCAAAGAAAGCCTGTGTATATGTGTACTGGGGTTTACTTGACAGCTATATTCATGAGTTATCTGTTCATATATTGATTTGATTAGCTTGTTATTGTCCTCTCCAAAGTCTAATGTGTTGCGATTAATGAAAATTCATGATGACAGGTGATGTGATGTCATTTTAGAAAGTCAGGACTCAAGTTTGCCCTTTTAGTACATATGCACTGTGTATTATTGTATAAATTTATGCTGGTTCATGCTAATCATATGGTCATGCATTGTTGGCTAGACAATCAGTATAGATAACAGTGATTTCTCGATTGATTGTTGTATGGCATTACTTTTTTTGATTCACTTGTGTGTAGGACAGTAGATAATTATTGAAATACTGCCATTACAAAGAGCGGGCTGAGAATCTGTCAATTTTAAAAGATGTTTAAAGAGTGTTTGGCCAAGGAGTTGTAGGCCATTTCATGAGAGATATGCTAGACAGACAAAAACTAAAGCATAAGCCTTCCTCATGTTTAAATTGTTATGGAAAAGAGGGAGGAGTAGAGATGAACTACAAATGATTTGAAAGCAAAATTTTGACAACAGAATCTTAAATTTTCAAACATGAGAACTGGACCACATAGGTAAAATTTCATATGCTCTGTGGGACAGGCCTATGATTACCGCTTATTAGGAGACTATATAATGATCAACTCCCATCCATCTCATGAATGCCCTGTGGGACAGGCATTATTATTTGAAACTTGATCCAAACTGATCATCTTGTTGCTTGCTCTCTCCTCCTCAATCTACCTCAAAGAAAGCCTGTGTATATGTGTACTGGGGTTTACTTGACAGCTATATTCATGAGTTATCTGTTCATATATTGATTTGATTAGCTTGTTATTGTCCTCTCCAAAGTCTAATGTGTTGCGATTAATGAAAATTCATGATGACAGGTGATGTGATGTCATTTTAGAAAGTCAGGACTCAAGTTTGCCCTTTTAGTACATATGCACTGTGTATTATTGTATAAATTTATGCTGGTTTATGCTAATCATATGGTCATGCATTGTTGGCTAGACAATCAGTATAGATAACAGTGATTTCTCGATTGATTGTTGTATGGCATTATTTTCTTGATTCACTTGTGTGTAGGACAGTAGATAATTATTGAAATACTGCCATTACAAAGAGCGGGCTGAGAATCTGTCAATTTTAAAAGATGTTTAAAGAGTGTTTGGCCAAGGAGTTGTAGGCCATTTCATGAGAGATGTGCTAGACAGACAAAAACTAAAGCATAAGACTTCCTCATGTTTAAATTGTTATGGAAAAGAGGGAGGACGAGAGATGAACTACAAATGATTTGAAAGCAAAATTTTGACAACAGAATCTTAAATTTTCAAACATGAGAACTTGACCACATAGGTAAAATGTCATATGCTCTGTGGGACAGGCCTATGATTACCGCTTATTAGGAGACTAATGATCAACTCCCATCCATCTCATGAATGCCCTGTGGGACAGGCATTATTATTTGAAACTTGATCCAAACTGATCATCTTGTTGCTTGCTCTCTCCTCCTCAATCTACCTCAAAGAAAGCCTGTGTATATGTGTACTGGGGTTTACTTGACAGCTATATTCATAAGTTATCTGTTCATATATTGATTTGATTAGCTTGTTATTGTCCTCTCCAAAGTCTAATGTGTTGCGATTAATGAAAATTCATGATGACAGGTGATGTGATGTCATTTTAGAAAGTCGGGACTCAAGTTTGCCATTTTAGTACAACTGCACTGTGTATTATTGTACAGATTTATGCTGGTTCATGCTAATCATATGGTCATGCATTGTTGGCTAGACAATCAGTATAGATAACAGTGATTTCTCAATTGATTGTTGTATGGCATTATTTTTTTTGATTCACTTGTGTGTAGGACAGTAGGTAATTATTGAAATACTGCCATTACAAAGAGCGGGCTGAGAATCTGTCAATTTTAAAAGATGTTTAAAGAGTGTTTGGCCAAGGAGTTGTAGGCCATTTCATTAGAGATGTGCTAGAGAGTCAAAAACTAAAGCATAAGCCTAGCTCATGTTTAAATTGTTATGGAAAAGAGGGAGGAGGAGAGATGAACTACAAATGATTTGAAAGCAAAATTTTGACAACAGAATCTTAAATTTTCAAACATGAGAACTTGACCACATAGGTAAAATGTCATATGCTCTGTGGGACAGGCCTATGATTACCGCTTATTAGGAGACTAATGATCAACTCCCATCCATCTCATGAATGCCCTGTGGGACAGGCATTATTATTTGAAACTTGATCCAAACTGATCATCTTGTTGCTTGCTCTCTCCTCCTCAATCTACCTCAAAGAAAGCCTGTGTATATGTGTACTGGGGTTTACTTGACAGCTATATTCATGAGTTATCTGTTCATATATTGATTTGATTAGCTTGTTATTGTCCTCTCCAAAGTCTAATGTGTTGCGATTAATGAAAATTCATGATGACAGGTGATGTGATGTCATTTTAGAAAGTCAGGACTCAAGTTTGCCCTTTTAGTACATATGCACTGTGTATTATTGTATAAATTTATGCTGGTTCATGCTAATCATATGGTCATGCATTGTTGGCTAGACAATCAGTATAGATAACAGTGATTTCTCGATTGATTGTTGTATGGCATTACTTTTTTTGATTCACTTGTGTGTAGGACAGTAGATAATTATTGAAATACTGCCATTACAAAGAGCGGGCTGAGAATCTGTCAATTTTAAAAGATGTTTAAAGAGTGTTTGGCCAAGGAGTTGTAGGCCATTTCATGAGAGATATGCTAGACAGACAAAAACTAAAGCATAAGCCTTCCTCATGTTTAAATTGTTATGGAAAAGAGGGAGGAGTAGAGATGAACTACAAATGATTTGAAAGCAAAATTTTGACAACAGAATCTTAAATTTTCAAACATGAGAACTGGACCACATAGGTAAAATTTCATATGCTCTGTGGGACAGGCCTATGATTACCGCTTATTAGGAGACTATATAATGATCAACTCCCATCCATCTCATGAATGCCCTGTGGGACAGGCATTATTATTTGAAACTTGATCCAAACTGATCATCTTGTTGCTTGCTCTCTCCTCCTCAATCTACCTCAAAGAAAGCCTGTGTATATGTGTACTGGGGTTTACTTGACAGCTATATTCATGAGTTATCTGTTCATATATTGATTTGATTAGCTTGTTATTGTCCTCTCCAAAGTCTAATGTGTTGCGATTAATGAAAATTCATGATGACAGGTGATGTGATGTCATTTTAGAAAGTCAGGACTCAAGTTTGCCCTTTTAGTACATATGCACTGTGTATTATTGTATAAATTTATGCTGGTTTATGCTAATCATATGGTCATGCATTGTTGGCTAGACAATCAGTATAGATAACAGTGATTTCTCGATTGATTGTTGTATGGCATTATTTTCTTGATTCACTTGTGTGTAGGACAGTAGATAATTATTGAAATACTGCCATTACAAAGAGCGGGCTGAGAATCTGTCAATTTTAAAAGATGTTTAAAGAGTGTTTGGCCAAGGAGTTGTAGGCCATTTCATGAGAGATGTGCTAGACAGACAAAAACTAAAGCATAAGACTTCCTCATGTTTAAATTGTTATGGAAAAGAGGGAGGACGAGAGATGAACTACAAATGATTTGAAAGCAAAATTTTGACAACAGAATCTTAAATTTTCAAACATGAGAACTTGACCACATAGGTAAAATGTCATATGCTCTGTGGGACAGGCCTATGATTACCGCTTATTAGGAGACTAATGATCAACTCCCATCCATCTCATGAATGCCCTGTGGGACAGGCATTATTATTTGAAACTTGATCCAAACTGATCATCTTGTTGCTTGCTCTCTCCTCCTCAATCTACCTCAAAGAAAGCCTGTGTATATGTGTACTGGGGTTTACTTGACAGCTATATTCATGAGTTATCTGTTCATATATTGATTTGATTAGCTTGTTATTGTCCTCTCCAAAGTCTAATGTGTTGCGATTAATGAAAATTCATGATGACAGGTGATGTGATGTCATTTTAGAAAGTCAGGACTCAAGTTTGCCCTTTTAGTACATATGCACTGTGTATTATTGTATAAATTTATGCTGGTTTATGCTAATCATATGGTCATGCATTGTTGGCTAGACAATCAGTATAGATAACAGTGATTTCTCGATTGATTGTTGTATGGCATTACTTTTTTTGATTCACTTGTGTGTAGGACAGTAGATAATTATTGAAATACTGCCATTACAAAGAGCGGGCTGAGAATCTGTCAATTTTAAAAGATGTTTAAAGAGTGTTTGGCCAAGGAGTTGTAGGCCATTTCATGAGAGATATGCTAGACAGACAAAAACTAAAGCATAAGCCTTCCTCATGTTTAAATTGTTATGAAAAAGAGGGAGGAGTAGAGATGAACTACAAATGATTTGAAAGCAAAATTTTGACAACAGAATCTTCAATTTTCAAACATGAGAACTGGACCACATAGGTAAAATTTCATATGCTCTGTGGGACAGGCCTATGATTACCGCTTATTAGGAGACTAATGATCAACTCCCATCCATCTCATGAATGCCCTGTGGGACAGGCATTATTATTTGAAACTTGATCCAAACTGATCATCTTGTTGCTTGCTCTCTCCTCCTCAATCTACCTCAAAGAAAGCCTGTGTATATGTGTACTGGGGTTTACTTGACAGCTATATTCATGAGTTATCTGTTCATATATTGATTTGATTAGCTTGTTATTGTCCTCTCCAAAGTCTAATGTGTTGCGATTAATGAAAATTCATGATGACAGGTGATGTGATGTCATTTTAGAAAGTCAGGACTCAAGTTTGCCCTTTTAGTACATATGCACTGTGTATTATTGTATAAATTTATGCTGGTTCATGCTAATCATATGGTCATGCATTGTTGGCTAGACAATCAGTATAGATAACAGTGATTTCTCGATTGATTGTTGTATGGCATTACTTTTTTTGATTCACTTGTGTGTAGGACAGTAGATAATTATTGAAATACTGCCATTACAAAGAGCGGGCTGAGAATCTGTCAATTTTAAAAGATGTTTAAAGAGTGTTTGGCCAAGGAGTTGTAGGCCATTTCATGAGAGATGTGCTAGACAGACAAAAACTAAAGCATAAGACTTCCTCATGTTTAAATTGTTATGGAAAAGAGGGAGGAGGAGAGATGAACTACAAATGATTTGAGAACAAAATTTTGACAACAGAATCTTAAATTTTCAAACATGAGAACTGGACCACATAGGTAAAATGGCATATGCTCTGTGGGACAGGCCTATGATCACCCCTTATTAGGAGACTAATGATCAGCTCCAATCCATCTCATGAATGCCCTGTGTGACAGGCATTATTATTTGAAACTTGATCCAAACTGATCATCTTGTTGCTTGCTCTCTCCTCCTCAATCTACCTCAAAGAAAGCCTGTGTATATGTGTACTGCTGTTTACTTGACAGCTATATTCATGAGTTATCTGTTCATATATTGATTTGATTAGCTTGTTATTGTCCTCTCTAAAGTCTAATGTGTTGCGATTAATGAAAATTCATGATGACAGGTGATGTGATGTCATTTTAGAAAGTCAGGACTCAAGTTTGCCATTTTAGTACATATGCACTGTGTATTATTGTATAGATTTATGCTGGTTCATGCTAATCATATGGTCATGCATTGTTGGCTAGACAATCAGTATAGATAACAGTGATTTCTCGATTGATTGTTGTATGGCATTATTTTTCTAGATTCACTTGTGTGTAGGACAGTAGGTAATTATTGAAATACTGATATTTCAAAGAGTGGGCTGAGAATCTGTCATTTTTAAAAGATGCTTAAAGAGTGTTTGGCCAAGGAGTTGTAGGCAATTTCATTAGAGATGTGCTAGACAGACAAAGACTAAAGCATAAGCCTTCCTCATGTTTAAATTGGTATGAAAAAGAGGGAGGAGGAGAGGTGAACTACAAATGATCTGAAAGCAAAATTTTGACAACAGAATCTTAAATTTTCAAACATGAGAACTGGACCATATAAATATATCATATGCTCTGTGGGACAGGCCTATGATAACCGCTTATTAGCAGACTAGTGATCAGCTCCCATCCATCTCATGAATGCCCTGTGGGACAGGCATTATTATTTGAAACTTGATCCAAACTTATCATCTTGTTTCTTACTCTCTCCTCCTCAAGCTACCTTAAAGAAAGCCTGTGTATACATATATGTACTGGTATTTACTTGACAGCTATTTTCGAAAGTTATCTGTTCATATATTGATTTGATTAGCTTATTATTGTCCTCTCCGAAGTCTAATGTGTTGTGATTAATGACAATTCATGATGAAAAGTGATGTGATGTCATTTTAGAAAGTCAGGACTCAAGTTTGCCATTTTAGTACATATGCACTGTGTAGTATTGTAAAGATTTATGCTGGTTCATCCTAATCATCTCGTCATGCATTGTTGGCTCGACAATCAGTATAGATAACAGTGATTTCTCAATTGATTGTTGTATGGCATTATTTTTTTTGATTCACATGTGTGTAGGACTGGAAGTTATTATAGAAATACTGCTATTACCAAGGAGCGGGCTGAGAATATGTCAATTTAAAAAGATGTTTAAACAGTGTTCGACCAAGGAGTTGTAAGCCATTTCATTAGAGATGTGCTAGACAGACAAAGACTGAAGCAGAAAGCCTTCCTCATGTTTAAATTGGTATGAGAAAGAGGGAGGAATAGAGGTGAACTACAAATGATCTGAAAGCAAAATTTTGACAACAGAATCTTAAATTTTCAAACATTAGAACTGGACCACATAGGTAAAATATCATATGCTCTGTGGGACAGGCCTATGATCACCGCTTATTAGGAGACTAATGATCAGCTCCCACCCATCTCATGAATGCCCTGTGGGACAGGCATTATTACTTGAAACTTGATTGTAACAGATCATCTTGTTTCTTACTCTCTCCTCCTCAATCTACCTTAAAGAAAGTCTGTGTATACATATGTGTACTGGTATTTACTTGACAGCTATATTCATAAGTTATCTGTTCATATATTGATTTGATAAGCTTGTTATTATCCTCTCCAATTCCAATGTGTTGCAATAAATGAAAATTCATGATGACAGGTGATATGATGTCATTTAAGAAAGTCAGGACACAAGTTTGCCATTTTAGTACATATGCACTGTGTAGTATTGTGAAGATTTATAATGCTGGTTCATGCTAAATATATGGTCATGCATTGTTGGCTAGACAATCAGTATAGATAACAGTGATTTCTCAATTGATTGTTGTATGGCATTATTTTTCTAGATTCACTTGTGTGTAGGACAGTAGGTTTTTTATAGAAATACTGCTATTACCAAGGAGCGAGCTGAGAATATGTCAATGTAAAAAGATGTTTAAACAGTGTTTGACCAAGGAGTTGTAAGCCATTTCATAAGAGATGTGCTAGACAGACAAAGACTGAAGCAGAAAGCCTCTCTCATGTTTAAATTGGTATGAAAAAGAGGGAGGAGGAGAAGTGAACTACGAATGATCTGAAAGCAAAATTTTGACAACAGAATCTTAAATTTTCAAACATGAGAACTGGACCACATAGGTAAAATATCATATGCTCTGTGGGACAGGCCTATGATTACCGCTTATTAGGAGACTAATGATCAGCTCCCATCCATCTCATTAATGTCCTGTGGGACAGGCATTATTATTTGAAACTTGATCCAAACTGATCACCTTGTTTCTTACTCTCTCCTCCTCAATCTAACTTTAAAAAATCTGTGTATATGTGTACATGTATTTACTCGATATCTATAGTTATAAGTCAACTGTTCATTTATTGATTTGATTTGCTTGTTTTTGTCCTCCCCTAGCCTCCAATGTGTTGGGATTAATAAAAATTCACTTTAGAATGTCAGGACTCAAGTTGGCAATTTTAGTACAAATCTTCACACACAGACACTCAGGTAATCAGGGTCAGTCAGCAGCCAGACATCAGATAGGCAAGATGTATCAGCCAATGACATTCAATAAAGTATCATCACACTAACATATTGATCAAAACTCATAGCTTACCTCCTTCCAGACAGGTGCATGGGGTGCCCAGTTTTGCATTGAACCCTAGAAAAATTGATTTCTCACATGTGAGCTGTCACCGAAAAGTAGATGACTCAACCTCCTCCACCCGTAAGATGCCCAGACTTCACATCATTAAACATTAATGTGTGACCTCTCTCAGTCCACACAGAGCAAAGCTCGAGTCACTCAGCATCCAGACATCATGGGGCAGGACGTGTCAGCCTGTAACCCCTACACACACAGACCAGCGCACAGAGTGAGTCCTGTACAGACCTGACAGTGCTTCTATTAGACGCAGGACCAGGGTGACTTCAGAACGCCAGGTAGGTGGTATTTATGTATAATCTCAGTGAGCAGTTACTGAGATGGAATTGGGCACATGAGAGATCAGTCACCTGTACTGTTGATGCACATCTGATGTAAACAATCTCAAGCTATTTTCAACCCTACCACTACCTGGAAAGATCCTTTGATCAAGTTGAATAAATTTTATATCTTGGCTCATCAACTTCTTAAGACCTATGTGCATCACCCTCATCACAATTAACTTCAAAACTTGGGCTCTGTGGATGTTTAAACTGTGGCTGTATGGGGTAGTTTTATAATATAGCTAGACATCCATCTCGACACCCGCAGATATTGCATGGAAAGAAAGGAAAATCAACCAAAACAGCTGCCATTCAGCCTCTGTGTGAATGAGCTCGTATAACAGCCATGCACCCACCTGTACTAGATACTGCACTGGGAGATTTCAGTTACTGTCAGGTACTCAGGGTCACTCAGCATCCAGACATCAGAGAGGCAGGATGTGGTTGCATTGACTGCGTTCACCTATTACTTTTACTACCTAGTACTATTTCACCAACATATTGAAGAGACCTCATAACCCACACCTGTCCAGAGAGGTGCCGCTGATGCGCAGACAAAACATGGACATTGACCCCTTGACAAATTGATTTCTCACACATGCACCATAACTTAGGCTAAGTTAGGGGTAGATGACTCCCCTTGTGTAAGATGGCTGGACTTCACGTCATCAAATATTAATGTAAAACCTCTCTCAGTCCACAGAGAGCAGAGCTTGAGTCACTCAGCATCCAGACATCAGAGAAGCTAGAGGTGTCAGCCATTTACCCCATACACAGAGAGGCCAGCAAACAGAGTGAGCCCCATACAGTCACCCCCTACACACACAGACCAGCACACAGAGTGAACCTCATGGAGACCAACCGGTGCTACTATGAGACAGGACCAGGGCCACTTCAGTACCCCAGGTAGGTGTTACTTTGTGTAATATTCTCAGTGAGTAGTTTTGGAGACAGACACGGGCATATGACAGATGGACAAATTTATGCCTTTACTGCCTAAGGCACACTTTTACTATTAGAAAACACCATAAAATTGCAGCATTGAAGCCTATATTGTTTTGTTTTTGTAGATTACTTAAAAGTGTGCTGGCCCTCACTCGTTTGAGAAGATACCGGATTTAATATTTATGCAGGGTTGTGTTTTGGAATGCATTAGACATTTGGAGGATTTTTTTGGGATTTATTTTTAAGTTATCAAGAAAAGGGGTTTGCTTTTCTTGATAACATAAAGGTTATTAATAACAACAAAGAAATTCCTTTTGCTATAGTGGAAACTGATTTTTATTAATGATCAACAGGACAGCAATGAATTGGCATGGACAAAGATTGTCAAATGGCAGAGTTCCAAGAGTTTCTAAATGTGTAGTGGAATTTTGATTTTATATCTGAGAGTTCCTAGACATGTGGATCAGTTTCCTGGATGTATGGAACAGTTTTTAGATGGGTTTTACGCCTGACTTGTAGCTGAAGTTCCCTCTCATTATTTCCATATTTTGAGGGCTATAATGCATGTTGTGGAGCCCCTAGACATGTTTTGGGGACCTATGCATGTTGTGGAGGCCCTAGGCATGGTTTGGAGGCCCTATGCGTGGTGTAGAGGCCCTAGGCATGTTGTGGAGGCCCTAGGCGTGGTGTGGAGGCCCTGGGCGTGGTGTGGAGGCTCTAGGCATGTTTTGTAGGCCCTAAGCATAGTGTGGAGGCCCTAGGCTTGGTGTGGAGGCCCTAGGCGTGGTGTGGGGGCCCTAGGAGTGGTGTGGAGGCCCTATGCGTGTTGGAGACACTTTTAAGTGTAGGTGAGGTCCTTGATGTGTGCCTGAAGTCCCGGTAATTATAACAGAAATTTGACTTTTAGTCTTTTGTATCAGGGTGTGCAAATTTCAACTTTACATTTTGTAAAAAAATATAAAAAATAAAAATTTAGGGTCTATATTTAACTGTCTGTAAATGGCAGTTTTGAGAATTAGGGCTTACCCCCTAAAAAAAAGATAACTTTTGGTCACATTTGACACTCAGGCAGTACTGTGGAGTTTAAAGTGGGACAAAAAAACTAATTTCCCTCCCCCTACCCCCGAGTCAAAAATTATGCAAATGAGCTGGGAATACTCTTAGACCTAAATTAAGGGTCTATATTTAACTGTATGTAAGTGGCAGTTTTGAGAATTAGGGCTAAGCCCCTCAAATAAAAAGATTACTTTTGATCACATTGGAAGCTCAGGCAGTACTGTGGAGTTTACAGTGGGACAAAAACACCAAATTTCTCTCCCCCAACCACCCCAGTCTAAAAATCATGCAAATGAGCTGGGAATACTGTTAAGCCTAAATTAAGGGTCTATATTTAACTGCATGTAAGCGGCAGTTTTAAGAATTAGGGCTAACCCCCTCAAATAAAAATATTACTTTTGGTCACATTGGAAGCTCAGGCAGTATTATGGAGTTTAAGGTCAGACAAAAATACCAAATTTCTCTCCCCACACCCCCGAGACAAAAATTAAGCAAATGAGCTGGGAATACTTTTAAACCTAAATTTAGGGTATGTTTTTAACTGTGTGTAAGCAGTAGTTTTTGAGAATTAGGGCTAACCTCCTAAGAAAACACTTTTGGTCACATTGGATGCTGAGGCATCTCAATAGATTTTTTATGAATTCAAATTCTATATCTATTTGTGTGTTCGTGGCAGCACGGAGAATTAAGGCTAGCCCCCTTAAATAATTCCATGAAATTTGTTCACATTGGATACTCAGGCAGGACGGTGGAGTTTAAGGTCGGACAAAAAAAAACTATTTCTCTACCCCCCCCCCCCAAAGTTGAAAATTAGCTGGGAATGCGTGGGGGGGGGGGGGGGAAGGGGCAAAAGGTCACTAATATTCATCTAGCTCTGGAACTAAACATGATGGAGAGATAAATTAAGTATTTCTGAAATCCTCTTGCCGAGACTCTAACTCTAAGTTTGAGGGTCCTGCCGCTATAGGTTTAGTCACATCTACATGTTGGATTTCTTAATGAATCATATCATTAGAAAGGCCTTAGACAGGGGAGTCCAAAAAAATTTGGGGCTCCCCCCTTGTGTACAATTGCAGAGCATATTTTCAGTTTGGATCGGGCTACCGGGTAGCGTCTCACTAAGTGAAAACTTCGCCATAAAAGACATTTTTCACAATAACTACTGAATATTCTGCAATGGAAACTCAAAATCCTGTATCTCTACACATATAGCGCGTAAGCCAAGCCATTTCTGACTGCCAAATTGGGGGTTTGGTCACCACCATGATTTTTAGATGGGCATATATATATCTCAACAAACTCCAGAAAGTAATGTATGTGACATGTAATAAAAAGTGTGTGAAGTTGACAGGACTAAATTCATTGAACTGTAGGGAGCTGTCGTCCTCTCAAGAGGAAGCAGATACAAGGTTGCTTCCGCATGCCAGTCATGCTTCGCACAGTTATGACACTGTTATTAAAGCATCAGAAGACAAAGATGTTCTGGTAATAGCCCTTGGTGTGCATCAAACAACCAATGCAACCTATATCTTCAACGTGGGATGCAGAATACCATCACGCTCTTCCACATCGAGGAAATTGCATCAAGTCTTGGTGCTGAGATATGCAGTTCACTCATTGGCATGCACACATTCACTGGATGCAACAGTGTAAGTGATTTTTCTGGAAGAGGGAAAATCCGCAGTCTAAAGATTCTAATGAAGGACAAAAACATGCAAACTGCCATGCAAACATAGGGAAGCACTGGACAATGTCCCCTGACTTGTTCACACATCTGTAGGAATTTGTATGCAAAATGTATGCAGCCAGATTGAAGATCCAGAAGGTGAATGAGTTGAGATATGAGCTGTTCATGGTCAAGCGTGGTGATGTTTAGTCTAGGCAATTGCCTCCATGTAAGGACTGTTTGTACAAGCATTGCCTCAGGGCTAACTATCAAGCAGCAATCTTGAGAAGAAGCCTTGAACCATTCCCAGTAATTCCAAACCCCCAAGATTGTGGTTGGATCATGGAAGGCACAAATCTATCAATTGATTGGATGAGAGGCTTTTCAGCCCCAGAGGTAGTCTTAGAATTGATGGCCTGCACTTGCTCAAGATCTTGCCAGCAATCTTAATGCCCTTGTGTTGATAATGGGCTGCAGTGCATATAACCCTGTAAACTGGATGACTGTGTCAATATGATACACGATGAGATTCAAGAGCAAATGGCTCAAGTGAGGAAAGCGACATGGACTAGTAGTCCAATGCAATAAATCTGAACACACTGTACAAATTAGATGTTCATGTCATCAGTTATAAGTGTGTATCATATGTAATAACCACAATTTGAATGACCTTGAGCCCAATGAAGGTCAGATAAGGTCAGATCTAAATGCTTAACTCTTTATAGTAAATTTAATCCAGAGTAATGGTTGAAGATATCTATGTAAAATTGTTAAAGCAATTAAGTGACCTTGACCTTAATGAAGGTCACATTAAAAGAGTATTTTGTGTTAACCCACCTTAACCCATTAGGGCTGACAAAGAAAGTATTTGCTGCTGGTGGGCCCCGATGTTTTGAGACCAATATGTAGTTTCTATTTTATATTACCAGTGGCAAGAGACCTAAACCTACTCTTTACTCTATAACATGGATTTCAAACACATTTTTTCATAAACTGTATATATTTGATGCTATGCACAGACGGATATTTATGTGGAGATAAACATTTTTGTTAACTTTATTACCATCCAAGGTTGATTTTTGTCAAACCTGTGATTTTACACATATGACCTTGATTTAAGTGACCTTGACCTTTAAATATAAGAATTAAAAGGTTGTTTAGGTTGGCCCCACAATATAGGGGGGTCTCACAAAACTGCTTGGCACCCATCATCTGATCGTTGACCCACATTGAGCTTGAGACACTTTTTTTGTTTTCATTGACTTCGTTTGGGCCTTGAAATACTTTATTTTAGCTTGAAACAAAGCCTAGGCACTACACAAGATCCCATATTTACCTGTACAATAGCTGAATTAGGATCTACCCCCCAGAAAAGTTGGTTGAGGGTTATAAACTTGATACACTGCTACGACCCCCCTCAACAACACCACCGCGGCTTAATGTTCCTTTTAAACCATTGTGGAAAATGACCCTGCTCTTAAATCATAGTAAGTGTCTTTTTGTAATGGATATTTCTGATATTTGCCTTCACTTTTCAATTGTGAAACCATCATAAATGGAAGGAGAACTATATGTATTCGCAAATTAGTATTTTAAAATATCTCCCGATGATTTTTCTAAGTAGTATACTAAATACCAGACATGGGAGAGAGTAGCTCTCTATTTTCAGAAGAATGCAAATGTGACTGGTGTGCCAAATTTGTGACTGAAACAAATTATATTTGTATGTGTATTCTTTACTAACACACCAGAAAGGGCTAGAGGGAGGTGTATTCAATGGGATTACATATCAAGCAGAAGGGGAAGGCAGCCCCAAAAATGAACCTGTTACAACCCAGTAAATTTTACAAATGCACTAAAATTGTTGACAGATTAGTTGACTACCCAAATGATACATTGGAACTTTTAAGGTTAGAAATGACAAAAATAAATCTATCAAACAATATTGTAGGACTTCAAAAAAAGACAACAATAATTTTGGGAACTATATATGCAAAATTACTGCCATTGCAATAGAATAAATAGGTACAGACATAATGCTCATAAATTTTGGTAGTTTATTGAATCAAGTTGTCAATGCCCTCTGCTGCTTATATAATCTTTCAAAGTGTGGCTTATACGTGAGTTAGATTCATGCGTGGGGTTTTACAGTATGCATAATATCATGTGATATTTGATACACAACTCACAGTGTCATTAATAAGTGTCATACTTAAATAAAAATGAACAATCTTATTTATATCTTACAGGCCCAAAATATTGATTATTGGAGACGACGGACTGGCCCATATAGCTCATGAACTTCAAAGCATGGTCCCCATTGAGGTGGCCATCCAGACCTTTAAGATGTTTACTACACTTGACCAGTTCTGTGAATGGCTGCTGAAGATGAACGTCGAGGAGAATGACCTCAATTTACCAACAAAACAACTCTATATTGTAGGTGGGAAATGGGATTTAGTCAAATGTTTAGATGACGGAGGTATAAGAAGTGAGATTGCTTGTACAAATGAAATTGACAGTGCAGTCGATAATTTTCTTGACTCCCTCGACTCCCTCAAGGACATTGCCAAGATCATTGTACCAGGGCTACAAGTGATTACCTGCCCTCTACTGACGATGGACCTTAGAAGATACAATGAGCATTGTGGAAGCCATGGGATTGTCACACCTACTGAACAGACTGCACTGGATATGACAATGATTAAGCTGAACTCCATCATTAATGGGATAAACAAAGAAGTTGGGCTTACAACCCCGAGGTTTGATCAAGGATTATATCATTACAATTCAAGGACTGGTTGCTGGAAAACCTATTATAACAGACTTGATGAATCTGGTTTGGTACTCAATTCAATGTTTGGGACCAAGTTTGTTGAGAAATTAGCACTGGCTATCAGTCAAAATGATTATACTCACGGTAATATAACCTACACTGATTAAAGAACACTGCATTTACTTCACCAGCCTGCTTTATGTTCATTGAAAATAGTACTACCTATGTTACCAAATTCAGATGATTGATGGTATAAGTGGAAAGGGTATATTCTTGAACCCATCTGAGTTAGAGGATGTAATCAACAATGTAAGATTCTTATAATACTCATAACTAGGATGGATATGAGGAGATGTGAACTAGGGATGATCAGAAAATGAACTTTAACCTTTCAAGACTGAGAAAAAGTCCCTTTATAAGAGGAATAATACAAGGGAGGGTGCAATGAGATCCTAATCTTGTTGCTGGGCCTCACCTGTTTGAGAAGGTACTGGGTTTAGTATTTTTGCAGGATTTTGTTTGGAAAAGCATTAGGCATCAGGAGGTGTGTTTGGGATTTATTTCTAAGCTCGTACGGAAGCAGGCAGGTTTACTTGATGATGTAATAGGTTATAAAAGACAACAAAGCAATTCCTTTTGTTATAATGGAAACTGATTTTTATTAATGATTAGCAGGGCTGCTCAATCAATTGACTTGGATAAAAATTGACATATTGAAGAGTTCCAAGACTTTCTAAATGTATACTGGTATTTCTAGATATATTTTAGAGTTTCTAGATCCAATGTTTAAATACACATATTAAAGAGTTCCTAGACACGAGTTTCCTAGACGTACTGAATAATGTTGAGATGGGTGTCTGAAGTTCCCTCTCATAATGTCCATGTTTTGAGGGATAGTAAGGCTCCCGGTTGACGGCTCCAAGTTGTATACCTCCCAATCCTAAACCCCCTGGTGCTAGTCTTCCCAGTTGTGGTAAGGCCTGTGTCCATGCCAGTCTAGAAAACATAAGACTTTTCATGTACAATAGCAGAGAAACTGGGTGAAATTGAATTTTCACTTTTGTGTGCTAGCGTGTGCTAACACGAAATGATGAGATCTGTAGGCGAAATCGAGAAACTAGAATTGTTCGGCCTGAACCCCATTAGCACATGATCTCCTTTTCAAAGAACAAATTTTCAGCTGAAAACACCTT
The DNA here is from genome assembly GCA_947462335.1 of Harmothoe impar. Lineage (NCBI taxonomy): Eukaryota > Metazoa > Annelida > Polychaeta > Phyllodocida > Polynoidae > Harmothoe > Harmothoe impar. Next base: position 83,126,301 of record OX381710.1, on the reverse strand, counting down.
CTATTAAAAGCCCAGAGACATGTCTTTTGTCTCCAGAGACATATTCATGTCTCTTAAAACAACGATTTATTAGCTCTGGAATTGTAGTCAGAACCTGGAGACAAACAACTCCTGTCATATGACCACTATCTTTGACCACAAATTACAATAAAGACTCAGCCATACCTTCTTCTACGAGACGACAGTTAGGGTTGGGGTTGGGGTTAGGGTTAGGGTTCGTCTCTCTCCAAATTCTGAGAAACAATCATGATTGTTTTGTTGATGATGCCTTCTTAAGAGAGGAGGCTAGTGTCTCTGGAGACCAGAGACATGTCTCTGGCCTTCTAAAACAAGGATTTTTCACCTCAAAATTTCTTCTTATAAAAGGAGATCATGTGCTAATAGCCTGCCCCAGGGCTCAGAGATGTTACAAGATTTCCAAAAATTTGATAGCCTACTTATTAGGAATTACGGTTATTAGGCCCTTAAAAATCAGGCCCCTAGTGATTAGGCCCCTGGCTGTTAGGCCCTATATTATAAGCCTGGAAGGCCTAGACGGAAGCGAGGCCTGTTAACACCATATTGACGTCAAATTTACATCATAATACATCATATTTTAGACCATATTTAATCTTGATACGTTGGCGTCATGGTACATCATGTACATCCTGGTACATCATATGTTCATCATCCTTACATCATGTTTACATCATAGTACATCATGATAACGTCATAATACATCATATTTCCGTCATGTGTACGTCATATGTACATCATGTGTATGTCATGTGTACATCATAATTTTTTTCCTATATTCCAAATCCATATATATATCTACATCTTCTGTTCATCATGCGTACATCATAATGTAGGTCATATCATAATTCTTTGATATAATTTCTTGGTTTGTTCATCATTTGTACATCATCTGTACACCATGGGTATGTCATTTTACATCATATTTATTTCATATTTTCATGATGTGGCTGCATTGCTAGCATCATGTGTACCTCATGTGTACATCAGATATTTGTCATGTCTATGTCATGTGTACGTCATGTGTACATCATGTGTACGTCATATTCCTATTGTAGTCAATATCTTTTGGTTTGTAGATCATTTTCACATTATGTGTACGTCATAGGTACGTAATTTTACATCATATTTAGTCATGTGTACGTCATATTTAAATCATATGGCTTCATATAATATTGCTAGGATCCTGTCTATGTCATGTGCACATCGCTTGTATGTCATGTGTATGTCAAATGTACATTATATGTATCTCATACTTATTATGTTTGTCTTGATGTACCCAGTTACCTGGAATGCACATCATGTGTACGTCATTCGTACATAATGTGGCTAGTGTGAAGTTAACTGAATATCAGATCATTAAGGTGAGCAGATACACCCACTCCTCCTCCTGCTCCCCTCCTCCTGCACTCACTACCCCCTCAGTACCCCACTCCCTGCTACTCCTAGCCAACCCACCACACAAGCACCCACAGTCTTCCAGGCTGGAGCTCTCATTCCCTCACCCTCCTCCCCCTCTTCCTTACTCTCGTCCTTCTTTCCCTTTGGCCAACCTGAGTCTATATATTACACATGTATGCTGTATTACATACATGCACTTAGAGTACTGCAACTGTCAAAGTATATTAATTATTGTATCTAAACATTATATGTACCACTCAGGAACTACCGTAGGATTTCCTCTCTCACAATCTATACATTACATACTCCCTAATGTTTATATTACTTTGCAGATTATTTCATTTCCAATGTTTATATATCCTCTCTACACTTTTACTTATTTTATCCGTCACTGTCATAAACTTGTTCATTGTATAAGACGACAGGGAGCATAGCCAATAAACCGCTTATGTATAAGTATCTGCTCGTTGCTTTAATGTGTTCGTCACGTGTACAGCATTTTCCCCAGGTTTCTCTCACTCAACATTGTGCATCATGTGTACATAATGAGTAGGCCTATATCGTATGTACGTTGTATACCCCACAACATCATGTTTTTTGGTCTTGGCAAGTTTAAAGACCGGTCTTCGTCATTTAGCGGAATAATGCGGCTACTGAGCTGTCCGCAATTTCACCCCCAAAGGCAAGGAGCCTAATCTGTCGATAACAACAACATTTGCAGACTTACCTTGCATATTTGATCTGTAATTGACGAAATTAAGCAATTCAGTATCTAATCATCGTCCCTCAGCGTTCTCGGCCCGCTCTGTTGGATTTAGATACCGGAGATTGCCAAAGTGTTCGATAAACAAATTATTTTTAGCTAAGTAGTATATAATGTATCGGAACGGGACTATGCTTAAGTACTGTTTATTACTCAATCGACATGCAGCCAATCAGAGGCCTCCATTTGGTCACGTGACAGGAAGTGACCTACTTAGGGGATTAGTGGTGACATCACGTGACCTAGTTAGCCAATCAGAGGCCGCCATTTGGTCACGTGACCGGAAGTGACGTCATATGACCTACTTATGGACAGGAAGTGATGTCATATGACCTACTTAGGGGACCAGAAGTGACGTCATATGACCTAATTTAGGATCACGTGACAGGAAGTGACCTGATGAGTCACGTGATGGGAAGTGACGTCGCATGACCTAATGGCCAACCGGAAGTGAGTGACCTCATTGAGGATCACGTGACCGGAAGTGACCTGATTGATCACGTGACCGGAAGAAGAAGTGACGTCACGCGACTTAATGAAGAGATGAGCGTCTTTAAGGGGTCACGCGCTTTAAAATGTGATATATATTTTTTTTGGAGGATGAGGAGGAGGAGGAGGAGGAGGCGAGTCTCTTATTTTTTTTGGGTAAACCAATAAAAAACACAACAATATAAGTTTGTTTTTTCATTTTTATTTTTTTATGAGCGACTGGAAGTGACTTATTGAACTAGGTAGAAGCGTTCTTTAGAGTGTATAAGGGGGGAGGGGAGGGGAGGGGAGGGGGGGGAGGGGGGGAGGGGGGGAGGGGGGGAGGGGGGGAGGGGGGGAGGGGGGGGAGGGGGGGAGGGGGGGCCCCGTTAAGATGCATGGGGAGGGGGGCGCTTTTAGGATGCATGGGGCGGGTGGGGGGGGGAGGGGAGGGGAGGGGAGGGGGGGGAGGGGGGAGGGGGGCACTCTAGGGGGGTGGGGGGGCACTCTAAGGGGCGTTTGTCTCTTTTAAGAAAAAAAGAAAGAAAAGAATTTAATCGAGAGACACACTTCTTCCTCTCGAGAGGAAGAAGTGTGTCTCTTATTTTTTTTGTTTAGGAAGTGACTTGATGAGGCACGTGACTAGAAGCGACGTCGTCACATGAGTGACACTTTAAGAGGCCACGCGACTTACTAATAAAAGAAGACGTATGAAAATAAAAACACAACAATAATTTTATTTTATTTTTTTATTTCTTTTTTTTTCAATCTTGATAAACACTCTAGTTTTGGAAAGATGCACTCAATCAATCAATAACACGCTTATTTTTTTTTTTCATATCTCTAAAGGACTCGTTGTCACACCGTCAGAATGCACGCGACGCTTATAATACAAGTAGTGCACGCTGTCTTTCTCTATGGTGTAGGTGACCATTTTGTTTCGCACCACTTTGAAATTTCTATTTACCGCAAGGAGAGTTTTTCGTTGGCGAAGAACATCCAAGAAGTCGTCTGGTTCTTTAGGGTTTTGTTTCTTCTGTACACCTTTTGCACTCCATTTTTTGGATTTTCTTTCACCGGTGCCGCTGACTCGATCATAGCAAATGTAAGTCTTAGGGTCGAGACTTAGGATCCCGTCACCTTGCCACTCCGCTTTCATAAGCCCCGAAGTTCTCAGATCGTGAAGGTAACGTCTCTCACAACATCCGCCGGGCGGCGGACACCATTCTCGCACTCTTTCCGTTTTTGTCTTCACGAAAAGCTCTAAGTGATCGTCGCACACCGCTGTCGGAATCCACTTTCGTTTCTCTCTGAAGTCTGTCTCTCTCAAGCGAGGTTTGACTAGGTCATCCAACGTGTCACCACTGAGAGCCATGTAAAGACTGTCGGTGTCCATTTGACAAAGGGCATAATCGCGCCGATCGACGAATCTATCCAAGGAGTCGTATGTGAACTCTAACATTTTCAACTTCGCGTACTGGTATACCATGAACCCTATTTGAATAGGGAGGTTGTTCTTGACTGTTTTCGGTTGTAGTTCGACTTCAAACAGATCAGAACTCAACTCAGACGCCTTTTTGAAGCGCCACGAATTGGCCAATAGTTCGGACTGTCAGTGTATCTCACCGCCGTGTGTTTTTCTTTGTTGCAGATTTTTTTACCGTACGTGGCGTTTCCCATTAACTTGTAACAGTCTGACAGAATTTTCTCGTTCTCGTTCATGTTGCCACGTCTTCGCGCCGCCGTTACTTCGTCCGCGAAACCGGCAAAGGAGCGTTTAGGTAGGTATTCTACGACCAGCTGCACTTTGGTGACTATCAAACCGTGCTCTAAATACCACTTGAGAAGCGGCGTTCCCAAGAGAATATTTTTTCCGTGGTAACTCCCTATCAGACATCTCTGAGGCGTGTTCAACAGCTTTTCTTCCTGCGCAAAGTCTGACATGTGAGGTCCTATGTCTGATTTTGAAACGGACACGTTCTTGAAAAAGGGGGTCATTTCTTCGAAGTAGTCTCGTAGGTGAGGCGGCGTAGTGATGTCCACTTGAACTAAATCGAACATTTTCCCGTCTTTCACAGCGGAAAGGATGTCGCTCCCGCTCATTGCGTTTCGAGACACTTTCAAAGTGTCAACCTTCCAGCGTTGTTGGGAGGCCTTAACCCGCTCATCTCGACGCTTCATCTCTCTCCATTCGCACTCCCACACGACGACCAGCTTGTGACCTAGCGCTTTCAAGTAAGCGCTTACTCTAGTCGTTCTGTCGCGTCTCTCCTCCCTCAGTGAAGCGCACTGATATCGGTGCGACGGTATGCACTCATGAGCATGGAACCAACACCCGTGAAACTGGAAAACCGTATTAGAGGCCGCGTGAAACCCGTCGACGCGAATTCTTCGCCAGATTAGAACCATCTCGCCGCCGTTGAAAGTGTGGCGCAGTTTCACGTCGTGGTCGTGCTCTACGAAGCGTAACCACTCCAAAGCGCTGTGAGAGTTTCTTTGCCTAATTTCGGGCTTGAACTCGGTCTCAGGTCGTCTCACCGCGTAATAGCCCGTGCAGTGCGCTTCGCTCATGCAGTGCAAGTACAGAGAGTTAGCGTCTAGGCCTAGGATGTGTTGGCACGGTCTCTCCTCGCCGTACTTGTGCTCCCTTATCCACGTGGTGCCCTTCTCGTGAAATCTATGGAAGATGATGGAAGGACCGCCGACTAGATTTTCTTTGATCAGAGCGTGGAGGACGGCGTCGAACTGGGGGAACGTTGTGAACGCGTCCTCTAGGTTTTGGAAGAGGAACCGTAAAGTCAAACCGGCAAGAGAAACCCCGTCTTTCAACATGTCAATGCCGCGATCTTGGAAAAATTTAGCGTGATTTTTCAGAGCTTCTATGAAAGGTTTGACGTCTTTGTTGTTGTAGTGGATCAAGTAATCTCCCATAGTTTGCATCTTCTCGTCGGACCAAACTTTCTGACATGCGGCGTAGTCGGATTCGGACATTTTGACGCCCGTCAGTTCGCTGTCAAAAGCCGATCTCGGTGGCAGTGTTCTGTTTCCCAGTTTCCTGGTAGACGTCATCCATTCGTAAGGAAAGTGACCTTTCTCTTCATTTCTAGTGAAAGCTCGCAAATAGTTCGCCTAGTTGTAACCGGGTGCCAAATAGTTGACTACGTCCAAGAAAACCGTGTGCTGTGTGTAAACCGCCAAGTATTGATTGCTTCTCTTTATGACGCTGAATTCTTGGTTTCTTCGGTCTCCGGAGGCAAAGAACGAGTGAAGGCGTATTTTGATCAGGTTCAAGTCGTAACGCTTCAAGTTGAAGCCCACAACTGGAGCTTGACGGATGTATCTCAGAAGCCGCTTCTTCAGTTGAACTAACGGGTGTCTGGTCTGAGCCGCAGCGAAGCCGCCTGGAGAAGGGATGAATGTTGCCTCCTCCAGCAGGAGAGCTTCACCTATCGCCGCATCTAACTTCGCTAAAGTCGGTCGGTAAAGTTCTAGCACAGCTTCCCCGATGACTTTGGCTTTCTCATTTATGTGATTTAAAACTCGGTCCAACAAGGGGTTGGAATCTGCGTCGGATTCTCTGACGAAGCAGACTGGCCCCTCCCACCCCGGAAAGTCGGATGCGACGCTAGCCGAAAAAGGGACGTGATCCCACAGCAGGGACACGTGTTCCGTCGACGGTTCTCTGCACGGTGTGAAGAAAGCCTCGAAATCGAAGGTGATCTTGTAAGGGTAGATTCCGGAATGTCCGTCGGGAGGAAAAATGGAGAAGTCTGCTAGCGCCTCGAAAATCGTTCTCGAATTTTGGTAGATGCCACCTACGTAGCGCAACTTGACTTGTCGGCAAGAGGAAAGCTGGTTCCTGTTGTTGTTGTTGTTGATATTTTTATTGGCGTACTAAAAATGTTACATGGGAACTTTTTCATTTAATAGCCAAAGATGAGAGTAGTATGTCTGGTAGGAGATACGGCAGACACAATTGTTATTTACAGATCGACACTTATATCACATTTTTACATTAGTCCAGTTAGGGGTGCCAGGCACGTAGGTCAATGTCAAGATTTGAGTTTCTTGACGAAGTCTTTGTACGGTAGACGTTGAGTTTCCCCCGGTAGCTCGGCCCATAGAGGGGCACCGCGATACAATGGGCTTTTGTCGTAGATCCCTTTCTTTGATCTGGGGATTTTCAGTCGTACTTGGTTGTTACCGCGTAGTTCTCTAGCAGGAACGATGATGTTGTCTTGGGTTCTGGTCAGTTTATGTAGATACGCGAGGTGGCACCGATTCCTCATCGGAAGCAGCTTTGGTACATGGTTCCTGGTATGGAGCGCGTCAATATTGACACCTCTCGGGTCCCTGATGCCCTCGCTGAGGCGCAGCGCATCGTTTTGGAGCGTCTGCAATTTCCTGATCGCCCATACTGGGCCTCCATCGACCACAAAACCACAGTAGTCCATTATGCTGCGGATCATATTGGTGTAGACCTTAACCGTGGTCCTGGTGTCTGAGGCCCTTTTTATGCGCTTCAGCTGCCGCAGACGCGTGCGCACCAAGTTGATTCTCTTTTTTTGATGTGTCTCTTCAGCAAGAACTCGGTGGTGAACGCCGCCTTACACTTGCAACATTCGTATATGCCCGCGTACGCGTTGAAGTCCGTGACCAGAGAGACGTGCAAACCGCCTTTCGCCCTCAGGTGTAGGTTGACTTTACCTCGGGCAGCCAGAGTTCTGGAAGGCGGTCTGATCAGAGTAACGCGTCTTCTCAACTTCCGCCCCGGCACCTGACGCGACGCGGTGTAAACCGCTATTTGTACGTCAAACAAGTTCTCTAACACGGGTAAGTCGCGGATGTTCAAACCCGGAAAGGTTTCAGGTGTGGCAGCGGGACAGAACTGACGTAACGAATCTGAAGCGCACTTGCTGGTGTTGTATAAGTGAAAGGAAATGCAGCGGAAGACGCAGAGGTTGTCCTTGTTGGGAAAATCTAACACGCCGCTTCTCTTTCCAACTCGACCGGCCTGAGTGATCCTACCGCCTATGGGAAATTCCCCCGGTCCCATGTAAACGCAAATGTTCAAATTGGTAGGAAAAAGAACGTGCCACTTGGTGTCAGCGTCGCAAAGTTTCCGTACTTCCTCGCAAGCGACGGTGTTTTCCATGTTTGAGAGGAGCTCTTCCAAAGTTTCTGAATTAGTTATAGTAGGGAGCGGTTGTATGAGAGTTGCGTTGTTCTGGGAGGCGTGAAAGTAGCGCAGTTTGCTCTTGTCTTCTCTGTGTTGTAAGAGTAAGCCTTCCAAGAAACCCACTTTGTATCTGAATCTTTGCGTGAAGTGAATGCGACGCATAGTATCTACAGCGTCACTCAACTCGCCGGTTGGTAGCCTGAAGTTTGTTACACTCACGCGAGTCCCGTGCATCCTGACGCCCGTTTGTATTGCAGGCCAATTCGCCGTGAACGTTTCCTCATGGTTCGGTGCCCCTATTCAGCTGCCGCCAGCTGGCCGGCGGCCATTCACAAAGAGAAACAAAAGACATAATGCATGATGTTTTCAGCTGGATCCCTTTCCCCCCTTTTGAGAGATCGACTGTCATGAGCTAAGCTACTTACCACCCTGTTCAGCAATTCAACGCGCATTAGCTGTATGAAGGATTAAGCAGTTGCTGCCGCCGGCTGACCGGCGGCCATTCACAAAGAGAAACAAAAGACATAAGGCATGACGTTTTCAGCTGGATCCCTTCCCCCCCCTTTTGAGAGATCAACTGTCATGAGCTGAGCTACTTACCACCCTGTTCAGCAATTCAACGCGCATTAGCTGTATAAAGGATTAACGGTCATAAGCTTAGAGTGTGTATACAAAAAAACTACAGGAGGCGTGTGGCGTGAAGCAGGACCCCCTAAGACGAGCTTGTCTGTCTGTGAGTAGAGGCGTGTGCATGTGGTGAGCGACTTAAGTGTAAAACAAAAAAAAATCACCGCCTCCTGCCGTGGTGAGTAGACCGGGCCGGCTGGCGGCGGCCGGCTAGTTCAATAGGGGTGACAGCTGACTAAGGCTGTGCATGAAAAAATCCGATTTTCACCTGACCTCTGACTTTTGTTACAATGAATGTCAGAGGGAGAGAGAGTCGTCCTCAGGTAGGGGGTAGGAGGTAAGGCTATGGATGAGGAAAAAACACCATTTTCAGCTGGTCTCCACCCATAGCGATGACATACTCCTCGTCATCCAAGCTCTTAAGAAGCTCTTAAGGAGCGGAGCGGCTGAAAAGCGTCATGCGGACAGGTCGCTAGACAGCTGGGGTGCTGTTGGAAATAGGATTAAACTCCCTCTGTATAATAGCTCTGATTTCTGTTGGAAAAAAAAACATATCGCCTCTGACCACAGTAACGTCTACTACCACCACCACCGCCACCACCGCCGCCGCCACCCCCGCCGCCAAGACGAGACGAGATGGCTCAAGCTATTCCACTTTCAAGCTTGCCTTCACCCCCTTGTCAACCTGAAAAGTTAATGCGGCTTGACGACGTGAGACGCGCGGTGCAGACCGATGGGGAGAATAGAGAGGTAGGACAGCGGCGCTTAGCATATAGCGACGCCTTGCTTCGTCAACTAGGTAAAGAGTTGAGCGGATCTTGGAGAGAGTTGGGCAGTAGCTTAAAAGTTACCGCCGCCCGTATGGATGCTCTAGTAGAGCGCAGTGTCAAGACACCGGAGGAGCTGTGTACGGCGATGTTCCGAGTCTGGTGGGGTGAAACCCCGCATCGTCATAGATGGGGAGAGCTCGGCCGCGTCTTCACCCGCATTAGACGAGTGGAACTGTTGGCTCAGTGGATGACCCTTCTCCACAGGCAGGGGTTGGATTTCGAGAACCCTGACTCGCACGCGATGCATAAGCACTTGGGCGCCCTCGGCAGACGCCTAGGTAGCCGGTGGAAAGAGGTGGGGGGCCATTCAAAATTGTCGCCTGAGAGGTTAGATAAGATCGCTGAAGAATGCGAATACGGAGGAAGTCCCGCTGAGTGGGCCTTCCGAGTGTTGAAAATGTGGCAAGCTGAAGCTGACGGTGTCAGTCGAGTGTTGACTGAGGACATGGGAAAGTTTGACCTCAGCATCGCGATATTACTTGACTTTATCAAGCAAGAAACAACGAGAACAACGGACATGTGAATTGTTGTGTTTTATTTTCATACGTCTTCTTTATTAGTAAGTAAAAAAAATATTATAACAATTAAGTCGCCTGTCCTCTTAAAGTGTCACTTCCTCCGGTCGCGGCTGATCGCCTCATCAAGGCATGTGATAAACAAAAAAATTAAGAGACACACTTCTTCCTCTCGAGACCCCTTAAAGACGCTCATCTCTTCATTAAGTCGCGTGACGTCACTTCTTCTTCCAGTCACGTGATCAATCAGGTCACTTCCGGTCACTTGATCCTCAATGAGGTCACTCACTTCCGGTTGGCCATTAGGTCATGTGACGTCACTTCCGGTCACGTGACTCATCAGGTCACTTCTGGTCACGTGATCCTAAATTAGGTCATATGACGTCACTTCCGGTCCCCTAAGTAGGTCATATGACGTCACTTCCGGTCCATAAGTAGGTCATATGACGTCACTTCCGGTCACATGACCAAATGGCGGCCTCTGATTGGCTAACTAGGTCACGTGACGTCACCACTAATCCCCTAAGTAGGTCACTTCCGGTCACGTGACCAAATGGAGGCCTCTGATTGGCTGCATGTCGATTGAGTAATAAACAGTACTTAAGCATAGTCCCGTTCCGATACATTATATACTACTTAGCTAAATGGAGTTATACTGGCTAAAATGTCCGCAAAGGCCTCCATATTACTTGGAGGAGTAATAATATTACCCTTAAAGTTCGCAATTTGCTCTATTTTGCAAGATCAAATGTCTGTGTTAACTGCCGAGCATTCCCGAGGCTGACTCTCGTAAGATCCTGTGTATCCGCGAGATAGCCATTTTGTTTACTTTACATTGTTGTTGTGTCGAACGATAGTAAATGCTTGTTTATGGCATAATACGATTAAATATGGAATTTATTGCTATGCTGAATGGTAAGGATTGATTTTAGATAAAGTTTGGTTGTGTTTGGTTATTATAAAATGGCATGACGTTTTCAGCTGGATCCCTTCCCCCCACTTTTGAGAGATCGACTGTCATGAGTTAAGCTACTTACCACCCTGTTCAGCAATTCAACGCGCATTAGCTGTATAAAGGATTAACGGTCATGAGCTTAGAGTGTGTATACAAAAAAAACTACAGGAGGCGTGTGGCGCAATTATAAAATGGCAAAAAATTAAAATTGCGACTTTTTGCGGTTGTCATTCAATGTTGGACCATTGCTCAAGAATGCAAGGAGTCAAGTTTCGGCAACTAAACTTTGCCGAAAATCAATCAATCCTCTTTATTTGGACATTTGGGTGGAATTTTATTGCGAATTAGCAAAGAATAATATGTTTTCTTTAAGTTGTCAGCTTTTTAGGCAGGAGAAACAATTATAAGTGATGGAAAATGGACTTCAACCAAGAGGAGTCAGTAAGCCTGGATCCTTGTAAAATCTCCAGAACTATAATTATAGTAATCTGTTAAACCATATTCAAGACTGTACATAGTGTAATCGCGCAAAAGTTCTTTTTTGAAATGTAGGAGTGCTGTAAGGCATACATTCTCTCCGCAAGGTATCTAAATTACAATAGAAACTCTACTGAAGTATAACTCCAAGTACTTTATTCAGGTTACGCAAGATCTTTAAAAGAACAATTCATCTGTGAGCTTGATTATCTCTGTGTGTAAAAATGAGTTAGCAGGAAAGCCTATGAAAGAAGTCTCAGAGAAGAGCCACTCAACATCAACACTCAACAACTTTTTAACCAAGCACCCACGTCTCACAGAGTCATACTGACTCAAGACGCTGCTAAAACGAGTACCAGGAGGGAGTCAGACCCTCCAGAGTGCTCTGACCATCCAACCACCGGTCCAGCAGACACTCCTCATTACTCCCAGGCCACTCCTGAGGTAGATAGAAGACTGACAGCTCAGGAACTCAGGACTCCAACGCAGCCTCTAACATTGCCATATGTGGTGTCAATAATAACCATCCCTCTCCCTCCTCTGGCTTTGTACAGTCTGTGTAGCAACAGGAGCAGTAGGAACACTAGCAGGTAGAACTGAAGTAGTATTAGTCCTAGTCGCTGCTAGTCGATGTCGATGAAGTGTGTTGTTGAGTCAGAGGTGGGACGAAAAGCACTGGCAACATCACTAGCAGCACTAGCAGTATCAGCAACATCACTAGCACCACTACCAACAACACCAGCAGCGCCATGAGCAACCCTAGTAGCAACAGCAGCAACATCAGCAAGTGCAGCAGCACGTGTAACAGCAACAGCTTCAGCAGCAGAATGTGCAGCAGCACAACACTACCAGCAGCAGCAGCGACATAGTCTGAATCTTCCAGAGCAATATTAGCAGTAACAGCAACAGCTCCAGCAGAAGCGGCAAAAGTGACACCATCGGTGGTAGCTCCAGCATCAGCAGCAGTAACATCGGCAGATGCACTAGCAGCTAGAGCAAGCGCAGCCGTAGCTCGAGCAGCAGCCGCCGTAGCAGCAGCAACCTGGTCAACAGCAGCAGCGACCTGGTCAGCAGCACGTGCAGCACGTCCAGCAGTAACAGCAGCTGCAGAGCAATTAACAACAGCACTATAAGCGACACTCACACTATCCAACCACCCGTACGGATTGTTATAAAATTCAGCCTCGGCACTACTTGTTAACTGATCAGCAAGCATGTCCAGTGGTAACTCTGTAGTAGTTTTGGGATGCTCATATTTGTTAGTAGTTGGTGTTTCCGTGCTGAAGGTTGTAGAAGAAGTGTGTGGGATCGATGTTTCACTCTCTCTTATGTAGCATGTTCCGAGATAAGCCTCTTAACTGATCAAAAGGATTAAAAAAGAACTTAAGCCAATTATCCCACTGACTTTCGCTAGGTAGGATACCTGTCTACTTTGTGTTCGACTCCCAGAGGAAAAGATGAAAAAAACACTCTTTAAAGGACTCAAATCGACAGTCACAGAGTATATTCCTCAGTAGGGTAGCTATTAGTCTGATTTTCACCTGCTACCCAACCACTGCATGGGGGAAGTTAACTATTCGATTTGGTTTAGACTTAAGCTGCTTACCACATGCACGCGCCTTTAGTCACAGACAGAGTGGCAGACACCCCCCGGGGGGATGCGTGCTGCTACCTACACACACTTCACACCTCTCGTTAAACACCCCCAATAGTCTTTGTATACACACTTGAACCTCTTAATCTCTTAACAATCTATAATCTACTTATACATCTAACGCACATTAGGCCACTTATGTCAATTATCACAGTTGTTACACCTGTATTCCCAATGATTTTTTTCCCTATTGCATGTTGATTGATTAGGGTGGAAGGGTCCAGGGGAAAGTGGGATTGGGGTTTTGTTTCTCTTTTTATGTCAGCTGATCAGCATGCATCAGGTGAAAACAGGATTAGATCACTCTCTCTCTCTCAGCTATATCAGATTTTTCTTGGAAGAGTACTTCTCCTCCACTCTCTCCGTCGACACCACCCTGTCTCCTCACTTCCCCTGCTTCCCCCCCTCCCCCTGTCTTCTCCTCCCTCTTTCTCCTCCCTCCCGTGTCTTCTCTCCTCCTTCTGTCTCCTCTCCTCCCCTGTCTCCTCCCCCTCCTCCAGCCTCCTCCATCCCCCTGTCTCCTCCTTCCCCTTTCTCCTTCCTCCCCCTATTTCCTCCCCCTCCCCCTGTCACTCCCTCCCCCTGTTTCCTCTTCTCCCTCCTGTGTCCTCCCCCTCACCGTGTGTCCTCCCCCTCCTCCTGTCTCCTCCCCCTCCCCCTGCCTTCTCCCTCCCCTGTCTCCTCCCCCTCACCCTGTATTCTCACCCCTCTCCTGTATCCTCCCCCTCCCCCTGTGTCCTCCCCCTCACCCTGTATCTAACCTCCCACTGTCTCCTCCCTCCCCTGTCTCCTCTCCTCCCCCTGTCTCCTCCCCTCCACTGTCTCCTCTCCTCCCCCTATATCCTCCCTCCCCTGTCTCCTCTCCTCCCCCTGTCTCCTCCCTACCCTGTCTCCTCACTTCCCCTGCTTCCCACCCTCCCCCTGTCTTCTCCTCCCTCTGTCTCCTCCCTCCCGTGTCCTCCCCCTCCCCCTATCTCCCCCCTCCCCATGTCTTCTCCTTCCTCCCATCTCATCCCCCCATGTCTCCTCTCCCCCCCTGTCTACTTTCCTCCTCTGTCTCCTCCCCCTCCCCCTGTTGCCTCCCTCCCCCGGTTGCCTTCCCTCTCCTGTCTCCTCTGCCTCCCCCTGTCTCCTCCCTCCCCCTGTCACCTCCCTCCCCCTGTATCCTCAACCCCCTTCAGTGTCCTCCCCCTCCCCCTGTATCCTCCCTCCCCTGTTTCCTCTCCTCCCCCTGTCTCCTCCCTACCCTGTCTCCTCACATCCCCTGCTTCCCACCCTCCCCCTGTCTTCTCCTACCTCTGTCTCCTCCCTCCCGTGTCCTCCCCCTCCCCCTATCTCCCCCCTCCCCATGTCTCCTCCTTCCTCCCGTCTCATCCCCCCATGTCTCCTCTCCCCCCCTGTCTACTTTCCTCCTCTGTCTCCTCCCCCTCCCCCTGTCGCCTCCCTCCCCCTGTTGCCTTCCCTCTCCTGTCTCCTCTGCCTCCCCCTGTCTCCTCCCTCCCCCTGTCACCTCCCTCCCCCTGTATCCTCAACCCCCTTCAGTGTCCTCCCCCTCCCCCTGTCTCCTCCCCCCCCAGTCTCCTCCCTCCCCCTGTCTCCACCCTGCCCCTCTTTGCTGTACCCCCACCAGTGTCCTCCCCCTCCCCCTGTGTTCTCCCCCTCACCCTGTCTATAACCTCCCCCTGTCTACTCCCTTCCATGTCTCCTCTCCTCCCCCTGCCTCCTCTCTCCCCTGTCTCCGCTCCTCCCCCTGTCTCCTCCCCTCCCCTGTCTCCTCTCCTCCCCCTGTATCCTCCCTCCCCTGTCTCCTCTCCTCCCCCCGTCTCCTCCCTACCCTGTCTCCTCACTTCCCCTGCTACCCCCCCTCCCCCTGTGTACTCCCTCCCCCTGTCTCCGCCCCTCCCCTGTCTCCTCCCCCTCCCCTGTCTCCTCTCCTCCTCCTGCCTACTCCCTCCCATGTCTCCTCTCCCCCCCTGTCTCCTCCCCTCCACTGTCTCCTCTCCCCCTGTATCCCCCTGTATCCTCCCTTCCTTGTCTCCTCTCCTCCCCCTGTCTCCTCACTTCCCCTGCTTCACACCCTCCCCCTGTCTTCTCCTCCCTCTGTCTCCTCCCTCCCGTGTCCTCCCCCTCCCCCTATCTCCCCCCCTCCCCATGTCTCCTCCCCCACTGTCTCCTCCTACTTCCCGTCTCATCCCCCCATGTCTCCTCTCCCCCCGCTGTCTCCTTTCCTCCCTTGTCTCCTCCCCCTCCCCCTGTCGCCTCCCTCCCCCTGTCTCCTCCCTCCCCCTGTGTCCTCAACCCCCTTCAGTGTCCCCCGCCCCTCCCCCTGTCTCCTCCCACTCCCCCAGTCTCCTCCCTCCCCCTGTCTCCACCCTGCCCCTCTTTGCTGTACCCCCACCAGTGTCCTCCCCCTCCCCCTCTGTCCTCCCCATCACCCTGTCTCTAACCTCCCCCTGTCTACTACCTCCCCTGTCTCCTCACTCTCCCCTGTCTCCTCCCTCCCACTGTCTCCTCTCCTTCCCCTGCCTCCTCCCTCCCACTGTCTCCTCACCCCCCTGCCTACTCCCTCCCATGTCTCCTCTCCTCCCCCTGCCTCCTCCCCCTCCCCTATCTCCTCCCCCTCCCCTGTCTACTCCCTCCCCTGTCTTCTCCCCCCATGTCAACTCCCTCCCATGTCTCCTCTCCTCCCCCTGCCTCCTCCCCCTCCCCTGTCTCCTCTCCCTCCCCTGTCTCCTCCCCCTTGCCCTGTCTCCCCTCCTGCCTCCTGTGTCCTCCTACTCCTCTTGTGTCCTCCCCCTCCCCCTGTTGCCTCCCTCTCCCTGCCTCCTCCTCTCCCCTGTCTTCTCTGCTCCCCCTGTATCCTCCCTCCCCTGTCTCCTCTCCTAAGGATTGGTGCCCTGTTAGGCCCTCTGGGGTGCACTGTTCCGCCCCTCGGAGGTAAAACTAAACCGACGCAGCTACACGCCCCTGGACCAGCCGAAGCAGACTGACGGTGCTGTTGTGACTTACCGAGTCGCTACTGCTACCAAACCGGAAGCAGCCTGATGTCTTCAACCATGGTTTAAACCTAAGCCACAACCGTCAGTTCTCAACAATTCTACTACTGGCCAGGGCGTCTGATCCTGAGGTCACTCTATACTAGTTTGACCTATGAACTATACCATGGATCTCCCTCCTGTGATAACTATATACATGGAGGCACGGACCTACCTTTTTATATTCATATTTCACAAGAGATGGAAGCACTATACGGGTGCTGGACTCTATCCATCTCTACCCCCATGAACTGCTAGGTACTGGAGTACCCCCCCTAACAAGGATGATGATTTATCCCACCTTATTTAGGATATGCATTTATGGATTTTATATATAAACTCTTCTTCGCCAAAGGAAGTGTGAACTGCTATAGTTCCATTATTTATATATATAAGGACGCTAACTCCACACGGATTCGCACTATTGCTGAACGTAGTAGGTGATGTGTTGAGTTTCCAAGGTGGTTATTGGTGCCTTGTGATATTAACTGATACTAGTCAGGGACTATCAGTTGGACAGTTTTTATATCATGTGCCTACGGGACTATGGTTTGATATCAGAGACTATACTTTTGATATAAACTGTTATGTGCATGTTGACTTGTGTGTTCATGTATGTATGCCTGTTTTAACTATGAGTAGAAATGTTACTTGTTGATGAATAGATATACATGGTATATAATGTATCCAAGAGGTATGATTATTATAAAACCAACCCTGACTACATTCTTGAGGGGGGTAGTGTAACGGGTTGACTATGAGTCTAACTGTTATCGTGGTATATCTATCATATGTTGTTATGATGTAAAATGACACGGTTCTATTGTATACTTAACTGGTTTATTCATCTAACGAGTATCGTCGGTTCGTTTCATATACCGGTCACGAGGCCTACGCAGCGGTGTATATAAGGTGACTACTTCCCCATTGGAAGGCAGTCAGGTTTGGTACTGTAGAGGCAAGAACACCCTGTACTCCGAGCTTAACACTACACTGTAGGGTTACTTCCCTGTATTATGATCTGATCTGATCCCTGTATATCTGATGGTTATACTGGTGCTATAATACTCAAGAGTTTCCTTTGTAATAAAGTCGCCGTATATTAAAGGCTAATTTACCTTGTCTGGTTTTTCATCTCATGGGTTACACTTTTAGTAAGAGACCAACTGCAAAGGCAAGAAATATAAAATCAAAGTTGCAAAATGATGACGGTGTCACCATACCAGATAATGAACTGCCAGACAAGATAAATTCCTATTTTGTCAATGTGGGAGCCAACCTAGCTCATAAAATCACGGTTGACCCAAACTACATACACCCCCATTCCCCCATTTACCAGGGGGACCAAATGAGATTCTCTAACATCAGACAAGACAAACTAGACAAGGAAATTCACAAAAATAAACATATACAAATCATCAGGGCTTGCACTCTCCTCCTGGCTACTAAAAGATGGGTTGCTGGCCTTAAACGTACATCTCTGCCACCTTTTGAACCTCTCATTGGCTACTGGGGTCATCCCTGTTGCTTGGAAAAAAGCTCTAGTAGTACCTATCTTTAAAACAGTAAAACCTAAAACAATTCGCGACTTGAGACCTATCTCACTCCTGCCCATACCAGGCAAAATAATGGAGCGGCTAGTACACTACCAAATTGTAAGCCACATTGAGGAAAACAACCTTTTAGCAGATTCACAGAATGGGTTCAGAAAGGGGAGATGTACTCATGACACTGTGTTCAAAATTATTCATGACATAAACTTAGCCTTAAACTCAGAAAACATGCTTGGTGTTATATTTATAGATTTCAAAAAAGCATTTGATACCATCAACCATCCTAAATTAGTACGCAAGTTAGTAAACTTTGGCCTCCATGACTCTGTTATACAATGGTTTGAGAAATACTTAGGGAACTGGCAGCAAAGAGCTTTTGTTAATGATAAAGTCTCTGAATGGCAAGAGACAAAGTTTGGTGTACCACAGGGATCTATATTGGGCCCTCTGCTCTTCATATTGTTTGTAAATGACATACACTATGTTCAAACCCAGTCCAAAGTCACACTATGCTGACGATACAGTCATAACATTTAGTCACCAAGACCCGGGCATTGTTGGCCAAGCACTTCAATCTGATATGTCGCTGATGAAAGCATGGTGTGATTTCTACTGTCTTACCATAAATGTAGACAAAACCAAACCACTGTTCTTCTCTTAAATGACTAGCTGTCACTTTCCTGAAATAATGTTAGAACATGCTGCCCTTGAGAATGTTCAATCATACAAATATCTTGGCATAATTCTGGACAAGACACTCACTTTCCAAGAGCAACTGGTGGACACAAATAAAGCAATGAACTCTAAAATCTGGCTCCTGAGACAATTAAGACCAATGCTCACCCAGAATCTCTCTATGACAATATTGAAGTCATTAATTCTACCACAAATTGATTCTAGTCTAATTTTCCTCTCAGGGCTAACCCAACTTGATTTCAACTCACTACAAGTACTTCAGGATATTGAAATTCAAATTCGTCTGAAAATTTATGTACCTAGAGAGGTCCATTTTGATGTGATTCACTCAAGAGTTAATATCACCAAGGTTGATGTTAGGCTAAAATACTTACAAAGCAATTTATGTTATAGATTAGTCAAACGAGATGGAATTGACCTAATCCTAAATAGGAACACCAGAGCCGATGGCCCACTGATAAAACAGCTGAATCCTAGACTGACAAGACATTCCAAAAATCCTTCCTACAAATCTATTGACACATGGAACACACTCCCCCCTCACCTGAGAAACACCGAAGAAAAAAATGTTTTAAAGCCAGATTAAAAGGTTATCTGAATGGTCAATTTCCTCTAATCTTATAGGACTGAAGTGCTCCTTTGGTGCATACTAAGGAGCAGCTCAGTCTACCATACTTTACACCTTATCATCTTTTGATGTTTCATACACCTGATATTTTCTATTATAGTTATAAGCCACCACAAATTTGTTTGCTATAGATGTACACATAGGATAGACTGTAGACAAACTTTGGTTATAGCAAGCTGCTTAAACGTAGGATAGATAAGAGATAAGGAGATAAACAAAGGTCATAAAAAGCCATGTATCTGTACTGTAGAGTAGATAATTTTATATTTCAAATATTGATACCTATATTCTTACATATGTCTTCTTAATTTGTATTGAACCTTTTTTTTTTACAAACATTTATCTTTATTTCTGAGTAGTTATAAAATATCACATACATCGAGGTATATATCATAATTGTGCTGTGGGCGCACTCCCATGTGAAATATAATATCCTAGAGTTAGAAAAGTAATATTACATTGACAAGTCAGACCAGAAAGGTTCCCCTCCTCCCACGCAAAATAGGTGAGTGGAGGATCTTCTCGGGGAACCCTTTCCTTCTCAGGATAACTAGAATCACTTAAGATATATATCCTGGTCCTGTATAGACCAAGATGCTTCAACCTTGGTTATAGTAACAATATATAAAATTAAACTCCTTAAACATGTATATTATTGTAGTTGGTCTCTTACTACGGTTGTAACACTTGAGAACAAAAACCAGACAAGGTAAATTAGACTTTAATATACGGCGACTTTATTATAAAGGAAACTCTTGTGTATTATAGTACAAGTATAACCAGCGGATATACCAGATCAGAACAGATATATAATACAGTGGGGCAACCCTATAGCATAGAGTTAAGCCCATGAGCACAGGGTGGTCATGTCACGACAGTCCCAAACCTGACTGACTTCCAATGGAGAAGCAGCCACCCTATATACACCGCTGCGTAGGCCACGTGACCGTACTAGCAGCGCCACCTGTTAGGTTTAGTTATGTCAAACAATTATGTAACAACTACCGACGGTAACCGAAGGTGGTACCGGTATACTACCGTATATAACTGAACTAGAGGAGTCGGTATATGTAACGAACCGACGATACTAGTTAGATGAATAAAACAGTTAAATACACAATAGAACCGTGTTGTTTTAAATCACACAACATACAAAAGATATACAACGATAACAGTTAGACTCATAGTCAACCCGTTACACTATATAACAAGGACAATTTAATGGAGAATTATGGGTACCTCTCCTTCCAACCATAATTTTCTGTCTCTTTTAAAACTAGCATGGGTGGGTAAGAGGCGTGTAGGTGGGGGTAATGCATTCCAGATCATAGTCCCATAGTGTTCAACCGATCTGTAATAAACATCAGTATACGTTGTATGTCTAAATAAGATCGGACCAACTTGATGATAAAGATGAGTTATTAAAGATAGCCAGGTTGTCAGGCAACGATGATGAATGGAATATTGTGGATTTCTTCATGAAAAAAGCAAAAAGGGATTGTAAGCAAGTCAAATCTGAATTTTTCAAAGACAAGTTAATCAAATTTAAAGATGACCTGAAAGAGTATTGGAAAACAATAAATAAAGTGATTAATCCAGTAAAAAACTACAACAATATATCCTTTGTTGATCAAGATATTAAAACTGAAATTCCCTCAGAAAAAACAGCGGATTTTATAAATACTTTTTTTACAAACATAGGGCCTAAGTTAGCAGAAACAAGAATTGCGGTTGTTGCCGCGTAAAAAAATGCCTCAGGCATTTTTATACGCAGCAACAACCGCAATTCTTGCATTCAAAGAAACATAATGTCTACATGGTTGGTATGTTTGAAGGGAACCCATTCAAGACACCAAAAGAGCAGGGCCGGGAAGGGGTTATCAGGGGGAAGGATGATATTACTTCAAATATGGCATTTCCTATGAATTCCTTGGGTCCATGTTAGGGGTAAGGAAATGTGTGTTGCTAGGCAGATAAACAATAACAATAGATGTTGCTAGGCAACCAGCTGTATTAGCAACAAACTAATAGGACCATTGAATTCCTTGGGTCCATATTAGGGGGGTAGGTATGATTATAATCAACCTTAGGACCATGGAAATGTGTGTTGCTAGGCAGATAAACAATTAGCATAGCCGTTGCTAGGCAACCAGCTGTATTAGCAACAAACCAATAGAACCATTGAATTCCATGCATCCATATTAGGGGGGGTAGGTATGATTATATTCAACCTGAGGACCATGGAAATGTGTGTTGCTAGGCAGATAAACAATTAGAATGGCTGTTGCTAGGCAACCGGCTGTATTAGCAACAAACCAATAGAACCATTGAATTCCTTGCATCCATATTAGGGGGGTAGGTATGATTATAATTAACCTGAGGACCATGGAAATGTGTGTTGCTAGGCAGATAAACAATTAGAATAGCCGTTGCTAGGCAACCAGCTGTATTAGCAACAAACCGACAGAACCATTGAATTCCTTGGGTCCATATTAGGGGGGGGGGGGTAGATATGATTATAATTAACCTGAGGACCATGGAAATGTGTGTTGCTAGGCAGATAAACAATTAGAATAGCCGTTGCTAGGCAACCAGCTGTATTAGCAACAAACCAACAGAACCATTGAATTCCTTGGGTCCATATTAGGGGGGGTAGGTATGATTATAATCAACCTCAGGAACTATCAAAGGTTGATTTATATTATTGTTATCACATAGCATAAATTTGTGTTGTGACACCTTAATCCAAGATGGCGGCACAATCCAAGATGGCGGCGCCCGTTCTGACTTCTGGCAAAGTGCAAACATCATATACCTTGTACTGGTGGTGCCTGGCGGCACCACCAGGTGGCTACGCCACCACTTCGGCATAAAAAATTGATCAGAAATGGGTTTATGAAGGGAGAACTTTTGACAGTCTTTTTAATATCAGGGAGGTTTCAGAGGAAGATACAATTAAAGTAATCAATAAGATTAATATTAGCAAACCCTCAGCTATTAAAGATGTATCAGCTTGGGTCCCAAAGGACGCGTTTGAGTGTCTCCCTTATCATTTGACATATATATTTAATTTGTCAATAAACACAGCAACCTTTCCAGATGCTTGGAAAGAGACCACTATCATCCCACTTCCCAAAGAAGGTGATATGACAGATGTTGGCAACTATAGACCTGTCTCTCTACTACCGCTACCCAGCAAACTTTTTGAGAAATTAATTCATGGACAGGTCATTAAATATTTAGATGGGAAGGGAATCTTGGACAATCAACAAGGGGGTTTCAGAAAAAATTGTTTCTCCTAAACAAACTAGACAAATTGGGTTTTCATAAGAAAAGTATACTATGGTTCAGAGATTATCTCCATAATAGGCACCAAAGAACACAGGCCAACAACCACCTCTCAATACCTGAGCTAATCAGATGCGGTGTACCCCAGGGAAGCACCTTAGGATCCCTAATGTTTTTGCTATATATTAACGATGTCTCAAGTGTGTTAAATACAGTCAGTTATAAACTCTATGCTGACGATACTGTACTCTACTATAGTGCCAGAACCATTAATGAGTGCAA
Organism: Harmothoe impar; assembly: GCA_947462335.1. Lineage (NCBI taxonomy): Eukaryota > Metazoa > Annelida > Polychaeta > Phyllodocida > Polynoidae > Harmothoe > Harmothoe impar. The sequence continues at coordinate 83,103,935 of OX381710.1, read as the reverse complement.
TATCCACCTGTCGAGGGACATGTCAAATTTTGCTAAATGGTGCAGGGGAAATAAACTTACTTTAAATCTCAAGAAGACCAGGGAGATGGTTTTTGCATCCAGACCGAAAATTAAAAATCTAGTAAATACTCCAGCTAAATCGGAAGGTATTCCCTTAGCCACCACCCCGACATATAAGTATTTAGGCTTTATTCTGGACTCTATTTTAAATTTTAGTAAACACATGTCCCAACTTAGAAGAAATGTCACACACAAATCACATCTACTATGTACAATTTGAATCAATCTAGATGAAAAAGCAAGTATAAATACCTATAAAACAACGTCAATTCCGTATTTTGATTATGGAGACTGTATATATGATGGGGCCAATGCCAATCAATTAGCTCATCTCCAGTCTATTCAAAATAGAAGTTTAAGGGTTACATTGAAAAGAGATAGGTTTTCACATGTAGATGAGCTGCATGCAGATACAGGGGTAATGTATCTAGATTAGAGGAGAAAGGTAAATTTATCCAAGATGGCTTTCAAGCGAGCTCAGATGGAGAAATACAGAGATAGTAGAGCCATCCCCACCAGGGCACATGATGCAGTCTTGCTTAAAGTTATAAGACCCAAATGTGCAAGGTTTACCAAAAGTGTCATTTATAAATCAGCTATTCTTTGGAATGGGTTGAACTCAGATACAAGGAAAGCTAGTTCACTTCCAACATTTTTAGAGAAATTTAAAGCAGATCTATAATAATATCCATAGGGTATGGTTACATGGCAACCATTAGAGTCAACTACCCCCCCCTCCCCCACTCCTACGGAGATGTATCCGAATATATTTTTATACTAATTTTTTATTCAAAATTTCTCATCATAAACACCTTTTCCTCTTAAAAAACATGGTCAATCCTTACAAAACATTTTTTTCCACATAAATTAAATCACACTAACCTAATCTATTTGAGAGAACAGCCCCGCCAATGCTACCTACTTCAACCCTGCCCATTAGGGACAAGGTTTACAATGAGGCTCTTTCTACATATGTTTATCACCTAGGACATTCTTTTTCTCTAGCGCAGTTTATTTTCCATTCATCCTACTAACATCAGGCTAAATAAGAGACAAAAGGTCTCACAAACACTTCTTGATTTGTATGTTAATATTATAGCACTAAGATGGATTATATGTCATGAAATCGACTACAACATCATAGTCGGACTGTTATTGTCAACACAGAACACATATGTATATATATGTAAGTTACTTTATACCAGAATAAAGATTATTTTGAATTCAAAAAAAAAAGATGTGCCCTGGTGGGGATATTTCTGTCTACAGCAGTGCACTCCGGACTTTGGGCTCTCTTGTACATACAATTTTCAAGGTGTGCCTGTCTTCTCTGGCTTAACATAGGAAACTTAGAACTAGCATGTACCACATCAGTATCAGTCAGGTGGTCAACCTTCAGACATATTTTGAGGCATCTATTCTGTGCATACTGGAGATCATCAAGAACACATTTGGCTGCAGAGCAAAATAATTGATCACCATAATCGAAATATGGCAAAATTTTTGACTTGTAAATTTTAAAAGCTATACCTTTAGTCCTTGACGATCTCAAGTTTGCCAGCACAAATGTCTTGTGATTGATAGATTTGAGTTGTTGCTTAACATGTAAATCGTATTTTGGATGGGAATCCAGGAGTACACCCAGATACTTATATGACCAAACAACCATTAGCTTCGTGTCATTTAACGATAAATTTATGTCCATGGCATTTAGTTTCCTTTTAGAGGCTGTAAAGGCCATCACCTTTGTTTTACCTGTATTTACAGTTAATTTGTTTTGAAGACACCATAAACCGAATATATTGAGACTTGACTGTAAGTTCTTGTGAATATCATCCAAATTTGTGCCAGAGTCAAAAATAACAGTGTCATCTGCATATAACTTAGTATCTGAATTCTTAACACATTTGGGCAGGTCGCTCACATACAACAAAAATAACAGTGGTCCCAATATTGAGCCTTGGGAGACACCGCAGCAGGGGCGTGGCAACCGGGGGGGACGGGGGGGACATGTCCCCCCCACTTTTGACCGACCCCAAAAAAGGTCAAACCAAAAAGGTCAAGTAAAAAGGGGTCAAAAAGGGTCAAAATACCCCTCAGTCCCCCCTACTTTGAGACTGCTTGCCACGCCCCTGCGCAGACCACCCCCAACGAATCCGACAAAGTGTGATTAACCTTAGTTTTTTTAACCCTTTGACCTAAATAGCTATTTAACCATTTTAAATTGTTATTTCTTTTACCATAATTTTCGAGTTTATCGGATAGTATGGAGTGGTCCACGGTGTCAAAGGCCTTACTTAGATCAATAAACACAGCCACAGTCGGTTTTGCTACATTCAGATTACGGGCTATACAGTCTGTAAAGTCAGCTAGGGTAGCAATTGTTGATTTCCCTGCACGGAACCCACCTTGATGAGGAGACAATATATCAAATCTTGACAAAAAATTCATGATATGTTGATGAACAAATTTTTCTATGAGTTTACATGGGGTTGGTGTTAGTGCTATAGGTCTATAATTTCCCACATGTTTTGGGTTTCCAGATTTATAAATAGGCACTATGGTAGCAATCTTACATTTAGTGGGCACTATACAGGTTTCAAAAGAACATTTGAACATTTGGGTCACCTTCTCCGTTACATGTAGAAAAGCATCTTTAATGACCATATTTGATATGTTATCAATAGCTGATGATTTCCTTTAATTAATTTGTTTGATTACAGCTTTGACCTCATTACTAGTACAATCGAAATTAAGCAGGGATTCCTGCACTCTCTCATCATACGGTTTCCATACATCGTGCATATTATGTGACAGACTAGGCCCTATATTGGCAAAAAAGGTGTTGATGTGGGAGGCAACATTTGACTCGTCGACCGGCGTATTACTTACATTATCAATTAATTCAACAGTGGTGTGTTTGGGTGAATCAGGAATTAACTTCTGATGTTGCGCCAAAATTCAGTGGAGTTACCTTCATTGGCTTTTAGTTCATCTCTAATAGCTCTTCTTTTAACAGCCCTGGCGTATTTATTCCCCTCTCGTTTGGCTTTCTCTGCCCTGTTTCTATCCACATCAAGACCAGTAGCTTTGGCTTTGGCTAATAGGTTATTTTTATCACGAAGTACATTGATCATGTGATCAGTCACCCATTCTTCTCTTTCTTCAGGAATATTAAAAGTTTTAATTGGACACAAAAAAATTAGAATTTTACGTCTGTTCTCATTTTCAATAAATGACATCTGCTTCTGCACAGCATCTACCTTACTGACCTGCTCTTTTACTTTTTTGTCAAGCTAGTCAAAAAGATCGTCGGTTTGCCCCAAACTATCTTTCAGTTCAGTGACACTCGTCTCACCTTGTGACAGTCGTCCATGCACAATGTCGAATATTGCGGCAATTATGACAGCACGTGCGTCCCCTTCAGCGCAGCGCCTCTCAATGGTGTCAAAGAGGGAGAGGATCCTGGTGGATGTTGTTCCTGTTCTCTCAATCTGGTATCAATCTCATCAATCCTCTCAATGGCTGACGCATGTGGTTCGTAGGAACGGTTTGGTTTCCCTGACAACAGGCGTAGGGAGGTCAAATTTCAGCGCTGTCCCCGCCGTCAGTGTGTCAGTGGCGGTAGCGCCCTGTCGCTGGTTATTGACTCCCGGCGCGTCTTGGTCATTCATCGTGACAGTCCATGTCCGCTCAGATTGTCGTTGATAATTCCTAACCCTTTGGGGTTTGGGAGATTGGGTGTGTATATCCAGCGTCCTTGTTGTTTAATGCGCGTGTCCAACGAAATTTAATCCAGTTGGTAGCGTTTTAGCCTGATAACGTCCGAATTTGAGCGGAGCAGCCGTTCTCATCTCATTTCATTTTAAGCCCTAGAGTTATCTTATCTGTGTAGTATTAGTTTTTATTCAAAAAAGCCCTGTATAGGTACAATCCTCGAAGGTCAATTGTAGCAGGTTTTACACATTTGATGTTGCAATGTTAACCACTTGGCATTATGTACCTATCCAGCCCAACTGGTGAACGATTGAAACCAGCGTTTCTTTACCGAAAATGCTGTCTGTACCAGTTTAACAAATCAAATCAAATCAAATCAAATTAAATGTTGCTATAGCCTACAAGATAGACAATAGACTACCGGTAGTATGTTCCTATAGCCTAGAACAAAGCTGTAGCCCATGCCGTAGTTCTAGTCGGCAGCCAGCAATGAATGGGATGGTCAATGTTGTAACATCCTTAGTAATCATGTTGCATGAAGGTCGTCATGATGCTTGAATGCAGCCCTGCCAAGTAACACTCCATTGCTGCATTCCAGCACCATCCTTGGTAATGATAATGCATGTAGGGTGGGCATGATGCATGAATGCAGCCCTGCTTCATTCATGCATCATGCCCCTCAAAAAAAAGAAAAACAATTTTTCCTGAAAATGGACGAATTGGCGAGAAAAAAGTTCAAAAATTTGCAAAAAAGTAGATTTCCAAAAATGGCCCAAATTGGTGAGAAAGTTGAAAAAAGTAGTTTTTCCCGAAAGTGGCAAAATTGGTGAGTTGTCAAGTAAAATTAATAATAATTTTAGTTTTGGTTTTTATTATAATCATAGACATGAGAAATAAAGACTCAATGTGGGTCAAATCAAATTAAATGCAAATATTTAGTGATGTTGTATGTGGAGGTCACCATGGTAGAGGGTCAGACATTGCGCTGGTTGAGGGTGAGAGAATTTCACCAAGGAAGTGATACCCAATTTAGTGATGTTGTAACCAACTCTTTAGTATAATGAGAACAATGTGTAAAAGAATTATTTCTATAGTTATTAATTTTTAGTTAGCTTACCTCTGTTCAGCTGAGCGACCTCTTCACGTCGCTCTCTGAACTCATCTGGCGTGAACATTGTTCTGCATGGTGTATTGTTGTCCCCATGTTGACACTTACAACTGTTGACCAGAAATAAGGATAGTTAGTGCAAATGTATACATTATGAACAGATTATAAAACAAAAACATTAGTTGACATTTTACAAAGCCTGGTCACAATGAATGCACATAATCATAATTATTGGTACATATGTATCTAAACACATCCAATACTCCAAGTATATTTTTCGGATCTTTGTAGGTGAGAATTGTAAATTAAAAACAGATGGAATATTCCAGACCAATGCAAAAGTGCACTAATTAGTAATAGATATATTGGTATTGATTTAATTCATTCACAGACTTAAAACTAATGAGGGGTAAATAAAGGGTGCATCTAACAGAACACAATGTGTTTTTTGCCACTCACTTAAAATTGGCACACCTTGTGCTCTCTTCATCCTGAAGTTGTTGTACCGGATCTGGAACAACCAGAGGGAGATCTTCCTCATCTGATGATTCTGCTACATCCTCTCCGTCATTCTCCTTAGTATCAGACTCACTATCCTGATCAGAATTCTCAGAATCATCAAAATTCTCGGAGAATAGGAAATAATCGTTCACAAGCTGACGCCATACTCTGTGCTCTGCAACAGCGGTTATTAAATTGGCCTTAGTTATGGTGTTAAGGGCATTGGCCACTGTGTCCAACTCAGCCATTTCATGTCCTAAATGTTTGTGTATTCAAAATACACTGTTTGGTTTAATAATTGATAATAATTCTTTGTTTAAACAAGAAAATACACCCATTACCAAAATTGTCTCTTGCCGCCGACTCATAGTAAAGAACTCAAACCGGAAGAGGACACTGGCCCCTTGGCCAATAAGCGGGTCGGATTTGTGTCACTTGATGTGTTGTTAAAGGAATGTTTTATGCGATCCAAAGGCATTTGAAAAACACCCTGTGATTGGCTGACTGACAACATACAATTGTAGGAGAGCCTGCCATTGGGTAGACGAGTTCGCGCCACACAAAAGCATGCCAAACATGGGCACGGGGCCCGGGAAGGGGGGTTCTGACAGAGCAACAAAATAGTCTGAAAATGCATTGTGTATACCGTCTCGACGGCCTTTGATCTTGACAAAACATCCATGTAGGGGTTCTTAAAATGTAAAATTAACACTGTTAGGAATTTCATATGGATTTAAAACTTAGGGAATGGCATGATAACAGTATAAATCAAACAAATCCATTGAAAACCCAATTTCAGTGAAATACATGTTTTACCCTTCATACCCCATTTTCAAGGCTCGCACTAGTGCAACATAAGGTCTATTATGCTGGATTGAGTCACATATGTCTTCTATCCTTCAATTTGTTTAATTTGGCTTTCCTATGCAGCGCTGCAGTATTTAATATTCCCGTTCTTCTATAGGCAATCCTGAGGCTTCTATTAACCAATTTTTGAATATCTTCAAGACTAGTCTTGGAGGCAACATCATAAAACACATCACAGTAATTAATGAAGGGAACAACCATGGTCTTAACCACCTTTACCGCTGCATTTTCTGGCATATCATACTTAATATAATTGAACCTGAATACTTCATGTCTGACACTATGTACAATGGTTGGAATGTGGTGATTATAATTGAGCATGGGGTCTAGAGTGACTCCTATATATCTATATGATGGAACATAGGCTATGGTATTTGTGCCAATACTCAGCTGGGGTTTTACCAGGCGTCTCCTGAGGGCCTTGTTACCAAATGTCATATATGTAGTTTTCTAACTGTTTCAAGAAAGTTTATTAGTGTAGGGGCTAGGGTTAGGGTTAATCATATGGCGGGTTCTGTTGGATGCTGTGTTACGAACTCCGTCAGAACCCTTCAGTCAGACGACAGGTGGCAGCACCTGTTCCGGGCTTGGGGTATGGACAGAGGTCGCTATAGGCTTCCGGTCTGCGTGTGTGCACGCGCAGGCTAGTCGCCTATATAAAGCCAGTCTCTGATAGGACTCGTCGGTCACTCTGGATCCATATTGGACAGAGGCCCTTGAGTTCACATCGGCCACGAGCCTTCTGACCCGCTCTCAACTCTATGGGGAGTTCGCACTGGTATAGCTTTGCCTGTCTAGGTTCTTAAATTAACCTTTACACTTGATCCGAACTGTGCCGACCTTGTTCTCTACTTAATAACATCACCAATATTAAAAGGAACAAAGTTTTGTTTATTACATTAGCATTGCACCACGTAGAGATGTTAGTTAAATCTTGTTTTATTGTGTTTCATTTTTAGAATTTTTGTGATTTAAAGTGTCAAAAGCTTTAGAAAAATCGAGGAATATAGCTGTGGTGCAGTGTTGTCCATTTAGTGATTCAAATATATTATTAGTTGATTTCTCAATAGAATGGAAAGTGGACCGGTTTGGTCTGAATCCATCTTGATTAGTATATAAGATATAATCAGTAATGGAGTAGTCGAGCATTTGCTTGTGGAGAACTTTTTACAAAATATTTTAGCAGGTAGTGTTAATTTTCTTAATTAATTTGTGGACAATATTAATATTGCATTCTTGAAGGGAAAAAAATAGATAGAGGAGGGCAGTTTTTTTGGACTGGTACATTATTAATTCTATCATGAAGGCTACAGACAGGGTTGTTTCTTTTCAGGGTGTATCAGTCTTTTAATAGATTTCCAATATTCTTTGGGCTTATTATGGCATTTAACAAATTGCTGTTTATTATATCTATTACGAGCCAGGCGTTTTTCTTCATTAGCTAAGTTTCTTAAAAATATTGCAATATTATGATCATCGTCATCATGGGTGCGCCTATATTTTTTCATTGCATTATTTCTATCTTTAAAAAGGGTTGGAAGGTCATTAGTGATCCATTCTTTCTTTTTCTGATTACAGTGAAATGTTTTAGGTGGGCATGTGAAATCTAGTAGAAAGTGAATTTTATCCAGGAAAATAGTCCAGGCAATATTGGGGTCAGATGCGTCCCATAAGGTGGTCCAATTAATATTCTTGAGGCCTCTTGTATAGTTTTCTGCAATATATTCTTTATAAGAATGGCCTGTAAAAGTAATTGGTACTTTTGACTACGGGGTGAATTTCCTTGTGACATCAATGGGGTAGTGGTCAATTACTGTAATATGTAAGACTCCAGAAGCATACCCTGGTAACAAGTCACCAGATATTCCCGGGAATTTCTAGGTATTCTGTGAGCAAAATTTCCCGTGATTTCACATGTATATTCCTGTGAAACCACAGGATTTACTCCAGTCAATCAATAGGACGTGGGTTCAAACCCCCAGGAAGCACAACAAACATACATGATGACTAATTATCTTCATCTGTGCCCCTCCCTTCATATTTCAACAATAGAAACTCTATAGACGCATATTCCATTGTAAAATGTGATTAAATTTTGACTGCTGTACATCTCTTGATATGAAACAACTCTATAAATTATGCTTATATAAAAGAAAAAATCAATAGGGCCTTGATCTCTCAACCTTCTGATATGTAGTGCAATGCTCTACCGACTCTGCTACAAGGCCATGTAGTTGGGACCTCCAATAACAGGGACCTTTAGCAAACCCGACATAGCTCATTTAACCCAGACGTATACTATGCCTTCAGCACTGTTAGGTCTGCGTTTTATGAGATTCTATGTGGTTGCTAAAGGTCCCTACTAGGGACCTTTAGCAAACCCTACATGGCTGATTATGTAAATGTAGACACCTAAGCATATTTTTGGGACCAGTTCACATACCTCTTGCAACATGTGCCCCACCAGGTGAGCAGCTACAGCTACAGCACTATGGATCTGAAGGTGGCTGGTTTCCTTCCCAGTCAGGACATGCATTTTTACAATTATGAATATTCATATCCATTACACAGGACTATTCTGGTCTTTTAGTAATGAACACGAACCCATGAAACCCTGTTCACTAGAATAGAATCCCAATGTATCAAAAAAAGACCCACAGGTTTCTGGCCACTTTAATAAATTAAGATATCATAGTGGCGGTCCTGACTGGGAAGGGAACCAGCCACCTTCCGATCCATAGTGCTGTGCTCTAGCTGCTCACATCCCGGGGCATGTATCCGGAGAGGTATATGAACTGTTGCCAGTGGTGACTGTATCATGATACTGAGAGTTGTTGTTGGGTGTTTGTATCCTATGGTCAACTAGGGTGTTTTCTGTGAGAAATCAAAATGATATAATCAGGACAGACTTTAAGTTTAAGGAATAGTAGGAATACTATACACAAATAGCATAAGCAGAATCTCTAAAGCATGTAGACTTTATTTTTTGTTTTTAGAATTAACCATCTTAACTTTGTATGATGTATCTTTGAGTCATACTCCATACATTGACTATTTGGCCTTATTTATTCTACCATACATTAATGAGGCCAATGTGTGAACTTGTTATGATACTTTTAGAGCTACAAGCAACATAGACATAGCTTATTCCTTCATCACTGATAGGTCTGCGCTTCATAAGCTGTGTTGAGTTTGCATGCTCTCTCTTTTGCCAACAAACACTCTAGGCAATAGGGACCTTTAGTTACAACCACGTAGCTCATTCAATGCAGACAAGCCCATACTTTTAATGTTCCTATTTCAGTGTTTAATGAGCTACATAACGCTTGGTAAAGGTCCTTATTGGTACAGTCACCACTGGTCTCAAAAGAATTACTACTATTCCCTAGACCTATAGTCTGTCCTGATATTAGGGACCTTTAGCAAATCCGACGTAGCTCATTTAACCCAGACGTACCCTATGCCTTCAGCACTGCTACTTCTGCATTTTATGAGCTTTAACTTGGTTGCTAAAGGTCCATTTTATCATTTTGATTTCCAGGGGAGAACACTCTAGTTGACCATAGGATACAAACACCCCTCTTTCCCAACAACAACTCTAGGTATCATGGTACAGTCACCGCTGGTCACAGTTTATATACCTCTCCCAACACATGCCCTGCTGGGTGAGCAGCTAGAGCACAGCACTATGGATCAGAAGGTGGCTGGTATATCATAGTATTTTCTCCGGGGGGGATTTTATGTGTAAAATCTTTAATCAATTGTTTCAAAGCAAAGGTTGTCAAAACCCTGGAACTTTGTTAATGTCTGTTAGTAGTGTAGTTAGTGTCTTAAAAAATATATCTATGTTGCCGTCAGGGGGCCTGTACACATTGAACAGGTGTATGGTTTTTGAGCTACCCTTATTCAAAATAATGTACTGGACTTCCATGTTAAAGTTGCATACATTATAATCCCTCTGCTCGACATATGATACATTATTGGCTTTTAGGTCACAACACCCCAACCACTGGTTTTAGCACCCAGTAGGGTCCGGTCTCTATCCAACCTACAAAAATTATAACCATTCAATACAAAAGTGTCATCCTTATGCATACCAGTTAGCCAGCTTTCCGTTAGACGAATGCAGTCAGCTTGTGAATTTTGAACATAATTCTAGCATCATCAACTTTACCGGGTAGTGTGTGTATATTGTAGTTAATCATATGTATGCCTCTTAGCTTGTCAAAATTCAATACATGGGACGTAGAAATTGGAAATACATTCCCTCAGAGAGTGACCAACTCCTGGAACCCTTTCATGATATGACCAGAAACCCTCAATCAGAATATTTATTAACAAAAAGTACCCATTAGCACTTGTGCAAGGGTATGTGCAATAAAATGCTACCCAAGCATATATAAATAAAGCATCTGATGTCATTGGTAGAATGAGCCTGGGACTCTGTGTATAGCATATGTATTTTCAAATGATTAAGTAACATATAAAGGCAAGTTAGGTTAATGAAACGTGGTTAGTAGTTAGAGTGCATCACCCCTCGGATATGAATATCGTTCAGGTTGGTACAACAATAAGATGAAACCATTGCTGGAAAGTTCAGCTGTGGTTATGACACAGTCGAATTGGTCTGCTTAGTATTTTAGTATGATGATCAGCAACACAATAGGACCACATACAGTATACGGTGTTATCCCTAATACTAAGTGTGTATATTTTACGTATAAGGAAAGCACTTATATATATGTGATAATATATATGCCAATTAATTAATTCATTAATTGCTGCCTCTACCATTGTCAAGTGTTCTCTTTCAGATTTGAAAATGAGTGGTGAGGCCACAGTCCAGTTGTGCATATATATATGTAACCAATTATGCTGGAAAATATACAGTCCTTCAATTGTACTCGCTAACTAAGTGCATTGGTCTATTTATGTTGGTTTTAGTTCCAAGCATTACAAATATACATTGGTATAGCTCAACTGACTTCTAATAGAGTGTTAAGATATAAAATGTGGACTGTTAGTAAAAACAGTAGGTGGTAACATTTTATATAAACATAATACAGCCTTGCCGAGTAACTGCAGTGTTGTGTAGTTACTGTAGGTTTCTATTGCTGTGAGAATACTCTTGGTATATCATTTTCACGGATAGCCAGTGCTAATTTCTCAACAACCTTTGTCCCAAACATCGATTTGAGTACGAAACCAGATTCATCAAGTCTGTCATAATAGGTTTTCCAGGACCCAGTCCTTGACTGGTAATGATATAATCCTCTATCAAGCCTTGGGGTTTTCAGCCCAATGTCTTTATTCTTCCCATATATAATGGAGTTCAGCTTAATCATTGTCAGGTCCATTGCAGTCTGTTCAGTAGGTGTGACAAGCCCAAGCCTTCCACAATGTTCATTGTATCTTCTTAGGTCTATGGGCAGTAGGGGGCAGGTAATCACTTGTATGCCCGGAATAATGTTCTCGGCAGTGTCCTTGAGGGCTTGGAGGGAGACAAGAAAATTATCAACTGCAATGTCAATGTCGTCAGTACAATCAATGCCACTCCTTACACCTCCGTCATCTAAACATTTGACTAAGTCCCATTTCCCACCTACAATATATAGTTGTTTTGTTGGTAGATAGAGGTCAGACTCCTCTTCTTTCTCCTTCAGCAGCCATCCATGTAAGTGATCGAGTGTTGCATTCATCTTGAAGGTAAGGATGGCCACCTCTCTGGGGGCCACAGCTAGAAGTTCATGAGCTATATGGGCCAGTCCTTCATCTCCAATAACCAATATTTTCGGCCTGCATGATATAAATAAACAATTTTGGTCAGTTTTTAGGTTTAGGCAACTCAAAAAAGCAAGCGTTTCTCGTCACCAAGCTGTGAAAAATATGAGTAGCAAGCAATACAATAATGCAACATATTTCTAGCTTACCCCATTACTGACAGCAGAAGCTGTAAAATCTTTCAGGGAAGTTTTACCATCAAGAGAAGATTCCCCCTTGGACGTTGGCCCTCATCTCAATAGATATAAAAGATAACGAGTGCCGCTCATGGTCCTCACCTCAAAGGGGTGTGGGAGCTGTAAAGGAGGGAAGGGGAGTGTCCATACATTTTTTTTTTCTGTCATTTGAATCATTATATTTCATCAAATACACAGCTGTTATACAAGCCAATTCACACATACTTAGCTATTGTTTTTTGTCTACCTGTATATAGCTAAATCATTTCATCAAATCTTGTTTAGATGTCAGGAAAATGTTTTTTTTTCTGGTTGAAACTAAAATTAAATGTATATTGACCTGAAATCAAGGGGAGAAAAACCCCCGTAAGTTTTCACCCCTGCAATATCAAATGATTGCTTTTACTGCTTAATTCCGTTGACACTCCAATACATAAATTGCAATATAATGCAGGAATTGTATTGGCTTCCCAGAATTCTGGTATTGTCAGTGTCTACCATCAAGTTTTGTCCTGTCCACAATGTTCCTTCTGATTTTCACCTACACCTTTTTAGGTAAACTAAAGAGTCTCTGTGATGAGTCAAATGCACCTATACGTGTGAACATTATTCACTGATACACTGCCCACAATCTATCCCTGGCCAAATAGGACTCTGAACCATCACCAAAACCAAAATTTATTACTTTGATGCCCCTCTGCACTTGGCCTTCCTTTGTCTAACTGTTTGTTGCCTTTCTACACTCTGCATATTACACAATTATTTTAGAAATCATGTAGGCATAGCTAAAATGGTATCATTAAACACATGTGCTGTAATGTTAAGATTACTTGAGGACTTTTCTCCAATCATGGCAAAAATATGTATGGTCAAAGTTGGCAGTTTGGTCAGGGGGGATTGGTCAGTTATTTTCCTTTTCAGTAGTACTAAGTGTGAAGGAAGTAATTTTTACCCTGTGTAACCCATGTGTAACCAGGCCTATAAAATCCAGTTTAATATTAGGAATATCAACATGTTTTCTAGTAGGGTTGATCAAAACATGGTCACTGAGCCCTATCATACCTGGACAGACTCTGGTTAAATGATGAGAATTTGGGACAAGCATATCTACTATTGAATGTGTATCTGTGCTGTCCAAGGGGACCAGCAGACGAGGACCGGTGGGCGACCCTGTTGCTAGACCGAAAATGTGACACAGACCAGTGTGAGATTCACCTCCACAACTTTTTCTCTACCATGTAACACCACCAGGACAAAGGTATCCAGGTAGGTGTTTACCGGTTACTAAGGTGTGTCCAGAATCTAGGCCTGTCCTTGTAGTGGGGCAAGGCCAGATAAGAACATACTGAGACTTGCATAAGTCCTTATTTGTTTGAACTTGTTATCACACCTTCATAGTAACTTTAGCTTTTCAGTTTTGTCCATTGACTCATCAGTAGCATTTAAGGGTGCAAAAAATTTGCATATTTTATATTTTTTTGAAAAAAAAAAAAAGATTAACCAAGCCCTCCTCTTAGGGATAGTATTGATATTGAGGGTAGATTTGCACTGCATGTTGGTCAGTGTCCTTCTTGGTAAAGTTTTTAGTCTCAGGAATGTAATTTGTCCTATTCTCTTTTGGTCAATTTTCTTAGTGAGAGAAGGGTGTGTGATCACTCACACATGGTTTTCTGGTCTGTGTCACAGCAATGCGAATAGCATCGGAGTACAGAACACTCGGTATACTTTTTTGGTGAAAATTTCTCAAATTCCCAAGCCTAAAGTGTGACCTTATTTCTCAAATTCACAAGCCTAATTTCTGACCTTTAGTATTGAATGTGTACTGTTATATGTTGGGTAATATAATTGACTATTTGCCTGGGACCTAATTCAATAGCCAATTTTTCTAATTTTGGTATTGTATATTTGTTAACTTCATAATTAATTGTTGTTAATGTAAGATATAATGAGTGTAATTATCAGAATAAACATTGTTAAAACTGTCAGTCATGTATTTTACTGCCATAATATTGTCACCACTATAATAGAGGAGTGTGAATGCAAAGTGCCACAAACTTACACAAAGTAACACGTACCTGGGAATCTGAAGTGGCCCTGGTCCTGTCTCACAGTAGCACTGGTCAGTCTCCATGGGGCTCACTCTGTGTGCTGGTCTGTGTGTGTAGGGGGTGACAGTATGGGGATCACTCTGTGTGCTGGTCTGTGTGTGTAGGGGTGACTGTATGGGGCTCACTCTGTGTGCTGGTCTGTGTGTGTAGGTCTGTGTGTGTAGGGGGTGACTGTATGGGGCTCACTCTGTGTGCTGGTCTGTGTGTGTAGGGGTGACTGTATGGGGCTCAATCTGTGTGCTGGTCTGTGTGTGTAGGGGTGACTGTATGGGGCTCAATCTGTGTGCTGGTCTGTGTGTGTAGGGGGTGACTGTATGGTCTGTGTGTGTAGGGGGTGACTGTATGGTGCTCACTCTGTGTGCTGGTCTGTGTGTGTAGGGGGTGACTGTATGGGGCTCACTCTGTGTGCTGGTCTGTGTGTGTAGGGGTGACTGTATGGGGCTCACTCTGTGTGCTGGGCTGTGTGTGTAGGGGTGACTGTATGGGGCTCACTCTGTGTGCTGGTCTGTGTGTGTAGGGGTTGACTGTATGGGGCTCACTCTGTGTGCTGGTCTGTGTGTGTAGGGGTGACTGTATGGGGCTCAATCTGTGTGCTGGGCTATGTGTGTAGGGGTGACTGTATGGGGCTCAATCTGTGTGCTGGTCTGTGTGTGTAGGGGTTGACTGTATGGGGCTCACTCTGTGTGCTGGTCTGTGTGTGTAGGGGGTGACTGTATGGGGCTCACTCTGTGTGCTGGTCTGTGTGTGTAGGGGTTGACTGTATGGGGCTCACTCTGTGTGCTGGTCTGTGTGTGTAGGGGTGACTGTATGGGGCTCACTCTGTGTGCTGGTCTGTGTGTGTAGGGTTGACTGTATGGGGCTCACTCTGTGTGCTGGTCTGTGTGTGTGTAGGGGTGACTGTATGGGGCTCACTCTGTGTGCTGGTCTGTGTGTGTAGGGGTGACTGTATGGTCTGTGTGTGTAGGGGTGACTGTATGGGGCTCACTCTGTGTGCTGATCTGTGTGTGTAGGGGTGACTGTATGGGGCTCACTCTGTGTGCTGGTCTGTGTGTGTAGGGGGTGACTGTATGGGGCTCACTCTGTGTGCTGGTCTGTGTGTGTAGGGGGTGACAGTATGGGGCTCAATCTGTGTGCTGGTCTGTGTGTGTAGGGGGTGACAGTATGGGGCTCACTCTGTGTGCTGGTCTGTGTGTGTGTAGGGGGTGACAGTATGGGGCTCAATCTGTGTGCTGGTCTGTGTGTGTAGAGCTGACACGTCCTGCCTCCCTGCCACCTGGCTGCTGAATGAGTACTAGTGCTCTGAGCTCTGTGGAGGGAGGCAGGGAGAAGTTGCACAGGTGACTCAGATGATCACAGGAGACTTACTCAGTGAACCAAACAAATGCACCGTGCAGCATTAATAATAAAGTTATGCTCTAATCAACCATCAAGATAACTATGAGTTCATGCTGGGGGTCACAAGGAGGCCTCGATCAAGTTACCACTTTTAAGACCTAGTCCTGACGCTACACCTACTCCTTACTAAACCTGACACACGTTTTAAATTTATACTGCTGACATTGTTTAATGAAGCACAGGACTGTTTCAGAGCACCTCTTGATCAAGGAGCGATTGTGGAGAGACAATCAATTCTAAAGATTCTGATGAAATGAGTGCAGCATTTCCCTGCGTAGAGATAAAACAGACATCAATAATGAACCAACTATGATCAAACAAGGGAGCATGTTGAGTCACCAGGTCAACTCGTGAGGCCGTGTAAACATTGCTTGTGCACCAATCATTTCTAAAGATTGTGAATCTGATGAAACAATCAGACCCATCAATGGCTTTTTTTTACCACCATGAGAACCTTTCCATGGTTGATATTTATATAGGTTGCTAAGGAATTACATTATAAAACTGCTCACTCACCCTAGCAACATGATGATGATGATGTCAGTAGAATGCCTGGGGTCAATATAGGGGGGGGGGGGAGTAGGTAAGGTTAGAACCATTCCATGGTTGATATCTGCTAGGTAACCATTTATCATAGCAACAGAATGATTACATCAGCCATTAACCCACTCTACACATCGATCAGCACACAGAGTGGTACTGCACTGTGAGATCCTGAACTTCAGTCACTTACCCACACAGCACCAGTGCTTCTCTTCTACCTCAGGTAGGTGTATTGTGATTATATATAGGCTCCTTTATATTTGGTCAAAGAGAAATAGTGGTGATTAGAGAAATGTCACCTGATGGCAAAAATCAGAACTGATTAAATCCTTTTTCATCCCCTCCCCTCCCCCTGCCTCCTCCCCTCCCCTGTCTCCTCCCCTCCCCTGTCTCCTCCCTCTCCCTGCCTCCTCCCTCCCCTGTCTCCCCCTCCCCCTGTCTCCTCCCCTCCCCCTGTCTCCTCCCCTCCCCTGTCTCCCCCTCCCCCTGTCTCCTCCCTCCCTTGTCTCCCCCCTCCCCCTGTCTCCTCCCCTCCCCTGTCTCCTCCCCTCCCCTGTCTCCTCCCTCTCCCTGTCTCCTCCCTCCCTTGTCTCCCCCCTCCCCCTGTCTCCTCCCCTCCCCCTATCTCCTCCCCTCCCCTGTCTCCTCCCCTCCCCTGTCTCCTCCCGGGCCCCTGTCTCCTCGCTCCCCTGTCTCTTTCCTCCCCCAGTCTACTCCCTCCCCTGTCTCCTCCCTCCCCTGTCTCCTCCCTCCCCCTGTCTCCTCCCTCCCCCTGTCTCCTCCCCTCCCCCTCTCTCTTTCCCTCCCGTCTCCTCCCCTCCCCCTCCCCTCCCCTGTCTCCTCTCCTCCCCCTGTCTTCTCCCTCCCCCTGTCTCCTTCCTTCCCCTGTCTCCTCCCCTCCCCCTGTCTCCTCCCCTCTCTTCTCTCCTCCCCTCCCCCTGTCTCCTCACCTCCCCATGTCTCCGCCTTCCCCTGTCTCTTCTTACTCCCCTACTCCCCTCACTCCCCTCTTCCCTCTCTGCCCTCCTCCCTCACTCCCCTCCTACCTCTCTCCCCCTCCCCCTGTCTCCTCCCCTCCCCCTGTCTCCTCCCCTCCCCTGTCTCCCCCTCCCCCTGTCTCCTCCCTCCCTTGTCTCCCCCCTCCCCCTGTCTCCTCCCCTCCCCTGTCTCCTCCCCTCCCCTGTCTCCTCCCTCTCCCTGTCTCCTCCCTCCCTTGTCTCCCCCCTCCCCCTGTCTCCTCCCCTCCCCTGTCTCCTCCCCTCCCCTGTCTCCTCCCGGGCCCCTGTCTCCTCGCTCCCCTGTCTCTTTCCTCCCCCAGTCTACTCCCTCCCCTGTCTCCTCCCTCCCCTGTCTCCTCCCTCCCCCTGTCTCCTCCCTCCCCCTGTCTCCTCCCCTCCCCCTCTCTCTTTCCCTCCCGTCTCCTCCCCTCCCCCTCCCCTCCCCTGTCTCCTCTCCTCCCCCTGTCTTTTCCCTCCCCCTGTCTCCTTCCTTCCCCTGTCTCCTCCCCTCCCCCTGTCTCCTCCCCTCTCTTCTCTCCTCCCCTCCCCCTGTCTCCTCACCTCCCCATGTCTCCGCCTTCCCCTGTCTCTTCTTACTCCCCTACTCCCCTCACTCCCCTCTTCCCTCTCTGCCCTCCTCCCTCACTCCCCTCCTACCTCTCTGCCCTCCTCCCTCACTGCCTTCCTCCCTTACTCCCTCCTCCCTCTCTGCCCCTCCTACTCCCATACACTGTGCCCCCTCTCCCTGTATTTCACCAACCTTCCTTCATCCTTTCCTTGGGACATCCTTTGTGTAGACCCCCCCCCCCCAAAAAAAAAGTTACAAGATGTCATGAGCAGTGATTCACCTACGGTCGGTAGTCATATTCACATAAAAGGAATCAGTTGATTACCTAAGTTATATTGACATGTTCAATTTAACCTGTGCATAATATATAATGGTCATTATGAGTCACACAGAGTGCATGCTGGGCATCACAGGGCTGCTGTGTTCATCAGACTGTAAGCAAGTTGTGCCAAGAACAGTTTTTCATAATTACCATCTCAATCTGTCCAAAGTTCAAAGAAACCATTCATGGTGGTTGAACAGCCATTGATGCATGGTTTATGAGTCCCATTGTTTCATCAGATTCACCATCAGAATTTATAACCAGCAATGCAGCCAAGTAACTGCAGGAGGCCTGATGACTCAACAGGCTCCTGTCACTGAATACCTCTGGGCTCTTTGATCAGACTCAGTTCAGTGAACAACATCAGCAGCATTCCTGTATTATTCATGCCTCCTTTCCCATACACCAGAATGCTGCCACTGAGTCTTTTTTCTTGACTCCCCATCAGTAGAATTGTTTCCCCAAGAATAATCATAGTGCCACAGGAGGCATGATGACGTAATATGCTCTCTTTCATAAATCAATGACAGCATCATTTATTATTCCCTGCCTGCACAAACAGCAGCCAAATGTCAGAGGGACGGGATGTAGCCAGCAACTCACATGGGTGTGTGCAGACTGCCATGTACAAGAGGGACCAGAGTCATCCTACAAACAGGGCCTGTCCTACAACTATAGGTAGGTTTTAATGTGCTCTCAGTTACCAGTCTGACTAATTGTCATGTAACTGCTTTAATTCATTTCTTTTTTTTCTCACCCACATATATGTTAATATATATGCTGATATATTACGATTGATACTTTGATACTTTCAAAGCATTCTATTTGGGCTGGACCAGGGCTTGAAGAGGTACCAAGGTTTTGAATGTCTTTGAGTAAAATTCATACTCCCCTTCTCCCTCGCGCTTCTCCCTCTCTCCCCAACTCCATTACTCCCCTCCTCCCTTATTCCCCTACTCCCTCACTCCCCTCCTCCCTCCCTCTCCCTGTCTCTTCTTGCTCCCCAACTCCCTCACTACCCTCCTCCCTCACTACCCTACTCCCTTACCCCCCTACCCCCTCTCTCCCTACTCCCTCTTTCCCTTACTCCCTCACTCCCCTACTCCAACAGCCACTGAGGCATGGTTCATGATTCCCATTGTTTCATCAGATTCACCATCAGAATTTATGACTGCTAATGCTGCCGAGTAACGGCAGGAGGCCTGGTGACTCAACAGGCTCCTTTCCGTGAATACCTCTGGGTTCTTTGATCAGACTCAGTTCAACTGACAATGTTTGTAGCATGATTTTTTTTATTGATGCCTGCTTTTCCATACACTGAAATGGTGCTAATCCTTTTTTAGTCCAATTTATTTTTAACCAAGTTCCCAATCTGTATAATAACTGTTTCTCCAAGAATCATGCCAGGAGGCATGGTGATGTAAAATGCTCCATTGTCTTGTGATTCTTTTATAAAACAATATCTGCATCATTCATTATGCTTCCCCTTCACACACACAAAGTCCTGCTTGCACTCAGGGACATGGCTCCAAGCACCCAGAGACCAGATGTTAAAGTGGTGCTTGGTGCTGCCTGCAGAATGGCACATACAAGATCAATAGTAGGACCTGTCAACCAACTAAAGGTAGGTTTTAATATGCTTTTAATTTACAGTTACAAAAGGGTTTATAGATATATGGGTCAGAAATCTCGAAAATGGATTAATCTGGGGGCAGAAATATATCAGATTGAAAATTCAGCAAACTCAATTAATCTTAAAGCAAGTTTATTTTATTGAAAGAGTAGTATCTTGGCTCCATGAAAACATAAATTGGACGGCTTAACTCCCAGGGTGTCAGTTTTTATTCACCGGCAAACATATGTTGATATAAAAGTGTCGGAGCATACAACTAAAATATCAAACAGCTGGTAGAATGCTTTAAAAACACCATAGAATCTTTTAGTTTCGCCTCCAACTAGCCACAGTATATAGGATAATGCATGCCAAGTTTGGTAATCACCACTCTAAAACCTCTTCTGTTACAGGCCAACAAACTTTGTAGAAATCTTGAAAATCTTGAAAAAAATGGCAGTGGGCACCAACTTTTCTCTAGTTTGCTCAAAATGGCTTTGTTCATCCCCAAACTTGCTGTGCACTATCCTCAATATGCATACTTTCAAGTAAATCTAGCCTGCGCTGGATTTGGTTTGATTAAGTTATTATTAACTTCACTATGAGAGTTTAACCATATCGTGTGTATGCTCCGACACTTTTATCCGAGGATCACTATATTGGGCTCTGGCACCCAAATACATCTTACCAGCATAGGTAAAGCATGATAAATTGATGAACTAGAAGTGTGTGAATCATAATAAGTACACATAGCACCAGCCAGACTGACTTTGAGGTTGGTTGGGGCGAAATAAGTTCAAATTTTTCCAATTTTGTGAGGTGAATCACACCAAAACCACCCCTACAGTAGGTCTAAACACATATATTCGATATAAAAAGGTTATGAGGGGTAGGTGGCTCACTTAGGTACAATTTCATATTGATATGTAGCATGGGGAAGCAATATTAAGCGAGCGAGAGCTCCATTTTTGGCAAAATATAAAAGTGTCGGAGCATACATAAAAGTGTCGGAGTATACAGACCGGCTACATTCACACGCTTTGTTGCGCCCGTGTGGTGAAATTGAATGAAATTTCGACACTGACGAATGGAGATTCATCTATTACAGCCAAAATATTCCATTACAACCCACAAAAATGTGCTAGAGACCTTGTATATTCAGTATTGTCATCGTTGATGTATGCTCCGACACTTTTAAAAAAAGTCCAAAATCACTATTTTGGCGCTGGGAAGTTTAAAAAAAGAGATAATTACAAAATTCTTTTTCCACACTTTAATACTTGTGCTCCCCCTTATTTTGATTATATTTGATATATTCCAGCGCCTTTAGTATTTGGCGCATTTTGACCCCAAATATAAAAGTGTCGGAGCATACACGAGGGTCATTTCTGAATTGCAGGACTGTGGAGGAAATTTGGGGCTAGACACCCTGGTAAACACTCTTAATTATTTGAGTAAACACATATACCAAGTAATAAAGGCTGACTAGGAAGGGCTGTGATGGCCTTATACGAAATGGGGGGCTTTTGAATAAAAAAGAAATTGCCTGGAACCCTGTTTTGGGGGTATTTTTCCACTTTGAGGGGCCATAACTCCATAAATAATGGTCCGACAAAAAGTTGTTTTATTTTACCGGAAAGCCTAGGGTGTTTTCTCTTACATGAAATCAAGATATATAAGTGATGATTAGGTATGTCCACATAATAGCTGCTGAAAGGTGAAAAAGACAAAATAACCACCAATTAGTCCATTTTGGTGGGGTCTGACCCATATATTAATAACAAATATGTACATTGTCATCTATGCTTCTAACAAGCATATTCATTCATGAGGAATTTCATAATGGACCAAACATATAGGTATCTTTTTCACTTTCACCTAAGCCCAAACCCCCCTCCATCATTAGTCCCTTCTTCCCCTACTCCCTCACCCCCTCCTCCCTCACTCCCTTCCTCCTCCACTACCTTCTTCCCTTGAAACCCTTTCCCTTTCTCCCTCGCTGTCCTACTCCATTGCTACTCTATTCCCTCACTAACCTACTTCCTCTCTCCCCTCCTCCCTCCCTTCCCTCCTTCCTAACTCACTTCTTCCCTTAATCCCTCCCTAGCTTACGTCAATGCTACCTCCCTCACCTCCTCCCTCACTTCCCTCCTCCCTTAATTCCTCTCTACCCTCATTCCCTTCCTCACTCATTGCCCTCCTTTATTGTTCATTGTCTCCCCAACCTGATTACTACCCTCCTCACTCACTCACCTACTTCCACACTTCCTTCCTCCCTCATTCCCATCCTCCCTTAGTCCCCTACTCCCTCATTCCCCCTCCCTTGATCCCCTATTCCCTCACTCCCTCCTCCCTCACTCTCCTACTCACTCACTTGCCTACTCCCTCACTCCCCTCCTCCCTTACTCCCCTCCTCCCTTACTCCCCTCACTCCCCTTCTCCCTCACATCCCTCTCCCACTCTCCCCTCCTACCTCACTCCCTCCTCCCTCACTCCCCTCCTCACTGACTCCCCTCACTCCCCTACTCCCTCACATCCCTCTCCTTCACTCCCCTCCTCTCTCACTTGCCTACTCCCTTACTCCCCATTGCTCTATCCCCAACTCCCCTCTTCCCTCACTCACCTCCTCCCTCACTCCCCTCCTCCCTAACTCCCCTCCTCCCTCACTCTCCTTTTCCCTCGCTCCCCTCTACCCCACTCTCCTCTTCCCTCACTCTCCTCCTCCCTCACTCCCCTCCTCCCTTACTCCCCTCACTCTGTTTCTCCCTCACATCCCTCTCCCTTACTCCCCTCCCCTCTCACTGGCCTACTTCCTCCTCCCCTACCCTCCTACTCCCCTCACTCCCCTCCTCCCTCATTTCCCTCCTCGCTCTCTCCCCTCCTCCTTCACTCCCCTTATTCCCCATTGCTCTATCCCCCACCCCCCTCTTCCCTCACTCCCCTCCTCCGTCACTCTCCTTTTCCCTCGCCCCCCTCTACCCACTCCCATCTTCCCTCACTTCCCTGCTCCCTCACTCCCCTCTTCCCTCACTCCCCTCCTCCCCTACTCCCCTCCTCCCTCACTGCTCTCCCCCTCGCTCCCCTCCTCCCTTACTCCACTACTCCCCTCACTCCCCTCCTCCCTTACTCCCCTCCTCCCTCACTCTTCTCTCCCCTTACTCCCCTCTACCCTTGCTGCCCTACTTCCCTCACTCTCCTCCTCCCTCGCTCCCCTCCTAACCTCAATCCCCTCTTCCTTCACTCCCTACTCCCTCACTCCCCACCTCCCCCACTCCCCTCTTACCACAAGCTGCAGGGCCGTCACACACCGATGCGCATACATTTTGTGAGACACCAGCCACAGTTTTTTCCTCATGGATAACACCATAAACTTATAGCAAATTATGAGCTATTTCTTGTTTATTAATTTGTTAACAGATTATCTCACTATAATTGCAATGTCTTTTGCTTCTCCAAGTCTTACATAACCATATACTCCATAAAAAAGTGTAAACTTTAAACTGATGCTAGGGCTATATCATTAACAATTCAAAAGGGCTGCCATATACATTATTCAAAATGACACAACTTGATTCCCTAGGTATACATTGTGTAACATAAGCATGAGTAACTGCTAGGTTAGTGGGGAATTGGTGTATTGAAAACCTAGGTGCTTTAACCCCCAACTCTCTATACATAGGCTTGAGTCACTGTTTCAGCTTATGTCAGACTTTTGCTGTTGGGGTACTGAGACTTTAACCTTAAAGAGAAGTTACTTGATCTCAGCCTCCTTGTTCCACCTCAGCATGGGTCATAGTTACCTTGGACGTTGATTAGTCTAGGACTCCATTATTGATGATTTTCTTTTGCTAGGTGGCGCCATCCGTAGTCCAGGTATGCACGTGTATGCTGCACATACATTTCATGAGACACCAGCCACAACTGAAGCTGGCCACACTGACCAATTCGTCTGTTTTTTCCTCGTGGATAACACCATAAACTGTTGGGGTACTGAGACTTTAACCTTTACGAGAAGTTACTTGATCTCACACTCCTTGTTCCACCTCAGCATGGGTCATAGTTGTCTGGGACTTTGATTACTCCATTATTAATGCTGCACTGGTTGGTCTTTTGGGTTCACAGAACAAGACTTCTGTAATCATCTGAGTCACATGTGAATTGGCCACCCTCATGTGGAAATGCCTTTTGTGGGGAATAATTCCATAGGTAATTAAACATTGACCACATTGATAAAGAATGACTGCCTCTACAGTTCAGGACAATCATCAAAGAGCCAATATTAACGGTGCAATGATTAGTATTTTGGTTCATTGAACAAGAGTGCTTAATCATCTGAGTCGCATATGCACTGGTTGCTTTCAAATACAATGGCTTTCTGCAGGAGAAAAATGTCAAAGGTAAATACACATTGACCACATGGACGTTGATTAATCTATGACTCCATTATTGATGCTGCACTGGTTGGTCTTTTTGGTTCACTGAACAAGGCTTCTGTAACCATCTGAGTCACTTGTGAATTGGCTACCCTCATGTGGAAATGCCTTTTGTGGGGAATAATTTCACAAGTAACTAAACATTGACCACATTAATAAAGAATGACTTCTCTATTCCTCCCTCCACAGATCATGATGACCATCAAAGAACACATTATTAACGGTGCAATGATTAGTATTTTGGTTCATTGAACAAGAGTGCTTAATCACATGAACTGGTTGCTTTTAAATTCAATGGCTTTCTCTGTCCTTGTTCCTTCAGGAGAACATTTCCAATTGACCACATGATTAATGTATGGCCTCTTTCTTACTCTCCCACACTGAACGGTGCTGCTACTCAGCAGCCCGACACCAGACAGGCAGGACATGTCAGCCATTTACCCTACACACATAGATCAGCACACAGAGTGGTGGTGTACTGTGAAATCCTGAACCACAGTCACCAACAGTAGTATAGTATGTATCGGAACGGGACTATGCTTTACTGTTTATTACTCAATCGACCTGCAGCCAATCAGAAGCCTCCATTTGACCGGAAGTGAAGTCACATGCCCATATAAGGGCATACTGGAAGTGACGTCACGTGACCTTGACCTAGTTAGAGGTCAAGGTCATGACGCAGCCAATCAGAGGCTTCCATTTGACCGGAAGTGACGTCACACGCCCATATAAGGGCATACCGGAAGTGACGTCATGTGACCTTCACATGTCCATATAAGGGCATACCGGAAGTGACGTCACGTGACCTTGACTTAGTTAGAGGCTTCTGATTGGCTGGTACACCGGAAGTGACCCATTATGCAAATGAGGGGACTACTTCCGGTCAAATGGAGACCCCTGATTGGTTGGGTCATGAAGAAATGTGTCTCTTAATTTTTTTTGTTTAGGAAGTGATCGACTTTAGGATCATGTGACCGGAAGTGACCTGATGAGTCACGTGACTAGAAGTGACGACGACACATGCCTTAATTAGGCAATCAGCAGCGACCGGAGGAAGTGTCAATTTAAGAGGACACGCTAGTTAATTGTTATAATTTTTTTTTTACTTACTAATAAAAGAAGACGTATAAAAAATAAAACACAACAATAATTTTTTTTATTTTTTTTATTTTCTTTTTTTCAATTCT
The DNA here is from genome assembly GCA_947462335.1 of Harmothoe impar. Classification (NCBI taxonomy): domain Eukaryota; kingdom Metazoa; phylum Annelida; class Polychaeta; order Phyllodocida; family Polynoidae; genus Harmothoe; species Harmothoe impar. The sequence goes on along the minus strand of OX381710.1, from coordinate 83,078,559 downwards.
AATAAACACGCTATTTTTGAAAAGATGCGCTCAATCAATCAATAACACACTTTTTTTCATATTTTTAAAGGACTCATTGTCACACCGTTAGAATGCACGCGACGCTTATAATACAAGTAGCGCACGTCATCTTTCTCTATGGTGTAAGTGTCCATTTTTGGTTCGTACCACTTTGAAATTTCTATTTACCGCAAGGAGAGTTTTTCGTTTGAGAAAACATCTAAGAAGACGACTGGTTCTTTAGGGTTTTGTTACTTCTGTACACTTTTTGCACGCCATCTTTTTTTTGGGGATTTTCTTTCACCGGTGCCGCTGACTCGATCGTAGCAAATGTAAGTCTTAGGGTTGAGACTTAGGATCACGTCACCTTCCCACGCCGCTTTCATAAGCCCCGAAGTTCTCAGATCGTGAAGGTAACGTCTCTCACAACATCGGCCGGGCGGCGGACACCATTTTCACACATTTTTTCTGTTTTTATCTTCACGAAAAGCTCTAAGTGATCGTCACACACCGATGTCGGAATCCGCTTTCGTTTCTTTCTGAAGTATGTCTCTCTCAGGCGAGGTTTGACTACACAGAGGCAAATATCAGAGGCACCCAATAGCACTAATTCTACTCTCAGACAAGGGTCAGGCACTGCTGGACTATAATAGATGGGTCAAGGGCTATTCTAGTGAGGGTCAGGCTACGCCGGACATTCAATAACAAGCTGGACTTTGGCAAACTTGCTTGAAAGTCTGACCATGCGGGATCCTCATGCCATAGTCTGGCAATGCTGAACTCTTGGGAGAGTATGCTGGACTCTTGCTGGCCAGACTTTCAAGCAAATTTGCCAAAGTCCAGCTTGTTATTGAATGTCCGGCGTAGCCTGACCCTCAGTAGAATAGTCCTTGACCCATCTATTATAGTCCAGCAGCGCCTGACCCTTGTATGAGAGTAGTATTGGCGACATTGGCCGACTCTGATATTTACCCGTGTGTACGGTGGGAGGAGGGGGTTCACAGCCACAGCTTGCGCTTATAGAGCGCTACTAGCGGAGGTCTGGATGAGGAGACTACGGCGTTTGTCTTAAAAAAAAATAGCCATGGCACATGTCGATGTCTCTTAATTATGCTCATATCTCATGGCGATTGTAAGAATTGCTCATGTCACCTGTCACTATGTTTTTCAAGCTTCATGTCAAATGTCACTAGGTCTCATGTCGAATGTCGATGCTAAGAAACAGACATGACGTCATCTCGAATTTAGCGGTCTACACTACCGCTGCTGCTGCTGCTGCTGCTGCTTGTGCAGCTCGTGCAGCTGCTGCAGCTGCTGACAGCTGCAGCTGCTGTAGTTGCTGACGCTGTCACGGATGCTGTTGACAGATGCTGCTGCTTGTGCAGCTCGTGCAGCTGCTGCTGCTGCTGACGTTGTCACGGATTCCGCTGACAGATGCTACTGCTTGTGCTGCTTGCGCTGCTCGTGCAGCTGCTGCAGCTGCTGACGATGTCACGGATACTGTTGACACATGTGGCTGCTTGTGCTGCTTGTGCAGCTGCTGCTGCTGCTGACGATGTCACGGATGCTGCTGACAGATGCTACTGCTTGTGCTGCACGAGACTGAGTAGCCGCTATTACTAATGCTACTAATACTAGTATGAGAAAATACATTTAGTCAGTTGATTAAATCAAGGAGGTTTTCTGACTTCAGTGGATCGTTTAGCCATCGGCCACGGGCAAAACTCGAAACCATTTTATACATGGGACAATTGGCAGAGTCGAAACGTGTTGGTACGATGGAGTCGATCATGTTCATCATCAGTTCAGGCAAAGGAAGTGTGTCGACAGCATGCGAAAACTTCATGTCTGAATGTTTCAACACAAGACTTTTTATCACACTCACACAGCTGCTTTGAAGAGTGAATCCTTGACCAAACTTGTGCTTTTCCAACACAGCTTTGGCCTCTTTCTGTGCAGTAAGGGATCTCTCTTTCGGGTTCATCTCAGTGCTGTCTAGCATGTCCTCAAAGTCTTTAACATAATGTTCCAACGGGCTACAAATGATGGACTCCAGATCATCGTCCGCATATGTCGTCTCCTCGCACCATATTGTGTCTTCGCCTGTTTCGAATTCCGTCATTTTCTTGACAATCTCCTCCTGAGTGCCTTGCATATATCGAAGCTCCTTCAAGGAGTTGATAACTTGTATGGCGAAGACTGACAAACTTGAAGGAATTTCACCACAGTCAGGCCAAGTATACGGAGCTAAGAAAAATAGCTCTAACAAAATCTTCTCCCTCTGTCCAAATGAAACTACTGTTCCGATGAAGTTGAAGCATGCTTCTATCCATTGCTCCTTGGTGACGTCCTTCCAATGTTTCTTTACCTCACATGCATCATAGGGCACTGTTTCTCTTCTTGCTTCAAGTGGGAGTTGCTTTTTCTTTCTTGGTCTCATTTCGAGAGGGTTTCGATGCTCTGTAGCGTCAACACTTTCATAAATAAAGAAAATAGCAGAACTAATCATGGTAACGTGCTGAGCGAGCGTAGAGTGGACGATGCTACGAAGATGAAGGGCGGGTGGAGAAAGTGTGACGGGTGAGAGTGGCGTTTCACTCCTTATGTACCCTGTCCTAGATAAGCCTCTTAAACGGCTGAAAAGACTCTCTCAGTACAGAGCTTCTACCACAGGTGGGTTTAGACTTAAGCAGCTTAGTTCACACACGTGTCTGTTAGAAAAGCTACTTGCACACCTGCCTTCCCTTTTCACTAGTATTCACCCTCTGCGGACTTATAAGACACCTATACACTCCTTCTCGTGAAATCTATGGAAGATGATGGAAGGACCACCGACTAGATTTTCTTTGATCAGAGAGTGGAGGACGGCGTCGAACGGAGGGAACGTTGTGAACACAGCTTATAGGTTTTGGAAGAGGACCTGTAAAGTCAAACTGGCGAGAGAGATCTCGTCTTTCAACATGACAATGCTGCGATCTTGGAAAAAATTAGCGTGATTTTTTCAAAAGCTTCTATGAAAGGTTTGACGTCTTCGTTGTTGTAGTGGATCAAGTAATCTCTCATAGTTTGCATCTTCTTGTCGTACTAAACTTTCTGACATGTGGCGTAGTGGATTTCGGCCATTTTGACGCCCGTCAATTCGCTGTCAAAAGCCGATCTCGATGGCAGGGTTCTGTTTACCAGTTTCTTGGTATACGTCATCCATTCGTAAGGAAAGCGACCTTTCTCTTCGTTTCTGGTGAAAGCTCGCAAATAATTCGCGTAGCTGTAACCAAGTGCCAAATAGTTGACTACTACGTCCAAGAAAACTGTGTGTAAACCGTCAAGTATTGATTGCTTGTCTTCATGACGCTGAATTGTTGGTTTCTTTGGTCTCCGGAGGCAAAGAACGAGTGAAGGCGTATTTTTGATCAGGTTCAAGTCGTAACGCTCCGTGTTGAAGCCCACGACTGGAGCTTGACGGATGTATCTCAGAAACCTCTTCTTCAGTTGAACTAACGGTTGTCTGGTATGAGCTGCAGCGAAGCCGCCTGGAGAAGGGGTGAATGTCGCTTCCTCCAGCAGGAGAGCTTCACCTATCGCCAGATGTAACTTCGCTAACGTTGGTCGGTAAAGTTCTAGCACAGCTTTCTCGATGACTTTGGCGTTCTCGTTTATGTGATTTTAAACTCGGTCTAACAAGGGGTCGGAATCTGCGTCGGATTCTCTGACGTACACCGTCCCCTCCTACCCCGGAAAGTCGGATGCGACGCTAGCCGACAAAGGGACGTGATCCCACAGCAGGGACACGTGTTCGGTCGACGGTTCTCTGCACGGTCTGAAGAAAGCCTCGAAATCAAAGGTAATGTTGTAAGGGTAGATTCTGGAATGTCCGTCGGGAGGAAAAGTTTCACCTGTGGCAGCGGGACAGAACTGACGTAACAAATTTGAAGCGCGCTTGCTGGTGTTGTATAAGTGAAAGGAAATGTGGCGGAAGACGCAGAGGTTGTCCTTGTTGGGAAAATCTAACACACAGCTTCTCTTTCCAACTCGACCGTCCTGACTGTTCCTACCGCCTATGGGAAAACCCCCCGGTCCCATGTAAACGCAAATGTTCAAAATTAGTAGGAAAAAGAGCGCACCGCTTGGTGTCAGCGTCGCAAAGTTTCCGTACTTCCTCGCAAGCGACGATGTTTTCCATCTTTGAGAGGAGCTCTTCCAAAGTTTCTGAATTAGTTATAGTAGGGAGCGGTTGTAATGAGAGTTGCGTTGTTCTGGGAGACGTGAAAGTAGCGCAGTATGCTCTTGTCTTCTCTGTGTTGTAAGAGTAAGCCTACCGAGAAACCCACTTTTTATCATTGTGTGAAGTGGATTGCGACGCATAGTATCTACAGCGTCACTCAACTCGCCGGTTGGTAGTTTGACTTTTGTTCTCGTTCGTATTGCAGGCCAATTTGCCGTGAACGTTTCCTCACCGTTCGGTACAGCCCATGTACGTGGAGGGATAGTCACCTCGTCGACAGGTGATCTTTTCAGCAATCGACGTCGCCGCATAGAGGGCAAAACTTAGGTTATGTTCTTCATTTTTCTACGGGAGACTCGTGATTGTATGGTCTTTTAAAAATTTTGAAACACTTTTCGCAAACGTCCTGCGTCAATGTTTTTCTTTTTTTGTTTTTTCACTTATTTACCAATTATTAAAAAAAACAAAACGTTATTTATCACTTCGAATACTAGACGCCTCTTACCACACGATACTATTAGCATAGTGAAAGGTGACTGTAGTCTAGGATCGAATTCAACAGATGTCCATCTTACTGCAGGGATCAGACGAGAGTGGTCAACACTGGAGTGTCACAGCTCACTTTTATGTCTTTGGGTACAGCTGCATACAACCCTTGAACATACATTGCGACGTCGCTGCGACCCATGTCGTCTTGCAACACTTTCATCAGAGCCATAGGCTCAGACGTCTCGTTGTACTTCCAAGCTCTCAGCACTTCATAGACAGGGTTCTTCACAGTCCTGTCAGAAGGCACAGGTTGAGAGATGAAAGCTACTTCATGAGAAGTCAACCCTAAGTAGATCCCTATGGTCTTCCAGTCTCTAGGGCAGAGCTCAGCTAAAAGAGAGAAATATTTCTGCACTTTCCACTCCATGTCTCCACTCTCTAAGCCATCCCACATGTCATGCTTGTCCATGAACTCACGTGAGAATTTGATGAGGTCCATACGGTAAGATTCTTCCAAGGCGGCGGCTAGGTCCTTCCACCTAGTAGTACAACTTTTCTGGTACCAAGTAGTGAACATTTCTCTAGCTTGAGTTATGACACTTGTCTCACAACTGAGATATCCCATATCCTTCAAGTTCACTTCAAGGTATGAACCTAACCGTATGTAATCTGATGTCGGCAACTTACTACTTATTTTCAGTAGCATAGCGTCTGACAAGTATCCTAACGGCTCTGCTTTGAAGTATGATGATACAGGTACTACTGCAGCAGAACCAATAACAGGAGCAGCGTCTGCGCTGGTATCCGACGACTCGTTGTCGGAACAGGGCAACCACACAACTTCGTAAGGTGGTGGTGAGGGCAGTCGCCACGGACCGGACGCGCTACCGGTGGAAATGAGGTCGAAAAACGGACTGTGCGCCCGTAGCCCTTCGGGTTCCTCGTACGCCTCGTCGTCAGCGTCGTTCTCTGTCTCAACCTGTTGCTTTAGGGCATGTATGTCTACTACGCGCTGCTGGGGCTGAGTGTCCGAATAGCTGTAAGTCTCAGCGCGAGCGGCGTTGATGGCGTCGGTTGATGTAGCGGTGGAGAGGTTCTGTGCAACGTGCTGCGTGTCAGTACTAGTAGCGGCAGTCGCAGCAAGAGGTGTAGCAGCAGCAGCAGCAGCAGCAGGCGCAGCGCTAGCAGGTGCAGCAGTAGCAGGCGCAGCAGTAGCAGGCACAGCAGCAGCAGGCGCAGCAGTCTCAGCAGGCGCAGCAGTAGCAGGCGCAGCAGTAGCAGGCGCAGCAGTAGCAGGCGCAGCAGTAGCAGGCGCAGCAGCAGCAGCAGCAGCAGCAGCAGCACTAGCAGCACGAGAATCACCAGCAGCCGCAGCAGGCGCAGCAGTAGCAGCAGCAGCGTGCTTAGCAGCAACAACCGTCGCGAGTGTAACAACGTCGCTACCACAACGACTTCTACTACCACTACTACTGCTGCGTGCGCTCGCTACAGCGGGAGGGTGATAAGACCAAGCGGTTGCGGCGGTAGTCTCAATTTCAGTAGCAAGAGGACACGCTGACGCTAAACGATCACCGTTCTGCGTACTCTTCGTGTTCTTGAACTCGATTAGATCCTTGGACGACACTAGTTGTTGTGTTTTGCTCATGGTGGTGACTGTAGAGAGCAGCAAAAGACTGAGTGAGTGAATGGGTGTCTCCAGCCCCCTTATATACTCCTTCTCGCTTCTAGAGCTAAGCTACTTACGACCCTGTTCAGCTGCCGCCGGCTGACCGGCAGCCATTCACAAAGAGAAACAAAAAGACATAAGGCATGACGTTTTCAGCTGGATCCCTTTCCCCCTCCCCTTTGAGAGATCGACTGACATGAGCATAGCTACTTACTGCCTTGTTCAGCAATTCAACGTGCGTTAGCTGTATAAAGGATTAAGCAGTTGCTGCCGGCGGACATTCACAAAGAGAAACAAAAGACATAAGTCATGATGTTTTCAGCTGGATCTCTTTCCCCCCTTTTTTGAGAGATCGACTGCCATGAGCGGGCGGTGTACCGACTGTGCTAATTCAATGCGCATTAGCTGTATAAAGGATTAAGCAGTCATGAGCTTAGAGTGTGTATACAAAAAACTACAGGAGGCGTGTGGTGTGAAGCAGGACCCCCTAAGACGGGTGTGTCTGTCTGTGAGTAGAGTCGTGTGCATGTGGTGAGCGACTTAAGTGTAAAACAAAAAAGATCACCGCCTCCTGCCGTGGTGAGTAGACCGGCCGGCGGCGGCCGGCTAGTTCAATAGGGGTGACAGCTGACTAAGGCTGTGCATGAAAATCCGATTTTCACCTGACTTCTGACGTTTGTTACAATGAATGCCAAAGGGGGAGAGAGTCGTCCTCAGGTAGGGGGTAGGAGGTAAGGCTATGGATAAGGAAAAAACACCATTTTCAGCTGGCCTCCACAGATGGGGATGACATACCCCTCTTCATCTAAGCTCTTAAGAAGCTCTTAAGGAGCGGAGTGGCTGCTAGACAGCTGGGGTGCTGTTGGAAATAGGATTAAACTCCCTCTGTATAAAAGCTCTGATTTCTGTTGGAAAAAAACCATATCACCTCTGACCACAGTAACGTCTACTACCACCACCACCAGCACCACCGCCGCCGCCACCGCCGCCGCCGCCAGTCACAGCTGATCGCCTCATTAAAGCATGTGACGTCGTCACTTCTAGTCACATGCTTCATCAAGTCGCTTCCAGTCACGTGATCCTAAAGACCCTCACTTCCTAAACAAAAAAAAATGAAGAGACACGCTTCTTCCTCTCGAGAGGAAGAAGCGTGTCTCTCGATTGAAATCTTTTCTTTCTTTTTTTTCTTAAAAGAGACAAACGCCCCTTAGAGTGCCCCCCCATCTCCCTAGAGCGCCCCCCTCCCCCCTCCCCCCTCCCCCCCCACCCGCCCCATGCATCCTAAAAGCGCCCCCCTCCCCATGCATCTTAAAGGGGCCCCCCTCCCCCCCTCCCCTCCCCTCCCCTCCCCCCTTATACACTCTAAACAACGCTTCTACCTAGTTCAATAAGTCATTTCCAGTCGCTCGTAAAACAATAAAAATGAAAAAAAAAAATTATATCGTAGTGTTTTTTATTGGTTTACCGAAAAAAATAAGAGACTCGCCTCCTCCTCCTTCTCCTCCTCCTCTCCTTCTCCTCCTCCTCTCCTTCTCCTCCTCCTCCTCCTCCTCCTCCTCCTCCTCCTCCACCTCCTCCTCCTCCTCCTCCTCCTCCTCCAAAAAAAAAATATATATCACATTTTAAAGCGCGTGACCCCTTAAAGACGCTCATCTCTTCATTAAGTCGAGTGACGTCACTTCTTCTTCTTCTTCTTCTTCTTCTTCTTCTTCTTCTGGTCACGTGATAAATCAGGTCACTTCCGGTCACGTGATCCTCAATGAGGTCACTCACTTCCGGTTGGCCATTAGGTCATGTGACGTCACTTCCGGTCACGTGACTCATCAGGTCACTTCTGGTCACGTGATCCTAAATTAGGTCATATGACGTCACTTCCGGTCCCCTAAGTAGGTCATATGACGTCACTTCCGGTCCATAAGTAGGTCATATGACGTCACTTCCGGTCACGTGACCAAATGGCGGCCTCTAATTGGCTGCATGTCGATTGAGTAATAAACAGTAGTTAACCATAGTCCCGTTCCGATACATACTATACTACTACCAACTCAGACAGAACTAGGGCTTCCCTTCTATAACTAGTGAGTGCTTTGTAACTTAACATAGGCTTGTTTATCTTTGGTGAAAGAGAAATACTGGTATTTTGAAAGAAGCCATCTCATCTGTCTTACATACTTTAATGTCTTGCAAAGAGGGCTTTTTGTGTTTTCATCAGTACAGGTAGCCAAGGATAGATTCTATTCAATTTAATCTAATTGCGGGAACTTACTGTAGAAGTGAAATAATAATGGTTTAAGCTAGGCTCATTGATCAAAGGTGAAGGTATTTGTAGCTCAATAAGAAAGATATCACAGAACTAACATTGTGTTCACAGCTTCAATTCTGTTTATTACTGAATTGAAAAGTATGACATTACCCTTTATCAATTTCAGTAAAATGAGTTCTCTATTTTATATAATTTAAAGTATTGCAGTTTAGTGTCAAAATGTAGTGTCTTTGAGATGGTTTATGTATGTTTAGACTCAAGGAGCACCAGGGTAAATATGAGGCACACATGTATAAAACAAACATTTAGAAACCATTTAGGAACAAGAATTGCGGTTGTTGCCGCGTAAAAAAATGCCTCCGGCATTTTTATACGAGGCAACAACCGCAATTCTTGCATTCGAAGAAACATAATGTCTACATGGTTGGTATGTTTGAAGGAAACCCATTCCAGACACCAAAAAAGCAGGGCTGGGAAGGGGTTATCAGGGAGAAGGATGATATTACTTCAAATGGCATTTCCTATGAATTCCTTGGGTCCATGTTAGGGGGTAAGGAAATGTGCGTTGCTAGGCAGATAAACAATTACAATAGCCGTTGCTAGGCAAACAGCTGTATTAGCAACAAACAGAAAGAACCATTGAATTCCTTGGGTCCATATTAGGGGGGTAGGTATGATTATAATTAACCTTAGGACCATGGAAATGTGTGTTGCTAGGCAGTTAAACAATTAGAATAGCCGTTGCTAGGCAACCAGCTGTAAAAGCAACAAACCAATAGAACCATTGAATTCCTTGGGTCCAAATTAGGGGGGTAGGTATGATTATAATCAACCTTAGGACCATGGAAATGTGTGTTGCTAGGCAGATAAACAATTAGAATAGCCGTTGCTAGGCAACCAGCTGTATAAGCAACAAATTGATAGAACCATTGAATTCCTTGGGTCAATATCAGGGGGGGTAGGCATGATTATAATCAACCTCAGGACCATGGAAATGTGTGTTGCTAGGCAGATAAACAATTAGAATAGCCGTTGCTAGGCAACCAGCTGTATTATCAACAAACAGGAAGAACCATTGAATTCCTTGGGTCCATATTAGGGGGGTGGGTATGCTTATAATCAACCTTAGGACCATGGAAATGTGTGTTGCTAGGAAGATAAACAATTAGAATAGCCATTGCTAGGCAACCAGCTGTATTAGCAACAAACCAATAAAACCATTGAATTCCTAGGGTCCATATTAGGGGGGGTAGGTATGATTATAATCAACCTTAGGACCATGGAAATGTGTGTTGCTAGGCAGATAAACAATTAGAATAGCCGTTGCTAGGCAACCAGCTGTATTAGCAACAAATAAATAGAACCATTAAATTCCTTGGGTCCATATTAGGGGGGAAGGTATGATTATAATCAACCTTAGGACCATGGAAATGTATGTTGCTAGGCAGATAAACAATTAGAATAGCCATTGCTAGGCAACCGGCTGTATAAGCAACAAACTGATAGAACCATTGAATTCCTTGCGTCCATATTAGGGGGGGTATGCATGATTATAATCAACCTCAGGACCATGGAAATGAGTGTTGCTAGGCAGATAAACAATTAGAATAGCGGTTGCTGGGCAACCAGCTGTATTAGCAACAAACCAATAGAACCATTGAATTCCTTGGGTCTATATTAGGGGGGGTAGGTATGATTATAATCAACCTTAGGACCATGGAAATGTGTGTTGCTAGGCAGATAAACAATTAGAATAGCCATTGCTAGGCAACCAGCTGTATAAGCAACAAACCAATAGAACCATTGAATTCCTTGGGTCCATATTAGGGGGGGGTTGGTATGATTATGATTAACCTCAGGAACTATCAAAGGTTGATTTATATTATTGTTATCACATAGCATAAATTTGTGTTGTGACACCTTAATCCAAGATGGCGGCACAATCCAAGATGGCGGCGCCCGCTCTGACTTCTGGCAAAGTGCAAACATCATATACCTTGTTCTGATGGTGCCTGTCGGCCACTTCGGCATAAAAAAATGAAGTCAAACTACAACATTGCCTGGTGTGCTCAGTCTCGACTGCACAGTGAGAATAGGAGCAGTATTGCTGTGTGGATGTCAATGTTTGTAGTTCTCCTGAAGTTTCTATCAAACTCACTGAGTTCTGCTCTGTCAGTGTATTCAGGGTCCAGTCACTGTATGCCTATAGCTGATACACTTGGTACAGGGTGGAACACTGGCTCTTCCATTCCTTGTGCATCTTGATGGGAGCTTTATGATAGACAACATTGAAATTAGTATTGTAATAAGTAATAAGCTTTGTGATGTAAAACATACTAAATAAGAAAGCTTTTGGAAAGCATAGACAGACAGTCTTGAAAATACATTAAAATCCCAAATTCTATGTTTGATGCACGGGTCCGAAAACACAAATTAGGTGTAATATCCCCTAGTTAATCTCCTTCTTTGCTATAGAATGAAATGTTGTCTCCATTTGCATATGTTCTGCCTATAAATGATATCCATACATGATACTGTTTTATACAAAAAGGTATCCCCAGGTACAACATATTCAAATTAGTAATTTACAGAATTGAACACACATAGGTGCCAGTTATTTCTTGATGCTGAGGACTACATTGTGACAGATGTAGGCACACAGGGGGAAGACAGATAACATGTAGATGGATAACATGTTTTACCTGAGGTAGCTGTTACAGTTCTCTGAGAGCAGTTACTGTGACACATATAGGCACATAGGGTATTAAGCAAGGGGGCTCATTGATTTTACTTGTAATAGTTTAGTGCAACATTTTTTGTAAACCCCTTGAGACTTCTTACAAGCCATACACTGATGCCAAAATAAATAGGAATGTGATTGACCAGGCCATATATATATAAAATGTTGAGATTTTTGCCAGCCCTAAGAATGGTGACTTCCAACCTATTTTGTTAAAATGGGTCACATATGGTAACTACACTCCCAAAAACTAGAAATGTGACTATCTCAGGTTGTAATCAAATTAGAAACACAAATAAAAATGCAAAAAATAATTTGTGAGATACAACCCTGCCATTTCCAAGAAGAAATATGTCAGCCATTTTTAATTTTTAATGGGAATATCCATAAAATATGCTTCGCTTTAACAGAAAACCGCAAAGATGGCCATCATGAATTCCAATCACTGTATTTTTCAACATATCACATTCCAAATGGGTATTTTTCAGAACAAGACGCTGTATTGTCATGTCAAAGTGTATAATTTGGAGAAAAGTAAATCCATCAGCATTGCTTAACGGGTTTCCCAGTTGATTGTCATATGGGACTCACCATGGTTTTGTCCTGGCCTAAGGGGGTGGGTCCCATATAGGCCTGCCCAGATTCGAAGTTTCTGTGTTGATTGCATAAGGACCTGCTAAGAGTATCATTGCCCTTGTAATAATGTTTGCCATGACTTTTTACCCTTCTTCATGTTTGCATGTCTACTGGTGCAAACACTATTTTCTAGCTCCTTTACCTCATAGAACCCTAAACATACTGATAATATATCAAAGATAGTCATCTCTGTGTAAAAAATCAGCCAAACCCATGTATTCTGAATTATTCCCAGCCACTATTCACAATTTCCTGCAGTTGGAGATTGTGTGTGGTATGTGAATAGCGAGTTAGAGTGGCCCGCCGCTAAAGTCTGAAGTACTACCCAATATAGTTGTCCCACCTGCTTGAAGATCACACTTAGCTGGCCAGGGGGGTGATTTATTTTGAAGTACACTGGCTTGTGATTCTGCATCTCCAAATGAGGCATAGCAGGCAGTAAGTGGTGAGATTGGGTAACCAGGTCAGAAGAGAAGCACATGCAAAGACATTTTAGTCAGTTTAACAATCTGAGACATCTATGAGTGAACATTCAATCTCCACATTGATGAAGGTAGAAACTAATGGCACATTAAACGTTAGCTCCAGGGGTGTCCTGGACAAAGAAGAACAAAACAGAGGGGACACATTCTGGCTGAGTGGGGGCCTATCACCTATTTGTCAGATGTCAGCATCCCCCTGGCCTATAGCCAGGCAAGTGTATGAAACCCTGGTACTTTATTGTCCTAGGGTGCCAGTTCCCCAGTCCCCCAGTCCCTCACTCTCCCAGTCCCTCACTCCCCTAGTCATTCACTCCCCCAGTCCCCCAGTCCCTCACTCTCCCAGTCCCTCACTCCCCTAGTCATTCACTCCCCCAATCCCCCAGTCCCTCACCCTCCAAGTCTCGCACTCCCCCAGTCTCCCAGCCCTTTCCTGCCCCAGTATCTCCCCCTGGCCCTCACTCCCCCTGGCCCTCACTCCCGCAGTCCCTCACTTCCCCAGTCCCTCCCTCTCCCAGTCTCTTGCTCCCTTCTCCTTTCACTCCCATTGTCCCCCAGTCCCTCACTACCAAAGTCCCTCACATAACACTCCCCCAGTCCCTCAAGCCCCCAGTCCCTCACTCCCCCACCTTCCTACCTGAGCCACAACCAAACCCCCCTCCTTCTCCAGGGTTCCCACTGCTCATTCTAGGTCCCCATCCCCCCTGTGGCTTCAACCTGTCCTCCCTGGGCTTCAACCCTTCAAACTGGAGCCTCTAGCAGGTGTCCATCCTACAGCATCAAGACATCCTTTTTGGAGGATCTCCCAACCATGCCTTAGCTATCAAAGCTCTGTGATCTCATTACCTTCAATCACTCAACCCTTGCTGGACAGGGGGACAAGGTCCTACTCCTACCATAGACATTCTATATCTGCTCCTCTTCCACAAGCCCTTATTTCCTGTCCTATGTTCACCACTTCCAGGCTAGATCCACCTGTGTCATCCCTGCCGAATATGTCCTGCCCTTCACTGGCACCTCTCTTTCATGTCATGTCCTGCTCTCTCCTGTGTCCTCTCCCCCATACCCCTGTGCCCCCTTACCCACCCCCTCTCCCTGTATGCTGATTCAAAATATATCAATTATCAATTTTGAATGAGTGTGTGCCTATCACAATTTTTTGAATATTCAGGGTTTTATGACAATTTTCAACAACTTTTGACAATTTCTGAAATTATAACATACACATATTTGAGGTCATTTTGAGGTCATTTTTATTTCTCTATCAGATGCACTAACTAGTTAGTTGATACAGTTAACGACATAAGAGCCAGATCATTATGAAGCACCCAACCCCTAGCCCAGAGCTCAGGTCTGAAGGCACATTACCCCTAATATGGGCTCTATATATGCACGCATGGTCTCACTGCATGAACAACTCGATATAAGTTTTCCCTAAAATCCATCATATATGCTTAAATGTCGTAGAAAATGACAATGACATTGAATCTACCTCTCCGGGAAGACTTAGATGTCAAAGCTTCGAGATTAAGGCATATTTTGGCATACCAAAAGTGACAATTTTGGTATATTTAAGCAACTTTACGTTGACCTAAATGCACTGAAATTGTTACCTAAAGGTGATTATAGGTGACAAAACCTAATGTCAAGGCAATGGAAAATTTTACTTAAATGTTATTTAACCGAATGTCAAGGTTATAGGAAATTTAATTAAATGTGATTAAACCAAATATCAAGGGCCAGGTGCTGGTTCACAAAAATTCACATATAGGCACTTTTAATGACCTTTACATGACCTTTTAATGAACGTTGCCATTTTCTCTAAATTCACCTAAATGTCATTATAAATAACTAAATTGGATTATTTTGAAATGGAATACAGCTGGATGGTACTTTTTTTAATTGTTGAGGACATTATTAGGGTTATTTCATCAATTTCATCACTTTTAGGTTCTGGGAGACTGGCACCCCCAGGCGGCTGGGGGTGCGCCTCCATCCGGTGTTACTCAACGATAACGTTATCGTGGAAGTAATAGTGGTAAAGGGAGTTAATAGTATCGCTTATATCTGATATGAATTCTATCACATGATTCCTGCTATGGGGCTGTCCATAAATGACGTCATACGGAGGGAATAGGTCCAGCCACCGTGATACTAACCAGGGCAGTTAGGGGAGCCTTATGCCGTTATTATATATTATTTTGAAGGCTTCTGGAGGGATACAACCCGTGATACCAACCAGGGCAGTTAGGGGAGCCTTATGCCACTATTATATATATAGCCCTTTGTTGTATCCCTCCAAAAGCCTTCAAAATAAGGTGTAAGAGCAGAATAGGCTCCCCTAACTGCCCCGAGGAATTCAATGGTTCTATTATTTTGTTGCTTAGACAGCTGGTTGCCTAGCAACAGCTATTCTAATTGTTTATCTGCCTAGCAACACCCATTTCCATGCTCCTGATGTTGATTATAATTCTACCTACCCGCCCTAACATGGACCTGACAAATTCAATGGTTTTATTGGTTTGTTGCCAAGACAGCTCGCTGCCTAGCAACAGCTATTCTAATTGTTTATCTGCCTAGCAACACACATTTCCATGCTCCTGAGGTTGATTATAATCCTACCTACCCCCCTTAACATTGACTAAAGGAATTCAATGGTTCTATTAGTGCTGCTAAATTTGTATAAAGGATTCCTACAGGACCAATCAGGATATCTGACTTTTTGGTGAAATGATACACCATCAAACTTGTAATATTTAACCATTTCTGTGCAAGACATGTTTAATAAATTGTGAATTTGAAGGTCTTTAAAAACAAAAGTAAAAATATGCACTCATTGAGTCTTGAACAAATGAATGAAATATATACTGTGATCAAGGACCTAGTAAGTCCCACGATCTAATTTTTTTTTGTTAAGGAGTACAGCATACTTACAATATGCCTTCATAATGTAGCTGATACAAAGGTCCAAACTATTTTTTTACATTTTTCAATGGCTCCAAAAACCAAACCACTCAACCGTTTTGTATGATATTCAAACTGTCTTAGGCTTGACACAGATGAACTCTGCGAACACTTGATTTGTATAAACTGTCAACCAGATCAAAAAGACAGACACCTTTACTCCCCTTTTCTGTTCATCTCCTATTCCGCACCTCCATACTCCCGTCTTTCCTTCTCTCTCAAACCCCTTATCCTTCACTCCCTTTTTTTCCCCTAAATGCCACTCTCTCTGTCCTTTACTCGCTCTCTCCCCTACACTCACTTTCCCCTTCATTATCCTAATACCTCAACTTCCTCCCTCCCTTCTCTCTCCCTCCCTTCTCCCTCCCTCCCTACTCCTTCCCTACCTACTCTCTTCCTCCCTACTCCCACCCTTCCACCTGTGTCACCCCCCTCTGTTCACACTCTTCCCCTGTGCCCCCTCCGTCCATCCCTCCAAATTTGTCTCCCCTCTTTTCACCTACTGTGTCCATCCCCACCCCCCCAGTGTTGTCCTCTGGTGACCCCCCTCCCCCCCTTTTGTCCACCAACTCCCCCTGTGTCCTCCCCCTATTGTCCCTTCACCCTCACTCCTTATTTCCTCCAGTTCTCCCACACTCTCTTTCACCTTCCCTCCCTGCTCTGTCCCTGCACTATGCCCTTATTACCCTTCACTCCATTTCCTACTCCCTCAGCCTCTCTGCTCCCTCACTCCGCTTTCGTTTGTCCTGCCACGTGTTTTTTTCTGCATCGTAGTATATAGGGGCCTATTCAGCTCCAAGTGTTTCTCCCCTCCAATGTGTCCACCCCCTTCCCTGTGCCCCGCCCTCCACTGTCCACCCTGTTCCCTCTGCCCCCCCAACTCCACTGTCCACCCCCTCCCCCGTGCCCCCAACTCCATTGTGCACCCCCTCCACTGTGCCCTTCGCTCAACTGTCCACCCAGTCTACTGTACCCCCCCTCCACTGTCTAGCCCCTCCCCCCGTGCCCCCGCTCCACTGTCCACCCCTTTCACTGTGCCCCTTGCTCCCCTATCCACCCCCTCCCCTGCCCCCCCCCCTCTGGGCACCCCCTCCACTGTGCACCCTGCTCCACTGTCTACCCCCTCCCCCTGTGTCTTCCCCCCTCTGTCCAGCCCCTCCACATGCCTCTCCCCACTGTTAACCCCCTCTCCCTCTGTCCCCCTTCCTCCTGTGTCTGCTGCCCCCTCTGTCCATCCGTCTACCTGTGTCTACCCAGCCCTACCCAACTCTATTCACACTCTTCCCCTGTGCCCCCTCTGTCCTCCTCCTCCACACCTCCTGTTCCCTTTCCCCAGCTCTGTCTCCCCCAAGCTCTGTCCATCCCTTCGCCTAGTATCTTCCCCCTCTGCCTGTCCCCTCCCTATGTGTCCCCCCCCACTGTCCATCCCCTCCCCTAATGTATTCCCACTCTGTCCACCCCCTCCCCTACTGTCTCCCCTCCTCTGTCCACCCCCACCCCTAGTGTGCCCCCCCACTGACCACACCCACCCCCAGTGTTTTCCCCCATCTGTCCACCCCCACCCCCAGTGTCTCCCTCCACTGTCCACCCCCACCCCCAGTGTCTCCCTCCACTGTCCACCCCCCCAGTGTTTCCCCCCCCCCTCTGTCCACCCCCACCCCCAGTGTATCCCTCCACTGTCCACACCCACCCCCAGTGTCCCCCCCCCTCTGTCCACCCTCACCCCCAGTGTATCCCTCCACTGTCCACCCCCCCCAGTGTTTCCCCCCCCCCTCTGTCCACACCCACCCCCAGTGTTTCCCCCCCCCCTCTGTCCACCCTCACCTCCAGTGTTCCCCGCCTTTGTCCACCCCCTCCCTCAGTATTTCCCTACACTGTCCACCTCCTCCCCCAGTGTCTCCCCCCCTACTATCTATCCAGTCCGAGGGCTCGACAATGCTGTTTTGATGCCCAGGCCTTCTTCATATCTAATATTTTGCTTTAAGGTTTTGAAAATACCAGGGTTATTTTAATGGCTTTCTCTTTTCCTGTGAATAGATTATGTCTGAAATTACAGCTAGAGAAACAAGTGCAGCAGGTCTAGAGGGGTTGCAATCAATTGACCCTTGAACTGACATATTCCCTTCATCGAGAAAAATTATGTTGATAACCACTATGCATGCTTGAATCAGTTGATGATTATTGAACTCTTATCCCAGATACAATCAGGCTGCTCCTTTGATCCAACCTGATTCTCAACCAAAGGTCATGAATCACCTCAAGCCTCCAAACAGTACAAAGGTGGTCAAATAGTCAGTGATGCATGGTTTATGAGTTTCATTATTTCACCAGATTTGGTACCAGAAGAATCAATCGCCAGCAATGCTCCCATGCCATTTCAGGAGGTCTGGGTACTTAACTCGCTCCTTTTACTGAACACCTCTTGGTTCTTTTGATCAGACAGGAATAGACAGGCAGGAATGCTGGCTATCAGTCATTTTGGGCATTCAGCTGACTGATCCAAGTGGGCACACAATTCAGATCAACATTGAATCAATGTTGAATCAACATTGAATCAATATTAAGTTATCAATGTTGATTTGATGCTCTGTGCCTACTGGAATGAAGCAATATGATCCTTCGTTCAGTAGCTTCTTCTGATCAGATAATTTATCTGCCTCACAAATTATTCTCTCCCTACACACAGAGGAATGCATGCACTGAGCAGGCAGATGTAAGATCCCCTCTCTCTTGCCACCCTCTGCCCCCCCCCCCTTCTGTCTGACCCCTCCACTTGTGTCCCTCCCTCTATCTACCCCCTCCACCTGTCCCCCCCCCTCTGACTAACTCCTCCTCCTGCCCCCCCCCCCCCTCTGTCTACCCCCTCCACCTGTCCCCCCCCCCCTACTGGGATGAAGCAATATGATCCTTCGTTCGGTAGCTTCTTCTGATCAGATAATTTATCTGCCTCACCAATTATTCTCTCCCTACACACAGAGCAGGCTGATGTAAGAGCCCCTCTCTCCAGCCCTCCTCTGCCCCCCACCTTCTGTCTGACCCCTCCACTTGTGTCTCTCCCTCTATTTACCCCCTCCACCTGTCTCCTCCCTCTATTTACCCCCTCCACATGTCCCCCCTCTGTCTACCCCCTCCACCTGTCTCCCCCCTCTATTTCCCCCCTCCACCTGTCCCCCCCCCCCTCTGTCTACCCCCTCCACCTGTCCCCCCTCTGTCTACCCCCTCCACCTGTCTACCCCCTCTGTCTACCCCCTCGAACTGTCTACCGCCTCCAACTGTCTCCCCCCTCTGTCTACCCCCTCCACTTGTGACCCCTTCTTTCTACCCTCTCCACCTGTCTCCCCCCTCTGTCTACCCCCTCACCCTGTTCCCCCCTCTGTCAACCCCCTCCACCTGTCCCCATCTCTGTCTACCCCCTCCACCTGTCCCCCCCTCTGTCTACCCCCTCCACCTGTCCCCCCCTCTGTCTACCCCCTCCACCTGTCCCCCCCTTTGTCTGCCATCTCCACCTGTCTCACCCCCCCCTCTGTCTACCCCCTCACCCTGTTCCCCCCTCTGTCAACCCCCTCCACCTGTCCCCATCTCTGTCTACCCCCTCCACCTGTCCCCCCCTCTGTCTACCCCCTCCACCTGTCCCCCCCTCTGTCTACCCCCTCCACCTGTCCCCCCCTTTGTCTGCCATCTCCACCTGTCTCACCCCCCCCTCTGTCTACCCCCTCACCCTGTTCCCCCCTCTGTCAACCCCCTCCACCTGTCCCCATCTCTGTCTGCCCCCTCCACCTGTCCCCCCCTCTGTCTACCCCCTCCACCTGTCCCCCCCTCTGTCTACCCCCTCCACCTGTCCCCCCCCTTTGTCTGCCATCTCCACCTGTCTCACCCCCTCTGTCTACCCCCTCCACCTGTTCCCCCCTCTGTCTACCCCCTCCACCTGTCCCCCCCTCTGTCTACCCCCTCCACCTGTACCCCCCTCTGTCTGCCATCTCCACCTTTCTCCCCCCCCCCTCTGTCTACCCCCTCCAACTGTCTACTGCCTCCAACTGTCTCCCCCCTCTGTCTACCCCCTCCACCTGTGACCCCTTCTTTCTACCCTCTCCACCTGTCTCCCCCCTCTGTCTACCCCCTCCACCTGTCTCCCCCCCCTTTGTCTACCCCCTCCACCTGTCTCCCCCCTCTGTCTACCCCCTCCAACTGTCTCCCCCCTCTGTCTACCCCCTCCACCTGTCCCCCCCCCTCTGACTAACTCCTCCACCTGTCCCACCCTCTGTCTACCCCCTCCACCTGTCCCCCCTCTCTTTCTACCCCCTCCACCTGTTTTCCCCCTCTGTCTACCCCCTCCACCTGTCTCCCCCCTCTGTCTGCCCCCTCAACCTGTCTCCCCCCTCTGTCTACCCCCTCCACCTGTTCCACCCCTCCCCCCTCTGACTAACCCCTCCACCTGTGACTCCCTCCCCCTCTTCAATTTGAGCTAATTAAGACTATAAGCAGGTTAACTCATGAGCATGTCCAAATATCAAAACAGCATTGACAATTCTAAAAACAATGATACTATCATATATAGATAATAGTAATTTATTTCTCTCAGGTTTGAGATCCAGTGATCAAACAAAAAGTCAAGTATTGCAAAATAATGCTTTGAGAGCGTGTTATCAGATATATGACCCCCATGATATCTCAATAAAAAAGCTGCAATCAGATGCTAAATATTTGCAATTGGTTACAAAGAAAGTATTTACGAGGGATTTTAACTTATAGATTAATTGAAAAATAAAATAATAGAAAAACAAGAGCTGCAGATGGATTCTCTATAAAAAATGCACTTGTCTTTCACAGAAAGAATTAGGAAATATGCTATAATCTGAATATGTACTTCCCCCCCCCAAAAAAAAAGTGTTGGAAAAAAAAGCTAGGGCCAGTCAGTCTGGATGGAGGGATGTAAGTCAGGATGGAGTAAGATGAGCTAGGATGAAGGAAGGTGAGTTAGGATGGAGGGAGGTGAGCTAGGATGCAGAAAGGTGAATAAGGACGGACAGAAATGAGTAAGGATCGAGGGAGGTGAGTTAGGTCAGAGAAAGATGAGTTAGGACAGAGGGAGGTGAGTTAGGATGTAGGGAGATGAGTTAGGAAGGAGGGAGGTGAGTTAGGACAGAGGGAGGTGAGTTAGGATGGAGGGAGGTGAGTTAGGATGGAGGGAGGTGAGTTAGGATGGAGGGAGATGAGTTAGGATGGAATGAGATGATTTAGGATGGAAGAAGGTAAATGAGTGAGACATCGTGACAGAAGTAGGCACATAGGGGGTAGACTGAGGGACAGTGTTTAGTTAAGTAGGGGTCAGTATGTGTATATTATCTATAAGCAGTTATTGTGACGCATAAAGGGTATTGAGCATGAGGATATAGAGGCATAGGCTAAATATGGAACTGATTGACCAACCATATGATAACTATAGCTGTACACATTTTTCTGTAAGTTAGATTTCTGCCCACCCCTACTCTGTCTGCCCTCCCCTACTCTGTCTGCCTTCCCCTACTCTGTCTGCCCTCCCCTAATCTGTCTGCCATCCCCTACTCTATCTGCCTGCCCCTTCCCTATCTACCTGCTACTACTCTGTCTTCTCTCCCTTACTCTGTCTGCCCTCCCCCACTCAGTCTGCCTTCCCCTACTCTGTCTGCCCTCCCCCACTCTGTCTGCACCCCACCCCCCCCCACTCTGTCTGCCCTCCGCTTCTCTGTCTGCCCTTCCCTACTCTGTCTACCCTCTCCTACTCTGTCAACATCCCCCTACTATGTATGCTCGCCCCCACTCTGTCTGCCCTCCCACACTCTGTGTGCCCTGGGGTAAAATAGAAGACTATAATTGAGAATAGAGTATTAAGGACTATTCTGAGACAAATTGTACACATTTGTCTCACATTAGAAATAATGTCTGAAAAGGGTTAAAGAATTCCATCATTCAAGCGTTATTATTTAAAGAAAATAGAAGTTAGATCCCGATTGTATTCTCTTTTAATGCTGGCAGACTCTATAATTACAGGTAACCCAAGGTACAGAATTGAGTGCAATGGGTCCAGAGGAAATTTGCGATCTGTAGGATCAATTCTTTCACTAGAAATGCTCCTTGGGCAAAAGAAGGAGGCCTGATGACTCAAACAGCTCCTTCCACTGAATTCTTCTGGTATCTTTGATCAAACTCAGTTAATTAAATTCTGTCTGCAGCTTGACTTAATCATTAATGCCTGATTTACCTCCCCCCCGCCTCTCACCTATGTCACTCGACTCCTGCTGTGCTGAACCTCCTCTCCCTGTGTCCTCCCTTCCCCTGTGTCCTCTCCCTCCGCCCTTTCCTCTCTCCTCACACTGAGTCCACTCTCCCTGCATGTTCCGCTCCTTCCTGCATCCTACCCATGGGACTTCCAATCCCCCAACAGGCATTTCCTCCATCTTCTTCCCTCCTCATGTTAATTAGTTGTAATCCTCCCTTTATATTTGGTGCCTCCTCCCTTAATCATTCCTCCAGATGTGTCTTGCCCACTGTGGCCCCCTCCACATGTGTTCCCCTCTATGTGTTGTGTCTCTCCTCTTACTGACCTGTCCATCCAATGGAGGCACTTTCCATGCATCCTTCCTATCCCCCTCCACAATCCCTTACAGGTAAGACTGATGATTATTAGATACTATTTCAAAGTCCGAAATTGACCTAGTGCTGGTGACTCTGCAGCACCCTCCTCCAAGCCTCTTTTCTCCTCAAAGTCACTATCGATTTTGTCCCATTCATGTAGAAACAATCTGCATTGGAGAATAATCAAACAATGACAGCAGCATAATGGTACAGTTCAATGTCATGAGAGGTGATTGATTTACAGTCCGGGCTCCCGTTCAATTGCCCACATTATATTGACCTGTGCATTGTAAATAAAGTCCAGAATGAGTCACACAGAATGCATGCTGGGTGTCACAGGCTGCTGTGTTTGTTGGACTGTAAGCTCATACGCTTTAGAATTACCTTTGTGATGGGTCTCATTTGATCACAAAGGATGAATTCAGTGAAATTCTCAAAGTGACCTGCCACATCATGAAAAACTATGTACTTATAACTGTATGAATAGCTAGAACGATCAATATATACTTGCTTCTTAGTGGTTGGGAAACACCTCTGTACATTTGTTATGTACTATACTTTGGTCTATATTCACAGTACAGAAAAAAACACCCCTTCAATTACATAACAGCAGGAGATGTAATCATTGTCAATAGACGTATGTTTGATATTGTGTGACATGTCCTGCAGTGTCCTACATTGACTAAGTATAGGGATTGATATATCAATAAACAGAAGAACATATCATTAAACCTCATGGTAACTTGAAAACAGTGGGAGGATTGGGTAAATTCATTTGAGATGATGTCACATTGACACAGGGGGAATTGAGTATATATTATAAGATGCCACCTCACGTTGTGGTACTACAGAACCAAAAGGATATAAAAATAGGAATTGTATGTATGGCCTGAACAATTGCTTAGACACTCTGACAGAGAGTCTGAGATCTCCACCTGTGTCCACCCCCTCTCCCCTCTCCTGTGCCCCCCCCCCCTCCCGCTCCACTGTCCACCCCCTCCCCTGTGCCCCCCACGCCACTGTCCACCCCCTCCAGTCTGCCCCTGCCCGCTCATCATCTGTCTACCCCCTCCCCCTGTGTCTTCCCCCCCTCCACTTCCCAACCCTTCCCCCTCCTTCTCCCCCCCCCTGTCCACCACCTCCACATGCCTTTTCCCACTATTAACCCCCCTTATCCCTCTGTCCCCCCTCTGCCCCCTCCCCACTCCTCTTGTGTCTGCCGCCCCCTCTTTCCACCTAGTCACCTGGGTCTGCCCCCTTTTATTCACACTCTATCCCTGTGCCCCCCTCTGTCAACCCCCTCCACATTTGTCTCCCCTCTTTTTACCCCCTGTGCCCATCCCCTCTCCTAGTGTTACCCTTTTGCAACCCCCCCTCCCTGTGTCCCCCTCTTTTGTCCACATCCTCCCCTTGTGCCCTCCCCCCCACCCCCCTCTGTTTTCACCAACTGCCCCTGGTACCGCCGTCATCACACAGGGGGGGGGATGGGGCTGCCCTCCCCTTCTGATCGCCTATCAACCCTCTTGCTCCTGTTTGTCTATTCCCTCTGACTTTGTGTACTCCCCCCTTCGACTGTGCCTCACTCCTCCTGCATATTTGCCTTTGGCCCTTTTTGTTTAGTAGGGAATATATATAGTTAAAATGATAAGGCTAGGTGTAAGGGGTGGTTACTTGGTCTCAGTCTGGACCCCAGCATCGACTCATAGTCATCTTCAAAGGTCATTTGTCCATAATCTATTAATGCTGCATGGGTTGTTTTTTTTGGTTCACCAAACAACACTCCTATAATCATTGGAAAATTGGCCACTTTTATGTTGAATTGCTTTCTGTGGGGAATAATTCCAAACAATGCCTGCATCAATAATAAATGACCCCTCTCTGCCACCGTTCACAGAGCTCAGAGCACATTGAGTCACTCAGCAGCCAGACATCAGAGATGCAGGACGTGTCAGCCACTCACCTCCTACACACAGACCACCACACAAAGTTGTTGTGTAGTACAACATCCTGAACCACCGTCACCATCTACACAGAAGCAGGGTCTCTCTTCTACCTCAGGTAGGTGTATTGTGCTATATAGGCTTGTATTTATTAAGTCAAAGAGAAACAATTGTTGTTAGAGAGAAGTTTTCTACATCTTGCCTTCATTGTTGGGAAAGGCCAAGAAAATCCTATTCAATTGTATTTACTATGCTTTAACACTAAGCATGGAGATACACATTTTAGATCATCTGTTTGCCAATTGACTTATTAGCCAGAGGTATTACATTAACCAGCATAATATTGAAATTATCAAATCATCTGTTCCAGGCTATTTGAGTGTGATTTTCACAGACTAGGTGATGAGATTTCTTAAACTGAAAAAAAACTACTACTGTAATCTGTCAATTTTAAAAGATGTTTAAAGAGTGTTCGGCCAAGGAGTTGGAGGCCATTTCATTAGAGATGTGCTAGACAGACAAAGACTAAAGCATAAGCCTTCCTCATGTTTAAATTGGTATGAAAAAGAGGGAGGAGGAGAGATGAACTACAAATGATCTGAAAGCAAAATGTTGACAACAGAATCTTAAATTTTCAAACATGAGAACTGGACCACATAGGTGAAATATCATATGCTCTGTGGAACAGGCCTATGACTACCGCTTATTAGGAGACTTATGATCAGCTCCCACCCATCTCATGAATGCCCTCTGGGACAGGCATTATTATTTGAAACTTGATCCAAACTGATCATCTTGTTTCTTACTCTCTCCTCCTCAATCTACCTCAAAGAAAGTCTGTGTTGGGATTAATGGAAATTCATAATGACAGGTGATGTGATGTCATTTTAGAAAGTCAGGACTCAAGTTTGCCATTTTAGTACATCTGCACTGTGTATTATTGTATAGATTTATGCTGGTTCATGCTAATCATATGGCCATGCATTGTTGGCTAGATAATCAGTGTAGATAACAGTGATTTCTCGATTGATTGTTGTATGGCATTATTTTTTTTGATTCACTTGTGTGTAGGACAGTAGGTAATTATTGAAATACTGCCATTACAAAGAGCGGGCTGAGAATCTGTCAATTTTAAAAGATGTTTAAAGAGTGTTTGGCCAAGGAGTTGTAGGCCATTTCATTAGAGATGTGCTAGACAGACAAAAACTAAAGCATAAGCCTTCCTCATGTTTAAATTGGTATGAAAAATAGGGAGGTGGAGAGAGAAACTACAAATGATCTTGAAGCAAAATTTTGACAACAGAATCTTACATTTTCAAACATGAGAACTGGACCACATAGGTAAAATGTCATATGCTCTGTGGGACAGGCCTATGATTACCGCTTATTAGGAGACTAATGATCAGCTCCCATCCATCTCATGAATGCCCTGTGGGACAGGCATTATTATTTGAAACTTGATCCAAACTGATCATCTTGTTGCTTACTCTCTCCTCCTCAATCTACCTCAAAGAAAGCCTCTGTATATGTGTACTGGTGTTTACTTGACAGCTATATTCATGAGTTATCTGTTCATATCTTGATTTTATTAGCTTGTTATTGTCCTCTCCAAAGTCTAATGTGTTGCGATTAATGAAAATTCATAATGACAGGTGATGTGATGTCATTTTAGAAAGTCAGGACTCAAGTTTGCCATTTTAGTTCATCTGCACTGTGTATTATTGTATAGATTTATGCTGGTTCATGCTAATCATATGGCCATGCATTGTTGGCTAGACAATCGGTGTAGATAACAGTGATTTCTCGATTGATTGTTGTATGGCATTATTTTTTTTGATTCACTTGTGTGAAGGACAGTAGGTAATTATTGAAATACTGCCATTACAAAGAGCGGGCTGAGAATCTGTCAATTTTAAAAGATGTTTAAAGAGTGTTTGGCCAAGGATTTGTAGGCCATTTCATTAGAGATGTGCTGGACAGACAAAAACTAAAGCATATGCCTTCCTAATGTTTAAATTGGTATGGAAAAAAGGGAGGAGGAGAGATGAACTACAAATGATCTGAAAGCAAAATTTTGACAACAGAATCTTAAATTTTCAAACATGAGAACTGGACAACATAGGTAAAATGTCATATGCTCTGTGGGACAGGCCTATGATTACCGCTTATTAGGAGACTAATGATCAGCTCCCATCCATCTCATGAATGCCCTGTGGGACAGGCATTATTATTTGAAACTTGATCCAAACTGATCATCTTGTTGCTTACTCTATCCTCCTCAATCTACCTCAAAGAAAGCCTGTGTATATGTGTACTGGTGTTTCCTTGACAGCTATATTCATGAGTTATCTGTTCATTTATTGATTTGATTAGCTTGTTATGTCCTCTCCAAAGTCTAATGTGTTGCGATTAATGAAAATTCATAATGACAGGTGATGTGATGTCATTTTAGAAAGTCAGGACAGTAGTATAGTATGTATCGGAACGGGACTATAGTTAAGTACTGTTTATTACTCAATCGATATGCAGCCAATCAGAGGCCTCCATTTGGTCACGTGACCCGTTGCCATGGTAACGTGACCTACTTAGGGCTCTCAGCCAATCAGAAGCCAGCATTCTGGGTGACCTACTGACCTACTTAGAAGCTCTCAGCCAATGAGAGGCCGGCATTCTGGTAACCATGGTAACGTGACCTACTTACGTCACGTGACCTACTTAGGCTCAGCCAATCAGAAGCCGGCATTCTGGTAACTAGGGTAACGTGACCTACTTAGGGTTTGTTTGTAAACAACACCACGTGGCTCTCTTGTTTGTAAACAACACCACGTGACACGTGACTGTTTGTAAACAAACAAACTAAAAAAAAAGTTATGTAGCTTGTATATAGAAATAAAAACACAACAAGATAATTTCTTTTCTTTTCATTTTATTCTTTATTTTCATTTCAATCAGAAAAAACACACAAGTTTATGCTTTTTTAGCTTGCTTCTTCGATTTGCAGCAACCCAACAGGCCGCAAAGTCTCACGTCGCCGTCACTCGCACCACCACACTCCGGACGAGTTCTCTCCAATAGACATTGCACGACTTTGGATAAATCCAACACCATTTCGGCAAGGCAGAGAATCTTTGCTTCCATGAAACGGCCGCCATCGCAACAACCCGTCACAACAGCATCATCGATAGCTTCTGACTCACGACCCGGTCGCTCAGCTTTGGGATTTTGCTCATGCGCATGACGCACTTCTTGGGGTTTCTTGTTCGACATGCTTCAATTAGGAAATGAACGCAATGAGGTCCACAGGTGTCAGCAGAAGTGTCTTGTAGTTGAATGCGGTTTCTTTGCCACTTGAACGGAGCAGAGCGTTCCACGAAAGACAAGAACTCCGCACTCAGCGGCGGTAAGCCGAAGGAATCAAAGTAGTACACTTCACCCGTGCTCGACACGTAAAACGCCACCCAATGCTGACCTGGTAAATGTTGCGGATCTGTGTTGCTCACGAAACAAGTGTCTTTGATAGGGTGCTTCGGAATAGTGTCACAAGAGAAAACGCCCAGGAAACGATGTTTTGTGTGAACGTTTTCCTTCAACACTCTGCTTATTTCAAGCGTGTTCATACGATACGCCAAGTACCGCGGTCTTGTCTTCAGTTCATGTGGTAGTCGGTGATGGGGTGTCGATCTCGGGTCAGCTCGACGACGTTGTCGTACACCAAGTAGAGTAGCACCGTTGTTGTCGCTTGTAGCGCCGAGCGGAAACTGACTTCCACCCTCAGCTGACCCGCTCTTATAAGGTTCACGCGACACCCGTCGTGCGATCTGTCTGGGGTTAAGTTGAGGGGGAACACCGTGTAACCGTTCAGGAATTGATCGTATGAAATACCGCAGGAGCGCGCGCCCTCGTACATCCCCGTTTCCGTGTGTAGCGCCAAGTACTCTCTCACAGCCGCTTTGGTCTTAAAGTCGGGCACATACGCGTCGTTCGGCACTTTCTGATCGTTCACTATCACTTGAAGCGAGCTGATGTCGTAATGCTTCATCTCGAACGGGTTCTTGGTGTAGCTACCGTTGAAGGCGTCGTGGTCCAGGAAGCAAATCATCATCGACTTGGGAAGCTGGCCTGTGTTGGAGTGCGTGTAGCTGTGATCTCTGTTACCTTGAGGGATGGCGTACGTCGTCACTTCCACTCTGTTCACCGGGTAGTCGAAGGGTCCGTGTTCTATCACCGCTCTCTCGTGCGTTTCCGCTACAGCGTCCGCCACCAACACGCGTCGCACGTAGAGCTTTGCCTTGTAGATCTTCAAGCTGTAGCCTCCGTCAGCGGCGCACATCAGATAGAAAGAGGGCGCCGCCTGTTTCAGAGTGAGATTGATTTCCGTCTCTCCAACGATGAGCTTCGGTTGATGAGCCAGGTCAAAGTGCAGTCGCGCCATCAGCGAAAAGCGCTTGTTGGAGATTAGCTTCTTGCGCGCTTTGTACCCCGCATTCGCGTCAGTCAACGTGTCAAACTGACCGGGCGTATCTTCATGCCACCCCTGGGCGCTCATGACGCCGTCCTTCACGTCTTTGTTGTAGTTGAGTAACCCTTCCAAGTAAGCTTGGTAAGGGTAGGTCTCGGTGTTGCCAGACACTTTGAAACCGCCGATGGAGACTTGGACGTCTTTGAAGAGCGAGTGAGCCAAGTTGTTCACCGGAGCTACTGCGTCGGTGTCCTCGATCGCCGATCCGTTCGCTTTCAGCACTTGACATTCCAGATGAAGGTAATTCTCGTTCAGGTCTGTGTACTCTTGCGACTTTTTGATGGTGAAATTTATGTTACCTCCATCCTCTAAAGAGTTTTTTGTTTCTATCCCCAGGAAAGACGACTTTAAGATAGTAGTCTGAGTCGGCGCTACGGTGTGCAGGTCGAGCTCAGAGAGCGCGCACTCGTTACTGCTCTCGTGTACGTAAGCCATTGTGTTCTCTCTTCACGTGGCCGACAGACTGACGCCGCCCGCCTCCAGTCTTTTTATTTATACCTGAACGCCTAGGCGCTTACCGGTCGAAGACATCCCCTCTACGTCTCTTGCAAGAGCCACCGCCCGTCTGAGGGGAATGCCGACGACGTTTCGACCCTTTCTTAGACGCGACAGTCGTCTTTCCTCCCGAGAACGCCGTACTCGCCAGTCTCTTCAGAGCGCCTGCGCCTCGGTCTTTCACGCTGCTCTTTAAAGTCCGACCCGCCAGCACATCTTTAGCTACGCCCACACCGGCGCGGAGCAGCGTTTTTCCCACCGACTTCAACAGCGGGGTAGCCGAGCGCATCAGACCTAACAGAGCGCCGCCCAAACCGTGCCCGCTCTGGAAAGAGCGCCCGCTGTACACGTTCACGCCGTTGCCCAGCTGCGCGTTGTAGTAATCGCTGTACCCTCTGCCGACGGTGCGCCTGGGTGGAAAGTACGGAACGCGTTGACGCATCATTTTTTTCTCTTTCAGCGCTCAATAGGTCTCAGATGAAGTGTCACGGTCACCTCGCCTCTACCGAATGGGATGGAATGACCGGATCGGTCTCTTAAATAGATGCCGACCTCGGTAAACCTCTTGGATTTCAAGGGGAAATAATCCAAATGGGGAAAACTGATAGCTTGCACGCCACCTCGACGCTTTCCGCCTCTGTCCACCGCCACGCAGCGCAACAGCGGCACTTGCATGTCGCCCACACGTCTCTCTTGGATCATGTCGGTGTATATGTACACAGAGTGCACGTCTCCGTAAACATCCATCGAGTAGGCGCCGGTAGTCGGCGACGCGAAACACGTCTTCTCTCCGAAGCCTAGAACGCATGCGAGATGCTGAGTCAGCAGGACAGCGCAGTGTCTCGGCGGTTTGATGGTGACGCGTTTCGTCTTGGCGTCGTACGATAAGATCCGCATCGGTTTGAGCAAGAAGCTGTCGCCCTCTAGTCTGTCATCTCGCATCGTCTCACTCAAGCGCTCGACTAGGGTGTGGTTGCTTCCGGTGAAAATAGGAGGTATCTGGAATATGTTTGGCACGAAACTGCGCACGCCCATGTCTTTCTCCATCTGTTGGATCATCTGTCTTGCTTGATCGCTGATCGCCTTCTTCTTCACCGCCGGGGACAAGAACTTCTTGTATACGGCATTCGTCTGTCTCAAGTCAACCTCTCTCCTGAACCTTTTTGTTTCCGGTTTCAATTGCTGCTCTTCCGACGTGTCTGATATCTCTTCCACCGTTACATAGCTCGCTTCCTTCCAGCTCAGCGGGAATTCTGAGCTGAACGTTAGCTTGCTCAGACCGTTCGCGTTTCTCATTTCCCGCCAGGCCACCTGTGGTTTTTTTCCTTCGGCGAATTTAGTGTCTTTTAAAACCTGGATCGCCTCCTCTAGCGAACCCTTGGTGCGCAGAGGAACAACGATGATCAAGTCGTCGTCGTGCACGTTAGTCCATTCTGTAGGGAGGATGATCTCAGTCAGAGCCGCTTCGTACGCTTCGGGCAGAAGGAGCGGAGAGTCGAAGTGAGTTCGGAAAGACGTCAAGCTGTTGTCAGGATAATACTCCATAGAGCTGTTGCTAGGTAGAGTGATGTTCATTTTTTTTTTTTTTTTTTTTTTTACGTTATTTTTTTGACGGGGATCCACTCGTTGAACTTGTCGTCGTAACCTAACCAACGTACGAAAGCCAACTCTTTACCGTTGACGGTCTTGCGGCGCAACACCTCGTCTATCAGGTAGTTCTTGTCGTAACGACTCTTGTACACCTTCTGAACCTCTTCCGGGTAGAACACGCCTTTTATCTCCTCGCCCTTGTCGTCTTTCAGCTCGAACCCTCTGCTTCCCAACGTCTTAGCAACGTCGACCACTTCCTCGCGCCAGTTTCCCTCGTACCCTTTGTCGAAGGCGCCTTTGGTTCTCAACATCCTCACTCTGTCACCCGGAGCGATGACGTCGACGGCGGACGTCTTTGTTTTTTTCTTCTTTTTCCATATTTCGTCGATTTGTTTGTTAGTTGGGAGATCTTGTCGGTAGAAAACTGTTTCGCTGTTTTCCGAGCTGACTTGAGCCGGCGCCATTTTCAACGTCTTGTGGTGAGTGCGATTGTAAGAAGACACTACATGGTGCAGTACGTCTACGTAGCGATACGTGCGCTTGTGTGTGAAATAACGCCACAGCTTCTCCTTCAGACTGCGGTTCAAGCGCTCCACTAGACTAGCTTTTGATGTCGTCGTTCTCGCCAGTGAAGAACTCTATGCCCTCGCTCTTCAAGTGATCTTGAAAGATCTTGTTCAAAAACTCTTTCCCCTTGTCTGTCTGAACAGTGCGCGGTCGTCTCTCGCCAGGGCCTGTCATCTCTCGGAAGGCCTCGGTGACATCAGCGCCGCTCTTGGATTTAATGGGAACGGCCCACGCGTACCTAGAGAAAACGTCGATCGCCGTCACCACGTACCGGAAGCGGTCGTTGTGAGACGCCAAAGCTTGCATGTCCATCAGATCTATCTGCCACTGCTGATCGATTGCGCCGGTTATAGTTTTGTTCCTTGCAAATTTTCTCCGAATGGGTTTATGTTTAGTGTAGGCGTCCAGCGACACTAAAGCGTCTCGGATGACGGCCGGGTTCAGGTGGCGAAAATGATGTTTCTGGAGTTTAGTCACGCTAGTGAAACTGGAGGGCGCTTTGACGTCGGTATATCTAGATACTACGCGCTTCTTTTCTTTTTCCTTCTTGGTCAGTCTCTTCACTGGTTTGCCCATTGTGGGCTTGTTGAGGGCGTGAACGACGAGCTCGCCGCTAGGCGGTTGCGCCCTTTCCTTTTCTTACGCGGCACGCTCCTATAGGAAGTCGGAGTTTGGAAAAGTTCACGGTCGTCCTCCTCGTCCTCAGAGGATTGATCGTCCACCACCTGGAGAGAAGAGTCTGCTGCTGCTACCGACCTCTGTCAGCAAGCCGTGTGTCCAAACTTTGGCCAGGTCCGCTCGCTTTATACAGATGGTTTCCGATCAAGGCGTCTGTGGGAACTGCTTCGCGCAGCGCTTTCGTGAACGGCGAGTAGCCCGCCGGTCTGGGCGCCGTCTTCCTGAACCTGGCGGCGTCGTTCAGTAAGTCCACTATGTTGATGCGATGCTCAGGTGGTATTCTCCGACCCGACATCTCGCGCACCGCACCGTCCTCGTTCCACTTGATCACTCCGGATTTCTCCAATTGTTTGTACAGCGCCACCGTCCGGGTGCGATTCCTCTTGGGAACTTGGTTCGCCAACCGCTCGAGTAGGGACGCGCTGGCCTCTTCAGCAGACTGACGGAGGTGAGCCGGGGGCGAAGAAGAGTAGGACGAAGAGATGTTGCTGTTGTGGGGATTCGCGAGAAAAAATTGCAATCTATTCAACAACCTTCGGTATTTCAACATTTTCTCGCGCGATTCCAAAGTGGGGTCGTTCAACACTAAATCCAAGTCCCTGTAGATAAACTGTAGCACCTGGTGCAAGGCCGCGTCGGGATGAAGGGACTGCTCTGCCTGCTTGTGGTAATAGGCCATGTCGGCAGGTGGGCTGGCGGCGGTGGCAGGAGCGGAACTCTCGTTCTTTTCAGTGCGCTCATCAGGAAGAGGAGGAAGGTTTGGAGCAGTAGAAGTACTAGCAGCAGCGACTGCAGTAGTAGCAGCGCTAGTAGTAGCAGCAGCAGCGGGCACATGATGAAGTAGACCTGCTCGTGATGATTTGTAGAGCGTCTCAGGATCCACGAGCGCTAAACGTTTGTAGTGTTGTTGCTGCTCTGAGTCCGTCATGGGGACGACGGTGGCAATGACGCTGGTGGTGGCGGTAGTGGTGGTGGTGGTGCTGTCGGCGAGTAGGTGTCGAATGAGGTGTCTCATATACGGAGAATGCTCTTTATAAGCGGTAAGGCCATCCCTATGAGAGCCGGAATGAGGAAACCTCCCTCTTGAACCAAGACGCGTCTCTTTTTTTTGATGGGCGTAGATTTTTTGCCCACCTCCCTCAACACGTCAGCCGATTCTCGAAGCTTGTCCAGTTGTTTGTCGCTGAGCGGGATGTTCCCTACCAGTAAATTGTGACAGATCTCACTCAACGCGGCGATCAGATCGTCGCTTCCAGAGTCTATTAGATGCGAGCAGTCCTTTGGCGAGCACTTAGATAAGTGCTTGAGAGTACCAAAGTGTCTTTCGAGTAGATGAGAAGACATTTTTTTGCTACTGCTTTCTCTTGTTCTTTTTTTTGTCTAGCGGTACGAACACTAGCTGAGAGTGTATGGACGTCAAAGAGGAGCGTATTCTCAGATCGTCAGGTGTTGACTGCTTGAAGTCCAGAAGGAGGTATGAGTGAGGTCGCTTGAGTTCATGGGTAAATATACTAGAGAGAGCCGCCGCGTTGGACGGAAACACCTGGCGAGACAGACTAGCTATTTGCCCCATGTCGCGCGGGTTCTTGAAAACGATCATGTAGTGAGCGTTCAGACTCATAGTTCGAAAGTCGGGTGATTTCTGGAATAGGTTCTGGGTGATGTATATGACGCTCACGTTCCAGTGATGCGAGTATTTAGTAAAGATGTCGGCTACCACTTGCTGATTGGAACTGCTCATCAGATCGTCCAATATCAGTAGAGTGTGGGGTCGTACAGCGTCTTCTGCTACTTCCACGTCTCCCGCTATAGACTCTTTGCTAGGAAGACCTTCTCTGAATTCCACACCGTACTGATTTTCCATTTTTTCAAACAGAGGTTGCCACTCGCCGTAATGGTAAAAAGTCTTTTCCACCGGCGGCGTGACCAAATTGTTCACGTCGCTCAGAAATTGATCCACCAAGCGCGATTTTCCACAACCCGACGGACCGCTAATGATACAACTAAAGGGTCCTTGTAGTCGAGCGTAGAAATGAATTTCTGTGAAGAGTTTGCTTTTACTACTGGACATTTTTTTTTTGTTTTTTTTCAGGACGCGTCAGAGAGCGGTTGTGTGTGTGACTGTCTGCTGTGTTTCTCACTCGAACGGTCGGTAGTGAATGGTTGTGGAGAAAAGTCCACCGACCTTTTTATTGATTCCGGCCGGTGTCACAGTAGCGGTGGCAGAAGTGTCTTTTTTTTCTTTTTATTTTTTGCGATAAAATTCTATTTTCACTCAATAGTCATAAATGTTTTGTATCAGACTCCAGAGGAGTCTGATACAAATATTTATTTTTTTTAAAAAAAAGAAGAAAGAGAGGAGGAGGAGGAGGAGGAGGAGGAGGAGGAGGAGGAGGAGGAGGAGGAGGAGGAGGAGGAGGAGGAGAAAAGCGCAGATTAATTTTTTTTTTTTTTTTTTTTCTTTTTCTTTAGGCAAAGCTCGTCGCTTTGCCGCTTTCTTTTCTATTTCTGTGTTGTGACAGGATCGTCTCAAAAAAGCAATAAGGCGTGTGAGCGCGGCGGTGACAAATACATATCGGTGCGTATGGTATAAAATAGTGCGTCCCTATCTTCTTCCATTCGGCTGCGTTGCAATAAGCGGGATAACAAGTGACGACGTCGAAACTTTTAGTTACCGTGTTCACGTCGGCCACAACGCGCGCCCACCGAGTGGGAGCTGCAGTCACTCCCAAGAATCCGATCGGTTTGCGGAATCGTTTCATAGCGCTTATTCTCACTTTATAAGAGGAGGCGGGGTGAGGAGAGTGGCGGCGCTCTTTCTGTTCATGAAACGCCCAACGAGT
The DNA here is from genome assembly GCA_947462335.1 of Harmothoe impar. Classification (NCBI taxonomy): domain Eukaryota; kingdom Metazoa; phylum Annelida; class Polychaeta; order Phyllodocida; family Polynoidae; genus Harmothoe; species Harmothoe impar. The sequence goes on along the minus strand of OX381710.1, from coordinate 83,043,856 downwards.
GGGGGCGCTGAGAGCGGCTATTATGCAACGGTAGAGTAAATACAGTTCTGAGAAGACGGCTCTCGGCCATGCCGCTACGTTTTCCTTTTCCGCTCTTGTATAACGACGCTTTGCGGCTTTGCTTTTCTCGAGAATTTTGTACGCTTCAAAAGAAGCGTGAACCTCAACTACGTGACGCTCTCTCTTTTGAGATAAAAAAATAGCCGGGCAGTTGAGGAGGAGGGCGCTCTGTTCGCGCGACCGTCTTTTAGAAACTCGCGCCCTCTGCAGTGCCATATTTCTTTCCTCCGAAACAAAAAAAAGACTGAGTGAAAATAAAAAGCTCAAAGAAAAAAAATAAATAAGCAATAAGCAGACTCAGCTCGAAATTCCCTGCCGGCGTGATGACGGTGACTGCCGGCGGTGGCGGCGGTCGGCTGGCGATGGGCGGTGGCGGTGTCGGCGGGGGTGGTAGAAGGGCGTGTGGAAAGAGAGACGCATCTCAGTCTTTTATAGGAGCGGCGAGTCTGACATTTTCAGCTGTCGCATGCTGACCTGCTGCTATCATAAGAGAAACAAAAGCCCTAATCACACTTTTCAGCTGGATCCTTCCACCCCGCCAGACATGGATCCCAGATGGGAAGGTGGTTTAAAATTAAATCCGTGTACCGACTGTCATACAATAGGGTAATTAGTTGAACGCGTGTTACCTGTATAAAGGATTAGCGGGTCATGGGCTCAGCGTGTGTATAGAAAAACAACTACAGGTAGCATGAACAAAGCGACCCCCTCCCTTTCTGTCACTCTGTCTGTGACTAGAGGGTGCGCGTGTGGTAAGCGGCTTAAATCTAAAGAAAAACAAATCACCCTCTCCTGTCGTCAGCAGTCAGCCGGCCGGCGGCTGGAAAATGCGATTAGAGGGATGATGAGCCACGTAGTAAGCGACTTAAGGCTGATCTAAAGACCTGCCGTGAGGGGGCAGCTGGCCGGTGGCTTGAAAAAAGGGGGGGAGTAAGGGTATATAAGTGCCTCTACATGGGTGCCCACGATTTTGACCGTGTCGCCGTGTCGATTTTTAGCCACAGAGCCGTGTCGCCGTGTCGATTTTTATGCATATAGAATATACTAGGGCCTAATAAAGAGGTCTGAGTCCGTCGATTTTTAAAACCCCCGTGTCGCACGTGTCGGATTTTAAAACCCCCGTGTCGCCGTGTCGCACGTGTCGGATTTTACCCATGTAGAGGCACATATAAGGGGAGTGAAACCGCATTCAGCATCGTCATCATCGTTCACGCTACTACTACTACTACTACTACTACTACTACTACTACTACTACTACTACTACGACTACCAGCACCGCGCCTCAATTCGCAGATCCTCGTGATGGAAAGTTGCTACCGTGACATGAAGCGGAATGACGAAGCGGCGCGCGAATGTGAGGCTGATGCTGTAGCCTCTGCTACTGCTGCTGCTAGTGCTGCTCAGCGTGCTACTGCTGCATTTACTGCGGCTGTTAGTGACGCTGGTTGTGATGACGTTGTTGTTGTTGCCGCTGCGGCTGTGACTGCTGCTGTTGCTGCCGCCGATGCAGCTACTCATGCCACCGATGCCGACGCTGCTGCTGCTGATGCTGTTGCGGCTGCCGATGTCGCCGCTGATGACGCTACTAGTGCCCGCTCTGCCGCCCTTGCTACTGTCGCTGCTGCTGTTGTTGCTAATGCTCACGCTACTGCTGCTGCCGCTGCTGCTGCTGCTGCTACCGCTGCTGCCGAGGCTGCTGCCGCTGCTGCCGATGCTGCTGCCGATGCTGCCGATGCTGCTGATGCTGCTGATGTTAGCAGTCGCGTCGACAAAGAATCGTCATTTGTCACTCTTAAAGCCGCTCCAGTTGAACGCGTGAAGGGTAGTAGGGCTACCAACGCGACGGCCGGATGGTGCAAATGGTGTCGTCGCTTCTGCTCGTGCGCTTGCTTTTCTTCCGGTCCTACCTGCTGCTGCTACGGTATGATAGTGTTATAGTGTTTGAATGAGAACGCGCGTAGTTACACATAGACGCTGTTACAGATGTGCTTTTTTTTCGAAAATATAATTTTAACATAACATGGAACTTGTTGTGTTTTTTTTCTATATATAAGTTGTTTGTTTACAAACAGTCACGTGTCACGTGGTGTTGTTTACAAACAAGAGAGCCACGTGGTGTTGTTTACAGACAAACCCTAAGTAGGTCACTTTACCCTAGTTACCAGAATGCCGGCTTCTGATTGGCTGAGCCTAAGTAGGTCACGTGACGTAAGTAGGTCACGTTACCATGGTTACCAGAATGCCGGCCTCTCATTGGCTGAGAGCTTCTAAGTAGGTCAGTAGGTCACCCAGAATGCTGGCTTCTGATTGGCTGAGAGCCCTAAGTAGGTCACGTTACCATGGCAACGGGTCACGTGACCCAATGGAGGCCTCTGATTGGCTGCATATCGATTGAGTAATAAACAGTACTTAACTATAGTCCCGTTCCGATACATACTATACTACTCAGGACTCAAGTTTGCCATTTTGGTACATCTGCACTGTGTATTTTTGTATAGATGTATGCTGGTTCATGCTAATCATATGGTCATGCATTGTTGGCTAGACAATCAGTATAGATAACAGTGATTTCTAGATTGATTGTTGTATGGCATTATTTTTTTTGATTCACTTGTGTGTAGGACAGTAGGTAATTATTGAAATACTGCCATTACAAAGAGCGGGCTGAGAATCTGTCAATTTTTGAAAGATGTTTAAAGAGTGGTTGGCCAATGATTTGTAGGCCATTTCATTAGAGATGTGCTGGACAGACAAAAACTAAAGCATAAGCCTTCCTCATGTTTACATTGGTATGGAAAAGAGGGAGGAGGAGAGATGAACTACAAATGATCTGAAAGCAAAATTTTGACAACAGAATCTTAAATTATCAAACATGAGAACTGGACCACATAGGTAAAATGTCATATGCTCTGTGGGACAGGCCTATGATTACCGCTTATTAGGAGACTAATGATCATCTCCCATCCATCTCATGAATGCCCTGTGGGACAGGCATTATTATTTGAAACTTGATCCAAAGTGATTATCTTGCTGCTTCCTCTCTCCTCCTCAATCTACTTCAAAGAAAGCCTATGTATATGTGTACTGGTGTTTACTTGACAGCTATATTCATGAGTTATCTGTTCATATATTGATTTGATTAGCTTGTTATGTCCTCTCCAAAGTCTAATGTGTTGCGATTAATAAAAATTCATGATGACAGGTGATCTGATGTCATTTTAGAAAGTCAGGACTCAAGTTTGCCATTTTAGTACATATGCACTGTGTATTATTGTATAGATCTATGCTGGTTCATGCTAATCATATTGCCATCCCAGTGGGCACAAAACTCAGTTGAATGTTGAATCAATGTCGCATCAACATTGAATCAACATTGTCAACCAGTTTTCAATGTTGATTCAATGTTCTGTGCCCACTGGGATGCATTGTTGGCTAGACAATCAGTATAGATAACAGTGATTTCTCGATTGATTGTTGTATGGCATTATTTTTTTTGATTCACTTGTGTGTAGGACAGTAGGTTATTATTGAAATACTGCCATTACAAAGAGCGGGCTGAGAATCTGTCAATTTTAAAAGATGTTTAAAGAGTGTTTGGCCAAGGAGTTGTAGGCCATTTCATTAGAGATGTGCTGGACAGACAAAAACTAAAGCATATGCCTTCCTCATGTTTAAATTGGTATGGAAAAAAGGGAGGAGGAGAGATGAACTACAAATGATCTGAAAGCAAAATTTTGACAACAGAATCTTAAATTTTCAAACATGAGAACTGGACCACATAGGTAAAATGTCATATGCTCTGTGGGACAGGCCTATGATTACCGCTTATTAGGAGACTAATGATCAGCTACCATCCATCTCATGAATGCCCTGTGGGACAGGCATTATTATTTGAAACTTGATCCAAACTGATCATCTTGTTGCTTACTCTCTCCTCCTCAATCGACCTCAAAGAAAGCCTGTGGATATGTGTACTGGTGTTTCCTTGACAGCTATATTCATGAGTTATCTGTTCATTTATTGATTTGATTAGCTTGTTATGTCCTCTCCAAAGTCTTATGTGTTGCGATTAATGAAAATTCATAATGACAGGTGATGTGATGTCATTTTAGAAAGTCAGGACTCAAGTTTGCCATTTTAGTACATATGCAAGTAGTATAGTATGTATCGGAACAGGACTATGGTTAACTACTGTTTATTACTCAATCGACATGCAGCCAATCAGAGGCCTCCCTTTTGGCGGGAAATTCAAAAGCAGCCAATGAGAGGCCTCCCTTTTGGCGGGAAATTCAAATAGGTCACGTGACCTGAAGTGACCTACTTCCGGTCACGTGACCTTTGGGTGGGAAATTCAAATAGGTCACGTGACCGGAAGTGACCTACTTAAGAGGGTCACATGACCACCATGTTGGCGGGAAATTCAAATAGGTCACGTGACTGGAAGTGACCTACTTAAGGGGGTCACGTGACTACTAGGTTGGCGCGAATTTCAAAATAAGTCACTTGAGATTTTTATGGATAAATAAATTTAAAAAAAGAAAAAGCAAGCTGAAAGCTTGCTAAAAAATAATTTAAAAATGCGGCTCTTTTTTTAGGAGGGGGGGGAGGGGCACTCTGGGGGGCACTCTTTAAGATGCATGGGGGGGTGAGGGGGGGAGGGGGGGAGGGGGGAGGGGAGGGGAAGGATTTTTAAGAGTGAGACTCGCTTCTCTGCCCTCTCTTTTAGAGGGCAGAGAGGCGAGTCTACTGGTTCGTCTACTTACAATGAAATGTATCATGATGCGTTTATGATGATGTGCATCATGATGTGACTATCTTACAACCCTATAAGAAATAAGCAAGGTCTCTCTCCTATACATAGGCGTACTTACACTGGCTATTTGTAAACTAATGAATGCGACTTCGTCGTTAAAATTAGTATCTACAACTCTTTCAATCGTAAGGCTTTTGGTTTAGTTTATTCTTTTGTTCGATTTTGGTCCCACCTCAAAAGAGGAATAGGCCCTCTGTAACAATTGTCGCTTGCTCATCAGAGCCGGGGTGTAGAAGGCCCCTGCCCTGTCGGGTACGTTCTAATGAGATAGATCGCACTCTGGTACGTTTTGGTTGGTTTGGAGCTCTCGGTCGACTGTCTTATGCACCCGAAAAAAACAGACTTTCGGTGTCTCATGATAAAACTGGCGCGTTATACTAAGTGCTGGATTACTTTCTCATTTTTTTATTGTTCTATCCGATGCTTATTTAATTTTTGCACTGATAAAAACGGTTAGCTTGTACAAACACGCGGTCTATTTAAGCGTTAAGTGTAGAAAATGAACAGAACAGTTCACAGAAAATAGAGCTACCGACTACATTTCGCCCAGTCACTCAGCGGAGAACAAAATAACTACTGACGTAGTGTACCAGCTATTCCGACAGTTGGCGCCACCGTTCGAATCTTTATACTTTTCCCGCATGCGACATGAAGCCCTGGGGCGGGTACTGGCTGTTTGGTTGTAAGTACTGAAACATAAAAAACTACAGCCAGTCCATGTCATGGTGAGACAGCTCTCTTATTCCCTCTTGAGTAGCGTCCGTAGGGCCTATGACAAAACCTAGTCCCGTACACTGAGCAGCTTCAGGTCTGAAGTCTCATACAGAAAAATGTGTGGGTGTGTGGGTGTGTGGGTGTGTGGGTTGCTTTACGCCTTAGTTAACAGCTACGGTCATTTCCAGGGCGGTGATGGTGATCGAATCTATGGCCCCTTTTACCGAGACAAGGGTTCTTTTACATCCCACACTACATAGGGGTGTGTGGGTGTGTGGGTCTGTGTGTGTCCGTTCGGTCTGTGTGTGCACGCGTCTTGCACTCCGGAACATGTTCAGACACGTTCGAACCTGCTAGGACGTGCCTGGACAGGTCTCACACGCCGACCGTGTCTGAACATGTTTTCACCTTATAGCTGCTGCCGATGCTGCTACCGCTGCTGCCGATGCTGCTGATGTTAGTAGTCGCGTCGACAAAGAATCGTCATTTGTCACACTTAAGCCTCCAGTTGAATGCGCGACGGGTAGTAAGGCTACCAACGCGACGGCCGGATCGCGCTCTTGCTTAAAGGTGCACCTCAACTCAGTGCGCCTTTAACACCCGTCCCAAATAGGTGAAGTTCCTGACGCAGCACGGCACCTCCCACCAGTAGCCAATCAGCGCGCCGAACGCCGGACACACCTCCACCGTGTGAGCCTCTAAGTAGGTCACACGAACCATACTAAGATGCCGAGAGCACCAGTCGGTCCATCGCGACGGCTGCGAGCGATTGCGCGTCGTCTAAATTCACTGCCTTGATTGGCAGAGGGGGGGGCTGATTACCCCCCGTCGGATGAATTGCAGCGGAACCATAATCAATTTTTCGCTGTTTTAGATAAAAAGAGATCCAGAGCTATCCGCTCGTCCAAGAATTATTTTTCTATCAGCCCAGGATCACCCCCAAATTAAGGCCTAAAGTCCAAAAACCCAAAAAAATTTTCCTATTGGTTTTCAAGGTTGAAGCGTTTTTTGTGGCCCCAAGGAGCGGCTCACGGGTTCGAACCCTGTAAACGCCTTGACGCGCTTTCGTCGCCGCAGGCGACGTGGCTAGACGTCTTGACTAAAACTTAGTGAGGGTTCGAACCCGGAACGTCCATATTAGACGCCTAATTTCTACTAGCCCCGAAAACGAGAGTATCACATCTATATAGGTCACCCATGTTAGCCTTGGTTTAAGTGCGTGCAGAACCGTGTATTGTGCATTCATGCAGCATACAGATATGGAGACAGGCTGCTACAGTGTCAAATTGATCGACATTGTATGTAACTGGACATGAAGAAGGATATTTTTACTTAGTTTTCTAAAAAGAGGGTAGTTCTCGGTACTCCTCCAGCAGCAGTGGTAGGGGGGTCGGACAGGTACTTAACCCTATTTATAGGGGCGCTAAGGTAGGGAGTTTGATAAATTTTTGAAAAATGAGTTAAAAAATACATATTGGTTCCATTAGTATAGATCCCTATGAGAGCTTTTCAGATCTGTAAAGATCAGGGGTTTCTATCCTGCCTAGATCCAGAAATATCATGGTGAATGCATCTGAACATATTTCCCATTTCTGTGATCTAGGCAGGAGAGGGGCACCTTCACAGCAGTTAGGGGTTCTGTAGCTCTGGCCCTAGGCACCCTTCTAACTCAGACAGAACAGGTTAACTTAAAATGGCTAGGGACATCATTGGGCAGAGGCACATACATCCCGATTTCACATACGTCTTCAAGAACACAATTACCAACATCCCCATGGTAACAAGTTTTTACAACTCATATTTATTTATTACATTTTGACATGAAGAATGTCACCATAATATTGTAGGCTACAGAAAACAGAGACTCTTATCTTTCTCCACTAATGGCTCCATTCATGTTGACTGCCATGATATTGTGATTAAAATGAGGGGTTTGTGTTTTTTATAGCTCAAGAAATGAGGTCAGGGGGGGCTATTTTTATGCAATGCACCAGTGGGGTGCTATTAGGAAGGGTGCATATTGGATCACAGAAACGGGCAGACTACAGCGGCAGCGGCAGCGCTATTTTGAACTCCCTAGAGGCTAAGGGTTTGAGATGAACGTGTCCCATGTTGCATGTCGATTTTTAAGAAATGACCATGTCACATGACACTAAGTGAAAAAGGCGTTGTCACTAGTGTCACTAAGGGGGAAAATGTAGGGGCACCGTAATTGAGAATTCCTTATTCATGTCACATGTCGATTTTTAAGAATGGTCGTGTCACATGTCACTTAAATGGTCTAATGACACAGATAGCACTAAACCTAAAGACCTACCCCCCGCCCCCTTAGTCTTTCTATGCTGAATCCGGGACTTGCCGGCGAGGCCGACAAAGGGCTTACCTAATGAGCTCACAGCTGGACTAGATACCCAATGTTTTGGATTGGAGAAATCAGCAGAGCAATAAAAAGCGCGGTGAGGCTGGTGTTATTTTCAAGGGTGGCCCCTGTGAGTTGTAAAATTGGTGCTAAATGTGGTAACCAGGAGGATGCTAAGTTTATTGATATTGTCCGTTAATGATACTTAAGGTGGGTGTTGTCTAAAGTTTTAATTGATATTACCAATGTGGCCAATAATGACTTCACAGTTGGGGCCCTCGCCCGCAGGTCCCAGATTCAGGGTATTCTTTGTTTATTGTGTGGCCCCTAAAGAGGGGCCGACTAACTCTTTAGAGTTAGTTAGATGCTGCCGCTGTGCTATGCAACATCAGCGTAATTAATTACGCCTCATGTTGGGCAGCATGGATCACTTGATGGGTGATACCTCAAAGCTCAAACACGGCAGAGCCGTGTGTGGCATGCGAGGACCAGTGGGTCAGGGGTGATCCGTTGCAGACAGAATGCCGATCCGTGTGAGGTTCTGACTTTCTATAGTTTTTTATAAAGCCTTAGATATGGTGTGGTATTTTTCATCTCGCTATTGTTTAGTTGGTATTTAAGGAAACCGCCTCATTTCTATCAGAAATACACAATATTGAATTGTTTTTTATATTTTAATATATTAGAAGCGCGCTTTGTTGCCTATATAGCTCATTATGCGTTGAAATGTTCGCGAGCATCGTAGGAATGTACAAAACCCCTATTGTGGCGCCATCTGACGAAAGAGCGGGGAACTATACTAGCGCGTTCGTTATTCACATCTTTTGACAGGGACTTGGTTGGTTGTTGGGCTGCTTTACGCCCTAATTAACAGCTGAGGTCATTTCAAGGGGGGTGATGGTGATGGAATCTATGGATGACTGAAGGTGGAAAGCACACACCCTACACTTTTACCGAGGCAATGGTGCTGCTCAAAGGGTGTGGCGAGCTAGACTGGAGGATGTAATAACTAGGCGGCAGAGGGGCCAAAAAGACAATCTCGTAGTAGTAGGTCTACTTGGATCTTGAGTAGCCGCCCTTGTGGTTATAATTACCTAGACTAGTTGGCTCTGCCAGCCTGGTCAAGTGAAAATTGGTAAGGAGACTATGAACTAAGCTAAGCTCGGATTTTAAAATGGTCTATAAAAGTATAATAAAACTATAGCACCCTCTTAGATTTGATGATAAGACGCTGCCTACTAGGTATACGCATTTGTACAAGGGTATCATTGTGTATAAAACGCTCTTTTGGTACATCATCCCGACTCTACACGAGCACCATTTTCAACGACAGATAGTGCTGTAGTGAATTTCCCATCTCAAGGCGAGCCCCGCGCTGGGTGGTGCTTATGTCTCGTAAGAGCTGCATCTCATAAGGTATCACCTCACACCCGTTTAACAACGGATTCAGGGTCTAATTATGGAGACCCTGGAGTAGGATTAACAATATATCCCAATGTCTGTGGTGGACATTTATGACATGCAGACTGCACCCTGGAGGTAATAGATCTGACCACAGGTCCCCAATATGGGGCTCCCCCTCTGAGAGTATCAAGGTTTGCGTATAGTCTCCTGCAGTTTAATCTGTTATCTCCCCCTTTGTCGGCCTCGCCAAAATCCTGGGAGATTCACTTTAAACCTAAGACCTACCCTTTTTTATTCTTTGTTTATTGTGTGGCCCCTAAAGAGGGGCCGCGGTGTTGATTAATTACACCACATGTTAAGCAGCATGAGATCAAACCTCCCTCAAAAGCGTCAAGGCTCAAAGTCCTGATGGACAGGAGCCCTGTGTGGCATTCGAGGACGAATGGTTGAGTGATCCGTTGCAGAATACCGATCCATCAGAGGTTCTGACTTTATATAGCTTTTATATCGCTTTAGATATGGTGTAGTATTTTCAATCTCACTATAGTTTAGTTGATATTTCAAAGAATCTGCCTCATTCTATCAGATATACACAACGTTGACATGTTTCTTATATTCAATATATTAGAAGTGTGCTTTGTTGCTTATTATAGGTCATTATGCGTTTGAAATGTTCGCGAGTATCGTGGAAATGTACAAAAACCCTATTGTGGCGTCATCTAACGAAAAGAGCGGAGAACTATACTAGAGCATGTAATCGCCAGACCAGCAGGCGGCAGCAGTGTGGTCAAAAGACAATCTCGTAGTAGTAAGTCTACTTGGATGTTGAGTAGCCGCCCTTGTGGTTGTAATTACCTAGACTAGTTGACCCTGCCGGCCTGGTCAAGTGAAATTAGTAAGGAGACCCCCCATTAACGTGCTCCACAGTCTTTAGACAGTTAAGACTATAGTCAAGACCGGAGAATTTGGCGAGACGCCCCTCTGGGAGGTCATAATCCTCAATGTTAGGTGTTAGCTCATTAACATCAGATACCATATTAACAACCCATTTAAAATGTTCATTTTAAGAGCAACTCACCCTATTCTGACAAAATCCTATTAGCAGGTAACCTCTGTAAAAACCATACTGCAAACGTCTGCTACTTCGAGCGTCTGCCTCGTGACTGATAGTGTACAACAAGACGAAGTGGGCAGAGATAAAAAAAAATGAGGCTCTTTATATAGCCGAGAGAGCGGCTAATCTGGATGTTCTAAGCTTGTTTTCACCTAGAGCCCCACCCTCTTCCAGAGAGGAATCAAATCGCTTTTCACCTGAACCCTTCCACCCCTAATCCATCAGCATGAAAAGAGAGATAACGAGTGTAACGTGCGCTACATGTATATGGGATTATAGCTGGTGAAGAGATAAAGCCGGGTCACCTGTGTATACAAAGACTACAGGGGGTGATTAACTACAGGTGTGACGCGCCAGCCCGTGAACGGATTATCTTTTAAGCTGACGCTTATTCAACTAGCCAGCCGCCGTCCACGCCACTCACTGCGGCAAGAGGAGGTGCTTTTGTTTTACACTTGAGTCGCTTACCACATGGTCTCTACCTCACAGACAGACACGCGCCCCCTGTAGCTTTTTTTTTTTTTTTTGTATACCCACGCTAATCTCATAACCCCCTTATCCGTTAAACAGGTAACGGGTATTCTCTTTTAAAATAGCTGCCAGTCAGCTTAGCTCTAGAAGCAAGAAGGCGTATATTAGAAGGCTGACACGTGTATAGGCGCCTTATAAGTCGGCAGGGGGTAAATACTAGTGAAAAAGGAAGGCAGGTGTGCAAGTAGCTTTTCTAACAGACACGTGTGTGCACTAAGCTGCATAAGTCTAAACCCTCCCGCAGTAGTCAGGTGGCATGTGAAAACTTACTTAACAGATCTCTTACATTGAGTAGAGTCTCTGTGCTTAGAGAGTCTTTTCAGCCGTTTAAGAGGATTATCTAGGACAGGGTACATAAGGAGTGAAACGCCGAATAGCGGCTACTCGGTCTCGTGCAGCACAAGCAGCAGCATCTGGCAGCGGCTTCAGCAGCAGCTGCACGAGCAGCACAAGCAGCTAGCAGCTGCTGCAGCAGCTGCACGAGCAGCACAAGCAGTAGCATCTGTCAGCAGCATCCGTGACATCGTCAGCAGCAGCAGCAGCAGCAGGAGCAGCAGCAGCAGCATCTGTCAACAGCATCCATGACATCGTCAGCAGCACAAGCAGCCAGCAGCTGCTGCTGCTGCTGCACGAGCAGCACAAGCAGTAGCATCTGTCAGCAGCATCCGTGACATCGTCAGCAGCAGCAGCAGCAGCAGCAGAATCTGTCAACAGCATCCGTGACATCGTCAGCAACTGCAGCAGCTGCTGCTGCTGCAGCTGCAGCAGCTGCACGAGCAGCACAAGCAGCAGCACCGACAGCAGCAGCAGCAGCACCGACAGCAGCAGCAGCGGCGGTGTGGACCACTAAATTCGAGATGAAGCCTAGTGACATTTGACATGAAGCTTGAAAAACATAGTGACAGGTGACATGAGCAATTCTAAAAATCGACATGAGATATGAGTGTAGGGACACTAATATTAGTATTATAGTCGAACGCCTACAAGGTAGTTCGGGCGGCCAGAGCCAGGGGGCACCCCTATCGGAAGCGGACAGTATATAAGCTGTCCTCACCCCCTTGCTCTGGCAGACCTTCTCAGGTCTCTGACTGTGTGATATATAGAAAGTTATCGAAAGCTAAACATACATTGATCGAACCTCATATACTTCAAGGATTAGCATTGTTGTACAGGTGAACGACTAATAAACCCTGTTTTCTTGCATCTCTACATGAAAACTGCAGTTCGAGTCCTTATTTAATCGAATTACATAAAGACGAACTCTACACTGGTGCCGTGACCAGGATTTTTATGTAGAAGATAGCGGACTGACCCTGGCAGAGGCTCAGTCAAGGAACGGGGGGGATGAAGGATCGGGGACCGAACTAGAAGAGGGGGAACTGGATTACACAGTCGCCCAGATAAATGAAATCTGGGATATTGCCTCTCGAATGCATACCCCGGAGAATAAAAGATCTCGAAAGAGGAGTCTGATTTTTCGAACTCCGGGAGAATTTCCTCCTATCAGAACAGTTCCGAACACCAATCCGTTCAGAGGGAACCCATGGGCAGACCTGCTTCCTTCCGAACCGAACCTCGGACATATGGAACGAGACTTGTCTAGAAGAGGTCGACAGTTCCCTGACTATGACGCCTACTGTGAAAAATTGAAAGCAGAGGAGGAGGCGATGAGGGATCGGCATACAGCCATGAATGAGGATTTGATCCGACTGGCCGACAAAAAGGCAAGGGTAATCGCCCAGAACCAGAAGGAAGCGGAAGAATTGAGCGAAGTAAAATCCAGAATCCAAGCGGATAGGAAATATATAAGTGAACAGTTGGCTCTCGAAACTTCTCAATTGGCTAAGGTCCAACAGAAGGTTAAGATCGCTCAACACAGTCTGACCGAGGAGCAAGCACAACTCCAGAAAGAAAAGGAAGAGGCTCGCCGAAGTCGTGATCTTCGGGATACCTATGAAAGCGAGATCGAGCGACAATCCAAAAGGGTCAAGAAAATCAAGGCGGATTATTCGAAGGAAGAAAAATCCGGCCAGGCCCTGCGGGAACAGTTCGAGCAAGAACGAGAGGCATTGAAGCAAGCCCGAATTGACATGAAGTCTGACCTCGAACTTATTCAGAAAAAGAAAGACGAGATCAATGATACCTACCTGGCCTATCAGAGTCAGATAGAAGAGATCCGCAAGGAAGAAGAGACTAGGAGCCGGGAACAGACGAATGAGGGAGCCAAGCTACCTAAGCACGTTGCATCCACACCTAGTCCGATATTAACTACAGTAGATCCAATCGAAACACGGGGGTTGTTTCGGAGGGAAAGTATGAACGAACCCAGGGGAGAACTGCCCCGAATGAGACTGACCGTAAAGTCACGTATGGGGGAACCGAAGAGAAAGAGATCTCTAGCACCCATGATATTACGAGCGAAGCCCCACCCAAACGAATGAACCATAGCTACGGCTCTTTGCATCCCTTTGCAGACGACACGCTGGCAGGGCATGATTATACGGTACCACCACCACCGATATATAATATAACCTACCAGTATCGGGCACCATTACCCGGAGCCGGATCGAACAAAGGACATCAGTCCTATAATGAAGGGGGTGGATCGATTCCGAGCAGGGGGACAGGTGGTGCTCCGAACCCCGGAACTAATCCGGGAGGAGGAGCCGGGACTGTGCCGAACCCTGGTTCATACGGAGGTTACCCCCCCAGTCCTGATCGCACCCAGCCCAATCCAAGAAGAGGGACACCAAGACCGGTCCCTGCCCCGAGAAGGTTGACAAAACGATCATCTATGGGCCCGAGGGTTGCTGCAATAGTGGAATCCGATCCTTGTATACAAGGAATGGGGATAGACTGTTGCAGTCGAACCCGGGAAGATGAGTCAGAAATTATGGAATGGAGTCGGAGGCAGTCTGATCGACTGGTATGGAGTCATAACAGTGCCCGGAAGCCTGTTCGAACTCCCCGGCGGTTCAATGGAGAGAATTAGAAGGAAAGCTACCAAGACTTTTGCGACGATAACCGTTATCATGGGTGGGACAAGGAGGCTTCCTTGGGTCTTCTCATTAAATGGTTGAGTGAGGGTCCGGGACGAATAGCTGTAGATGATTGGCGAGAGACGTATGGGGAAGATGGAAATTATGACCAATTGGTGGCAGCTGCCACACATATCTTTGGGGTGCTGTCCGCGAATGATCCTTGGTCGGAGTTCCAGGTACGAACACAGAAACCAAAAGAGTCTCCGAAAGTATTCGGACTAGAACTTCAAAGAGTGTTGCAAAAGGCTCGACCTTATTGGAGACGGGATGATGAATATTTCTTAGATGAACTATTCACACACTTTATAAAAGGACTGAGGGATCCGTCCCATGCTGAACTCGTCCAGAAAGAATGGGGACGAGGATCATCAATGGTAGACTTCTTTTTGGCTATCGATCAGCACGAGAAGAAGAAACGGCTACTTTCTGGGTTCGTACCCAACCAAAGAGTGGCGTCTGCACATACGGCCACTCCAGAAGAGAGCGATTCGGACGATGGTTCGGATGAGGAAAGAATTGCAGCCATGGGGGGAGATAAGTGGGATAGAAAGAATCGGTGGAAGAAAATGGTAGTAAGCCACCCGAGAAGGAGAAGCCAGTAGAGGCAAGCTCTAAGCCAATCCCTACCCCCCAGGTGGTAGCGTCATCAGAGAATGAGAAACGGTTGATGGCCATGATGGAAGAAATGAAAGGATTGTTGGACTATCAGAAACAACCGAAGCTAGATCATGCAACGGTGAAGTGTTTCAGGTGCCAAGAGACCGGACATTTCGCAGCCGAATGTACGGCCGAGAAACCAGTTTGGAGAGAAAGGAAGAGAGAGGAGACGGGAAATTAGAGGGGGTTGTCCGTGAAGGCAAGCTGACGACCCCGAATAAGGTATGCCAGGGTACAATCCATACGAACGCGATTGAGGAGTCTGTAATGTATCCGCCCAGCAGCATGGGAAATGCTGATGAGCCGAAAACATGTGGGGCTGGGGGTATTGGTGAGACAGTTGCCAGGGAGAGCAAAGAAGGGAAACCGATCACCAATAGGGAGGAAGGTTGGGTAGAAGAACTATCCAGGATCGGGGGGATCCGCCTTCCCCAAGATCATCCGTGTCTGGAGTATTTGAAAGGATTCGGATTCAATTTTGACATGGCAGACGACATCAAACGGTTCGCAAGTAATCCCTCAATGATGGGAGGAAAGAGATGGTATGTGTCCGTATCTGTGAACGGCAGAATGGGGGAATTTTTGTTGGATACCGGAGCTAGCCACTCCGCTATGTCGAAAAGATTCTTCGATCTGGTGTCGAACATGGATGATGACCTCACAACGAGGGTAAATGCATGTGCGGCTGATGGGAGCAAGATACGAACGTTTGGTAGAACTTGTATGATCATCTTGGTGGGTGGTAGGGAATATATCATTTCCCCTACTGTCGCTGGGATAGAGGATGATGGTATCATTGGGATGGATTTTGCTTCCTTATATGGGGTAAAATTGGACCCCGTCACTGGAATGTTGAAAGTAAATCATCCCTACAAAGACAGGATACAATGCCTGGCACGGGAAGTTAGTGGAGTAGCGAGTGTGGTACAGACGGTAAAAATACCTCCCGGAATGGCATGTGATGTGTTAATAGCCTCCAGTAGGATGAAGAGGGGCGTTCCGGGGGTTTTCGAACCTAATGTGACAGTGTTGGGAAAGAAGGGTTTGGAATCAGCCGACACCCTGATAGGCAATATAGCATGGGGTGTGGCCCCTATAACGAACCCGGGTTCGAAAACCATCTACCTAGAGAAAGGCACTGTAGTGGGAGAAGTGATATCCGCGGAAGCGGTCACCAGTAGCTTTGAGAATGGAAGTGGACTAGTCCCGAACAATGAAGTAATGGAAGAGGGATTGGCAAAGTTAATAGAGGGATCCGGAGTAGAGACGGAGGAACAGAGGAATGCCCTGAGAGAGATGTTAACTGAGTGTAGTTCAGCCTTTGCGCGGCCCGGAGAGCCGTTGGGACGAACGGATCGAGTCCTACACACAATTAACACGGAAGGGGCGAATCCAGTAAAGATACCATATAGACGTCTTCCGCTGGCAAAGAAAGTGGTGGCGGAGGAAGAGATTACGAAGATGTTGGCGGAAAGAGTGATAACTCCTAGCACTAGTCCTTGGAGTAGTCCAGTATGTATGGTAACAAAGAAGGATGGGAGTATCCGATTCTGTATAGACTACCGAAAACTAAATGGCTTAACTAAAAAGAATTCGTATCCGCTCCCCCGGATAGATGAGACCATTGATTCCCTCGGAGGAAATAAATGGTTTTGCACGATTGATTTGCAGTCTGGTTATTGGCAGGTGGGAATGAAAGAAGAGGACAAGGAGAAAACGGCGTTTTCGAGCCATGTAGGGTTGTTCCAGTATAACGTGATGCCATTCGGACTCTGTAATGCTCCGGCCACGTTTGAAGCAATGATGGAGACTTTACTGAGTGACTTATTGTGGAAGAAATGTCTAGTGTATCTGGACGATGTAATAATATTCGGAAAGACATTTGATGAATGCCTGGGGAACCTGAAGTTGGTGTTGCAGCGAATAATCTCGAATGGATTAAAGCTGAAAGCTAAAAAGTGTAATATGTTTCAGAAAAGTATTAACTATCTAGGACGGATCATCTCTACAGATGGGGTGAAGGCTGATCCGGAGAAGGTTAAGACGGTAACAGACTGGAGCATTCCTAAAGGACCGAAAGAAGTAAGATCCTTCCTAGGATTTTGTTCTTATTATAGAGATTTCTTACCAGGATACTCCCGGATAAGTTATCCAATACAATGTCTGTCGCACTGGACCCCAGGGAGACGTAAGGAGAAGTTCCCATGGGGGAAAGAACAAGGGGAATCATTCGAACTGATTAAACGGTTGTTCGTGGAAACACCGGTTTTGAAATACCCCACTGCGGATGGCCATTTCATATTAGACACTGATGCGAGCAATGAAAGTATAGGAGCAGCTTTGTCTCAAGTCCAAGATGGGAAGGAGGTTCCAATCGCATTTGCAAGCAATACAATGAGTAAGGCACAAAGTAATTATTGTACGACAAAGAGGGAATTATTGCCAGTGGTAGTATATACTAAGAAATATAAGCACTTCTTGTGGGGATCTGATTTTACGTTACGTATGGATCACTCCTCCCTGCGGTGGCTATTAAACTTTAAGGATGCAGAAGGTATGATAGGACGGTGGTTGGCACACCTATCAGAGTTCGGATTGGACCATAGCCAAATTCAGCATAGAAAGGGGGCTAAGCATGTGAACGCTGATGCGTTGTCGCGAATCCCGGTGAGGAAGTGTCAGAATGACGGATGTGATGATTGTGGGAAGCATAATGCCGTGTTGGCAGGAGTCCGAAAGCCTTTTAGAGATCTCGAACCCGTGATACTGGAATGGGACGAGAACTCCATTAAGAGCTTCCAGGAAAGAGATGCGAATAGTATCCGTCTGAAGATGCTACTTCAAGAAGGAAGGGTCCCGACTCGGCCAGCAATATCGTTGGAGAATAGGGAGATGAGGCGACTAATAGCTCAATGGACAGAGTTAGAAGTGGTAAATGGACTGATCTATAGGTGGAAGACGAATGTGTTGGGAAATAAGTCAAGACAGATCTTTATTCCTACTGCCATGCGAAGGGATATAATGTTCTTTTACCATGGGCATCGAACCAGTGGCCATTTTGGGGGAAAACGGTCTCTGGAAAGGCTGGCTAGAATGTATTACTGGCCAGGTATGAGTACGGATCTGTTGAGATGGATAGACACTTGTCCGAAATGTTGTACGAGCAAGCCCGGGCCTGGGCTGGGTAAAATGCCCTTAACCCAGGAATTGTTTGGAGTGAGGTTCGCAAGAGTGGCAGTGGATATAATTACAGGATTTGTGACAACTCCAGAAGGGAATACATGTATGATGGTAGTAACGGATTACTATACGAAGTATACGAAGGTATTTCCAATGAAGGATCACAAAGCGGCAACTTGTGCTAGAATGTTGGTGAAGGGATGGATACTATACTTGGGAGTGCCTCTGATGTTGCATAGCGACCAAGGGAGAGAGTTCGAATCGAATCTATGGCAGGAAATGTGTCATCAATTGGCCATTTGCAAGACCCGAACCAATCCGTATCGACCACAGAGTGATGGTCAGGTGGAGAGATTCAATCGTACCCTAATACAGGTCCTAAAGAGTTTGATAAATCAGGAAATGGATGATTGGGATGAGCAGTGTGACTTTGTTTGCCATGCTTATAATAGCACGGTACACGCGAGTACGAACTGCTCTCCGAATCTGTTGGTATTCGGAGAGGATTTGATTATGCCAGCGGATCTGGTGTTCGGAGTAGTGGGAATGAACCCAGATGTCCCGTGTCAGATCATGTTCGTAGAAGCGTTGAAAGAACAATTCAGGAAAGCTTATGAATTAGTAAGAAAGGAGTTAGGAAAGACGGCTAAATGGCAGAAAGTGGCCCGGTTGAAACCATGGAAAGGGAGAGAGTACTCCTTGGAAATGTTCAAAATGGGACAAGAAGAGAAAGACGAGATGAAAAGAGATTTAGATAGAGTAATCGAGAAGAGGGGTCCGGGTAGGCCCAGGAAGGTGAAGAAGGAAGCGGTGCAAATTAAATCATCTCCAAAGAGATCGGAGAAAACAAAGAATGTCTCGGCAGGTGTAGACAGGAAGAGAAGGACTGTCCCCTCTGTGGCTACGAGGGAACGGGCGAGAACCTCTCCGAATGTCAGGTGTGAAGAGAATCCAGTAGGGGTTCGTCACAGCCCTAGATTGAGGGTGAGGGGTGCTGTTACCTAACCTGAAACACAACGATGTAATCAGTTAAATATTGTCATAATTACCGGGGTAACCGGGTAATTCGTCTTCTATGTAGGAATGATCACGATAAAAGTCAGAAATCCAACAAACTTACCTGTGAATGTGCCAGTGGGTAATGGACGGATAATCCGGCGGATTAGTAGTTGCTATCCGTATTTAGATCCATAATGACTCGAGATGAATTCGACAGGGCGGTGAGGATATCAGTGCTATAATTACCTGATCGTAATGTGTGACGCGCGTGAAGGGTGAATGATTGTTTATATTTTGCGAGCGCGGGAAAACTGAAGTCTCGCCGAATGCGCGGTATCTCGCGAGACCGACGCGCGTCGCAAAGGTCGACGCGGGTCAACGATCCGCCATATTTGTTTACGGTTCGCCGGACAGAGCAAGGGGAAGCGTATCAGAGCACAAAAAGCGAGGAGATAAAGACTGTTTGAAAGTGAACTCGGTGTATAGCAGGTGAGTGAAGTCGCCAGGATCCCGTAGAGAGGGTCCTGGTACCTGTTATTCATTTATTATCGAGTGAAAGAACTTTTCGAGTGTCACAATGGCTTCGGCGTCTGGCTCTCATTCCGAACGATCGGCCCTCGACGAGGTGTCCGAAGCATTTATGGAGACTAAGGCGATGTCGCCAGTTACCAAGAACGAAGAAAGTGCATTGAATGAGGATCATTCCGAAACAGAGGAGGTTAGCATGGGAATGGAGATTGAAGAAATCCTGGAACGATCGGACGAGCCGCTGCTCGAACCGAATCTGGACGGATTTAAATCAAGGTACGACGGTCGGGAAGTCCATATTCACGACCGGATATTAAAAGGAGAACGAAAGTGTTGGGACGCAACCACTAGGGACTGCGTTCGACACTTCCTATCCCCGACCGAGTATGCAGCACTGCCATCCGAATGGCTGTTGTTTTATAACCGGACTGAGGCTGGACTGCAAGTGAGTCAGTCGTTCCGAAGGGCCATGTTCGATTGCGAAATCGCATATCGACAGAATCGCCTTCCGAACATTATGCATGTATTGACTGACCATACGGGAATGGGGGTTACCGGAATGGATATCGCAGGAGAGGTACTGTACCGGGAACCCGACATGGAGAAAGAACCCAGGACTGCAGAGGACTGGGTCGAACGAGCGGAGCATCCGGACATCCCGAGGCTCTACACTCTGAATGGAGACGAATTGCTTCGTCGACTGGAGGAGTGTTCGGAGCCGGAGGAGATATTGAACGAAATCATCAGCACGATGATTCGAGAGGGGACCTACGCCACTAGGGCATATGTTCCCGGGTTAGAGGAAGAGATGAGCTCTGCCCAACATAAAGAACGACTGGCATCCATCCGAAAGGGCAAAGCGATCCTGAAGGCCGCCAAACAAAAGGGCAGTCTGTCGACAGGGAGCGAAACCGAAGGGGAGGAAAGCACAAAGAAAACGAAAGTTAAAGGCGTGAAGGGAAGAGCAAAGAAAAAGTCTCTGACCGACACCGAATCTGACAGTGACCAGGGTGCCTTCACACCGGTCCTGTCAACGAAAGAAAAAAAGAAGTTGAAGGAATCTAAGAAAGACACAAAAATGACTGTGCCTCCGAAGGTGATTGCTAAAGTCACAGAGGTAGTAGGCAAGAAAGATCCTTCAAGTGATAATCCACTGAAAGGACGAATGGCTGCCATACAGGCTGCTGCCACCGCTAAGGTCGGCAGTATTATTAAAGGAGCCACTAAGAAGCCCGTCAAAGTGATTGAACCAGAAGACAGTCCGGACGACGAGTCTGGACCGGACTCGGGTGGCGAGCCTCCAGAAACCGATCCGGATCCAACTAAACAGGATCCGGAGGAGAAGATGGAGGTTCCGAATGAGGAAGGACCAGAGGAGGAAGAAGAGGGAGAGGATAAAGAGGAATCGAAAGATGAGGAGGAGCATGAAAGAGAACAACGGATCTGGAAGAATAGTGAGGCGAAGTTCGCACACTTCATTCCGGGTTCGTTTGTAGAATGTGCGAAGGGCAAGAAAGCGTACGGTTGCCCCGAACCCCGAAATATGAATGGCGAAAGTGATGACGAAGATTGGATTCGGGAAACCGAGGACGATCCCTTGCCATCAGATTTCTATATGGAGTGGTTTCAACAACTAATGAAATATCCCGAAAGTTACTACCGAAAGAAACGGAAAGATTCGACTGAGTATCAGTCGCCCATGAGTGGGGGGTCGGACTCACGTCCGTCCTCGGCAGCATCATCGGCATCAGCGTCAGCTTCGCAGAGTGATCATCCACCTGCTTGGTTCGACCGGAAAGATCCGACCCGTGGGCCGGAGACGGGTGACTTCCCAGAATTGAGCGGACAGAAGGTTCCTGAACGTGTCGAACCTGTAATGACTCAGATTCCGGACAATAGGCCCCGACTGAGCACAAGACCGGTGGATCTGTATTTTGATCCGAGTGACAGAGTGGTTTGCGCCCAAGCCCAGCAGGCAGTGGACGATTTCCAAGAGTCACAGAGGGAATTGGCTGTCCGATACAATCAGGGGGTGGCGAACTTATTCGCCCGCTCTCTGGTTGAACAGGAAGCCAAGACAAGAACGTCCCTGGAGAAAGATAACGAGGTGCTTCTGGCCGCCGAAACGAATAAAATTCGGAACGAAGCCAAGCTAGCCGCATCACGGACTGCTTTGGCTCAGAAACGTCTGCAGGAGTCAAATGACCGGAACGAGGCTATGAACGTCAAGTTCCAGCAGGTATTTGGAGTGTTCTTGGACGATTGGGATGGCACCCGCGAATCCGCTCTGGAACTGCTAAAGAACCAGAGTGAGGAAGGGTGAGCCCACGATTCGAGAGTGAGAAAATATGAGTGATTTGATATTCGAAAGAGAATGAGTTAGTGTAGTATGAACGTCTACTGAACCATCGAACAGCAGTAACCGGAGTACGCAGGAGGAATACGGTGACCAGACATCTGAAGAGGAGAGCACCAATCACCCGTTCGGAAGACCGTGTCTGTTCAGTCAGAACAGAGACAGCAGTACGAACAATGAAGAGGAGAGCACCACTAACCCGTTCGGATGAACGTGCCTGTCCAGTTTGGGACAGGACGGCTGTTGAAGAGGAGAGCACCACACACCCGAGTCCTTCCGAAAGGATGGTACTTCGTGCCTAACCAATGTTGAAAAAGGTTAGGATGGCTGCCCGGATCTTCAGAGTTTTTGTTCCTGTTTTTTAATCATGAGAGATGTCGAGTTGTTCTAGTCGCTAATCTATATATGTTTGAATGTATACTATACGTGTGTCCTTAATAATTCGAAATGTGTCTAGCCGTTCGGATGTATTACCACCTATGTAAATAATATTAGTTTTGTATATCTTTATATACCCTACTGTGTTCACGACGTAACATAACGCTTTACTAAAATAAACTCAGTTGTATGAGTTTATATTATATTGTATATATATTTAAAAGAGTAAGCGTATGTAATGTCTGGGGGGGGTGGTGTAGGGACACTAATATTAGTATTATAGTCGAACGCCTACAAGGTAGTTTGGGCGGCCAGAGCCAGGGGGCACCCCTATCGGAAGCGGACAGTATATAAGCTGTCCTCACCCCCTTGCTCTGGCAGACCTTCTCAGGTCTCTGACTGTGTGATATATAGAAAGTTATCGAAAGCTAAACATACATTGATCGAACCTCATATACTTCAAGGATTAGCATTGTTGTACAGGTGAACGACTAATAAACCCTGTTTTCTTGCATCTCTACATGAAAACTGCAGTTCGAGTCCTTATTTAATCGAATTACATAAAGACGAACTCTACATGAGCATAATTAAGCGACATCGACATGCGCCATGGCTATTTTTTAAGACAAACGTCATATGCCATAGCCTCCTCATCCAGACCTCCACAAGTAGTGCTCTATAAGCGCAAGCTTTGCCTTAAGAGAGCTGTAGCTGTGAACCCTCTCCTCCCCCCGTGCACACAGGCGAATATCAGAGTCAGCCAATGGCGCCAATACCACTCTCATACAAGGGTCGGGCGCTGCTGGACTATAATAGATGGGTCAAGGACCGTTCTACTGAGGGTCAGGCAGGCTAAGTCGGACATTCAATGACAGGCTGGTCTTTGGCAAACTTGCTTGAAAGTCTGGACAGCATTGACAGACTGGGGCATAAGGATCCCGCATGGTCAGACTTTCAAGCAAGTTTGCCAAAGTCACGTTATTGAATGTCCGGCCTAGCCTGACCCTCAGTAGAACGGTCCTTGACCCATCTATTATAGTCCAGCAGTGCCCGACCCTTTTCTGAGAGCGGTTTAGGCGCCATTGGGTGCCTCTGATATTTGCCTCTGTGTAAGATGAGAAAAGGGACTGTTGAAAGACTATATTTCAAGCCAGAAAACTGTAATTAGCTTTCCAAGTTGTTTATTTAACAATATCTTAGCCTAGCAAGAAGCTGTCAGATGACATCTAAGAAAAAATGTAAGCTGTTAATTGATTCAAGAGAAATTAGTTTACAAATAGCCAGTGTAAGTACGCCTATGTATAGGAGAGAGACCTTGCTTATTTCTTATAGGGTTGTAAGATAGTCACATCATGATGCACATCATCATAAACGTATCATGATACATTTCATTGTAAGTAGACGAACCAGTAGACTCGCCTCTCTGCCCTCTAAAAGAGAGGGCAGAGAAGCGAGTCTCACTCTTAAAAACCCTTCCCCTCCCCTCCCCCCTCCCCCCCTCCCCCCCTCCCCCCCAGAGGAGGAAGAAGAGGGAGAGGATAAAGAGGAATCGAAAGATGAGGAGGAGCATGAAAGAGAACAACGGATCTGGAAGAATAGTGAGGCGAAGTTCGCACACTTCATTCCGGGTTCGTTTGTAGAATGTGCGAAGGGCAAGAAAGCGTACGGTTGCCCCGAACCCCGAAATATGAATGGCGAAAGTGATGACGAAGATTGGATTCGGGAAACCGAGGACGATCCCTTGCCATCAGATTTCTATATGGAGTGGTTTCAACAACTAGTGAAATATCCCGAAAGTTACTACATAAGAGACCAGAAGTCGAAGTTGCGCTGGGCCTACTTATGTTGGTATCAGAAAGACGGTGAGCGGTATTGCCCGTTCACCATTTGCATAGAAGAAAAAGGAAAGGACAGGACATATCCGACAGCGATGCGGTTCCTAAGGCATCTGTGCGAACGGCACTTCCACCACACAGTGGTCTACGAATGTGCCAATTCAAAAGGACAGAGGGATAGCGCAACCTGTAATGGTTGCGTTACTCCGAGAAGGGGTGTGATGCTTCGCCATCTGAAGTTTTGTCACAGCCCCGGACTGAGTGCAGCACGCGAGAAAGTAATGAGTCTGCACGATAAAGTGATGATGGAATACAACAGAATGATCCCTTCGGACTTCAAGCATATCGGCGTGAAGACCGATTCATTCTGTAATGTGCATGAGTCCACGAAGGGCAAGCTATGTGCGAGAATTGCACTAGTGAGAGCTCGAGGGAAATTTCAAATGACAAACGAACTATTCTCTAGAGTGTGTGAATGGAGGGGTGATCCACCCAAGGCAAAGATTGACGAGAAGAGGCGGGCTAGCCGCAGCCCAGCAAGTGGCAGAGGAAAGAAATCTCGGTCCGATTCTCCCGAGACCTCGGAGTTTAAGAAGCCACTGGCTGTGGCTCGTGACTCCAGGTCGAAGCAGCAGAAACGGAAAGATTCGACTGAGTATCAGTCGCCCATGAGTGGGGGGTCGGACTCACGTCCGTCCTCGGC
Source organism: Harmothoe impar (assembly GCA_947462335.1). Classification (NCBI taxonomy): domain Eukaryota; kingdom Metazoa; phylum Annelida; class Polychaeta; order Phyllodocida; family Polynoidae; genus Harmothoe; species Harmothoe impar. Next base: position 83,019,183 of record OX381710.1, on the reverse strand, counting down.
AGCATCATCGGCATCAGCGTCAGCTTCGCAGAGTTGATGAGTTAGTGTAGTATGAACGTCTACTGAACCATCGAACAGCAGTAACCGGAGTACGCAGGAGGAATACGGTGACCAGACATCTGAAGAGGAGAGCACCAATCACCCGTTCGGAAGAACGTGTCTGTTCAGTCAGAACAGAGACAGCAGTACGAACAATGAAGAGGAGAGCACCACTAACCCGTTCGGATGAACGTGCCTGTCCAGTTTGGGACAGGACGGCTGTTGAAGAGGAGAGCACCACACACCCGAGTCCTTCCGAAAGGATGGTACTTCGTGCCTAACCAATGTTGAAAAAGGTTAGGATGGCTGCCCGGATCTTCAGAGTTTTTGTTCCTGTTTTTTTAATCATGAGAGATGTCGAGTTGTTCTAGTCGCTAATCTATATATGTTTGTATGTATACTATACATGTGTCCTTAATAATTCGAAATGTGTCTAGCCGTTCGGATGTATTACCACCTATGTAAATAATATTAGTTTTGTATATCTTTATATACCCTACTGTGTTCACGACGTAACATAACGCTTTACTAAAATAAACTCAGTTGTATGAGTTTATATTATATTGTATATATATTTAAAAGAGTAAGCGTATGTAATGTCTGGGGGGGGTGGTGTAGGGACACTAATATTAGTATTATAGTCGAACGCCTACAAGGTAGTTCGGGCGGCCAGAGCCAGGGGGCACCCCTATCGGAAGCGGACAGTATATAAGCTGTCCTCACCCCCTTGCTCTGGCAGACCTTCTCAGGTCTCTGACTGTGTGATATATAGAAAGTTATCGAAAGCTAAACATACATTGATCGAACCTCATATACTTCAAGGATTAGCATTGTTGTACAGGTGAACGACTAATAAACCCTGTTTTCTTGCATCTCTACATGAAAACTGCAGTTCGAGTCCTTATTTAATCGAATTACATAAAGACGAACTCTACATGAGCATAATTAAGCGACATCGACATGCGCCATGGCTATTTTTTAAGACAAACGTCATATGCCATAGCCTCCTCATCCAGACCTCCACAAGTAGTGCTCTATAAGCGCAAGCTTTGCCTTAAGAGAGCTGTAGCTGTGAACCCTCTCCTCCCCCCGTGCACACAGGCGAATATCAGAGTCAGCCAATGGCGCCAATACCACTCTCATACAAGGGTCGGGCGCTGCTGGACTATAATAGATGGGTCAAGGACCGTTCTACTGAGGGTCAGGCAGGCTAAGTCGGACATTCAATGACAGGCTGGTCTTTGGCAAACTTGCTTGAAAGTAAGTTTGCCAAAGTCACGTTATTGAATGTCCGGCCTAGCCTGACCCTCAGTAGAACGGTCCTTGACCCATCTATTATAGTCCAGCAGTGCCCGACCCTTTTCTGAGAGCGGTTTAGGCGCCATTGGGTGCCTCTGATATTTGCCTCTGTGTAAGATGAGAAAAGGGACTGTTGAAAGACTATATTTCAAGCCAGAAAACTGTAATTAGCTTTCCAAGTTGTTTATTTAACAATATCTTAGCCTAGCAAGAAGCTGTCAGATGACATCTAAGAAAAAATGTAAGCTGTTAATTGATTCAAGAGAAATTAGTTTACAAATAGCCAGTGTAAGTACGCCTATGTATAGGAGAGAGACCTTGCTTATTTCTTATATGGTTGTAAGATAGTCACATCATGATGCACATCATCATAAACGCATCATGATACATTTCATTGTAAGTAGACGAACCAGTAGACTCGCCTCTCTGCCCTCTAAAAGAGAGGGCAGAGAAGCGAGTCTCACTCTTAAAAACCCTTCCCCTCCCCTCCCCCCTCCCCCCCTCCCCCCCTCCCCCCCCCATGCATCTTAAAGAGTGCCCCCCAGAGTGCCCCTCCCCCCCCCTCCTAAAAAAAAGAGCCGCATTTTTAAATTATTTTTTAGCAAGCTTTCAGCTTGCTTTTACTTTTTTTAAATTTATTTATCCATAAAAATCTCAAGTGACTTATTTTGAAATTCGCGCCAACCAAGTAGTCACGTGACCCCCTTAAGTAGGTCACTTCCAGTCACGTGACCTATTTGAATTTCCCGCCAACATGGTGGTCACGTGACCCTCTTAAGTAGGTCACTTCCGGTCACGTGACCTATTTGAATTTCCCGCCCAAAGGTCACGTGACCGGAAGTAGGTCACTTCCGGTCACATGACCTATTTGAATTTCCCGCCAAAAGGGAGGCCTCTCATTGGCTGCTTTTGAATTTCCCGCCAAAAGGGAGGCCTCTGATTGGCTGCATGTCGATTGAGTAATAAACAGTAGTTAACCATAGTCCCGTTCCGATACATACTATACTACTTATGCACTGTGTATTATTGTATAGATTTATGCTGGTTCATGCTAATCATATGGTCATGCATTGTTGGCTAGACAATCAGTATAGATAACAGTGATTTCTAGATTGATTGTATGGCATTATTTTTTTGGATTCACTTGTGTGTACGACAGTAGGTAATTATTGAAATACTGCCATTACAAAGAGCGGGCTGAGAATCTGTCAATTTTAAAAGATGTTTAAAGAGTGTTTGGCCAATGAGTTGTAGGCCATTTCATTAGAGATGTGCTGGACAGACAAAAACTAAAGCATATGCCTTCCTCATGTTTAAACTGGTATGGAAAGGACGGAGGAGGAGAGATGAACCACAAATGATCTGAAAGCAAAATTTTGACAACAGAATCTTAAATTTTCAAACATGAGAACTGGACCACATAGGTAAAATGTCATATGCTCTGTGGGACAGGCCTATAATCACCGCTTATTAGGAGACTAATGATCAGCTCCCATCCATCTCATGAATGCCCTGTGGGACAGGCATTATTGTTTGAAACTTGATCCAAACTGATCATCTTGTTGCTTGCTCTCTCCTCCTCAATCTACCTCAAAGAAAGCCTATGTATATGTGTACTGGTGTTTACTTGACAGCTATATTCATGAGTTATCTGTTCATATATTGATTTGATTAGCTTGTTATTGTCCTCTCCAAAGTCTAATGTGTTGCGATTAATATAAATTCATGATGACAGGTGATGTGATGTCATTTTAGAAAGTCAGGACTCAAGTTTGCCATTTTAGTACATCTGCACTGTGTATTATTGTATAGATTTATGCTGGTTTATGCTAGTCATATGGTCATGCATTGTTGGCTAGACAATCAGTATAGATAACAGTGATTTCTCGATTGATTGTTGTATGGCATTATTTTTTGTTGATTCACTTGTGTGTAGGACAGTAGGTAATTATTGAAATACTGCCATTACAAAGAGCGGGCTGAGAATCTGTCAATTTTAAAAGATGTTTAAAGAGTGTTTGGCCAAGGAGTTGTAGGCCATTTCATTAGAGATGTGCTAGACAGACAAAAACTAAAGCATAAGCCTTCCTCATATTTAAATTGTTATGAAAAAGCACCGGTTCCAACAATGTCCTCTCAATGGATCATTGAGTGATTAACGCCGTAGGCGCTCATTAGGTATGGAGAGGACAAGGCATACTTTAAGTATGACTGCCCAGTGCCACTATCTGCTCAATGCTAGTTCCAATCATCATGTCTTATCTATGACAGATCTATACCCATGTCTGCCCATGACTTATTTTAGTCCCTATGAAAAGAGACCCTGCTAACCCTGGCATTTTGGACAAAACATCTGTTCTATCATTTCCAATTGCATTTTTGTAAGGGCAGGGCAGCTGACCCCTGTCTGCTCAATGCCCTGTCTGCTCAATGCTATTCCCAAGCATAACCATCTAAGCCCTATCCGCTCAATGCCCTTATCTGCTCAATACTATTTCCAAACTTTCTATTTGAGCCCTGTCCCCCAAATGCCCTTGTCTGCCCAATGCTATTTCCATCTAATTTGAGCCCTGTCTGCTCAATGCCCATATCCCATCCTATTGCTGGCTGATCAAAGCCCTTGCTTGCTCGATGCTAATTTTATAATGGTATTGTAATGATAATGCAGCAGTGTATTTGTCAATTTGGAGTATTACGGTGGGCCGCTGCCATTGCGGAATGGACTGTAGTGCATCAAAATAATTCCTTTATTCGTAGTTCTTTTGGTGTTTTTTTCATAGATTTTTATTCAGGTAATTCACAGCCTGGTGCACTCAATAGTGTACAGCCATAATCCGGACAGCAACATGCCAATCCTCCATCCGGGCCTTATTTTAATGCCTGTCTGACTAATTATGATATAATTGTGTGTAATGGTAACATACAACATTGAAAGTCATTTGCTCAGAAGGATTTCCTACACCCAAAACATTTTATGGAATAGTTCAAAGGGGGGAGAGGGGTCCATCCCTTGATAGTCGGTCATACACAGATCCTAATGCATTGCCTGGAAGCCGCTTCACCACACAGAGAAAAGAAGTAGAATCACTGTCACTCTCAAATAGGAGTTCCCGCCCGGATCACTGAGGTTTATGCTAAAGCATTTTCACTGTTTCACCTATGCATGGATTATGAGCTTGATGGCTGAGATCAAGTAGATAAAATCTCTGCATTTTTCATTCTGGTGTATTTCTCCCACCATTTAGATTGATGTAAATGATGAAACAAAGAGGAAGGGAGTTGTTAAGATTTTCTTGCATGACCCATTTTGACTCTGTATAATAGTAGTTTCAAACAGATTTGACTCCCGTTTTTTATGTAGTCATCCAATGTTGACTCCCATTTGATTCTCTATACAAAACGAGTCAGTACACTTAGACGCCCTAGTGGTAGGGAGTCACTTAAGAGTAGTGGGGAGAGTTACATCAGTGATCGGGACCGGACTCCCAATTGAGAGTCACTGTGATTCTGCTTCTTTTCTCTCTGCACATAATATGGACCCCCGTCTCCTAGTCATAAAATGGTTTTCAGGTCTATATGTAGAAAATCTGATATATGTAATTGCAGGGGACCATAGAACAGCTAAAAGACGGACAGGGTAGGGTAAAAGACAGGGGTGGCCAGGGGGGTGACAGGAGAGGTTGGGGAAGGGACAGGGGAGGTTGGGGCCACAAACTCACCTGTCCCTTCTCTGCCCTTCCCTGTCCCTCTCCCGACCTCCCCTATCCCGGTGAGGTTGGAGAAGGGACAGTTGAGGTTGGGAAAATTACAAAGGTCCTAGGTAGGCGAGGGGAGGGGAGGGGAGGGGATAGGGGAGGTATGCAAAACATTCCCTGGGCAAATAGGCTTAGTACCCAGCCGACTAGGGCCCAAGATCCGATATTGACATCTGCAGTTAATAGCCTGCACTGACTTGGCGCATAAAATAACGTTGTGGTGAATCAGATCTATTCATAGAACACAACAGACTCGTCAACAAGTGACATGGGAACAGTCTTCACGTCACCTCTGCCGCCGTCCCTGGTCTGAGAGATAAACATAATGAATGTGCATAATTACAGGAGCCATATGCGCATGAGTGGAAATTCGCATATCACGTCCGTATATATTACGGAAATCCGTATTGGTTTGCTGCATATGGGGTACCAATGCGGGACTCACCTGGCCTTATTGTAAAATTGTGCAGAAACCAGTCTACATTCCAGGGAACCCCCAGGAAATTCCCTTTGCAACGTTATAATATAGAGACACATACAGAGGTAGGCTGGAGAGCCCCCGTAATGACACATATGGACCCCAAAACCAATGGGGGGGCCCTTGATGGGGGTGGGGTCCCTATGTCCCATGTTGATTTTAAGAAATGCTCATGTGGCCATATCGATTTTAAGAAATGCTCCATGTCCCATGTCACTATCTATTTTTTCCTCATGTCCCATGTCACTAGGGCCCAACATGGTCCATGTCGCCATATCAAATTTAAGGGTCTAGGGCCATAATGGGAAAAAACGGCCTCCAGGTGCCCACAGTATTAAAGTCCAGTGTAAGGCCAGATGAAGTGGGGATTTGCGGTAGTAAATATTCCAGGAAGTGAGGGTCGTCTGTATCTAAGTAGGCCTACAGTATACCGACGGCATAGCCTAGCATATGATAGTCTTATCTCTTATTCACTGAAACTGAAACGCCCACCTCAGTGGCTTATTACCCCAATATGGCCACCCAGTGGGCATATGAGGGATTGTCCCGTGACAGCTCTATGCCAATCAGGTCACTACCAAACTATTTTTGACACACTTAGTGTAAGTGTGGAGAAATACCAGATATGCTTGACATAGATAACACCTTGTTGATACTTAATTTGACTCATATAGCATTTTCTTGACGCAGATAGCGGTCGGATGGTCGACCTCTATCTGTTATTGACACAGATAGCGGTGATTAGGGGGAGGGGGTGGGCTGACCCCCTGCCCCACCCTATTCCTATGCCACTGCAAGATATACCCATGGCTGCAGGGGATGGGTACACCAGTGATTTTCAAAGAAAAGGGGGGGTCAGCTTTTCAAGTAAATATGGACTTGGGGGGGGGGGGGGTCCACAATGCAACATGTGGGTGGGGGGGGTCCATTTTCTGGAAAAAAATTACGTACATACTGTAGTTGGAGTGGCTGATCGGTGGCGGATCCTTCTCCACCTGGCAGATCTGGCGGATCTGGCGGATCCCGCTAGGTGGCGCGGCATTCGCCACCCTATATAACTATCCCTGGCAGAGCTGGCGGATCAGTCCTCTACCAGCAACTGAACCATGCAGACGTCAGCCTCTAGTATAGCTCACACTACGCCAATTTGATGATCCTTGTACTTGCTTAGACTTTATATTATACTCATCCTTAAACCTTAATTGGATTGATGTCTTGCTGTGATTGTTAAGTATTTGCCTTGCCCTAGTCCTTTTACAATACTTTATGGAAGGGCCTTTAATGCTAGGGCTAGGGCCCCCAACTGCCGTACGTCATCAGTACATACCAAGTTAACACAACTACCTCATTTGAACGTGTTTTCAATACGTAATATAACGTTGAAATGTATGGGTTTAATTAGGTTATTTGACGTAGTTTAATATTTAAAACACGTTTATATAACAGGATTTGCAATTTGATTTACGTCATTATGATGTATCCCCCCCAGAGGAACAACACAAGATGGTATTGGGGTAAATAAATTGATTCATGAGATTATAACATTGATGATTATGACACATATAATATAACGGTATTATATACACCTTATTAACACAGTTTTGTTGAGATCTATAATAACATAGTAATGTAAGAACCGGTATAATAAAACTGAATGTAAGTTGAATGAGTATTGTATATAGATGAGTATTGAATATATTGGTGTGGGTGGGTGGGAATTTAGTAGTAGTAGTGTATAGGAGGAGGAATAGACAGAGAATGGCGGACAGGGCAGGTAGGCGGAAGTGGGCCAGGTAGGGCCGAAGTGGAATGTGGTAGTGCCTGTGATTGACACCAGGGGGGGAAGGGACTTACATCTATGTAGGTGGAGGTGTGTGGTTTCCTCCAGGGGGGGCCACAATGACCGCCCGGTCTCTAGCTATAGACTGAGCCCACAAGTGTCTCAACGTAGTTTAACATTGGATGAACTTCATGTAAATCCTATCAGAGATCAGGACATCATGGGTTTGAGTCCCACCCTGGCCAATTAGTAGTAATTTGTAAATTGGTACAATGAACCTGAATTACAGTAGGGTATCTAGTCAGATCGGTAGTATTACTAAAACAGATGTATGCTTCAAATGGGCTAAATAAATGATCTGAAAAACGAGCCTACATCATGTGCCAAGGTTGGATTCGAACCCACTAATATTTTATAATTGTAAGTTTCCGGAAGAGAGCCGCGAACCCTCAACCCTCTCCTTTAAATGCAGACACTCTACTGACTGAGCTAACCAGGTATGTATTGGGTAGGTATATTGATGACATAACCAATGGTTCATAACTATAGTATAGTAACTAGTCTGCATATATGCAGACTAGTTCACATAAGAGAGATAAGCCTAGATTTAACAAATGTAAGCAAATTCCACATATCTCATTAGGGACCTTTAGCGACCACGTAAAAGCTTATTAAACACAGACGTAGCAGGATACATCTGGGTTGAAGGCGGGGTCGACTCCTAAAATTAACATGGGGACATGGCCATTTCCTAAAATTGACATGCAACCTTAGCAACATGTGACATGGCCATTTCCTAATATTGACATGTGACATGAAGTTTAGTGACATGACATGAAGTCCAAGGACACAGAAATATTTTTCTGATGCTGTCTCCTGGGGCTTAGCTATAATGCAGAAGTGCTGGGGAAGAAATCCCGGGGTATTTTGACTCCTTTAGTGACATGGGATTTTCCTTTGTGACATGTGACATGGCCATTTTTTTTAATTGACATGCAACATGGGGACCCCCCTACAATACATCATCCATACATCATTCTTACATGGGGATGCAAAGGGGTCCCCCCTCCCCGAGGTCGGAAAGCTGCCGAAATTAAGGTTGCCATATCAGAAAGTCGCTTTTTTGAGCCTTTATCTCATTGACTATTTTGTCCGAAAGTCCCAAGGTCACCTAAATTAATGTAACAGGTCGCCATGTCGCCTGGAAAACGGCCCAGGTTGCCAGGTCACTTTTGACGCCTCTGGAGTCATTCTCTCTTGGCAGTACAAGATGCATCTCTATGGTGGGGGGCGGGGGGGGGTCAATTTCTTTTACCTATTCCGGGGGGGGGGTCACTTTAAAAAACACTATCCTGAGGGCGGGGGACATTTTTTTTGACTTGCCAAACGCTTGCCCCCGCCCCGGCCATGAATAATGAACGCTCCTTTAGTTTCTTCAAAATACTCTCCATTGAAGTAATATTTGGTGTAATGTTTGTTTTTTCCCATATTCTTAAAACCGATAGACGTCAAGGAAGAACAATGCTGCGGCTCCGCCTGATGTCAAACACATGTGTAAATTGTCCACTGATCTGTTCGCTCTGCAACTTAGCATGTTTGAGAAAATGTCATAAAAAGACTTAACCCTTTGAGTCTGATACAGCTTAAAGGAATGTCAATGCAGTTGTGGTTGAAAAGAATATTTCAGATCGTGTCTAATGTGCTGGCATGACAAAATCAATGGGTGTGTGATATACATTACAAATGACTCAGGCTCAGGGCGATTTAGTGACTGACTTGATGTATTGATTAATCATTTCAGGAACAATGATATATTTGCGGATTCTGCCCTGGAATAATGTGTCACACTGGTCTGTAGCTTTGCCTCGGACCACTTTCCCACGGACCGCTTTGCCTCGGACCGCTTTGTCTCAGACCACTTTGCCTCGGACCGTTTCGCCTAGGACCACTTTGACTCGGACCGCTTTGCCTCGGACAACTTTCCTTTTGACCACTGTCTACAACATTGCTCTGATAATATCTACTGCATCATTGTTTTATGGTGAATCCACTCTGCCTGGGTTAGACTTGCACATGTGTGACCTCCTGTGGTTCACTTCCAGTTCACTTTGATTATCTAGGGTTCAGTTTGTTACTCTAGAGTTTATGATTTTACCTTGGCTCAGGAAGAAGTATGGTTTTATCCACAGCTGGCCTTCTTTTTGGAGGGGGGGGGAGTGATTGGGTCAGTCAGAAAGCTACAGTACCTGGCCTGGGGAAGAAGTATATGCAGATGCGGGTCCCGGCCCTGCAAGTGTGGGATGGGGAAGTGCGTCACAGAGGGAGAAGGTGGGTAGGGGAAGGGTAATGTTGCGTGGGGTAGGCTAGGGGTCATTCTGACACTTATGAGAAATGGCTCACTATTAAAAGCCTCCTGTTTCCTGCACGCTGAAATTGGGACAACACTAGAACCCGCATTACACGTTTCTTGCCAAGGAAATAGCGCAAGTTAGAACTTATGTGCATCATGAATATTACGCGCAACCATCTAGATACTTGTATTACAGCAATTTAAAACATCTGGACCATTAGATAAATTAGGCAAGATGGATCAGGAAATATGTAATTATGTTCATTGATGTCTCTTTAAAAGGGTGAATATCGGCTTTATTTCGTTGGAAATGGAAACTTAGATCACATTCCCATGACATCCCTAAGCATGACCTCTGGCACGTCTTTGTCGCTGTATTGCGAATGTCATTTCTCAGTTTTCATGTGAGAAATGAAGTCAAATTCATGGTTAAATATGCATGGATTAAGTATACACTAGGTAGAAGTTTCTACATGACAACAACTACAATAGATATATGTTTATTTTAAAATATGAGGCGAAAGTCCTAGAGAGACTCTGTAATCGCCGAGCCACAAGAACTTGATATGTGATCCAGATGCGTGTCACTAAATGTGACTCTTGTCATTAGGCGGCTACTAACTGCAGGCCCCCCAGCCCACAAGTCTACTAACACAGGCCCCCCGCCCACAGGCCCTCCCTATCTGAGGCCCCCTGCCTTTAGGCCATCCTGACTACAGGCCCCCGTCCATATCATACGTCCAACCCATAATCTCACATCCAACCCCTTCTCTCACATCCGGCCCCCTCCCTCACATCCAACTCCTTTTCCTCACGTCCAGTACCGATTCCTGGACCTGAGGAGATGGTACTGGACGTGAGGAGATAGTAGTGGACGAGAGGAAATGGTAGTGGACATGAGGAAATAGTAGTGGACATGAGGAGATGTTAGTGGACGTGAGGGGATGGTAGTGGACGTGAGGGGAAGGTAGTGGACGTGAGGTAAGTGGATGCAGAATTATGGGTGTTGGACGTATGGCAGGATCTGGCCTGTGAAGGGGCTTGAGGTAAGGGACCTGTAAGGGGCCATCCATTAATTACAACCACACATATATGCCCGAAATAGACCCCCCCACCCCCTGTTGCACCATGTACATACTCACTTCACTTTGACCCCCCCCCCCCCCACCAACCATCACTACATGTATTACCAATAAGCTTAAAGTAACCTTCCCTCCCCTCCCTCCCCTCCATCCCCACCATATTGCTTTTTATAAATCACTTGAGGGAGTGGTCATTTTTTAACAAGGGGATATTGGTGGATTTGAGGGGGCCCAAACAATTTTGGACCCCTCTTAAGGGGGGGGGAAACCAAAAAAATTGCACCCCTTCTTAGCCAAAAAGCCAGCGCGTTACTATAGCTCAAAGGGGTCAGCGGCACTCAATTCAAACTTGCCTGAGTGGGGGACCAAACTAAATTATACCTCTCCCATGGGGAGAACCGTACCATAAAAACGCGGAAAATCCACCGACCCAGCCCTGTTATTAAAAAATGATCACTCCCTTAATGTAGTAGTAGGGACTGGGTTTTGAAGAAAAAGTCCAAGACGCCATCTAACCCCATTCTCAGGGTGAGATTTTAGATATTCTGCATGATACCCCCCCCCCCCCCCTTATACTGTTAGAATTTTTTATCGGAACTGTACAAATCACAGGGTTGACCCTTTTGACAAGTTTAAAAGAAAAACTGAAATCAGGATAAATCCAGGAGAATCCCATGCCTATGACTAAGGTATAGGCCTACTCTGAGGTGGGGGGGTCACGCTTAGGGCCATCTGGGGCAGGTGGGACTTGGTGAAAATAGGAGAGGTCATAATGAAAAAGTGCCCTTTGTGGTGGGGGGGGAGTGTTTTTTGTTTAGAAGATTTGCTAAAAACGTTTTGCCTACAAGTGAGTATTTTCCAAGAAGATTTTGAAAATTTGGTTGGATATTTGGACCAAAAAGTGTACCAATTTTACTTCAAAATGACCAGAAAATCGGCCCAATGCGTACACAATGCGTATGCGAAAATGGGTCTAGACCCCCCCACCCCCTCTGTATGCTTATGTACACATTTGGCATAACCCCCCCCCCGCCTTCCCCCCTTAGAGCGCATGTAATTAATGGATGGCCCCTAATCAGGTTGCCTAAAGGCAGGGTGCCTACAATCCAAGTGCCTATCGTCCGTGTACCGGCAGGAACGGCCCTTGATAACCGTATGTGCGGGCTGCTGCCTGACGGGGTCGTGGTTGGGCGAGTGCGGCATGTGTGGCAGCTAGAGGCAGCCTCCCTCACTCCACTTGATCTGTGTATGAGACCCGAAGTCTATCGGCAACAGCGCCAGACAGGGCCATCGTTAAATTTGGTAGTGGCAAATGCAGATTTCCAGATTACCGCTAATGTTTATAAAACCTAATTGATAAAGTATAATATCTATCTCCCGAGCAGGGAACATACAGTATCATGATGTCATGATTATGTATGTCTATCCATTGAACCAGATCTTGTTTGACCCAGAATCCCGATGCTTCCCACAGTCGGAATCTGACCTAAGCAGCTAAAGCTATAAATAGGACACAGCGGTGCATGTCTGGCGGGCATTGATATTCGCACCTAGACAATGTGCTTATAGCTTGCTTGACTAGCAGATCCTTGAGGTACCTCAAGGAGGACATACTTTTTACCCTTTAATATAAACTGCATGATGCTTATTAGCTGGTGTTCTAAAACGCTCAATGATGTACGGAATCCTGATGGCCATTAAGCGGACACGGGCATTGAGCAGATAGGACCACATAGGTTGGATATATATTGCAATGAGCAGTCAAGGGCATTGGGCTGACAAGGCCCCGATCAGTCTGGGATTCCGCTAGGACTTGTTTTCTATTAGCCAATTTGGCGAATTTGTGTCAATTTTGACAAGCCAAATTGGATATCTCTCTCTCTGTTACGCACGAAGTGCGCATGCACGTGGCGCATCTAGCATTTGCGCACCACCCTCCTCCATGCGTCTCTGTCGTATGCTAACTCGGTGGCTCCCTCTAGTGTCAAGTTTTGTGCTTTCAGATCTTTTTCCAGCACAGACATCCAGGTTGCTTTTTGGCCTCCTTTTGGTTTCTTTATCTTTCTCTTTGCTTCTTCCAGAGCAATTTTCGCTGGTGTATCTGCGGGTAGTCGAACTGCATGTCCAAACCACCTTAGTCTTCTTGTCTTGATGGTCACGCTCCAGTGTTTCTCTTTGGTCTTCTTGTACAGGGTGTCACTTGATATCTTGTTTGGCCATTTCACGTTTAGTGCCTTTCGCAGCAGTCTCCGATGGTATGAGTCGATCTTGTTCTGTGCTGTCTTCGTCAGGGTCCAAAGTTCAGAGTTATATAGGAAGATGCTTTCCGCGCATGCCTTGAACACTCTTATTTTGGTCTTATCGTGTAGTTTTTTGTTGGTGAAGATGTGTTTGAGTTTTTTCATGGCGTTCATTGTTAGATGTTTTCTTCTTTTGATGTCTTCCTCTGTGTCCAGTAAACTTCCCAGGATTCTGCATTTCTTCCAATCTTCTGGTCCATTTCTGGTTACATGGTATTCTTCGGTCTTTGTCTCATTGATTCTTAGGCTTCTTGCTATCAGTTTTGGCAGTGCCATGTTCTTTTCGTGCTCTATTTCGTGCCTGTTGTTACTGGCTGCCCATCCGATGTCGTCAGCGTATTTCGGTCGAATGATGGTCCCTTGCTCCGCTGGTTTGCTATAAATGTGGTCTCTGACTTCAGGTCTTAAGGTGGTTTCGATTCCGGGTTTGTGAATTGGGTTTCTTGAGTAGACGTGGTCTTCCATCTGCGGGTGGTCTTGCAGCGCCTTGCCCAGATACAGTGTGAATAATATCGGGCTCAGGCAGTCTCCCTGGGGTACTCCCATTTTGGTCTTGAATGGTCTTGATGTTTCCTTTCCTACTCTCACTTTCAGTTCGACGTCTTCGATCAGGAGCTTTATCAGGTGTTGTTCTGCTCTGTCGAGTATTGTGGCCAGGTCTTGTACCAGTGTATGTCGTCTTACTGTGTCGAACGCCTTACTCATATCCATTAGTGTAATGAATATTTCGTACTCTTTCGATGTTACTGCCTTCTCTGCGAGTAGTTTATAGGCAAAGGTGTGTTCTGTGGTGCCTCTCCCTGCTCTGTATGCTGCTTGTTCGACGGGGATGTTCTCGTCTATCTTCCCTCCAATTCTTCTGATAAGGCATATTGCTAGGACTTTCCTTAGCATTGATAGGAGTATGATGGGTCTGAGGTTTGCGAGTGGTCCCTTTGGTTTTCCGGGTTTTTGTAGTGGTGTGAGGATACCCTCCTTGATCTCATAGGGGTATCGTCCCGTCTTTGACATCTCGTTTAAGATCTTTGCGACTACCTCTCCTCCTAGTTTTAGTTGTTCTGCTCTTACTTCGTCTCCACCTGGGCTTTTGTTGTTTTTCAGTGACTTGATTGCTTTCTTGACTTCTTCTGGTGTTAAAGGTGGTGAAATTTCCTTTGGTGGTATCTGTCTGATTTCTTCCAGATTTTCTTCGCTAAAGGTGTTCTCGAAGTGCTTTGCTAGGATTTCGGCTTGTTCCGTGGGCTCAGATGTCAGTCCCTCTTTTCCTTGTATTAGTAGTGGCTTCTTTCTTTCGTTGTTCGTTATTACCTTTACCGCTTTAAACATCCTGTAGGAGTCTTCTTTCGATCTTTCTATCTCCTCTACCTGCTCCATTAGCTTTTGGTGTTTGCCTTCTTCCAGGATCTGGTGTATCATGTTGAGCTTTTTGTTTCTGGCCTTTGTGATTTCTTCTCGCTTCTCTGGATCTTTTTCGCTGTTGAGTCTGTTGTTCAATTCTTTCTGTTCTTCTGAGAGTTTGTTAACTTCCATGTTTCCATTTCTCTTTGATCTTTCTTTGTGGCCCAAGATTTCCTCGGCTGCTGTTTTGTTGGCATACTTGATGTTGTCCCATCTTTCTTGAGGTGTCTGGCTTTCTTCTTTGCTTCTTTCTTCCATGATGTTTTCGACCGCTTTCTTGTAGCTTTCTTTGATGTTGGCATCCCTTAGTTTTTCGAAGTTGATGGTCTTGGATGGTTTCTTGGTGCGGTATATATCGATTGTGAAGTCTATATCCGCGATGACGGGTTTGTGGTCTGATTTGAGGGTATTGTTGTGGGGGTATGATCTGCTGTTGGTCACTTGAGTCATATTTCTTTTCCTTATCATGATGTAATCAATCTGGTTTCTGTGTGGATTTCTTCTTTCTTCCCCATTTCTCGTTTGGTGTTTTCTGAAAGCGCTCTCCCATGTTGTTCGGTGAAGTAGCTTATGGTGGAATTTTGTATTTGTTAGGACCAGGTTGTGTTGGTTTGCAAAGTCTAAAAGTCCCTCTCCGTTTTCATTCAGGTGCCCTTCCGAATTTCCCGATGTTTTCTGGGTATTGTTGGTGTCCGCTACCTGTTTTTGCATTGAAATCACCCGCCACCACTAGTACTGTTCTATTTGCTACTGCTGTTACTATTGCGTCTAGATCTTCATAGTACTTTTCCCTTAAGCCTGGATCTTTTAAGCAGCTAGGGTTTGTTGGTGACAGGGGGACAAATTGGATATGAATTAGCCAAACCTTTTTTGCTGTGAAATGTACTTATATTTGTTTCAAAGGTTTCACAGATGTATATTGGACATTTTGTTAAAAGTTGATCATTGTATTCACAATGGTCTGTAAATAAATAAATGTGAAAATTGCTCAGGACAAAACTATAATTAGCCAATTGGCGAATTTCCAATGGGTAGAATTAGCCTAAAGTGGCAAACTATTTGTTTATATAGTCAGATATTTTGTCATTAGGCACAGGCGTATTTGTGTCCATATCAATGAGACTAAAGCTATTAGAGGCTGGCTTTGGGTTAACAATTGAGTAAACTGCTCTCCAGTATTTACGGGCATCATGGATATTGTTATCAATTAAATTTTTGTGAAATCTATTTTTTACAATACAACACTGGTTTTTGGTGTGGTTTCTCAAATATATTGCAATATTGTAGTCATCCACATTAAGGTTTTTTGGTGTTTTTTTCATAGCTTTGTTTTTATCTTTTATAAGGGCTAGCAATCCAGCATCCATCCACATTGCTGTGACATGTCCAATTTTAAAATGTTTTAATAGGCAGTGGATGTCAAGCAACCTAGTGATCATAAATGTAAGCATATCCCAAGCCTACTCAGGGTTAGTACATGTATTAAAGTTATTCCAGTCCTGGTTTGCCAGCTCATTAGTGAATGCAATAGGTGTGTAATCTTTGTAGGAGCAGCCAATGAAACATAATTTTAATGGGGGAGGGTCATATGCTTACGAGTGAAATAGTTCCTCTCTCCCCCAGACCCTCACTCTCCCAGTTCCTTGCTCCTCCTGTCTCTCGCTCGCTTTTTCTGTAGCTCCCAAAGTCCCCCAGTCTTTCACTCCCCCAGTCCCTCACTCACCCAGTCCCCCACTCACCCACTCCCTCACTCCCCCGGTCCCTCACTCCCCAAGTCCCTCACTCTCAGAGTCCCCCAGTCCCTAACTCCCCCAGTCCCTCACTCCCCCAGTCCCCCAGTCCCCCACTCCAAGACTACCTCACTCCCCCAGTCCCTCACTCCCCCAGTCCCTCACTACCCCAGTCCCTCACTACCCAGTCGCTTGCTCCCTTCTTCTATCACTCTCCCAGTCCCCAAGTCCCTCATGCACCCAGTCAACACTCCCCCAACCCCCTCACTCCCCCGGTCCCTCAATCCCCAAGTCCCTCACTCTCAGAGTCCCCCAGTCCCTAACTCCCCTAGTCCCTCAGTTCCCCAGTTCCTCACTACCCAGTCGCTCGCTCCCTTCTTCTATCACTCTCCCAGTCCCCAAGTCCCACATGCACCCAGTCAACACTCCCCCAACCCCCATGTCCTTCACTCCCCTGGCCCCTCACTCCTCTGTCCATCACTACCCCAGTCCCTTACTCCTTGGATCCCATGTTCCTCACTCCCCCAGTCCCACACTCCTGCAGTCACTCACTCCTGAAGGCCATCCCTCCCTCAGTTCCTTAAACCCCCCGTGTATCATTCCCCTTTTCTGTAAGTCCCCCAGTCCCTCGCTTACCCAACTCCTCACTCCCAAAGTCCTTCCCTCCCCCAGGTCCCTCACTCTCCCAGTCCCTCACTCCCCAGTCCCTCACTCCCCCAGTCCTTTGCCCCCCCACCAGTGTCTCACTCCCCTTCTCCGTAACTCCCTAAGCCCCCAGTCCCTCTCTCTCCCAATTTGTCACTCCAGAAGTCCCTCCCTCCCCTAGGTCCCTCACTCTCCAGTCCCTTACACCCCCAGTCCCGCCCAGTCCCCCAGTCCCTCCCTCCCAGAGTCCCTCACTCCCCCAGTCCCTCACTCCCCCAGTACCTTATTTCTGCAGTCCCTCACTCCCCCAGTCCCTCACTCGCCTGGTCCCTCACACGCCAAGTCCTTCACTCTCCCAGTCCGTCACTGATATCATAATGGGTGTCATATCTCGGCTACCTCGCTTCAACAATTTCGTCAATAATTTATCTATGGCAACAAAAGGTGTACACAATTCCTTTCTTCGGTAACACTGCTGCTATGGCAACCCATACTTTTGTATCCTAAAATATGACAAACAATAACATTGACTGAGGTACTGAGACTTTAACCTTTAAGAGAAGTTACTTGATCACAGCCTCCTTGTTCCACCTCAGCATGGGTCATAGTTATTTTGGACGTAGATTAGTCTATGACTCCATTATTGATGCTGCACTGTTTCTTTTGAGTTCACTGAACAAGACTGTTGTAACCATCTGAGTCAAGAGTCAATTGGCCAACCTCATGTGGAAATGCCTTTTGTTGGAAATAATTTCATAGGTAATTAAACATTGACCACATTAATAAAGAACGAAAGCCTCCACAGACCATGACGATCATCAAGGAGCACATTATTAACGGTGCAATGATTAGTATTTTGGTTCATTAAACAAGAGTGCGTGATCATCTGAGTCACATATGTACTGGTTGCTTTCAAATACAATGGCTTTCTGCAGGAGAAAATCTTCAAAGGTAAATAAACATTGACCACATGATTAATGTATAACCTCTTTCTAACTCTCCAACACTGAAGGGTGCTGCTACTCAGCAGCCTGAGACCAGACAGGCAGGACGTGTCAGCCGTTTACCCTACACACATAGATCAGCACACAGAGTGGTGGTGTACTGTGAGATCCTGAACCACCGTCACCAACTCAAACAGAACTAGGGCTTCCCTTCTTTATCTGGTAAGTGCTTTGTAACTTAACATAGGCTTGTTTATCTTTGGTGAAAGAGAAATACTGGTGGTTTGAAAGAAGCCACCTAATCTGTCATACATACTTTGATGTCTTGCAAAGAGGGCTTTTTATGTTTTCATCAGTGCAGGTAGCCAAGAATAGATCCTGTCCAATTTAATCTAATTGTGGGAACTTACTGTAGAAGTGAGATAATAATGGTTTAGGCTAGGCTCATTGATAAAAATGTAAAGGTATTTGTAGCTCAATAAGAAAGATATTACATAACTAACATTGTGTTCACAGCTTCAATTCAGTTTTTTACTGAATTGAAAAGAATGACATTACCCTTTATCAATTTCAGTAAAATGAGTTCTCTATTTTATATAATTGAAAGTATTGCAGTTTATTGTCAAAATATAGTGTCTTTGAGATGGTTTATGTATGTTTAGACTCAAGGAGCACCAGGGTAAATATGAGGCACACATGTATAAAACAAACATTTAGAAACCATTTAGAAAAAAATGAGGTCAAGCTACAACATTGACTGGTGTGCTCAGTCTTGACTGCACAGTGAGAATAGGAGCAGTATTGCTGTGTGGATGTCAATGTTTGTAGTGGTCCTGAAGTCTCTATCAAACTCACTAAGTTCTGCTCTGTCAGTGTATTCAGGGTTCAGTCACTGTATGCCTACAGCTGACACACTTGGTACAGGGTGGAACACTGGCTCTTCCATGCCTTGTGCAGCCGGTGAGATCTTGATGGGAGCTTTATGATAGTCAACATTGAAATTAGTATTGTAATAAGTAATAAGCCTTGTGATGTAAAACATACTAAATAAGAAAGCTTTTGGAAGGCATAGACAGACAGTCTTGAAAATACATTAAAATCCCAAATTCTATGTTTGATGCAGGGGTCCGAAAAAACAAATTGGGTCTAATATCTCCTATTTAATCTCCTTCTTCGCTGTAGAATGAAATGTTGTCTCCATTTGCATATGTTCTGCTTATAAATTATATCCATACATGATACTGTTTTATACAAAATGGTATTCCCAGGTACAACATATTCAAATTAGTAATTTACAGAATTGAACACACATAGGTGCCAGTTATTTCTTGATGCTGAGGACTACATTGTGACAGATGTAGGCACACATGGGGAAGACAGATAACATGTAGACGGATAACATGTTCTACCTGAGGTAGCTGTTACAGTCATCTGAGAGCAGTTACTGTGACACATAGAGGCACATAAGGTATTAAGCAAGGGGGCTCATTCATTTAACTTGTGATAGTTTAGTGCAACATCTTTTGTAAAACCCTTGAAACTTCTTACAAGTCATACACTGATGCCAAACTAAATATGGATGTGATTGACCAGGCCATATATATATATAAAATGTTGAGATTTTTCCAAATTTGTAATATTGCCAGCCCTAAAAAAGGTGACTTCCTACCTATTTTGTTAAAATGGGTCACATATGGTAACTACTCTCCCAAAAACTAGAAATGTGTCTATCTCAGGTTGTAATCAATTTAGAAACACAAATAAAAATGCAAAAAATAATTTGTGAGATACAACCCTGCAATTTCCAAGAAGAAATATGTCAGCCATTTTTAATTTATAATGGGAGTATCCATAAAATATACCTCGCTTTAACAGAAAACCGGAAAGATGACCATCATGAATTCCAATCACTGTATTTTTTAACATTTCACATTCCAAATGAATATTTTTTAGAACAAGACGCTGTAATGTCATGTCAAAGTGTAAAGTTTGGAGCATTGCTTAACGGGTTTCCCAGTTGATTATCATATGGGACTAAGCTAAGGGGTGGGTCCCATATAGGCCTGCCCAGATTTGAAGCTTCTGTGTTGATTGCATAAGGACCTGCTTAGAGTATCATTGCCCTTGTAATGATGTTTGCCATGACTTCTTACCCTTCTTAATGATTGCATGTCTACTGGTGCAAACACTATTTTCTAGCTCCTTTACGTCATAGAACCCTAAACACACTGATAATATATCAAAGATAGTTATCTCTGTGTAAAAAGTCAGCCAAACCCATGTATTCTGAGTTATTCCTAGTCACTATTCACAATTTCCTGCAGTTGGAGATTGTGTGTGGTATATGAATAGCGAGTTGTGATTCTGCATCTCCAAATGAGGAATGGCAGGCAGAAAGTGGTGAGATTGGGTTACCAGGTCAGAAGAGAAGCACATGCAAAGACATTTAAGTCAGTTTAACAATCTGAGACATCTATGAGTGAACATTCAATCTCCACATTGATGAGGGAAAGAAACTAATGGCACATTAAACATTAGCTCCAGGGGTGTCCTGGACAAAGAAGAACAAAACAATTATTTGTCAGATGTCAGCATCCCCCTGGCTCATAGCCCGGCAAGTGTATGAAACCCTGGTACTTTATTGTCCTCGGGTCCAGCCCCCCAGTCCCTCACTCTCCCAGTCCCTCACTCCCCTAGTCATTCACTCCCCCAGTCCCCTAGTCCCTCACCCTCCAAGTCCCGCACCTCCCGAGTCTCCCAGCCCTTCCCTGCCCCAGTATCTCCCCCTGGCCCTCACTCCCCCTGCCCCTCCCTCTCCCAGTATCTTGTTCCCTTCTCCTTTCACTCCCATAGTCCCCCAGTCCCTCCCTACCCAAGTCCCTCACTCCCACACTCCCCCAGTCCCTCACGCCCCCAGTCCCTCACTCCCCCGCCTTCCTACCTGAGCCACAACCTAGCCCCCTCCTTCTCCAGGGTTCCCACTGCTCCTTCTAGGTCCCCATCCCCCCGGTGGCTTCAACCTGTCCTCTCTGGGCTTCAACCCTTCAAACTGGAGCCTCTAGCAGGTGTCCATCCATCCTACAGCATCAAGACCTCCTTTTTGGAGGATCTCCCAACCATGCTTTAGCTATCAAAGCTCTGTGATCTCATTACCTTCAATCACTCAACCCTTCCTGGACAGGGGGACAAGGTCCTACTCCTACCATAGACATTCCATATCTGCTCCTCTTCCACAAGCCCATATTTCCTGTCCTATGTTCACCCCTTCCAGGCTAGATCTACCTGTGTCATCCCTGCCATATATGTCCTGCCCTTCACTGGCACCTCTCCTTCATGTCATGTCCTGCTCTCTCCTGTGTCCTCTCCCCCATACCCCTGTGTCCCCTTACTAGGGGGGGTGGTTAGCGCAAAAATTTTGCGGAATGCAGCCTAAAAGATGATACTCATCATGAGAAACAAGAATATGACCTTCATTTTTGATTTTGAAAACTCTAACCCCCCCGTACGCCCCCTCCGAAGATAAAAAGTTAGAAAATAATTAAATAAATCAATTAATAAATTCCCCACGGGTGTGGATCCCTTGAAATACCCATTAAATCACTTTGAGGTGAAATATAAAAATATAGTGCACCAAAATGAACTATTTTGAAGTTTCTGCAAAATTCAAGATGGCCGCCATTAGCGAAAACTACCGTTTTTCACTGTAATTATAGCTATATTTGGTTTTGCACTCATGAAATTTATATGAAAGCACTTGGATATGTAATATAATATAATACTGGATCAAATTCAGCTATTTTGAAGTTTTTGAAAAATTCAAAATGGCCGCCATGGGCAAAAAAAATCACTTTATTGATGTAATAACATCCATATTTGATCCACCACACATGAAACCCAAATAAGGACACTTCAACATGGATTGTAATATAATACATAATTTTGAGCTTTACTAGCAACATCAATTGGTGCAGAAACCCTATTGTAAAACCTTATCTATAAGCCATGGCTATTCCGTGAGTCAGATTACCAGTTTGGCTTATAGGCTTAACACAGAGTTTGGATGCGGCTTATACGCAAGTTTTTGCTCCGATAGTACAGTACAAAAGTCACCATAATCAGATGGCCGGTGCTGCTTATAGGATCGACACAATGACATGGGTCTGCCTGCAGGATCCATTATGTGTAAGGCTATGGGACCCTGTGTACAACACTATGGGCAAGGCATAGTTTTTGGGAGTATTAACCTGCAACTCCTTGAAATGACCATGCCAGTGACCTTTCAGTCCATAGTCATTTTTCACCCTGGCTTCCTTCACTGCATCCCACATAGAGGGCTGAGTTATGAAGCCATGGTGGAAAATGAACCTGCCCTTCAAATCATAGAGAATGCATTTCATAATGGTTATATGAGATATTTGCCTTTATTTTCCAACTGTGAAATCATCCTAGATGGAAGGGGAACCATATATATAAGCAATTTAGTATTTCAAAATATCTCTGTAATCACTTTTTTTTAGGTAATATACCAAGTACTTGCAGTAGACATGGGGGAGGATAGCTCTCTAGTCTCACAAGAATGCAAGTGTGACTGTTATGCCAAATTTGTGACAGAAAAAAGTACCCCACCATTAGTACCAAGTTGTAATCTAGTATAACGTGGAAAAGAAATGTTGGTTCCATAAGTATAGCAGTTGAGAAAACTGGATTTTAAACTATCTTTGTATGTGTATTCTTTACTTACATACCAGAAACCCATTATATGGCTGGCGAGACAAAGTTAAGTCAACTGATAAGGCATAGAGGGATGTGTAATGAATGGGATTACTTAACAGGCAGAGGAATAGGGCATCCCCAAGAATGAACCTGCACAATGGGAGCTGGGAGGAATGGAGAGAAGATGCCATGAAGAGCATTGACCCAGGCTTCATAAGCTTTTCTAGGTTAATTTCTTGGCCTCTTCTTCGACCTGTAAATCTGTGGTCCTTATAAGACATATACACTCCTTAACCAGATGCCATCAGTCATCTCATATGGTACACTTGCCCCTTAGATTCCTCTAAATCCTAGTGCTATCCCTCCCAATGGACCCAATGAAATTGGTCAAATTCAATGCCAACCCCATGACCTATTTAATGCCTACCTTATTGTTTAGATGCCAAGCTGAGTTGAGGTGTACAATACAATAAAATGAAGTAAGAAGGTAGGGGGTTTGGTAAGTTGTATGCATACTGTTTGGGTATCTGCAACATCATTTGTACACAATAAGCAGCCCAATTAAAACCCAATGCTTCCATCATGCAATTGATCTTCCCTGACAGCATTTGGGATAACTAGTTAGAATCTATCATAATTTAACCCAGTCTGCAATGCCCGTCTATACTTGGGTAGTACAGCTGGTCTCTCCTTTATGATGCATTGCCTTCAGTCATTATGCTCTAAGCAATTTGTAGAGTAAACAGCATGTAGTACGGTCTGCTTCGATACATACACTTTCTGTATATTGCATCAGTTTTTCCTACTAGAAGAATTCTAGATTTTCAAATAATCTTCTGATTATAAATAATACAATATGATCTAGCATTAAATCCCAGGAACCAATAACTCAAACAGACTTTCCTGGCAAGGTGCTTGGAGTACACCTTTGTATGCCCCTATACAGCTAATAGGGGGTAGGGTAGTGGGTACTGATCCATGGCTGCCATCTTGAAATTTTCAGGCACTTTAAAGTACCTATTTTCTCTTTTAATTCTATGCCAAGTGTTTACAAATAGATTTTTATATGGTATACCACCTAGGAGTATGAAATCAAGAACAAAGACAAATTGCATATGTTTTTTCATCTATGGCAGCCATCTTGAAATGTTCAAATTCAAAATAGCTGACTTTGGGGGAGTATATCGTTATATTCCTCATCTAAAGGCATTTGTTTTGGTTTCGTGTAGACCGACTATGGATAAAATTGCAGCGAAAAACAATGTTGTTTTTTCAAATGGCAGCCATCTTGAATTTTTCAGAACTTCAAAATAGCTGACTTTGATGCAGTATTTTATCGTATTACATATCCAAGTGCTTTCATATAAATTTTGAGTGCAAAACCAAATATAGCTATAATTACAGTGAAAAACGGTAGTTTTCGCTAATGGCGGCCATCTTGAATTTTGCACAAACTTCAAAATAGCTCATTTTGGTGCACTATATTTTTATATTTCACCTCGAAATGATTTAATGAGTGTTTAAAGGGATGCACACCCTAGGGGAATTTTTTAATTGATTTATTTAATTATTTTCTAACTTTTTATTTTCGGAGGGGGCGTACGGGGGGGTTAGAGTTTTCAAAATCAAAAATGAAGGTCATATTCTTGTTTCTCATGATGAATATCATCTTTTAGGCTGCATTCCGCATTCCTAACCTCATTTTGACAAAATAACCACCCCCCCTACGCCTTACCCACCCCCTCTCCCTGTATGCTGATTCAAAATATATCAATTATCAATTTTGGATATGTGTGTGCCTATCATAACCATTTTTTAAATATTAACGGTTTTATGACAATTTCTAACAACTTTTGACAATTTCTGAAATTATAGCATTCACATATTTGAGGTCATTTCGAGGTCATTTTTTCTCTCTATCAGATGCACTAACTAGTAAGTTGATACAGTTTAAGACATGAGTGCCAGATCATTATGAAGCACCCAACCCCTTGCCCAGAGCTCAGGTCTGAAGGCACATTACCCCAAATATTGGCTCTTTATATGTTGGGTGACCATGCACACATGGTTCCACTGCATGAAAAACTCTATATAAGTTCATTTAAGTTTTCCCTAAAAGCCAATATATATGCTTAAATGTCATAGAATTGTAGCTTCAATGACATTGAATCTACCTCTCCGGGAAGACTTAAATGTCAAAGCTTTGAGATTTAAGCATATTTTGGTATACGAAAAGTGACTATTTTGGTATATTTAAGCAACTTTATGTTGACCTAAATGCACCAAAATATTTACCTAAAGGTGATTATAGGTGACAAAACCTAATGTCAAGGCTATGGGAAATTTTACTTAAATGTGATTCAACCAAATGTCAAAGTTATAGGAAATTTATCAAGGGCCAGGTGCTGGTTCAAAAAAATTCACATTTAGGCACTTTTAATGACCTTTACATGACCTTTTAATGGACATTGCCATTTTCTCTAAATTTACCTAAATGTCATTATATGTAAGTAATTGGATTATTTTGAAATGGAATACAGCTGGATGGTACCTTTTTTTTCATTGTTGAGGACATTATTGGGGATATTTCATCAATTTCATCACTTTTAGGTTCTGGGAGACTGGCATCCGCCCCCTGGAGGCCAGGGGCGGGCTCAGGGGGAATGGGGGACTGGCTTCTGGCCCCTGAGGAACCTCCAGGGCAGGGACTTTTTTGGAAGGCAAGATTAGTTCCTTCTGTAATTTCAGAACTTCATCTGGAAAATAGAAAAATACATGGATCATCATAGCATATAAATATATTTTGTGTTATACACACTGAGATATGGAATAAAATGCTTTTAAATGTGAGGGATATACTGAGGGAGTTAGGGATGGAATAAGGGAGTGAGGGGCCAACTGAGGGAGTGAGGGGCGGACTGAGAGAGTGAGTGGTGGACTGAGAGAGTGAGGGACAGACTTAGGGAGTGAGGCACAGTCTGAGGGGGTGAGGGGCGGACTGAGGGAGTGAGAGATGGATGGAGACAGTGAGAGGGGTACATGACTGACGTGGGCGTCATATGAGGGGAGAGAATGATACATGTGGTGGAGGTTGTGAGTGGGAACGGAGGCATAAGATAATGTAGAGGGAGGCACATGAAGAGGGGAGGGATGTGAGGAGGAGGAGGAAGGTATGTCGGGGGGGAGGGGAAGGACAGAAGTCGGCTTGGGGGAGAGTGTCTAGCACTGGGAAGTAAAAAGAAAAGAAATAAAATAAAGTATTACATTAATGAGACAATATCAAGTTCATATATCGCAGTAAAAAGAAAAATAGATAATAAGTTTTAGTGTGTGTTGGGCGGGGGGCACTCAGCACTCCTAGCATTTTGTCCATCATCATGGGGGGTTGGGGGGGGGGGGTCAGTGAGTTAGCAAGGAGTGAGTGCATGGATGGCATAGCATGGGGTGGTGTGGGGGCCGGGGAGCTCCTGGTGGGCAGGACTGCCTCCTGTTGTAACACCTTCCCCTTCAAAATAAGAAAAACATTTGAATTGATACATTTGAATTAATACAGACAAGATCTACTTTTAAAATCAGTCTTCTCTACTGGCTCGCTAGCTAATGCCATGTATCCAATCATATAGTATATACATTTAAAGGGTTCAGTGAGATAATCAAGATGTAGAATATAAAACTGCATGCACATAAACATTAGCTATGTATTAATATACTTACAAAGTTAAATTGTAAATAATTCATGTTGAGTTCCTGCCTTATATGTAGAGAAAACCATCAGTCAATAATAGTAGTACATGACATAGCTGAAAAACACAACCTGTCTCTACTGTGACCAGTACCTGTATGGAGTGTGTGCTACAGGTTTAACTACACCCCTGCAGGTATGTGGGTTAAATCACCTATCTAGGTCAGGTTAGCCATTGTCTTAGCGCCAAGAGCGTGACGGTCACCATGCCAACCACCCACATACTTGCCCCTACCCAGGTGACCAGAGGCTAATAATAACTACTGGTGGGCGCCGCATGCACGGCCCTTAGGGGCAAACACACATGCTAGACTGGGTTGAATGGACAAGGAGGAGGGGGGGGTTGCGGCCCTCTGTTTCTAGATGTATTGTCACACACTCTACCTCAAAATAATCTATACCTTACCCCCCAGCTTAGTATCATGGGAGGTAGCCCTCCAGAGGCCCTCAAAATAATGTATAAATAACAGCATTAAGGTCCCTTGTTCGCCCCAGCTTAGTATGGCGGTGCAGAGGGGTCCTCCCTCAGGTCAGAAAGTCGCCAAAATTAAGGGTCCCGTGTAACAAAGTCCCTTTTTTTTTACCATTCATGCTATTACCAATTGGGGGGGGGGGGGTTGCCGCCCTCTGTCTCTAAATGTATTGTCACACACTCTCCCTCAAAATAATGTTTACCACCAGTATCACGGGAGGTAGCCCTTCAGAAGCCCTCAAAATAATGTATAAATAACGAAATCAAAGTCCCCTTACTCCCCTGATTAGTATCACGTGTTGAAGACCTCCAGAAGCCCTCAAAATAATGTATAATAACGGAAACAAGGTCCCCTATGTCCCAAAGCTAGTATCAAGGGTTGTACCCCTCCGCAAGCCCTCAAAATATTCTAAAACAACAAGATCAGGTGACCCTAAATCCCCTGGATATTTTTATGGGTTGAACCCCTAGTCCTGATATGAGTTGAATATCACCATACAACACTTCGACCACATTTTAATGCTTAAAGATGCTAGAATGCAATTTGCAGTTATTTAAATGCCACATATATGATGCTTCCAACAAATATAAATTTCCTGGAAATGTCATATGAGATTTGCATGAATGTCATATATTTATTTTGACCCTTGATAGCAGTAAGGTACATATATATCAAAATAATGTTATGACCATGTAATACTATGACAGTATTTTTAAATGTGGTAGCTCTCCAGTAAATTTAAGAGAAATCAGTATTCCCTGGAAATATCATATGATATTGACATTTAATTAAAGGTTAACTTAAAGTCACCAGCAATGTCATATGACACTTCCGATACATTTAGGTTTACATTAAATTTACCGGGAAATGTCATATGGCATTCCCGGTAAATTTAGGTTGACATTAAATTTACTGGAAATGTCATGCGACATTGCCGTGACCTTTCCTGGATGTTTAAGTAAACCTTAAATATACTTAAACAGGAATTTTGATGCAGTGTTTGTCATTCATGGCCCTAACTGGGCAGACTAGATTATCCTACCTACTACATAACTCCTAAAGCACACTTCCCTACCCACAAGTGAAAATGTGCTGAGAACGTTTTTTATTTTTTATTTTTTGAAATATATAGGAAAATTAAGACTTCCTGCACACAATTTTCACATTTTAGTAGTTAAGAGTTTGTTAAACCAAAAATGTTCTTATAATGCAAGTTATTCCTAGCCCTCTGTATTCCTAACAGCATAAGCTTTAATTTGATACCAAATTAGCCAATATCTGTCGACTTTTGACCGATTTTTCATGAAAAATCTGGGAGAAATAATAAAAAAGAAATAAAATTCCCCAAATCACAATTTTTATGGTGTGTGCGATGATGAGAAGCAACTTTTTTATTTGAGTGGCCTTACTCCCTGACCTGTTATACTGACCAACCTACAAACCTGCAGGTGACCTAGTTCTCTTGCTCCACCAACACAAGCCTTCCCAGGAGGTCAGGTTACCCACCCACCCACACTTTACTAGATGGGTAATATCATAAGCATTATTGGAACTGATGTATACCATATTGCCCTACTAATTAAACTACTGTTGTGTGGTGTTGATTTGAAGTTTGGTCATTCACACTG
The DNA here is from genome assembly GCA_947462335.1 of Harmothoe impar. NCBI lineage: Eukaryota > Metazoa > Annelida > Polychaeta > Phyllodocida > Polynoidae > Harmothoe > Harmothoe impar. The sequence continues at coordinate 82,990,827 of OX381710.1, read as the reverse complement.
TTTGAGGACATTTCAAAAATAAGCATTATTGCCATTTTTGGAGGAAAATTCTGATGTGAAGCTTAGTAATTCAGATCTGGGAAAAAAATACCCACCATCTCCAAAATTTGTATAAAGGATTACTACAGGACCAATCAGGATATCTGACTTGGAGAAATGATACACCATCAAACTTGTAATATTTAACCATTTCTGTGCAAGACATGTTTAAAAGATTGCGAATTTGAGGGTCTTTAAAAACAAAAGTACAAATATGCACTCATTGAGTCTTGAACAAATGAATGAAATATATACTGTGATTAAGGACCTAGCTGGTCCCATGATCTAATTTTTTTTTCAAGGAGTACAGAATACTTACAATATGCCTTCATAATGTAGCTGATACAAAGGTCCAAACTAATTTTTTACATTTTCCAATGGCTCCAAAAACCAAACCACTCAACCGTTTTGTATGATATTCAAACTGTCTGAGGCTTGACACAGATGAGCTCTGCGAACACTTGATTTGTATAAACTGTCAACCAGATCAAAAAGACAGACACCTTTACTCCCCTTTTCTATTCATCTCCTATTCCGCACCTCCATACTCCCGTCTTTCCTTCTCTCTCAAACCCCTTATCCTTCACTCCCTTTTTTCCCCCTAAATGCCACTCTCTCTGTCCTTTACTCGCTCTCTCTCCTACACTCACTTTCCCCTTCATTATCCTAATACCTCTACTCCCTCCCTCCCTTCTCTCTCCCTCCCTTCTCCCTCCCTCCCTACTCCTTCCCTACCTACTCTCTTCCTCCCTACTCCCACCCTTCCACCTGTGTCACCCCCCTCTGTTCACACTCTTCCCCTGTGCCCCCTCCGTCCATCCCTCCAAATTTGTCTCCCCTCTTTTCACCTACTGTGTCCATCCCCACCCCCCCCCCAGTGCTGTCCTCTGGTGACCCCCCTCCCCCCCTTTTGTCCACCAACTCCCCCTGTGTCCTCCCCCTATTGTCCCTTCACCCTCACTCCTTATTAGTAGTATAGTATGTATCGGAACGGGACTATAGTTAACTACTGTTTATTACTCAATCGATATGCAGCCAATCAGAGGCCGCCATTGGGTCACGTGACCCGTTGCCATGGTAACGTGACCTACTAAGGGCTCTCAGCCAATCAGAAGCCAGCATTCTGGGTGACCTACTGACCTACTTAGAAGCTCTCAGCCAATAAGAGGCCGGCATTCTGGTAACCATGGTAATGTGACCTACTTACGTCACGTGACCTACTTAGGCTCAGCCAATCAGAAGCCGGCATTCTGGTAACTAGGGTAACGTGACCTACTTAGGGTTTTGTTTGTAAACAACACCACGTGGCTCTCTTGTTTGTAAACAACACCACGTGACACGCGACTATTTGTAAACAAACAACTTATATATAGAAAATAAACACAACAAGTTCCATGTTATGTTAAAATTATATTTTCGAAAAAAAGCACATCTGTAACAGCGTCTATGTGTAACTACGCGCGTTCTCATTCAAACACTATAACACTATCATACCGTAGCAGCAGCAGGTAGGACCGGAAGAAAAGCAAGCGCACGAGCAGAAGCGACGACACCATTTACACCATCCGGCCGTCGCGTTGGTAGCCCTACTACCCGTCGCGCGTTCAACTGGAGCTTTAAGAGTGACAAATGACGATTCTTTGTCAACGCGACTGCTAACATCAGCAGCATCAGCAGCATCAGCAGCATCGGCAGCAGCATCGGCAGCAGCGGCAGCAGCCTCGGCAGCAGCGGTAGCAGCAGCAGCAGCAGCAGCAGCAGCAGTAGCGGGAGCATTAGCAACAACAGCAGCAGCGACAGTAGCAAGGGCGGCAGAGCGGGCACTAGCAGCGTTATCAGCGGCGACATCGGCAGCCGCAACAGCATCAGCAGCAGCAGCGTCGGCATCGGCGGCAGCAACAGCCGCAGTCACAGCCACAGCGGCAACAACAACAACGTCATCACAACCAGCGTCACTAACAGCTGCAGTAAATGCAGCAGTAGCACGCTGAGCAGCACTAGCAGCAGCAGTAGCAGAGGCTACAGCATCAGCCTCACATTCGCGCGCCGCTTCGTCATTCCGCTTCATGTCACGGTAGCAACTTTACATCATGAGGATCTGCAAATTGAGGCGCGGTGCTGGTGGTGGTAGTAGTAGTAGTAGTAGTAGTAGTAGTAGTAGTAGTAGCGTGAACGATGATGACGATGCTGAATACGGTTTCACTCCCCCTTATATACCCTTACTCCCCCCTTTTTTCAAGCCACCGGCCAGCTGCCCCCTCACGGCAGGTCTTTAGATCAGCCTTAAGTTGCTTACTACGTGGCTCATCATCCCTCTAATCGCATTTTCCAGCCGCCGGCCGGCTGACTGCTGACGACAGGAGAGGGTGATTTGTTTTTCTTTAGATTTAAGCCGCTTACCACACGCGCACCCTCTAGTCACAGACAGAGTGACAGAAAGGGAGGGGGTCGCTTTGTTCACGCTACCTGTAGTTGTTTTTCTATACACACGCTGAGCCCATGACCCGCTAATCCTTTATACAGGTAACACGCATTCAACTAATTACTCTATTGCATGACAGTCGGTACACGGATTTAATTTTAAACCACCTTCCCATCGGGATCCATGTCTGGCGGGGTGGAAGGATCCAGCTGAAAAGCGTGATTAGGGCTTTTGTTTCTCTTATGATAGCAGCAGGTCAGCATGCGACAGCTGAAAATGTCAGACTCGCCGCTCCTATAAAAGACTGAGATGCGTCTCTCTTTCCACACGCCCTTCTACCATCGCCGCCGACACCGCCACCGCCGGCCAGCCGACCGCCGCCACCGTCTGCAGGCACCGCCATCACGCCGGCAGGGAATTTCGAGCTGAGTCTGCTTATTGCTTTTTTTTTTTTCTTTGAGCTTTTTGTTTTAAAATTTTTTTATTTTCACTCAGTCTTTTTTGTTTCGGAGGAAAGAAATATGGCACTGCAGAGGGCGCGAGTTTCTAAAAGACGGTCACGCGAACAAAGCGCCCTCCTCCTCAACTGCCCGGCTATTTTTTTATCTCAAAAGAGAGAGCGTCACGTAGTTGAGGTTCACGCTTCTTTTGAAGCGTACAAAATTCTCGAGAAAAGCAAAGCCGCGTGCCAAAGAAAGCGTCGTTATACAAGAGCGGAAAAGGAAAGCGTAGCGGCATGGCCGAGAGCCTTCTTCTCAGAACTGTATTTACTCTACCGTTGCATAATAGCCGCTCTCAGCGCCCCCACTCGTTGGGCGTTTCATGAACAGAAAGAGCGCTGCCGCTCTCCTCACTCCGCCTCCTCTTATAAAGTGAGAATAAGCGCTATGAAACGATTCCACAAGCCGATCGGTTTCTTGGGAGTGACTGCAGCTCCCACTCGGTGGGTGCGCGTTGTGGCCGACGTGAACACGGTAACTAAACGTTTCGACGTCGTCACTTGTTATCCCGCATATTGCAACTCAGCCGAATCGAAGAAGATAGGGACGCACTATTTTAAACCATACGCTCCGATATGTATTTGTCACCGCCGCGCTCACACGCCTTATTGCTTTTTCGAGACGATCCTGTCACAACACAGAAATAGAAAAGAAAGCGGCAAAGCGACGAGCTTTGCCTAAGAAAAAAAAAATTAATCTGCGCTTTTCTCCTCCTCCTCCTCCTCCTCCTCCTCCTCCTCCTCCTCCTCCTCCTCTCCCTCTTCTTTAAAAAAAAAAATAAATAAATATTTGTATCAGACTCCTCTGGAGTCTGATTCAAAACATTTATGACTATTGAGTGAAAATAGAATTTTATCGCAAAAAATAAAAAGAAAAGAAAAGACACTTCTGCCGCCGCTACTGTGACACCGGCCGGAATCAATAAAAAGGTCGGCGGACTTTTCTCCACAACCATTTACTACCGACCGTTCGAGTGAGAAACACAGCAGACAGTCAGACACACAACCGCTCTCTCACGCGTGCTGAAAAAAAATGTCGAGCAGTAGAAGCAAACTCTTCACAGAAATTCATTTCGACGCTCGACTACAAGGACCCTTTAGTTGTATCATTAGCGGTCCGTCGGGTTGTGGAAAATCGCGCTTGGTGGATCAATTTCTGAGCGACGTGAACAATTTGGTCACGCCGCCGGTGGAAAAGACTTTTTACCATTACGGCGAGTGGCAACCTCTGTTTGAAAAAATGCAAAATCAGTACGGTGTGGAATTCAGAGAAGGTCTTCCTAGCAAAGAGACTATAGCGGGAGACGTGGAAGTAGCAGAAGACGCCTTACGACCACACACTCTACTGATATTGGACGATCTGATGAGCAGTTCCAATCAGCAAGTGGTAGCCGACATCTTTACTAAATACTCGCATCACTGGAACGTGAGCGTCATATACATCACTCAGAACCTTTTCCAGAAATCACCCGACTTTCGAACTATGAGTCTGAACGCTCACTACATGATCGTTTTCAAGAACCTGGGGCAAATAGCTAGTCTGTCTCGCCAGGTGTTTCCCTCCAACGCGGCGGCCCTCTCTAGTATATTTACCCATGAACTCAAGCGACCTCACTCATACCTCCTTCTGGACTTCAAGCAGTCAACACCTGACGATCTGAGAATACGCTCCTCTTTGACGTCCATACACTCTCAGCTAGTGTTCGTACCGCTAGACAAAAAAAAGAACAAGAGAAAGCAGTAGCAAAAATGTCTTCTCATCTACTCGCTGGAGAAAATTCGCAAGGAACAAGACTATAACCGGCGCAATCGATCAGCAGTGGCAGATAGATCTGATGGACATGCAGGCTTTGGCGTCTCACAACGACCGCTTCCGGTATGTGGTGACGGCGATCGACGTTTTCTCTAGGTACCCGTGGGCCGTTCCCGTTAAATCCAAGAGCGGCGCTGATGTCACCGAGGCGATCCAAGAGATGACAGGCCCTGGCGAGAGACGACCGCGCACTGTTCAGACAGACAAGGGGAAAGAGTTTTTGAACAAGATCTTTCAAGATCACTTGAAGAGCGAGGGCATAGAGTTCTTCACTGGCGAGAACGACGACATCAAAGCTAGTCTAGTGGAGCGCTTGAACCGCAGTCTGAAGGAGAAGCTGTGGCGTTATTTCACACACAAGCGCACGTATCGCTACGTAGACGTACTGCACCATGTAGTGTCTTCTTACAATCGCACTCACCACAAGACGTTGAAAATGGCGCCGGCTCAAGTCAGCTCGGAAAACAGCGAAACAGTTTTCTACCGACAAGATCTCCCAACTAACAAACAAATCGACGAAATATGGAAAAAGAAGAAAAAAACAAAGACGTCCGCCGTCGACGTCATCGCTCCGGGTGACAGAGTGAGGATGTTGAGAACTAAAGGCGCCTTTGACAAAGGGTACGAGGGAAACTGGCGCGAGGAAGTGGTCGACGTTGCTAAGACGTTGGGAAGCAGAGGGTTCGAGCTGAAAGACGACAAGGGCGAGGAGATAAAAGGCGTCTTCTACCCGGAAGAGGTTCAGAAGGTGTACAAGAGTCGTTACGACAACAACTACCTGATAGACGAGGTGTTGCGCCGCAAGACCGTCGACGGTAAAGAGTTAGCTTTCGTACGTTGGTTAGGTTACGACGACAAGTTCAACGAGTGGATCCCCGTCAAAAAAATAACGTAGAAAAAAAAATAAAAAAAAATGAACATCACCCTACCTAGCAACAGCTCTATGGAGTATTATCCTGACAACAGCTTGACGTCTTTCCGAACTCACTTCGACTCGCCGCTCCTTCTGCCCGAAGCGTACGAAGCGGCTCTGACTGAGATCATCCTCCCTACAGAATGGACTAACGTGCACGACGACGACTTGATCATCGTTGTTCCTCTGCGCACCAAGGGTTCGCTAGAGGAGGCGATCAAGGTTTTAAAAGACACTGTATTCGCCGAAGGAAGAAAACCGCAGGTAGACTGGAAGAGAATGAAAAACGCGAACGGTCTGAGCAAGCTAACGTTCAGCTCAAAATACCCGCTGAGCTGGAAGGAAGCGAGCTATGTAATGGTGGAAGAGATATCAGACACGTCGGAAGAGCAGCGATTGAAACCGGAAACAAAAAGGTTCAAGAGAGAGGTCGACTTGAGACAGACGAATGCCGTATACAAGCAGTTCTTGTCCCGGGCGGTGAAGAAGAAGGCGATCAGCGATCAAGCAAGACAGCTGATCGAAAAGATGGAGAAAGAGATGGGAGTGCGCAGTTTCATGCCAAACATATTCCAGATACCTCCTATTTTCACCGGAAGCAACCACACCCTAATCGAGCGCTTGAGTGAGACGTTGCGAGATGACAGACTAGAGGGCGCCAGCTTCTTGCTCAAACCGATGCGGATCTTATCATACGACGCCAAGACGAAACGCGTCACCATCAAACCGCCGAGACACTGTGCTGTCCTGCTGACTCAGCATCTCGCATGCGTTCTAGGCTTCGGAGAGAAGACGTGTTTCGCATCGCCGACTACCGGCGCCTACTCGATGGATGTTTACGGGGACTTGCACTCTGTGTACATATACACCGACATGATCCAGGAGAGACGTGTGGGCGACATGCAAGTGCCGCTGTTGCGCTGCGTCGCGGTGGACAGAGGCGGAAAGCGTCATTCCATCCCACTCGGTAGAGGCGAGGTGACCGTGACACTTCATCTGAGACCTATTGAGCGCTGAAAGAGAAAAAAATGATGCGTCAACGCGTTCCGTACTTTCCACCCAGGCGCACCGTCGGCAGAGGGTACAGCGATTACTACAACGCGCAGCTGGGCAACGGCATCAACGTGTACAGCGGGCGCTCTTTCCAGAGCGGGCACGGTTTGGGCGGCGCTCTGTTAGGTCTGATGCGCTCGGCTACCCCGCTATTGAAGTCGGTGGGAAAAACGCTGCTCCGCGCCAGTGTGGGCGTAGCTAAAGATGTGCTGGCGGGTCGGACTTTAAAGAGCAGCGTGAAAGACCGAGGCGCAGGCGCTCTGAAGAGACTGGCGAGTACGGCATTCTCGGGAGGAAAGACGACTGTCGCGTCTAAGAAAGGGTCGAAACGTCGCCGGCATTCTCCTCAGACGGGCGGTGGTTCTTGCAAGAGACGTAGAGGGGATGTATTCGACCGGTAAGCGCCTAGGCGTTCAGGTATAAATAAAAAGACTGTAGGCGGCCGGCGTCAGTCTGTCGTCCGCGTGAAGAGAGAAAACAATGGCTTACGTACACGAGAGCAGTAACGAGTGCGCGCTCTCTGAGCTCGACCTGCACACCGTAGCGCCAACTCAGACTACTATCTTAAAGTCGTCTTTCCTGGGGATAGAAACAAAAAACTCTTTAGAGGATGGAGGTAACATAAATTTCACCATCAACAAGTCGCAAGAGTACACAGACCTGAACGAGAATTACCTTCATCTGGAATGTCAAGTGCTGAGAGCAAACGGAGCAGCACTCGAGGACACCGACGCGGTAGCTCCGGTGAACAACTTGGCTCACTCGCTCTTCAAAGACGTCCAAGTCTCCATCGGCGGTTTCAAAGTGTCTGGCAACACCGAGACCTACCCTTACCGAGCTTACTTGGAAGGGTTACTCAACTACAACAAAGACGTGAAGGACGGCGTCATGAGCGCCCAGGGGTGGCATGAAGATACGCCCGGTCAGTTTGACGCGTTGCCTGACGCGAATGCGGGGTACAAAGCGCGCAAGAAGCTAATCTCCAACAAGCGCTTTTCGCTGATGGCGCGACTGCACTTTGACCTGGCTCATCAACCAAAGCTCATCGTTGGAGAGACAGAAATCAATCTCACTCTGAAACAGGCGGCGCCCTCTTTCTATTTGATGTGCGCCGCTGACGGAGGCTACAGCTTGAAGATCTACAAAGCAAAGCTCTATGTGCGACGCGTGTTGGTGGCGGACGCTGTAGCGGAAACGCACGAGAGAGCGGTGATAGAACACGGGCCCTTCGACTACCAGGTGAACAGAGTGGAGGTGACGACGTATGCCATCCCTCAAGGTAACAGAGATCACAGCTACACGCACTCCAACACAGGCCAGCTTCCCAAGTCGATGATGATTTGCTTCCTGGACCACGACGCCTTCAACGGTAGCTACACCAAGAACCCGTTCGAGATGAAGCATTACGACATCAGCTCGCTTCAAGTGATAGTGAACGATCAGAAAGTGCCGAACGACGCCTACGTGCCCGACTTTAAGACCAAAGCGGCCGTGAGAGAGTACTTGGCGCTACACACGGAAACGGGGATGTACGAGGGCGCGCGCTCCTGCGGTATTTCATACGATCAATTCCTGAACGGTTACACGGTGTTCCCCCTCGACTTAACCCCAGACAGATCGCACGACGGGTGTCGCGTGAACCTTATAAGAGCGGGTCAGCTGAGGGTGGAAGTCAGTTTCCGCTCGGCCCTACAAGCGACAACAACGGTGCTACTCTACTTGGTGTACGACAACGTCGTCGAGCTGACCCGAGATCGACACCCCATCACCGACTACCACATGAACTGAAGACAAGACAGCGGTACTTGGCGTATCGTATGAACACGCTTGAAATAAGCAGAGTGTTGAAGGAAAACGTTCACACAAAACATCGTTTCCTGGGCGTTTTCTCTTGTGACACTATTCCGAAGCACCCTATCAAAGACACTTGTTTCGTGAGCAACACAGATCCGCAACATTTACCAGGTCAGCATTGGGTGGCGTTTTACGTGTCGAGCACGGGTGAAGTGTACTACTTTAATTCCTTCGGCTTACCGCCGCTGAGTGCGGAATTCTTGTCTTTTGTGGAACGCTCTGCTCCGTTCAAGTGGCAAAGAAACCGCATTCAACTACAAGACACTTCTGCTGACACCTGTGGACCTCATTGCGTTCATTTCCTAATTGAAGCATGTCGAACAAGAAACCCCAAGAAGTGCGTCATGCGCATGAGCAAAATCCCAAAGCTGAGCGACCGGGCCGTGAGTCAGAAGCTATCGATGATGCTGTTGTGACGGGTTGCTGCGATGGCGGCCGTTTCATGGAGGCAAAGATTCTCTGCCTTGCCGAAATGGTGTTGGATTTATCCAAAGTAGTGCAATGTCTATTGGAGAGAAGTCGTCCGGGGTGTGGTGGTGCGAGTGACGGCGACGTGAGACTTTGCGGCCTGTTGGGTTGCTGCAAATCGAAGAAGCAAGCTAAAAAAGTATAAACTTGTGTGTTTTTTTTGATTGAAATGAAAATAAAGAATAAAATGAAAAGAAAAGAAATTATCTTGTTGTGTTTTTATTTCTATATATAAGTTACATAACTTTTTTTTGTTTGTTTGTTTACAAACAGTCACGTGTCACGTGGTGTTGTTTACAAACAAGAGAGCCACGTGGTGTTGTTTACAAACAAACCCTAAGTAGGTCACGTTACCCTAGTTACCAGAATGCCGGCTTCTGATTGGCTGAGCCTAAGTAGGTCACGTGACGTAAGTAGGTCACGTTACCATGGTTACCAGAATGCCGGCCTCTGATTGGCTGAGAGCTTCTAAGTAGGTCAGTAGGTCACCCAGAATGCTGGCTTCTGATTGGCTGAGAGCCCTAAGTAGGTCACGTTACCATGGCAACGGGTCACGTGACCAAATGGCGGCCTCTGATTGGCTGCATATTGATTGAGTAATAAACAGTAGTTAACTATAGTCCCGTTCCGATACATACTATACTACTCTTATTTCCTCCAGTTCTCCCACACTCTCTTTCACCTTCCCTCCCTGCTCTGTCCCTGCACTATGCCCTTATTACCCTTCACTCCATTTCCTACTCCCTCAGCCTCTCTGCTCCCTCACTCCGCTTTCGTTTGTCCTGCCACATGTTTTTTTCTGCATCGTAGTATATAGGGGCCTATTCAGCTCCAAGTGTTTCTCCCCTCCAATGTGTCCACCCCCTTCCCTGTGCCCGCCCTCCACTGTCCACCCTGTTCCCTCTGCCCCCCAAACTCCATTGTGCACCCCCTCCACTGTGCCCTTCGCTCAACTGCCCACCCAGTCCACTGTACCCCCCCTCCACTGTCTAGCCCCTCCCCCCGTGCCCCAGCTCCACTGTCCACCCCTTTCACTGTGCCCCTTGCTCCCCTATCCACCCCCTCCCCTGCCCCCCCCTCTGGGCACCCCCTCCACTGTGCACCCTGCTCCACTGTCTACCCCCTCCCCCTGTGTCTTCCCCCCTCTGTCCAGCCCCTCCACATGCCTCTCCCCACTGTTAACCCCCTCTCCCTCTGTTACCCTCCTCCTGTGTCTGCCGCCCCCCTGTCCATCCGTCTACCTGTGTCTACCCAGCCCTACCCAACTCTATTCACACTCTTCCCCTATGCCTCCTCTGTCCTCCTCCTCCACACCTCCTGTTCCCTTTCCCCAGCTCTGTCTCCCCAAAGCTCTGTCCATCCCTTCGCCTAGTATCTTCCCCCTCTGCCCGTCCCCTCCCTATGTGTCTCCCCCCCACTGTCCATCCCCTCCCCTAATGTATTCCCACTCTGTCCACCCCCTCCCCTACTGTCTCCCCTCCTCTGTCCACCCCCACCCCTAGTGTGCCCCCCCTCTGCCCACCCCCTCCCCCAGTGTTTCCCCCCATCTGTCCACCCCCACCCCCAGTGTCTCCCTCCACTGTCCACCCCCCAGTGTTTCCCCCCCCCCCTCTGTCCACCCCCACCCCCAGTGTCTCCCTCCACTGTCCACACCCACCCCCTGTGTTTCCCCCCCCCCTCTGTCCACCCCCACCCCCAGTGTATCCCTCCACTGTCCACCCCCCCAGTGTTTCCCCCCCCTCTGTCCACCCCCACCCCCAGTGTCTCCCTCCACTGTCCACACCCACCCCCTGTGTTTCCCCCCCCCTCTGTCCACCCCCACCCCCAGTGTATCCCTCCACTGTCCACCCCCCCAGTGTTTCCCCCCCCTCTGTCCACCCCCACCCCCAGTGTCCCCCCCCCCTCTGTCCACCCCCACCCCCAGTGTATCCCTCCACTGTCCACCCCCCCCAGTGTTTCCCCCCCCCCCTCTGTCCACACCCACCCCCAGTGTTTCCCCCCCCCCTCTGTCCACCCTCACCTCCAGTGTTCCCCGCCTTTGTCCACCCCCTCCCTCAGTATTTCCCTACACTGTCCACCTCCTCCCCCAGTGTCTCCCCCCTACTATCTATCCAGTCCGAGGGCTCGACAATGCTGTTTTGATGCCCAGGCCTTCTTCATATCTAATATTTTGCTTTAAGGTTTTGAAAAAAACAGGGTTTTTTTAATGGCTTTCTCTTTTCCTGTGAATAGATTATGTCTGAAATTACAGCTAGAGAAACAAGTGCAGGAGGTCTAGAGGGGTTGCAATCAATTGACCCTTGAACTGACATATTCCCTTCATCGAGAAAAATTATGTTGATAACCACTATGCATGCTTGAATCAGTTGATGATTATTGAACTCTTATCCCAGATACAATCAGGCTGCTCCTTTGATCCAACCTGATTCTCAACCAAAAGTCATGAATCACCTCGAGCCTCCAAACAGTACAAAGGTGGTCAAATAGTCAGTGATGCATGGTTTATGAGTTTCATTATTTCACCACATTTGGTACCAGAAGAATCAATCGCCAGCAATGCTCCCATGCCATGGCAGGAGGTCTGGGTACTTAACTCGCTCCTTTTACTGAACACCTCTTGGTTCTTTTGATCAGACAGGAATAGACAGGCAGGAATGCTGGCTATCAGTCATTTTGGGCATTCAGCTGACTGATCCAAGTGGGCACACAATTCAGATCAACATTGAATCAATGTTGAATCAACATTGAATCAATATTAAGTTATCAATGTTGATTTGATGCTCTGTGCCTACTGGAATGAAGCAATATGATCCTTCGTTCAGTAGCTTCTTCTGATCAGATAATTTATCTGCCTCACAAATTATTCTCTCCCTACACACAGAGGAATGCATGCACTGAGCAGGCAGATGTAAGATCCCCTCTCTCTTGCCACCCTCTGCCCCCCCCCCTTCTGTCTGACCCCTCCACTTGTGTCCCTCCCTCTATCTACCCCCTCCACCTGTCCCCCCCCCCCTCTGACTAACTCCTCCTCCTGCCCCCCCCCCTCTGTCTACCCCCTCCACCTGTCCCCCCCCCCCCCCCTACTGGGATGAAGCAATATGATCCTTCGTTCGGTAGCTTCTTCTGATCAGATAATTTATCTGCCTCACCAATTATTCTCTCCCTACACACAGAGCAGGCAGATGTAAGAGCCCCTCTCTCCAGCCCTCCTCTGCCCCCAACCTTCTGTCTGACCCCTCCACTTGTGTCTCTCCCTCTATCTACCCCCTCCACCTGTCCCCCCTCTCTGTCTACCCCCTCCACCTGTCGTCCCCCTCTGTCTACCCCCTCCACCTGTCTCCCCCCTCTGTCTGCCCCCTCAACCTGTCTCCCCCCTCTGTCTACCCCCTCCACCTGTTCCACCCCTCCCCCCTCTGACTAACCCCTCCACCTGTGACTTCCTCCCCCTCTTCAATTTGAGCTAATTAAGACTATAAGCAGGTTAACTCATGAGCATGTCCAAATATCAAAACAGCATTGACAATTCTAAAAACAATGATACTATCATATATAGATAATAGTAATTTATTTCTCTCAGGTTTGAGATCCAGTGATCAAACAAAAAGTCAAGTGTTGCAAAATAATGCTGTGAGAGCGTGTTATCAGATATATGACCCCCATGATATCTCAATAAAAAAGCTGCAATCAGATGCTAAATATTTGCAATTGGTTACAAAGAAAGTATTTACGAGGGATTTTAACTTATAGATTAATTGAAAAATAAAATAATAGAAAAACAAGAGCTGCAGATGGATTCTCTATAAAAAATGCACTTGTCTTTCACAGAAAGGATTAGGAAATATGCTATAATCTGAATATGTACTTTCCCCCCCCCCCAAAAAAAAAGTGTTGGAAAAAAAAGCTAGGGCCAGTCAGTCTGGATGGAGGGATGTAAGTCAGGATGGAGTAAGATGAGCTAGGATGAAGGAAGGTGAGTTAGGATGGAGGGAGGTGAGCTAGGATGCAGAAAGGTGAATAAGGACGGACGGAAATGAGGAAGGATCGAGGGAGGTGAGTTAGGTCAGAGAAAGATGAGTTAGGACAGAGAGAGGTGAGTTAGGATGTAGGGAAATGAGTTGGGATGAAGGGAGGTAAGTTGGGATGGAGGGAGGTGAGTTAGGATGGAGGGAGATGAGTTAGGAAGGAGGGAGGTGAGTTAGGACAGAGGGAGGTGAGTTAGGATGGAGGGAGGTGAGTTAGGATGGAATGAGATGATTTAGGATGGCAGGAGGTAAATGAGTGAGACATGGTGACAGAAGAAGGCACATAGGGGGTAGAATTAGAGATGTGTTTAGTTAATTAGGGGTCAGTATGTGTATATTATCTGTAAGCAGTTAACGTGACGCATAAAGGGTATTGAGCATGAGGATATAGAGGCATAGGCTAAATATGGAACTGATTGACCAACCATATCGAGGGTCGATAACCAAAAGGTCTTATATAGCATTTTTGCTGATTTTCATATTTCATATTGACTAGAATCTCCTTTCAATTCTGCATCATCTCATGTTTTCTGCTAAGCTATACAATAGTTTATTATAATTTTATAGTGTGTGAAAAAAAGTAGTATCTCAAATGCCTTCCATTCTAGTTAGAGCCAATATGATGTATCTTCAGATGGGACCTATTGGTCTTATGTTTACAGGTTAATTTATTTCTTATAATATGTACCAGTATGTCCTATCTTGTAATAAGATGTTTTGGCACTATGGCACTATCACTGATGAACAAATTTCATTGAGGCAAAAAGGTCCTATCTTGCAATAAGATGTTTTGGTACTATGGCATTAGCTATTAAGAACCAATTTCATTGAGGCAAAAGGTCCTATCTTGTAATAAGATATTTTGGTACTAAGATATTAGCTATTAAGAAGAAATTTGATTGAGGCGAAAGGTCTTATCTCAAGATAAGTCCTGTGGGCTATGTATTTCCCGGTATATATTTATAGACCAAGAAGAACTATCTCAAGATAGGTCCCATGGACTAGTCACATTCTGGTATACATTTCTGATCCAAATGGTCATATCTTGAGATAGACCCCAAGGGATGAGCATTGTCTCAATATACATGACTAAGCCAAAAGGTTGTATCTCAGAATTCTTACTTCTATTTTTATTCTTGATGTTGTCATTAACCCTTGGTGGCCTAGCATAAGCTACAGTTGATGCCATGGCTGGCTAAGAATCAATTATAGTTGATGCCATGGCTGACTAAGCATTAGCTTTGGTGAGCAAAGGCTTAACCCAGGGAATGTTCCTGTAAAAATGCACAGCCCCTACAGCTACTCGGTAATATACCAGCAAAATGGCTTGAAAAGCTCTTACTAGTGGCTTATACCTCTTGATATGAGGGACAAGGGATTCCCAGAAGGATGCCCTAGGAAGCCCATACAAGGAGCTGAAGAAACACAGAGGAGTTGCATGGACCATCTACACCCCCAAATACTGCTAGGTAGCTTGGGTAAGCCTATAGTAGAGGCAAATTACCACCAGAAGCCCAAGGACCCCCAGAATGGTAAGAGTCCATTTGAGGGACAAGAAGTTACTAGAAAGGTAAAAGAAGCCCGTGAGCGGGGCCCAAGACTGACGGATAGGAATAAAGCCTATAATTACGGGCCTAAGATCCAAAGAATGATTAGACAAGTCCATATGAGGTACCAAAATCCACTAGAAAGGTTGAATAAGCTCATATAAGGGACCCCAGACTCTCAGCCAGGAGCTGCACACCTATATATGAGGGGCCAAAGATGCACAGAAAGGTTGTAGGTGGCAAGAGATCCACTTAATGGAATTAAAGAGCCATCCATGGGCCGAAATACTATATGAGAGTCCAAATGCCACTAGAAAGGCTAATCTAACCCAAATAAGAGGCCTCAGACCCACATAAATGTTATACAAGCCTATATGAGAGACCAAAGACCACTAAAATGGTTTTGAAAGGCCATATGACGGTTAAATACCCCCAGTATGTTTACCAAAGAAGGACCAAAGATGCCCAGAATGATTAAACAGGTCCATATGAGGTACCAGAGGTCACTAGAAAGGTTGATTAAGCCCATATAAGGGACCCGAAACCCTATAGAGAGGAGTTAACTGCCTATAGGAAGGGCTAAATGTGTACAGAAAGGTAAGACAAGACCATATGAGGTGCCAAAGACCACTAAAAGTCATTTACAAGTCCATATGAGGTACTAAAGGCCACTAGAAAGGTTGAATAAGCCCATATAAGGGGCCAGAGACCCTCAGAGAGGAGTTCAAAGTTTATATGAGGTGCCAAAGACCACTAGAAAAGCTAAATAGGCCAATGTAAAAGGCCCAAGGTCCACGTAATGCTTTAAAGAAGCCATTTGTGGGGCCAAATACTGACAAAATGATTTGGTAAGCTAATATGAGGGTCCCAGTGCCATTAGAAAGGCTATACAAGCCCATGTAAGGGATCCAAGATTCACTTAATGGGGTTTAAGATGCATTTGTGGGCCCAAGTACTGACAGAATGAGTTGACAAGGCTATATCGGGGTTCAAATGCCACTAGACAGGCTAAACTAGCCCAAACAAGAGGGCTAAAACCTACTTAAAGGATACAAAAGCCTATATGAGGGACCAAAGACCACTAGAATGGTTTTGAAAGTCCATATGAGGGACCCAAGACCCCCAGAATGTTTAGACAAGTCCATATGAGGTACCAAAGGCTGTTTAAAAGGTTGAATGAGCCCATATAAGGGAGCAGAGAACCTCAGAGAGGAATTACTAGCTTATAATGAGGGTTCATAGATATCTACAGAACAGTTAGAAAAGCCCATATGACCACTAAAAGTTTTTAATTAGCCGATATGAGGGATCAAATACCAACAGAATGATTAGACAAACCAATATGAGAGACCAAAGACCACTAAAAACGATGAACAAGCCCATGTAAGGGGCCCAATGTCCACTTAATTCTTTTTAGGAGCCATTTATGGGGCCAAATACTGACAAAATGATTGGATAAGCCCATATTAGTGTCCAAATGTCAATAGAAAGGCCAAACAAGCCAATGTAGGGGGCCAACGACCCTCAGAGAGGAGTAACAACCTTATATGAAGGGCCAACAATCCATAGAAAGGTGAGAAAAGCCCATATGAGGTGCCGAAGACCACTTAAAGTGTTTAACAAGCCAATATGAGAGACCAAATACTAACAGAATGATTACACAAACCCATATTAGAGACCGAAGGCCATTAGAAAAGCTGGACAAGCCTATGTATGGGGTCCAAGATCCGCTTAATGCTTTTCATGAGCCATTTGTGGGGCCAAATACTGACAGACTGATTTGATAAACCCATATAAGGGTCCAAATGCCACTAGAAATACTAAATAACCCATGTATCGGGCATAAGACCCACAGAGTGGCTTAAATAAGAGGCCTAAGACCCACATAAGGGTTATGCAAGCCTATATGAGGAGCCAAAGATCAACAGAAGGGTTAGAAAACCCCATATGAGGTGCCAAAGACCATTAAAAGTGTTTTACAAGCCCATATGAGGGAACAAATACCCACAGAATGATTAGGCAATTACATATGAGAGACCAAGGGATGCTAGAATGGCTAAGCTAGCTTAAATAAGAGGCCTACGACCCACCAAGATCAACCGAAGGGTTAGAAAAGCCCATATTAGGTGCCAAAGACCACTAAAAGCATTTTGCAAGCCTCTATGAGGGAAGAAATATCCAAAGAATGATTAGGCAATCACACATGAGAGACCAAAGGATGCTAGAAAGGCTAAACTGGCTTAAATAAGAGACCTAAGACCCACATAAATATTATACAAGCTTATAGGAGGGACCAAAGATGCCCAAAATGTTTAAACAGGTCTATATGAGGTACCAGAGACCGCTAGAAAGGTTGAATCAGCCCTTATAAGAGACCCCAGACCTACAGAGAGGGGTTACCTGCCTATAGGAAGGGCTAAATGTGTACAGAAAGGTAAGACAAGACCATATGAGGTGCCAAAGACCACTAATAGTGATTTACAAGCCCATATGAGGGACTTAATACCCACAGAATGATTAGACAATCTGATATGAGAGACCAGAGGCCACTACAAAAGCTAAACAAGCCAATG
The DNA here is from genome assembly GCA_947462335.1 of Harmothoe impar. Taxonomy (NCBI): domain Eukaryota; kingdom Metazoa; phylum Annelida; class Polychaeta; order Phyllodocida; family Polynoidae; genus Harmothoe; species Harmothoe impar. The sequence continues at coordinate 82,973,624 of OX381710.1, read as the reverse complement.
TAGGAGGCCCAAGATCTACTTGATGGATTTTAAGAGCCATTTGTGGGGCCAAATACTGACAGAATGATTTGACAAGCCTATATGAGCGTCAAAATGCCACTAGAAAGGCTAAACTAGCCCAAATAAGAGGTTGAAGACCCACATACAGGTTATACAAGCCTATATTAGGGACCAAAGACCACTAAACAGGTTTTGAAAGGCCATATGAGAGACCAAAGACCCCCAGAGTGTTTAGACAACTCCACATGAGGTAGCAAAGGCAACTAAAATGGTTGAATATGCCAATATAAGGGACCCCAGACCCTCAGTCATGAGTTACAAGCCTATATGAAGGGCCAAATATCCACAGAAAGATTAGAACAGCCTATATGAGGTGCCAAAGACCACTAAAAGTGTTTTACAAGGCCATATGAGGGACCAAATACCCATGGAATGATTAGGCAATTACATATGAGAGACCAAAGGTCATCGAAAAGGTGAAACAAGCCCAAACAAGGGCCCTTAGACCCAAATGGTGATTGTACAAGCCTATATGAGGGATCAAAGATGGTTTGGAAAAGCCAAACGAAGGACCAAAGACGCCCAGAATGTATAAACAGGCTCCTATGAGGGACTAAAGGACACTAGAAAGGGTAAATAAACCCATTAAAGGGGCTGAAGACCCACATGAAGGTTTTATGTGCCTATTTAAGGACCAAAGATACACAGGTAGGTTAAAAAAAGACCATACAAGGTGCAAAAGACTATTGAAATAGGTTTACAAGGCTATATGAGGGACCAAATACCTCATGAATGGTTACACAAGCCCCTATGAAGGACCACTGGCCACTAGAATAATCAGACAATCGAATACGAGGAACCAAGGACACCCTTAAATGATTACACAAGCCCAATAGAGGGAGCAAGGGCCAATAGAAAGATTTAAGAAGCCCATACAAGGGGTCCAAGACCCACTTTTACAAACCACTATATTGGGATAAATACTCACAGAATGGTTAGACAACCCATTGAGGGACAAAAGATCATTTGAAAATACGGAAATCCCAAAATACTTTCAACAAGCCTGAATCAGAGGCCAGAAATCTGCAGAAGGGTTGGTGTATGTCCTATATGAGGCAAAAGACTCACAATCTCTAGCCGAGCCAATTTGAGAATGATAAATCTCTAGAAGGGTTGCTGTATAAGCAACAAAGGACACCCTTTTGCGGGTCCAGAGACCACCAGAAGGTTCATTATCACATGTATCTCCCATTTCAAACCAGAGGCTTCATTTATGGGCTCACCCGGTTATTGTGGAGGTATTTGCTCCCTTCTACGTCCTTATTTTGGCTCTTTATCCAGCTGCATGTACCAACCTGATCTATCATGAGATGTTTTGACTTCATATTCGCTTGCCTCACCCTTTTTGGGTTGTTTGGACATGAAGGCACAATGAGCTCTTCTGGGACATATCATATTGGCTTGTATGGCTGCAACCAACCTTTTCGCAGTCTTTGTCATAGTCCTTCTTGGGGTTGTCATTCAGTACTTGTATGGAGAGGCCCAAATAATTGCCCCTTTTATAAAGGCACCTATCCCCCCAGGAGCCTTTTAACTCTTCTATACTGTTAGTTAACTCTTTTAGTGGTCTTGCGTGGGCTTACACAAGCTGACTGAAAGACTTACATAGCCTCACCGTACCCATCTTGGGTTAGATGAAACATTGGACAGACCCATAGCAGGATCGAGAAAGGTTTTGGTGCCCTTGTAAGAGCTAATCCAAACTTTTTGGGGGTCTTTAATCTCTCAAATTGGCTCAACCTCTTCTTAGTACGGCTTCACAGATTCTTGTAGTAATGGGCAAGAGAGGACACAACATTCCGCGTTCCTACTGTAGAAGCGCTTCAGCCAATCCTTCTGACTTGAGTCTTTGGATGCTCATTCAACCTTTCTGCCCGCCTAAATACTTGCCTAAGCCTTCTGCTATCTTATATGGCCTTATGCTCTTGATGTAGTTACTGCTTCTGGGGATGTCTGGCTTTCTGGGGATTTTTCACTCAACCACCCCTTTTGGTGGTCTCTGTCCCCTTGTTTAGGCTACCCAACCCTCTAGAGTTTTTGAAACCTTTTAAGACCTTTGCAAAACTCACTGGGGACCCTTATACGTCATCATCTAGTCTGTTCAAAATTCTGCCATTGTGTGTTTGCCATAACCTTTCTGGACATTTGGCATCTTGAATGGGCTCACTTGGCCATTTTGTTTTTTTCCCTCTTTTAGGGTAAAGTGTCCATGAGTCTGCCACTTGGCCCTGTGTTTCACCTGTGAGGTGTCCATGGCTGGTATGATGTTCTTTGGTAGGAAATGTGTATATTTTAGATTGCTATGTTATCATGAAAAACAAAATGAAATTTTAAAAATCAAAACGTATCAAATCTGTCAGCATCAGTACCATGACTCAACCACTTTGGTACCTTGAGTCAATCACCTTGGCACAATGGCACACCCCATTCAGCGGGTTACTAGAATGCATAATCACACGTAAAATCTTTAGAATTTTATTTAGTTTTTCATGTTAACATAGCAATCTAAAATATACACATTTCCTACCAAAGAACATCATACCAGCCATGAACACCTGTAGTCATTGGGCAGAAAGCCCTAATTTGGGGGATTGGCTTGGAATCCACCCACCATTGGTTGAAAAGGTGATACATGGTAGATTAATCATCTGCTATAGGGAGGAAGAATTAAATCCCCAATATTCTTAAGTAGCAGTAAGCTGAATCTCCCTCAATTCTGCCAGGGAAAATATGATAAATACCAATTCAACAGCTTTTTATAGCTGGAACGTGCCACTTAGAAGAGGGCAAAGTGGTTCACTCAAGGTATATGGCCTACTCAAGAGCATCTTTCCCTATCTGATCTCAAACCCTCTTTGTTGGTATTCTAGATTTTCAGACCCATCAAGGTTCATACACCCTTTGTTTGTGCAGTTCAATCCTCATTCATAGGCATGACCCTCTCCCCTCCAAGTTGGGATTATCATCCCACTTTCTGAGCTCTTGGCCCCTTTTAGCAATCAGTTTGGGGACTCTCATCTATCATTCTAGTCTTCAACTCTTTGTGTATGGTCTGCAACTGCAATGTTCATTCCACCTCGCACCTGTATACGCTCTGCCAACCTTTGCAGGGATCCATAGTACTCCCAGGGTCCTCTCACCTCTTATTGGGGTCTTGGTCTTTACTAAAACAGTTCTCTCTGACTAGCTTTACACTATTCTGATCAGGAACTGGTGTTTGTTTTTGTGAAACAGTTTCCAAATGTAGCAGCCTTATGATACAAATGTTAAAAGATGGAATGTCTAGTGTGTCAGGAATATAGGGAATCTTTTTTCATTGAAAAACATAATATACAGCTTTCTGGCAAGATAACTTGGACATTCTTTTGGAAAAAGTTTAGAACCAAAAGGTTGTATGGCAATATAGAGCTGTTTGACAGGATAAATGCCTAGTAATGTATGCCATTTGCCTGTAACCAAAAGGTGCTATGTCCAGATAGAGCCTTTTACCAGGAACAGTGTCAAGCATTTTTTGACACATGTATGAAGCCAAAAGATCCTATATCAATATATGACCTTTTGGCACAAAAGGGACCACGCATTTCATGCAATGTGTTTGAAAGCAAAAGGCCCTATGTCAAGATAGAGCCTTTTGGCAGGAAAGGTGTCCAGCATTTCGTGCTATGGGTCTAAGGACAAAAGGTCCTATATCAAGATAAGACCTTTTGTTAGTGAAATAATGAACTATTATGTAAGATATTGTATGAACCAAAATGGTGTATTTTAAGATGAGATGTTTTGGCACTAGGAGAATTCTTCATTATTACACATAAATCAGTGCCAAATGGTTCTATATTAAACATTCTGTTATTTAAGACCAACCACTGTTTATTCTTGGACAAGATTCTTTCAGATATCCACCTGTCTAACAAAAAACAATATTGAGATAGTTTCCCTTGAAAAGAAAGGCTAATCTTAAAATAAAAAAGTTTTTCTTGATTTACTCAGAATAACTAAAAAGTGAGATAAGACCTTTTGGTTATTAGCCCTCGATATGATAACTATAGCTGTACACATTTTTCTGTAAGTTAGATTTCTGCCCACCCCTACTCTGTCTGCCCTCCCCTACTCTGTCTGCCTTCCCCTACTCTGTCTGCCCTCCCCTAATCTGTCTGCCCTCCCCTACTCTATCTGCCTGCCCCTTCCCTATCTACCTGCTACTACTCTGTCTTCTCTCCCTTACTCTGTCTGCCCTCCCCCACTCAGTTTGCCTTCCCCTACTCTGTTTGCCCTCCCCAATCTGTCTGCCCCCCCCCCCCCCACTCTGTCTGCCCTCCGCTTCTCTGTTTCCCCTCCCTACTCTGTCTACCCTCTCCTACTCTGTCAACATCCCCCTACTATGTATGCTCGCCCCCCCCCCCCTCTGTCTGCCCTCCCACACTCTGTCTGCCCTTCCCTACTCTGTCTGCCCTTCCCTCATCTGTCTACCCTCTCCTGCTCTGTCAACATCCCCCTACTATGTATGCTCGCCCCCACTCTGTCTGCCCTCCCACACTCTGTTTGCCCTGGGGTAAAATAGAAGACTATAATTGAGAATAGAGTATTAAGGACTATTCTGAGACAAATTGTACACATTTGTCTCACATTAGAAATAATGTCTGAAAAGGGTTAAAGAATTGCATCATTCAAGCGTTATTATTTAAAGAAAATAGAAGTTAGATCCCAATTGTATTCTCTCTTAATGCTGGCAGACTCTATAATTACAGGTAACCTAAGGTACAGAAATGAGTGCAATAGGTCCAGAGGAAATTTGCGATCTGTAGGATCAATTGTTTCACTAGAAATGCTCCTTGGGCAAAAGAAGGAGGCCTGATGACTCAAACAGCTCCTTCCACTGAATTCTTCTGGTATCTTTAATCAAACTCAGTTAATTAAATTCTGTCTGCAGCTCGACTTAATCATTAGTGCCTGATTTACCTCCCCCCCTGTCACCTATGTCACTCGCCTCCTGCTGTGCTGAACCTCCTCTCCCTGTGTCCTCCCTTCCCCTGTGTCCTCTCCCCCCCCGCCCTTTCCTCTCTCCTCACACTGAGTCCCCTCTCCCTGCCTTCCAATCCCCCAACAGGCATTTCCTCCATCTTCTTCCCTCCTCATGTTAATTAGTTTTAATCCTCCCTTTATATTTGGTGCCTCCTCCCTAAATCATTCCTCCAGATGTGTCTTGCCCACTGTGGCCCCCTCCACATGTGTTCCCCTCTATGTGTTGTGTCTCTCCTCTTACTGTCCTGTCCATCCCATGGAGGCACTTTTCATGCATCCTTCCTATTCCCTTATATAACAGTATTGTCCTCTTGTCTACCACATGCATCCTTCCTATCTCCCTCCACAATCCCTTACAGGTAGGACTGATGATTATTAGATACTATTTCAAAGTCCCAAATTAACCTAGTCCCGTTCAATTGCCCACATTATATTGACCTGTGCATTGTAAATAAAGGTCAGAATGAGTCACACAGAATACATGCTGGGTGTCACAGGCTGCTGTGTTTGTTGGACTGTAAGCTCATACACTTTAGAATTACCATTGTGATGGGTCTCATGTCACGTATGACGGCGCGGGCGGCGCCCGCAGGCGCCCGCATAACAGCCGACGCTACTCCCGCTGCCGGCCCCCACAGGCGGCGCTCCAGTCGGCGCTCACGGCGCCGGCAGGCGACGCTCATTCCGCACATTGTTTCCCACTGTTAGCTAGGGGGACCATTGTTCCCACAGACCAGCATAAGGGTCACCCCCTTGATGTACACTAACATGGGTAGACAAACTATGGATGGGTATTGTGTGACTGCCTCTCTGACTGTTACAGCCCTCTAACATTGTCTAGACCAAGGTGAGGGCTGGGCCCCTTATAAACCCCAGCCTCTCACATCTCCATCATCACTCTACACATGGACACCACTGAGCAAGGACCTCTCCACTGACTGAGAACAAGGCTATAGGCTATGCCCTACTAGGCCCGACTATCAGACATGGTGTAGGACCCCCTTGGCTCTAGTCCATTACTAACCTCAGGGTTCTTAGGTATATTTACCAAGACCTATATTATTGTGTGGATAGGTGTAACTGAGTGGAACCTACTTGTACTTACTGTACTGTTGCTGTCAACTTGTAATAAATACCAACTATACTACAAGACCTCAAGACTTACTCAACTTCCATATCATTACAAGGAGTCTCCCAACTAAGGGGATTCCTTGTATGACAATTTAATCACAAAGGATGAATTCAGTGAAATTCTCATGGTGACCTGCCACATCATGAAAAACTATGTACTTATAACTGTATGAATAGCTAGAACGATCAATATATACCACCTCTGTACATTTATTATGTACTATACTTTGGTCTACATTCACAGTACAAAAAAATAGACCCCTTCAATTACATAACAGCAGGAGATGTAATCATTGTCAATAGATGTATGTTTGATATTGTGTGACATGTCCTGCAGTGTCCTACATTGACTAAGTATAGGGATTGATATATCAATAAACAGAAGAACATATCATTAAACCTGATGGTAACTTGAAAACAGTGGGAGGATTGGGTAAATTCATATGAGATGATGTCACATTGACACATGGGGAATTGAGTATACTATATAAGATGCCACCTCACGTTGTGGTACTACAGAACCAAAAGGATATAAAAATAGGAATTGTATATATGGCCTGAACAATTGCTTAGACACTCTGACAGAGAGTCTGAGATCTCCACCTGTGTCCACCCCCTCTCCCCTCTCCTGTGCCCCCCCCCTCCCGCTCCACTGTCCACCCCCTCCCCTGTGCCCACCACTCCACTGTCCACCCCCTCCAGTCTGTCCCTGCCCGCTCATCATCTGTCTACCCCCTCCCCCTGTGTCTTCCCCCCTCTGTCCACCCCCTCCCCTGTGCCCCCCACTCCACTGTCCACCCCCTCCAGTCTGCCCCTGCCCGCTCATCATCTGTCTACCCCCTCCCCCTGTGTCTTCCCCCCCTCCACTTCCCAAACCTTCCCCCTCGGACACCCCTCCCTCTGTCCACCACCTCCACATGCCTATTCCCACTATTAACCCCCCCTATCCCTCTGTCCCCCCTCTGCCCCCCCTACTCCTCTTGTGTCTGCCGCCCCCTCTTTCCACCTAGTCACCTGGCTCTGCCTCCTTTTATTCACACTCTTCCCCTGTGCCCCCCTCTGTCAACCCCCTCCACATTTGTCTCCCCTCTTTTTACCCCCTGTGCCCATCCCCTCTCCCAGTGTTACCCTTTCTCAACCCCCCCCCCCTGTGTCCCCCTCTTTTGTCCACATCCTCCCCCTGTGCCCTCCCCCCCACCCCCCTCTGTTTTCACCAACTGCCCCTGGTACCGCCGTCATCACAAAGGGGGGGGGGGATGGGAGTGTCCTCCCCTTCTGATTGCCTATCAACCCTCTTGCTCCTGTTTGTCTATTCCCTCTGACTTTGTGTACTCCCCCCTTCGACTGTGCCTCACTCCTCCTGCATATTTGCCTTTAGCCCTTTTTGTTTAGTAGGGAATATATATAGTTAAAATGACAAGGCTAGGTGTAGGGAGTGGTTACTTGGTTTCAGTCTGGACCCCAGCATTGACTCATAGTCATCTTCAAAGGTCATTTGTCCATAATCTATTAATGCTGCATGGGTTGTTTTTTTTGGTTCACCAAACAACACTCCTATAATCATTGGAAAATTGGCCACTTTTATGTTGAATTGCTTTCTATGGGGAATAATTCCAAACAATGCCTGCATCAATAATGAATGACCCCTCTCTGCCACCTTTCACAGAGCTCAGAGCACATTGAGTCACTCAGCAGCCAGACATCAGAGATGCAGGACGTGTCAGCCACTCACCTCCTACACACAGACCACCACACAGAGTTGTTGTGTAGTACAACATCCTAAACTACCGTCATCATCTACACAGAAGCAGGGTCTCTCTTCTACCTCAGGTAGGTGTATTGTGCTATATAGGCTTGTATTTATTAAGTCAAAGAGAAACAATTGTTGTCAGAGAGAAGTTTTCGACATCTTGCCTTCATTGTTGGGAAAGGCCAAGAAAATCCTATTCAATTGTATTTACTATGCTTTAACACTAAGCATGCTTTAACACTACACATTTTAGATCATCTGTTTGCCAATTGACTTATTAGCCAGAGGTATTACCTTGACCAGTATAATATTGAAATTATCAAATCATCTGTTCCAGGCTATTTGAGTGTGATATTCACAGACTAGGTGATGAGATTTCTTAAACTGAAAAAAAACTACTACTGTAATCTGTCAATTTTAAAAGATGTTTAAAGAGTGTTTGGCCAAGGAGTTGTAGGCCATTTCATTAGAGATGTGCTAGACAGACAAATACTAAAGCATAAACGTTCCTCATGTTTAAATTGGTATGAAAAAGAGGGAGGAGGAGAGATGAACTACAAATGATCTGAAAGCAAAATTTTGACAACAGAATCTTAAATTTTCAAACATGAGAACTGGACCACATAGGTTAAATGTCATATGCTCTGTGGGACAGGCCTATGACTACCACTTATTAGGAGACTAATGATCAGCTCCTACCCATCTCATGAATGCCCTGTGGGACAGGCATTATTATTTGAAACTTGATCCAAACTGATCATCTTGTTTCTTACTCTCTCCTCCTCAATCTACCTTAAAGAAAGCCTGTGTATATGTGTACTGGTGTTTACTTGACAGCTATATTCATGAGTTATCTGTTCATATATTGATTTGATTAGCTAGTTATTGTCCTCTCCAAAGTCCAATGTGTTGCGACTAATGAAAATTTATGATGACAGGTGATGTGATGTCATTTTAGAAAGTCAGGACT